>MU865917.1:285091-949719 GCA_033296975.1 Podospora aff. communis PSN243 | reverse complement strand
CCCCCGCCCCCGCCCCCGCCCCCCCGGCCCGCGCTGGTTGACCGTTTGTTAAAGTTTGGGTGAGTGCAACTCGAGCAGGGAAAAAAGTGTGGGAGCGAGGTAGCATCCGCCGTCAAATCACTCCTTGGAGGGCCATGGCCCAAAATTGGAGTCCAGTAGTTCGTTCCTTCCCCGGCGCACACGAACAATGCCAGCACCTCGAAACCAGCGTCCCGACGACAGCGGTCATTCCCGCACAACTTGCACTACTCTTCTCGTCTTACTCGACAAAATGCCTCGAAATTTCTCTTCGCTGCACTGTCAAACAACCGATGCATTTCTTGATTGAAGACAAGACTCAGCGTCGCATGTCCATTTCGGCAACCTCCCAGCTGCGCGTCAACGGGTTCTAAATGCAGGTCCGTCGTGCAAACCTCGATTTTGCCGGGGCTAAATTCAATCTTCCATCAATCACCAGCAGCTCCCATTTTCAGCATCACCAACACAGGCGCCCAAATCTGAGCGCCAGCATATGCAAGCCTCATCATGACAGCGACACAAACCTCATTCCTGAGCGCACAATCCGTCAAGTTTGAGATGACAGAACTTCAGCCGGAAAACTCTCAACGAACGTGGCGAAGTCCGACGTGAGGGCCGATGAAGATCGCCGAGCAAAGCACCCAACAGCTGCAATGGTGTATTAACTGCTCAACACCGCGGCTCGAAACGACGCCGTCTGCCAATCCCAGCGCCGAAACAGAAAATGTTGACGTTCGTAGCGATAAACGAGCCCCGAATGACGCCCGACGCGGCCTCTCGCACAGACGATGGTCGCCCGGAAAGGTGCATGCACATCTCCTGTTCCTGCACCGCTGGCCCCTGACAGAACATGTTTCTAGAAGCCGTGCTTGGACCCCTTTACCCTTGGGTGGGATGTGGCCATGTGTGGTGTGCCTTGTCTGGTCTGTCGTTTGGCCCAGGGTTTTCCTCCAGAGGTTGCTGCAGATGCACCTTGGAAACAATGCGCTGCGGCACAGCGCCCCTGATTGGGCACATTCGAAGCCGTGCCGCCTTTGCGCTAGCAGCATGGGCGAAGCAGACAGTTGGTTCAAGCAGATTCATTCGTTGTTTTTCGGAGCCTAGCTGACGACATCAGAGCCGCTTGCGGACGTGAACGCCCGACGACGACCACATGAAACGAATCAGCCACGCCGTTGACCCTCCAAGATGCGATGAGTATAGATCGCACCCGAGGCCACGAGGAGCTCCAATCCTTCATGGTACCTTTGCCTCCTGCCTCTCATGTGCAGCGCCGCGGATGCACGAACTCCATCCCCTGCCTGAGGAGCGGCCTCCTGGAGCAAGCTCACAGTATCAACGCAACGCTGACCACGATCACAATCCCACGTATGTATTGACCCAAAGCTCACCGTCCTCCTCACCACGGAGGGAGAGCCGGCTCCTCGTTCGGCTGCCGTCATCGTCCGAATGCACCCTCCGAATGGGCGACTTCTAGAAACCGACGGTTGAATTCAACAGATAGTACCACCCGCACCATTCTCGAGAAGAGGCCTCGATATTCGCGCCCGCGGACCAGGGAACCAAAGTGTCAAGAAGGGGTCAAGATCAGCGTTGCACAGCGACTTTATTGCCCCTGCATACACTGCATCCGAATCGCAACTAAATTACCAATGAGCCAACAACCTCCAATTCGCTCCTCTCATTGGCCCCCTTGGAAGTCGGAGAAGGTGGCGATTGATGGAGCTAACACCTCCACTTCCCCGGATTGCAGACACCGTCGAATCGTGGGGTATCCCCAATTGTATGCTTCTTTGCGCCACACATCTGGTCTAGATTGGCCCATATTGCCACCTCTTCAGCGACCTCGTCGTCGACCCGGACTTTCCCCAGCCCCTTGTTTGCTGTGCCTCTGGAGAAGCTCTAACCGAGAAGCAGGGCATCGATTTTGGCCGTGATATCAATCATTGGAAACGACGTCTTGTTTCCGGCTACGGTTCCGGGAACAATCTGGTCGGCGAACCAGTCTGTAACAGCGTAGATCTTTTCCCCGATTTGTGTCACGGAGGTGGTGAGTGCCCCTGATGGGAGGCTGGGGTCCATCGGGATGAGGCCTAGATACTCCGCCGTCCTCCAACTTGCATCCTGAGAGCGCAGGACCGACACGCCGCGGCGGTTTTCGGCGATTAGGAGAACCTTTCCTTCGAACTTGAGCGGTAGTCGGATGGCGTCGCCACCGGTGATTTCAGCTTCTGGCACATGTGGCAAGGGGGTTGGCGTCCCCTTTGAAGCTGTTGCATCGAAGCGAAACAGCTTGCCTAATCGACTGTCCAGCGTGATGATGGTATCTCCGTGGGAAGCTATGCCGGAGTATCCACGTACCGTATGGTTGATAGTCTCCGGCAAGTACCACGGAACGGCCGCTGTGCCTTTAGGGTCGACCTTGAGGATAGATGAAGGATAGGTCCCGCAGAAGTAGGTGTTCCCCGCGGCGTCGTGCGTGATGTCGTTGAAGCCGCCATACTCCCCCTTCGCCACCTCGGTGATGTTCAAGCTCCAGAGAAACGTCTTCTTGACAGGGTCGTACTTCTTGATGATGTTGTCTCCGCTGATGTTGGCTCCCACAGTTTCAAAAGCGTTTCCCTGACCGACAATGACCGTCGCAAAACCAGTATACTTGTCCCACGCCACCCCGCCGACGTGAAACTCCTTCACCAGCGTATTACCAGGGAACGATATCACCTCCAACTTCTCATTGTAAGGATCATACACGCCGAAGCTAGCGTTGAAAAGGATTCTGGTTATTGCAACCCCTTAGTTTCAAGGACCAACCACCTGACCTCCCCGCCAGGTTTACAACGTGGGGGAGAGCTGCAACGCACCCAATGTACACTTGGCACAACTTGGCATCCCAATCCATGTTTTCGGGGTAGAGTTGGTACGCCTCAATGTTGAAGTTTCCCCTTTGGAACGGTGGGCATCCGGACGGTTGTGGTGGCACCCCTGTCGCCGAGAGTGCGACGCCGCCGTCAGTGCCGACGCTGACATCCGACGAAATTGGTATTACGCGCCCGCCGGCTACATTAGCGGCGAGCAGCGCTGCGGCGTGGAGGAGATTAAGGCGTCGCATTTTTGGATTTTCTTGCAGTGGTTTGAGCGCAGGAGTGCGAGAGTGGGATTGTGATTCGGATTTTTTTGGAGGTCAAAACTCAGGGTGAGGTCGAAATAATTCCTCCTGTGTGAGAGTTTCCGGTGGTGATGGACGCTGCTGGTGCAGACGGAGGCGGCGTGCGGGCGGCGTGCATCCGCTTGTCCGAGATGATGTGCCGGGTGAGAAGTATACCAGACCGTGGAGACCGTGGAGACAATCCTGCTGACGGCCCCTCCGGCGCAGGGCGGCCAGTGGGCTTCAAAGTTGTCGGCCATCGAGCTGCGTCAGCGTAAAGAGCCATCTTCGCCATTTTCTCCATTCCCCCCGCACCGGGCCGGGCGAGTTGCCGTGCCGTGTTGGAGCCGAAATAGAGTAGAGCTGTTCTTGGCGGTGGGCCAATAAGATGTGCCCTATTAACTCGTAATATTGGCCTTTACTCTTGCTAGGTGCACGCCTTGAAAGCATTCAAGTTGTCAGCGGCCTTGCGTAAACCCACCGAGCGCCCCTTACACGACAATATAACCACCGAGCGCCCCTTACACGATAAAATAACCACCTCCTTCGTGAAGTATGCCATCTACGCTGTTGATATAGGCCGACTTGCGGTTTTGTGTACATGTATACCCTTTGACAAAGCTTTCACGGCGTGCACAGGGCGAGAGTAAAGGCCAATATTGCGAGTCAATACGGTGAATGGCATATCGCACCTCGGTGTAGGGTGAGATTTGTGGAGTTGATGGTCGAGCTGACAAACAAGGTCCTGGTTCATGTGCACTGGGGTTCCTGTGGTGGTTCGGCCCGCTGACTTGAAGGACGGAGGTATTACAACTCAGAGGGACCTCAATGCCGGAAGTCCTCCAGCTCTTCGCCCCTGAGACTCTGTCCCTAGAGATTTGGCAAAGCATAAGTGATTTGCGCGAAAAGCATGGTGCTTTCTTATAACAATGTTGATCTCTTTTCCGTTTTCCAGGCCTACTCCATACAGTTCCGGGTTTGCCATTCAGGCGTTTTACATGTACTTGTTGCCCCGATTTCAAGTTATTAGTCCTCCAAGTTCGTTGTGTTGATGCTGACTTGACCATAGATAACTGAACCACTCTCTCTCACTCAAAAAAAGTTAACCATTCAAGGTAGAAACGACTAGCTGAATTGGAAGCTACCAAACAAGATGGATGCCCCATCTGTCTACCACAGCGTGACACTTGGTTGTGGTAATGGCGATGATTCATCGCCCCTGCAGGTGCGGGTGTGAGACGACGCGGGCGAGACAATGACTCGGAATATTCCGTGGCGGGCTGTTGTGTAATGGCAACCGCAGTTTGGATTGGCCACCTCCGACGCAGGCCCGGAAGCAGGGGGAAGCCCGTCTCCCTGCGATCGACAACCCCGCCGTTGAGCCAAAAATCTGCCATTCAGCTCCGACATGGGAGGTGTTGAAGTTGCTTGACCTCTTGATTCTCGTGGCCTGGGAAGTCAACACCCACGATGCCTTCCCTGAGTCTTTCATATCAGGTCATTTTCGCGCTCATTCTGGGTCTGCATGGCTGGACACTCGGCACAACCGTGACGAACGACTCGAGCGTGGCAGCAGGGAAGACTTTCGACTACATCATTGCCGGGGCTGGGCTCAGCGGTCTCGTTGTTGGCAACAAGCTCAGCGGCAAGGGCTTCTCGGTGCTGATCATCGAAGCCGGTCCAGATGCAAGTTGGAACACCGAAGTGTTTGACGCTGAAGGGCGAAAGTTTGGCTCTGAGACGTGCAGCTGGAAGTATCCCGCGTATGGCGATGATGGAAAGCCACTCTCGTGGAAGATTGATGCTGGTGCCTGTATAGGGGGGAGCACCTCGAGTGAGTTCGGTCTTTGTCCTCCGGTCTTTGATGCTGATAGGAACCAGTCAATGGCATGGTGTGGTATCGACCAACAAAGGCCGAGTTGGATAAGCTCGAGTCGCTTGGGAACCCAGGATGGAACTGGGACAATCTGGAACCGTACATGCGAATGGTTGAAAGACACATCCCATCAAGCCCAACTCAAGTTGCACAAGGGGCAACATCGGACCTTGACGTGCATGGCTTCAGCGGATATGTCAATACCTCCTTTCCGGTTAGTGCCTGCACAGCCCCTGTCATTCCCAAGTCTAACGACGAACATTCCAGGCACCGCTTCGTATTTCTCGGTCGGTTGCTCTTTACAAGGAGGCGCTCCCTCTGGTATTTCCAGGGCTGTCGATCGGGGGCGACTTATCGAACAGACCGGCCGTGTCCTCGGCATCAACCATGTATACGATCTGGTACGACCCGGCAACTGGCATACAGCGTCGCTCATCGGCCGCCGATGCCTATCTGTGGGTGCCGAATCAGCAACGCGCAAAGCTGACCGTTCTTGCAACTCACAAAGTTGACCGAGTTCTCTTTGATCGAGATCTAACAGCAACAGGGGTTGCTTTTCTTGCTTCCAACGGGACAGCAGTGTCTCCCAAGAGATTCAGAGCCTATGCATCAAAAGGAGTGATCCTGGCTGCTGGCAGCCTGGCATCTGCCCCTATTCTCGAGAGGTCTGGGGTTGGAAAGAGAAGCGTCCTGGAGCCGTTGGGAATCAAGCAGCTGGTTGATCTCCCAGGCGTGGGCGCAAATCTCAACGTAAGTAACCTATCCTTCCGGCCCATGAATACCTCTTGACAACCGAGTACAGGATCAACCGGGGACAGCCACGTACGCCCTAGTGTCACCTTATCACCAGAATGACACGTTGATTGTCGACGAAGGGGGCCTCTTCGCGCCCGAGATCTCGTTGGTGAATATGGATGAACTATGGCCGCTGACGGCTGCGTCGCATATGCTTGACATAACTTCTGCAACAGCACTCCGTTCCCGGGCTCAGAGGCTGGTCGAGTCTGGCGCAGCTGCCAATATCCGGGGCGCTGAAGCAGTGCTCAACACCACAATCGACCTGATCACCACCCATCGTCGCACGTCAGCACCACTACCCCTGAATGCTTGAGAATGCTAACTCACCTTCCAGTCCCCATCGCCGAATTCCTCGCCGACGGCAGCGGCATCACCCTCTTCGCCGCCTTCTGGCCGTTGATGCCCCTTTCACGGGGGCACATCCACATCAACACGTCCAACCCGCTCGACTATCCAATCATCACGCCTCGGCTACTCGAAGATCCGTTCGACGAGGCGGTAGCAGTTGCCATCGCCAGAGCTTCTCGCGCCGTGTTCGACTCCGCGCCCTTCAAAGGCATCGTCGCGAATCCGTACCACGACCCTCCTATCGGCGCGAATGGAACAGATGCAGAGTATCTTGCCTGGTACCGTAAAACAGCGTTCGGCGCGAGCCACTGGGTCGGCGCGACGGCGATGATGCCAAGGCATCTTGGGGGAGTCATCGATCAGGATCTCCGGTAGGCTTTCTTCCCATTGCGCGGTGCGGTTGGGCGGTTGGAAGGAGACGGCGCGTTAATAATTGAACTTGCAGGGTGTATGGAACGAAGCGGCTGCACGTTGTCGACGCGGGGATTCTGCCTTTTCAGTTGACGGCTCATACCATGTCGACGTTGTATGCTGTGGCGGGGCGGGCGGCAGATGTCATTGCGAGATGTTCGTTCTGAATTCTCCTACAGCCGGTACCAACATAATTTCCATGCCTTTTTTGTACACAGTTGAATGCGTACCTCTTCTCCGCCTGCCAGTCGACCACCCGGACTCTAGCTCTCAGACTGGGCATTGTGTTCGGAACCTGGATACCTGCCATCGGAGTACGAAAGGCCACAGTCCACGTGGACCAGTGCCGGCGGCGGTACTAGAGGCCGCCGCAAGCGGCTCTTCTGCACACGTTTCCTACGCGTCACTGGCAGCGTCGTGTTTCTCAGGTACGTGTAGCACTCTTCTCGGACAAACAGTAAGTGACCCAGGACCATGTCATTGATCCGCTCAGGGCCCCATTCCGAAGCGTTGAATTTCTCGGCTTGGATCCTGTCTTCCAAATCTGCCCCGCTCTGTCGCACAACCTCTATTCCTTCTTCAAACTCGAGGGGTGGTACAAAGACTAGAAATTATCAGCCCTGCAACCGATGGAGATCCTAAATAGGCACATACCTGAGTCAGGGATTGCGCTGCTTTCGTCTTCTGGAAACAGCACGAGCCACAGCTTCTCCCAGCTGTCCACCTTCGACTTGGCCCTCCTAGCGTTAAGCGCGTCTTCCGTGCTGATGTCTATTCCGTCTTCCGGATCGTTGGACGCCGGCATCTCTAGGAAGACGCACATCTCCTCATTTAGCACAGCCATGTGCTGCGTTAGCTCATCCTTCCCGCCAAAATCTTGCTTGCATCGAGGACAGTCAAACGGACCAGCTCGTATCCGACTATGGAAGAGCTTTACGTGTCGCCTAGGAGACGGTAAATGTATGACGAGGCAAAGCAAGGGACTGAAGCTTACTTGAGGTGGGCCATGTCAGGGAATGAATGAAGAGCACAGTTCTGATGGTTTCTAACATTGAATCTGACGCGATTACGTTTCCGAAAAGGGCACGGCAGGTGCTGATCCTCGACATCTTCCGTTGGTCGTACCACGTTTTGTTTGTTAGTGATGTCGCTCCGGAATGCCAACGGTGTGTCAAATCGATGAGCCTTCATCAGTGCAGGTTCGACGCTACCAAAGCCCTGGGAAGCCCGGCTTTCGAGATCAATCGCCGAGTCCGCCATGACGGACGGTGCGTATTGGGCGACTCTGGTATCTTTGCTCTCCAGTCGTCGGGCAGCGCTTGGCTCACTTGACAGCAGTGGCGGCGCGAATGCCTGGTTCTCGGTTGTGACAAATCCAATGAACGACACAGCTGGATTGTCTGGCATAGCGTGCCAAACCTTGAGAGGAATATTGAGTATGACAAGCGTTGAAAAGCTCCCAAACCATCCCTCAACTTTGATGTCCTCTGCATCTGGTGGCGCGCTCAGCAACCATTTGACCCACGCATTGGCCTCAGAGCTGTCTGATGACTGCAACCTGACGCTCACAATGACTTGTGGGAACCGAGGAGCATTAATCTCGATGAACTGGTTGTCTTCATCCTCGGTGGCGGGGTTTTGGCCAAAGCATGGTGCTGGAACGTCTCTGCTTTGGGGGAGCATGTCCCGGATCGACGGGAGCATGCCCTTATCGGTGGGTATTGGTCTCAAGGGGGCAAGCAAAATGCTCTGGCGCTTCTGCGAGAGAAAGTAATGAACAGGCGTCCTCCTCCGTGGGGGCTCAAATCTCGGCCGCTTGTTGCAATCAAGAACAAGCTTGCCCTTGACATCCTTGACGAGTTTGGGTGTGTAGTCTCGGAGCCCCGCGAGCATATAGCCGTGAAGGTCGCTGACTGAGACGGCGTGATTTTGCTCGGCTGCGCGTGCCAATTCGTTGATCATAAGATTGGTAAAGGAATGCTCTCCAACTTCAGCGGCGATTGTCTCAAATCCGCCAGCAGCCAACGCCTCCTTCACTCCTGTCGTTGTGTCGCCGCTGCCAGCATGGATAGAGTGACAGCAGTCGTATAGAAACAGCACATCACACCTGGCATTTTCCAGATAGACTTGGACAGAACGCGGATCCACCTCTTTAGCATGGAATCGTTTTCTGATATGTAAAGTCAGCACAAATGTATCGGAAGCCAGACTCAATCACAAAAGACCCACGAGGACCACCGCGGAAAGCTCCCCAAACCCCGGCTTGGCCTCGCATGGCCAGCGTAATACAGAATGAACAGCGAGGACGTGGTGTCCCACACTGCCTCTGAGGCGGCCCGCACTTGCTTGTCTAGCGCTTTGAAAGGATCCCGGGATGGAATCTGCCATTTCTCGACGTCGTAGCTATAAACCCTCTCGAGAAGCTGGCCAAGGAGGTCAACCTCAACTCGTACTCCAAGGTCATCATCCTCCCAGCTGACCAATAGAGCCTTAACTGCCTGATATTTCGAAGAAGAGTAGTATCTTCGCGTTGTCCAATTCGCCGTCAAAGCAGCCTGGAGCTCCTTGGTGAAGTCGTGGATGCTTTCGAAATGAAAGGAGGACGCGGCTGTATCATGTGTGCTGGAACCGATCGATAAAGAAGTGGTCTCATCGGGCGACTCCAAATCTGAGGCTTGCTGCTCCTCACCAAGGGCCGTGGGGTCGTTATCGGACAGGTGCTGCTCAGGTGCGTCATGGCCTGGAGACTCGGGGTGGCGCGCGGGGCTTTCCTCTGGCTCCCATTTCCGCTTCTGCGGCGGAACAAGAGGGTCCATTCGCAATGCAATGAGAAAGGGTATCCGCGATGCGGAACGGAATTTCGAAGGTTTGTTGTTTTGTTGAGAATCTGCAAGTTGTGCGTACTTGGCGGGAAGATGTCCAACGAGGGGCCATGCAGGTTGCGTCGAATGGCGGTGAAGTCGGTGGCCAGAACCGGCATCGGTAAGCCTTCTACGCTGTTGACGCCGTCCAGGGCGTCACTTCTCGGGTGCCAGTGCATCATGCAGATGTGGTCTTGCAGCCGGCACGAAGGTCAATTCTGTTGAACAGAACTGTGAAATGTTCCCAGTCTGATGACTCAATTATCCCAAGCACTTCCATCAGCGGTATAGCCGTCATCTTTCACGCTCCCATGGCTAACCTCTCCCCTCTTCGCTTGCTGCGCATCGCCATGCCAGGCCGCCTCTAGGCAGTCGCCTGAGCAGTTGGAGCCAAATGTCTCCGAGCTGCCCGAAGTCCGGTCGGACGTACTCCCCGGAGGAGCATCTTGACGCTTGTCGACGACGTTCGTATCGCTTGCCGAGTTCAAGGCCGGGGTCTGATTCGTGATCCGGACCGAATCGCGGATCTCGTGCCGGGCGGGAAGGGCGAGCGATGCCACAAAGGTTGTGGAAATAGCGGCGAAGAAGGCGGTACCGAGGAGGTGCATAGCGGTAGTCGTTTACTCAAAGACTGCTTTGCCTGCAATGAGGATCGAGGAGGAGTGCCGTTGATAATGGCTTGCCACATGGAGAGGCGACCGCCGGCGGCCTTGGGAGGGGTTGCTGACGTTTTAACGGCCGTCCTGATAGTCGAGAGCGGTCATATAAATCGGGGTAATAACTCTCCGTCGGGTGGGAGATAGAGCTGGTGGCGAGGCGTTCCAGCCCATTCAGCGGCAGGGAAGCCTGCAACGGTTAATATGAGCTTACTCCATACCGCTTGTTCCAGGCCCGTGCCCGCACTGGAATGGTCAGGCCGCTGATACGTCTGATTCAGACCTTAGTTGACAGTGTGTTCCGAACCATCCGACGTCGACGACATGAACATGGAAGTACAGAGCGCCAGGTAACGGTCGTAATTCAAACAAAGTGCGAATGGTCTCCTGCTGAACGATTGCCATCCAATGGTGGCCGTGGCTTCAGCAACTCCACCAGTCCTCGATACAACTCCCTGACTCGCGAACACCTTGCCGGGGCCAGCTCGGCATCTGGCGACTCGGACAGAAAGACGAGGGCGATCATGACCGCAGCATCGAGCCGTAGGCACAGCTCTTCAGCGAGTGACAATTCGGGCAAGGAACCAATGCTCGCATAAGCCTCGAGGAAGTCTGGCCCCGGCTGGAGGAGCTCCAGGACTCGAAAGATGTCCACAGCCGCTGGGCCAACAAGGGCGTTCGAAAAGTCGACCACGGCCACTATTTCTCCACCCACGGTTCGAAGATTTGCGGGTCTCCAGTCCATGTGGAGAAGGGACGAAGGAAACCGCTTCAAGTCGGCAATGACGCATCTGAGCATATCTTCCGATAGCGTACTCGGCAGGACAGAGTCGAACTTCCGGAATTCGGTCAGTCGCTGGGTGATGCGCCTGGGAAGGACGGCGAGTATGTCGGTTCCCTCGCAGGCAACGGTTGTGAATCCCGCTGGCAGGGCGACCAAATGCAGCTGTGCGAGAGCTTGGCCGAGGACTTCTGGAGAAGGTGCCGACCCATCACTGTCGACGTACTCGGAGAGCATTGCGGCCTTGTCCCCAACTTGCAATAGCTCGAACGGTCGAGGGACGGGCACAGCGGAGGGCTCGAGGAGGGTGTAGATGGCGAGCTCTTGTTGGAGTAGCTCTTTTGCACTCAGGTGCGGGTCGTTGACGTTGCTGAAGATGTCGCATTTTGGAATTCGAAGGGCTACGTCGTGGGGAGCATATTGGGGCGACTTGGCGCGATAAACGGTAAATTCGAGGCCGTCGCCGGCGAGGCGTAGGTCGGTGAGACCCGCAGCGAGTGCGAGGGCAGCCGCGTGGTCGTCTTTTGCGGGCATTGTGCGGATAGGGAGAAATGAATTTGGAATGTCCTGGTCAATGGGAAAGGAGATCCCTTTCTGCCTGATCGAAGACAGTGTGACTGCCGATCTCCCCCTCCTCCATTCGGGGGCCCCCACAGTGCAAAAGCTTGGGCCACCTTTCATCAACTCGGTGTCCCACAGGGGGCTCAACGTCTACAACAAGCAGCGCTCCTCGACACCTTGCCCAAGGTTTTTAGGAGATGCTTTACTATTTTGTTTCTTGCATGACACCTCTACCGACAAGCGGAACCCCGCCGAAGGAACTATAGAAGCTTTTCCCATGGTATTGAGCCCCGGACCAGCCGCTTCCACCTCGGACATGCCAAATCGGTTCGAACCTGGGTTCTGCGCACCCTGTCTGGTGATTGTGTTGAAGTTACAGCCGACTTCTAGCATCGTGAAAATAAGCGGAGGAATCATCACGCCTCGTCTGTACAGGGATGGATTCGGCGAGCCGAATTGGGATTGCACATTATAAATCTCAATGGGGCCGATGCGTTGCGCTGTCCCCGCTGGATGTATCGTGGGAGGTCTGGGCGCTGATAAATCAACATCACAGTGTTGATTTCGTCCGTCTTACATCGCGACTCCTGCCAAGGCTTTTTTTCATTGCCTAAGTGAGAGCCCCTGGATGGAGGCCATCAGAGGTATAAAGATGTGTATCTCGGCCGATTCATGAACGCTCACCGCCATTCTCATCTCCCGACCAGCAACAGAAAAATTCCACACTCCAGTCCATAGAACACAATGGCCGCCACCCAAGGCATCACCTTCATCGGCATCGGCAACATGGGCCTCGCCGCCGTCCTCGCCCTCCGCAAAGCCAACCTCCCCATCACCATCTGGAACCGCACCACCACCAGCCCCAAAGTCCAATCCGCCATCGCCGCCGGCGCAACCCTCGAACCCTCCCTCTCCGCCGCTCTCTCCGCCAACCCCCTCATCATCATCTGCCTCCTCGACTACCCCACCATCACCTCCCTCTTCTCTCCCCTCTCCCCCTCCCTCTTCACCAACAAAACCATCATCAACCTCACCAACGGCACCCCCCGCCAGTCCACCGCCATGCAAACCCTCCTCACAGACCGCCAAGTCACCTCCTACTTCGACGGCGCCATCATGGTAACACCCCAGATGGTCGGCAGCCCCCACAGCCTGCTCGTCATCTCCGGCCAGGACGAATCCACCTTCTCATCCATCTCCCACGCCCTCTCCCCCATCGGCAACCCACAGTACCTCGGCCCCGACATCACCTCCGCATCCCGCTTCGACCTCGCCGCGCTATCAGCCATGTACGGCATGTTCGCCGGCGGCATGGCGGGAATGGCGCTGCTCAAGCGCGGGCCGGGGTCGCCGAAGATCGGCAAGACGGTGAAGGAGCAGATTGTGCCGATTATTTCGGCGTTGGTGGAGTATTTGGGGTTGTTGGCGGAGGCGTGGGATGGAGAGAGGTGGGGGGATAGTATGGGAAATCCGATGGGGATGCAGCTGGAGGGGGTGAAGAATATTGTGGAGGCGTGTCGGGAGGAGGGTGTTGATGGGAGGGTGTTGGAGGCGCTGAGGGGGCAGATGGAGGGCGTGGTGGGGAGGTTTGGGGCGGATTCGGGGCTGGCGGGGTTGGGAATTTTGCTTTTGGGGGAGGAGGGGGTGTAGAAGGAGTTGGTAGATTCCTTGCTTTTGGCTGAGGAGCAAGGGTGCCAGCATCTATTGAACCATGAACCTTCTCCTTGGCCGCTCTTCCTTTGTGACGCGGTAGTTGATCACGCAGGATTGACGCGGCGCGACGACCATTCTTGCTCCGCGCGGATCGTATGAGGGTGGGATTCTCCCCATATGTTGCGCATGAAAATGAACAAGGACTCGTAATCTTCATCGCCAGGTCTTTCAGACCACTGTCTAAGAGCATCATGAGTCCTGTGGTGCGTTTTCCCAAATATATCCCTCGTTTGGAGGAACAAGTCCCGGTAGTCATCATCATCAGGCCTCAGAGACCACTGCTCGAGAGCACGAACGGTGCCGGGGTATTCGCGGCCGAATATTTCGTGCAGAAGCCAGAATAACTCGCGGTGTCGGCCGGATTGACGATACGCCGACTCGAGTGCTCGGGAAGCGTCAATAAGCTCATAGACCTTGGCGGCGACAGATTGGTCCGAAATCAGCAAGTCCAGAATGGCCCTTCGGTCCCCTCCTAGTAACCCGGGTTCTTCACCGGAGCCGAACAACGGTAGGCTCGGTGCCTCAGGAAGATTGAGGGCTTCACATCGGCGGCTGTTTTTCAGCATCTGCAATGACATGTAAAATTGCCGCCTAGATTCATCATATCGTGACTCCATCGTTTCAAGAGCGCGAATGGTTTCCGGGTGTTCCTCGCCGAGGAGTTCTCTCAGCGTATGGAATAACTCGTGACTTTGCGTCCCAGGTTCGTCATATCGTGATTTAAGCGTTTCCAGAGCGCGAATGGTGTCTGCATGTTCCTCCCCGAGGAGCTTTCTCGTCAGTAGGAAGGATTCTCTGCCCCTGCCGGATTCGTAATATGCCGACTTGAGGGACTCGAAAATCTTGAGCGAAGAAGGGTCGCCACCTCGGAGTGCTTCCTTGCGAACTTTCAAGAATCTCACCCAGAGTTCCTCTGCATCTCTCAACCTGCCTTGCCGGTGGTAAATCGATGCGACGGATTCCATGGTCTCAAGGGTAGCGTGATGAAACTCGCCCAGTGTATCGCCGTACAGCTCCAAAACCTTGTCCGGTCGGTTCTGTGCGTAGTATGTCGATGCGAGATGCGAGATACTCGGGAGCGGTGACATTTTGAGTGCCTCCACCCTCTGCCTCAAATCGCTGATAAGTAGTCGTATATCAAGCTTTCCTGGACATTGGCTGTGCTGGTCCCGAGTCCTCAGGTCCCGTCTGAGACGCAATGCGCGATGCAGCATGTTCTCGATGTGGATCAGGTCATTGAAGTTTGGTGGTTCTGAGCTTTCGAGAACGGTTCGCAGGACATCAACGTAGATGTCTTCCACCGAGCTACCGTAGTCCACCCTGACTGACTCCTCCGTGGCGAGACCGAGCAGTCCATAGACGCGATCTTTGACATCGGTGCTTTGCTGCTTCCCAAAAAGGTCGAGCAGTTTCAAGAGGGGCAATTGACGTTCATGCTGCGGCAAGGTATCGAACGTGAATCTTTGAGCCAGAATCCGCCAGCCGGGGGTGTCGCGGATAGGCAAGAAAAGACGACTCAAGGAGTCATTCGTGTTTTCATCTTCGGCGGGGCGGCGAACGCTTTCGGTGTCCTCCTGAACCCCTCCTGATTTCGCATCTCGGCGGACGCGATTGATCTGATCTCGCGTGAATTTCCTCGGGCCGCATAGGAATACAATGTCGCGTGCAAGCATGACCTCCTGTACGATCCAGACCCGACTCCAGTATTCTCTCTCCAAAAGATCTTCGACCGCCAAATGCAAAACAGGTGACGACAGATCATAGCCTGACTCGGCTCCGCTCGCAATATAGTCGATCGCAAGATCACTCCTGGAGTCCGCTTCTCCGAGCCAGGCGACAACACGGGTTGCTTGGGTAAAGATGATCCTCATGAGGTTGACCTGGTGATTCCGTTCGGTGTGGCTTGATTGATCGATGCATATGGCATCGATCCAGAAGAGCAGGACCGCATCGTCATGGTTGAAGGTGCGCAAGAACGACCAGAGATTTCGCCTGATGTTGAGCCGCTTTCCGTCGACATGAATCGCCTGCACAGGACCATTTGGATCTCCCCAAGTATAGGATAACGCGACATAGGGTGGGCACTGGGCCAACGGGAAAGTCTGAATTTGACCGTTGACTGTGTCCGACTGCGGGTCATTGTGGACCTTGATGAGTCTGATGCATTCCAAGCTTGTATCCAAGGGCGTGTAGTCGTATTTGGTGGGGGCTGCCATTTGGGCTCAGAGAAGTCACAAGACGATAGTCGTGCGAGAGATGAGTCGGCAAGTCAAGGTCGAGTTGTGCTTGGGCGCTGTGGTAGACATGCGAGAGAGCAGGGAAAGACAATCGTTTTTGAAGCGGGGGCTTTATTGCCCGGCCCTGAAATGAGTGCGATCAAAGGGTTTGAAATCATTTAATTGGCGTGCTGAAAATTGCCTCCCGCCTCGTCTCAAGCCTCCCCGACTCGAGCGGACATCTCAGCACAACTTGTCCCCGAATCAGACACTGCCAGCAAATCAGCACCGCCCCCACCCTTCATGCCTGGTGTGCATCCAAGTGCATGCTGCAACGCCAGCCACAACGGTGGTGACGTCCCCTTTTCGGGTTAGTTACCTCTGTTGCAATTCGTCGCTCGAGCCGACCGTTCGGTGCCCACATGGCAGAATTTTTGCTGCAACCATTATCGCCAAATGTTGCGGGGGCCCATGTTGCGGTTTCCGCCGTCCCACATGCAACCCCATCCCAAACCCAATCAGTGCAAGACGCTGCTCGGAGCAACAACCTCGAGCACACCGAGCAACACCACGCGTCTGACACCATGCGCCTGATTGACGTCCATACGTATCGCCTCCATGAATTCTTTGGCTCTCGGATCCCCCAGAAATACGCGATTCTCTCACACACCTGGGGCGATGAGGAGGTGACTTTTCAGGACCTTCAAGCCGATACTGGGGCATCATGGAGGAGAAAGAAGGGCTACGCAAAGATCAAGTACACCTGCAGAGAGGCAAAGGCACAGGGCCTTGATTGGGCATGGATCGACACCTGTTGCATCGACAAGGCGAGCAGCTCGGAGCTCTCGGAGGCAATCAACTCCATGTACGCCTGGTACGCAAAGAGCACCGTCTGCTTCGCCTACCTTGAAGACGTTCTTGATGACACGGACAACACGCACACCGTGGTAACCATCATTCCTGCCCTCAACGCAAGCAGGTGGTTTTCACGCGGATGGACTCTCCAAGAACTGATTGCCCCACCGCTTGTTCTGTTCTACAGCGCCGGTTGGATAAGCCTCGGCAACCGCCGCGATCACGCCCTCCTCTTGGACTTCACCGGGATACCACGGCCAGTGCTCACGCACACGGGCCAAGCAGACCTCGACAGCTACAGTGTCGCTCAGCGCATGTCATGGGCATCCCGCCGGCAAACGACACGGGAAGAAGACATGGCCTACTGTTTGATGGGCATCTTTGGTATCAACATGCCGTTGCTTTACGGAGAGGGGATGGGTGCCTTTCAGCGCCTTCAGGAGGAAATCATAAAGCAAACCGATGACCATTCGCTACTTTGCTGGACTGTGGATCGATCCGACCCTACGGCATGGTCCCTCGGAGGCGCGCTCGCTCCATCGCCGAGGAACTTCTTGGCGTACCCCAACGTCGTCGTCGCCCACGGGGGTGTGGGTGAGCCTTCTAGCATGACGAACAGGGGCCTGCATATCGATGCACCACTAGTGCCGCTGGCCTTCTCAGACACTTGCAGCTTGCACAACTATAGCACAACGGGAATTTACAACCTGCGGGGACTCGGATGTCGTCTGTTTCAGCTGGTTCTGAACTGTGTGGCTGACCGCGCCGGCCAAAGCAACCGAGTCGTCTTGTGGGTGCTAAAAAAGGATTCTGCGCAAGAGACTGACGGCCGACAGTTTCATCGAGTGCTGGTGCCTGGCATGGTACTGTACGAAGGCTCACACAACACACAGGTCGGTGTAGACCCCATTCGAATGTTCCGTGTCCGAAACAACGACTTCCGGAGAATATACGTGTCAACAAGATCGGAATGCCTGTCGCCGCTCTCGAGCCCCTGCATTCACTTCCACGGAATTCCGCTTTCTCACAGCCAGTGGTCCTGGGGTGAAAGCTTCCCTTCACGCACCGAGCCGCTCTGGGCCGAGCGTTGGTGTCTTCTTTCGCACCCGGAAATCCCAGACACGCAGTACCAACAACCCGGACCTGCCTGTCAACGAAGATACAGGTTTATTTCGGACGAAAACCTCTTAGGCTCGTTCCATCACCCGGACCAACTCGGCCCTGCTAAAGTCGAATTATGGAGATCGCCCCTTTTTGCCGACACCCCGCCCCCATCACGTCGGTTCCGGCGGCAGGGCCTCCATTTCTTCACCGTTGTCGGCGATCCAACTTGGGATGAGTATCCACTGCTAATCTGGGGCGCTGGATCCCCCTCCGGACTAATTTGCTGGCTCGCCCCTCATCATCAACCGTACTCCAATGCACCTCTCTGGTACGGCCACGGGCACCGCGAATTTTTCGTCAACAGCCTCATGCCCCCGGTTTTGTTCCCCAACAGCCAAACCGGCGCAGTATTTCTCATTGAAGCGAAGTGCGGACACCGCATCATCAACATTGTGATGTATCTCGAAAGCGACCAAACGAGGGAGAGATATGTGAACAACAATCACAGTCAACCTACTGACTCACCAGGAGACAGAGCGACAAGATGCTTGTTGATCTTTCGGCAATTCTCAATGAGCTCCCCACCCGCTGAATCTACGGCTGAAGATGGGCCATGGTCTGGTGGCCCACTGAGCTGGGAGGATCCTGGACGAAGGCCATGGAATGTAGATCTCGACATGCACTCGGCAGACGACATGGCAGAGCCCGTAGCTGAAATGCCGCCCGGCAACGTCAAGAGCGACCGTGAGGGATTCACGTACATGCCATTTGAGTTGATGGACCGGGGTCGCAGGGAAGTCAGCGCTGGAGACAAGTCTGGGAGGGGTGGGAAACTTGAGTGGTGCAAGGTGTTCGCCTTCGACAATGAATCAGACACCCTGACACTACAAGGGCTGATGACTTATTATGATGAGGGAGTCAAGGGAGACGGAAGTGCGGAGAAGACGCAACCCATCGCACGTCCTCCACGACGGGAACGGAGATAGATCACTGCAGGTATGGCCTCGACCAGGTGAAGCCAAGCTCACCAAGCATTTCAGGACAGCTTTGAGTAACGCCACAGCTTCAAGATACCTTAGCCATGAGGGACAACACCCTGTACATTCAAGCTCATACGCTCTCTTGCTACCTAGGTACATTTAGCGCCAACACCATGCCGAACATAACAGTACACAACAGGGATTTTGTACTTTTGAGAGGAGGGCCTCAACAACGCAGACCAAGCATAGCTTCCAGGGACGTCTTCCAAAGCCAAGCGTTCAGGTGCGAAAACCTCCCTGCCACAGGCCCTATGGCCGCTCCTTCGAGTACTGCACACTATACTCGACCGTCCTCTGAACACCCACCCCACCCGGCCCCACCCCCGACCCCTTGGACCCCTTCATCACCAACATATCCTCCTCGCTCCCCGTCTGCGAGCTCGGCCGATGGACCGCCGCGCGATGCAGCCCCTGCGGCGACTTGACACCGCTCAACTCAACCCAATCCGGTCGATTCTCCCCCCTCGGCAGCTCCATCGTCGCCCTCGACTTCTCCGCCCCGCTCCCCTGCTTCCCCGTCCCGGACCCCTGGCGAAAATACCCCGGCGCGCTACCTCCCGTGTCATACGACCCATGATACTTGCCGATACTCTTGCTCCTCAAACCAGGAATGAACTTCACCACCAGCGGTCGCAGTATCGGCAAGCACGAGCACACGACCGCCACGTTGGGCTCGATGATGGTCCACATGACATTCTCGATATTATACGTGTGGTCCGGGCTCGTAGCAAACAGATCCAGCGTCGTCACACGCTGACACGAGGTAATCACCACGAATATCCCCACCGTGAAGATGGCAACCAAAGCGAATTTCTGCGTGCGCGGGACCTCGAGCTTCCACACCAGCGGCATGGGAAGGAGGAGAATGATGATGTCGGTGGCGATGGAGAAACCGGCGTTGGCGAACCAGAACTTTGCCGTGTCGAGGCAGTGGCCCGGCGTGTCCTTGTCAAAGGCGCGGATGACGGGCGTGCATTGGAAGATTGTGGCGGCGATGGAGGCGGTGCAGTAGATGGCAACGATGGCGAGGAGGGACCACGAGGCGATGCGGAACCAGCGGACGACTTGGAAGAGGCGGAGGTAGAGGAGGAGGATGCAGCATTTGACGAGGTTGATGGCGGCTTTGTAGGTTACTTGGGCCATGAAGAAGTACTGTCGACGAGGGGATGTCAGTGTGTTATCTGCTGTGATGGTGGGTGGAGGGGACGTACCTTTTGCGTCTCGAACCGGTTGGCTTTGTTGATGGTGGCCCAATGCCGGCCCATTCCGTATTGACATGCTGCGAGGGATTGTGGTCAGCGTTGAGGGCCTCGATATGGGGGAGATCGGCGAGGAAGAAGGGGCTTACATGCTACGAGGAAGCCCTCGGTCAAGATGGTAAAGATCTGTCGGCAGTCAGTAACCCGGGCTGATGTCGATCTCGTCGGTGGACAGGGAGGGCACTCACCAGAGCCACGATGGCGGTCCAGTCGTCAGAGCCGAGCTTGCCCCCTTTCCTCAGGCGCACCCATATCCGCAAACCCATCAAGATGGGGCAGATGACGACGAAGACCGCTGAAGGGATGTAAACGAGGTACGCATTGTTGGCGTTTGGGTCCAACGCTGGCGCTGTTGCGTTCGACATGTTGTTGTGTCTCTGTCGTCCAAGTCAGATCGAGTCGGGTTTATTTCTCTCCTGCAAAGCGGTGTTCGAGACGGCTCGGACTTGCGTTCCCCAATCCAGCACGCCACATCAACAACAAAAAGAAGAAGAGGATGCTCGATATTTAGGCACGTCTGCTATCACAGTCCGTTACCTTCGCCCAGCCTCCATCCAACTGCAACTTTGTCGTGGTATCATGCCAACAACCTGGAACCTTTTCCAAAAAGCTCTTTTTCGCGGTGAGTGAGTTACCCCTGAAAATGCTGCCCCAGAGCGGCGGAGTTTCAGACCTTATCGGCGCGGACCGAAAGTGCGCGCTGTCTGGAATGTAGGACCTCACTGGCGAACCAACGACGAGCAGCGCCAGGATCGGGAAGGATCGAGGGCCGTTGCGAGAATACCAGGGAAATCCCCGTCCGGCGGGAGGGAGAGAGCATGGACTGGCTTGTGGCCGTGGCTTGGGAGCTGAGGCTGCAAGGGCGCGGGATCTTCCGCGGGTGACGAGCAGCCAGTTTGGGACGGGTTGGCCGTTGGATGTGGTTGTGGCTTCTGGGCGTTTGTCTCGCTTGTTGGGTCGCCTTTATGCCTTGACAATATGGATTGTGTTGTGCATGGTAATGACGGGTAAAGGGGGGCTGTCTACAGCTGCCTTGTGCACAGTGCCAGGATCTCGGGTCATGCTCAGGGAGCTTCAATAGGGGCTCTGACCATATTGCTGAAAACATTCATTTTCACCAGGCCAACAATTATCTACCGCCTCAAGGACAAAATGAAAGTTCCTCTTTCTTTTTTTCTGCTTCAATCCAGAAGCTCTTGCGAAGGATTCCAACCCTCTCACCGAGCCTCCCATTTCGTGGTAACATCCCAAGTCTCCCTCCAACCAGATCAAGGCACCTGCCGACATGCATATTGGATCTGCCGCCCCGCGGCGCAGGCCCCTGAACATTGGTTGACAACAAATAGAACAGCGGGCGCACCTTCTGTCGTACCACATAACAACCCCTGGCCAAAGCTCTTCGTCCAACCGGATCGCGTCCTGGAAATCATCTCCCGCCCGTGTCTGTGTAAAAAGTGTCAAACCTAGAACCCAGCAATACACCTCCCCGCAGCAGAGCAAAGCGTGCACCGCAAATTCCATGCTCCCTGCTGTATCGTACCACTCGCGTCTAATTTTCCTTCGAATCCAACGTCGCTGAGCGGACGCAAGTGCTGGTTCTGGCGATCTTCTCCGCGCCCGCCCATTTGTCCCACGCATGCCATGCACAGCATCCCCCATCCCCGTCCCCCCTCGAAACATTCTCCATGCTACCCACTTCCCGCAACCCCAAGCCAAAAGGATTCCCCCGAACCGCCGAACCCGCTCCCCTTCCCGTACGCCACACAATACACTAGCAATAAGCTTAATCGGTCGAAGTTTCCGCTAGCAGTCGCCTCTTTCCCCCTTGTGCGCACACTGTGTACGGAATAGGTCCGCGGCCGGCGGACGTCGCATCCCGGAAGTTGCACACATCTTCAACCCCCGGACGCAGTTCTGCACGGTGATCCTTCACGTTTGCCAGTGGCACGACATTCCTTCGGTACCATATATCGGTACTTTCCTACTGCTCTTTCTTCCTACTCTCTGCGCGCGCGGTAGGTGTTGTATCACCGTCTCATGTTCATCGTTTTCTCTCCCGCACACACATCACACTCTTTACCAAACTCCTTTGTTTTTTGTATCCGCCCGCGTGTGTGAGCCATGTCGACGTCCGAGAAGGAGAAGCTCGGTGATGGCGAGGCCGGCTTGCCGCCGGTTCCCAAGTCGCCCGGCGGCTCGGACGCGTCGGCGGCCGTGGAAGCCATTGGGCCTATCGATCCGCAGGCCGAGAGCCGGCTGCTGCGAAAGCTCGACTTCATGATCTGGCCGGTGTTCTTCGTCATTTACTTGATGGCGTTTCTGGATCGCATCAACATTAGCAATGCCGCCATCCAAGGCATGACGCAGGAGCTGCAGCTCGATGTTGGGAACCGGTTCAACGTCGCGCTTTTTGTAAGTCCCCCTTCTGCCGTGAACTTGGGGGCGGAATGCTGATCGTCGCCAGGCCTACTACGCCACGTATATCCTCCTCGAGATCCCCTCCAACATGATCATCCGCAAGGTCCGCCCGCCGCTGTACATGGCCACCCTCATGTTCATGTGGGGCGTCATCAACATGTGCATGGGCTTCGTGCACTCGTACCCGGCCCTCGTCGGGCTGCGCGTCCTCCTCGGCGCGTTTGAGGCTGGTGTGCTGCCTGGCATCGTCTACGTAGGGGCAATGTTCTACAAAAGACACGAATTCCAGAAGCGTGTGTCCTTCTTCTTCTGCAGCACCGTCGTCGCCGGCGCGTTCGGTGGGTTGCTCGCCTATGCGATTGCAGGGTTGAGCACGCCGACCATGGCACCGTGGAGATGGATCTTCATCATTGAGGGGGCAATCACCTCGGCGCTGGCGATCATTGGGCTGTTTGTGATTCCCGACTGGCCGGAGCGGAATCGATTCCTCAGCGCGGACGAGAAGGAGCTCTTGCGGAGACGCATGACTGCGGACGTCGGTGATCTGTGTCGCATGGATACGCTCAACAAGTTTGCCGTCACCCGTATCGCCACCGACTACAAGATCTGGCTGGGCGGACTCATGTACATGGGTATCTCGGTTGCCGGGCTGTCGGGCACGTTCTTTCTTCCGACGATTCTGCTCGAGTTCGGCTGGCGAGCGCAAGAGGCACAGGCTCGGACGATCCCTGTGTACGTCTTCGCTGCCGGCATGATGCTCATCGGCGCATGGGCTTCGGACCGCCTGAAGCACCGATCTGGCTTTATTCTCGGTGGCGCGTCGCTTGTTACTGTTGGGTATGGCATGCTTCTGGCGCAGGTGGACAAGTCGCGCGACTACAAGTTCGCCGCCGTCTTCCTCGTCTTTGGCGGCGCCTTCATGATCACGCCGATGTGTCTGGGTTGGCTGCAGAACAACTTGTCGGGACATTGGAAGCGGTCGATCGGAGCATCGGCCCAGGTCAGCATCGGTAACTTCGCGGGTATCATGGGTGCCTTCATTTTCATCAGGTCTGAGGCACCGACGTATAAGACCGGTTATAGTGTTGCTCTTGGCATGATGTGGTTTGGCGCCCTTTGCGCCATCACGATGGCCGGTCTGATGTGGAGGGAGAACAGGAAGAGGGATCGCGGTGAGCGGGATGAGAGGCTCTCTGCCAACGAGGAGGATCGGAAAAACATGGGTGACTGGCATCCAAGTTACCGATTCACCCTCTGAGGCGATCGTCTGGGGTGATAGCTAGAGAGAATACTTGGAATAGCCCTGGGCAATTCCATCTTCGCCCACGCTCGCTCTTGCTCCTAGTGAGGTCTCATCAGTTACTGCACGAAATGGCCTCACATTCAGGACAGTAACACCGAGATACCCATGTTCAAGTGAGAATAGTAGGATTCCAAACAACTCGAGAGTATGGCAAGCCAAGCCTGTTGGGCGGTATCGAGCTGGCTCGACTGAGCCGAAAGTTGAAACGCTGCCACTGTGGAATGTGTGTTGCTGCGGCGCAGATACCACCTTCTGTTCGGTGGCTTGCCGCACCAATTCCGCCCTGCATCGGAAAACGCAAGGTATTATGCATGGAAGCAAGCTGAGGAGCTTCCCGGACATTAATGGCCATCGTCGGCGGTCCGGATCCGTGCCTGGTTCCATTCGTGCAGGCCTCGCTAGGACGAGGGGTCGAGAATTCGGCGTCTTCATCCCGGCTGTAACTCGAACGAGACGATGCCGGGGACAGGGCAGCTTTGGGGTTGGAGTTGTTGAACGTTCAAGTCTGGGGCGCCCCGCTCGGAGTCATGGGAAACCCATCAATTGGCGAATCAGGTCCGGGAGACATTGTGGCCAGTCGCGAGCTTCCTTGCGAAAAGCATCCAATGGAAGGAGTCCATTGACGCGGGCCCCTGGAGCTGGAGGACGAGGAAGGCGCTCTCTCCGGCCGGCCCCGCCCTGCTCAACATTCCACCTCAGGCAGCAGCGGGGATGGATGCGCCCCAATTGAAACACCACCTGCCGCCTCTCAAGCAAAATGCACCATCTGCAAGATGACGGCGCAGACTGAGACCAACCTCTGCAGCCATTGCGCGATTCTTGCGACCTATGATGAGTTGGTGAGACTCACAAACGGCGGACGTTACCAGCTTGGCAAACTGCAGGCAATTGGGGAAAAAGCCTCAGCTCCTCTCCCTTGTCGCCTTTGCCAGGAAATTGCCTTATCGCTAGGCACGAAAGCCGACGGGTCCCGTATTACCGGAATCAGAAGGCGTGGTAAAAGACCGAAAACAAACCTATCGAGCGAATTGGAAGTCTACACCGAGCACGAAGGGGGCGAAGTTGGCTTGCCAAAGGGCGAACTTTATCTGACTGTGAAAGGCGAGTCCCATGTCCTCCTACCCTTCCCCTGTGCTGGTTATCTGTGTGTTGGACTAACCTCCTCCCAGCTAACGACACTTCGCAGGACCTGGTTGGCAACCATCAGCCGCTCAGCAACGTCGGGGAAGAAGCTCTCTTCGCGGCCATCCACGCTCGGATCAACGACTGTCGTGGACGAGCAGATCACCACAAATGCAGAGAAAACGAGATCTCACGACTCCCAACGCGTATCATCGATGTCAACCCTGACACGCCCGGTGTAGATGCACGGCTTGTCAGGACGACAGGGGAGCACGCAGAGTATCTCTGTCTCAGTTATTGCTGGGGAGGGCCTCAGAAAATCACGGCGACAAAAGCGTCACTGCCAGCCCTTGAGAAGTCTATTCCTGTGCATCAGCTTGGCGGCGCCCTTCAAGATGCAATCCAGGCGACTCGACAGATGGGATTCCGGTACCTGTGGGTCGATGCGCTGTGTATCGTGCAGGATGATGCAGAAAATATCCAGTCGGAGATAAGCCAGATGGGGAGCATCTACACCAACGCCTTCGCTGTCATCGTTGCCGCCGGCTCCGCGGCATCCACCGAGCCATTCCTCTACCACAACCGAGGCTTGGAGTGGAGGCAATTTCTCGAGGGGTGTCCCGTTCAGATCAAGCCACCCTCTGGCTCTGTACAAAGCCTACAGCTGGTTGCAACAAGAAACGTTGCCGCAAGGAGGGTCGGACAGGAACCTCTCGACACTCGCGCCTGGGCTCTGCAGGAGAGCATGTTGGCGCGCCGCAAAGTCGTCTTTTCAACATATGACGTCTTCGTCGAATGCCGCACCGAACTTGGACTCACCCCGCTCCGCCGCAGTTTCGTCAAAGGATACTTCTACCGCAATCCCAGCCCGAACCTTCTTCTGGACTTTGGTTCGCCCGAGAAGATCGGTCGAGTATGGAGCCAGATACTGCTCTGTTACACCGAGCGGGAGATGACCAATCCTGAGGATAGGTTGAATGCATTCCAGGGAATCACCGATGCGATACGTTTGAGATTTGACGGGAACTTTCACTTCGGCATTGCCTTGGCTTGGCCAGTGACACTCGGATGGAGGGCTCGGAACCAATCAGAGGGTCGTTCAGCTCGAGCCCCAACATGGTCCTGGGGTTGTCTCAACTGTCCTGTCAAGCTGGTGGATCCTGACGCTATCGAACAAGCAAGCACAAATCTCGACAATAGCTGTGGACGAAGGCTAATCGTGAAGGGATCTGTAATCTACGGCGACAAGTGGCAAGGAGAGCACCCTCCTGCGAGCCCAGCGCATGACTCGCAGGGGAAAGGAGACGGTGTCTACGGATGTATTTCTCTCGACGTCGAAAACACACTTCCAGACCCACACGACCGCCTATATCTTCGTCTGCTAGAGAAGCGTGGCACTTCGCGTGGCGAGGTCGCTCTTGTTCTCGAAAGAGTAGAGCCAGGGACCTACCGGAGGGTAGGAATATATTACGGGCGAGTGTTCAACGGTGGTTGGGGTCAAGCGCAGGATGTGATAGTGGTGTAGCAAGGGCCCAAGGACAAAAGAACAAACGGGAAGAGTGTGAGAGTATACCGTGTTATCTCCCGATGATTTTATTTTCTTTTGCCCAGTGCACGGCTTGAAAGCTTTGTCGGAGGGACTGCGTAAACAAGACAGCTGGCCTCCCTCAACAGCTGGAAGGCCTTACTTCGCAAAGTCCATGTCTATATTGTTGAGTAATGGGTGCCAGATGGCGTTGCGCAAGGCTGTTGACAAAGCTCAAGGTAGGGTGCCTGGGCGTGCAAGAGGAAAGAGTAAAGGCTAATATTGCGATCTATCATGGTAGCCATTTGGTGACATACTGAGCCGTGGCAACAAACGCCGCCACGGGTTCAGCCGCCACTACAACCCTCCACTACTCACTCCGTCAACCCAGATGGATGACACCGTCTTGCGGTTCACGCAGAGCAAAAGGCGAACTGGAACGGGCGATGGAATTTGGGATTATTGTGTTTGTGGAAGGTAAGCTTCCACAACTTGCTAATATGGAAACTAACACCTGGTGTTTGCGGCGCTAAAGAAAACAGACCTCTGCGCGAAGCCATCGATATTCATGTTGACGGTACCGTGGCCGTGGGAGAAAGACTCATCCTAGCTTTTCGTGGATGGCCCAACTCTGCTTCTCACACTTCTCATCCAGTTCTGCCCGGCTGTTGTTCTTCAGCGTGAGGTTGGGGACCGTGAGTCTCCTAGGCTTTTGGCGGATTTTCTGCGGGCACTGTGGTCACTGACGCCCCAGATGGGCTGAAGCATCCTGAATGCGAGAATGGTACTTGGGGGCAGAAAATACTAGGGGATGTTAGTCCACAGCTCAAGCGGTGGGGATTGATGAAGTTTCACCTGTGATACACTTCCTATCGTGCTCCCCTGGGTCGATCGTGCTTTTAATCTTGTTTGATAACTCCGATGGAAGCCCGATTCGCATCTCTTCGGGCTTTCGCAGCGTTTCTCCAGCGTTTCTCTCGCGGACTCCGTAGAGTCGTGCCCTCTGTTGTATGTTGATTCGCCCGCGGGACTTGGAAGTGTAGGTGGTGAAGCGAAGAGCAGTCCTAAAAGCTGTCTTTGGGACTCCAGCGCTTCCATCGTCCTCGTCGCTCCTCCCATAGCCCTCCGTGCGAACTTCATGCCGTTCGTCACGCTTGTGCTGCTTGAGGGATTTGGACGTTCCCGCCGAGGAGGACTTGTGCCTGGAACCTTTCCCCAGGCTCCAGCCTACAATGTTACCGTGTGGCCATTGTGGTGTGTTGCATCTGCTCAAAAGACGAATGTTGTCAGCACCTATAGGTTCAAGGGAGTAAACCCGAAGCAGCGCAGTTCATAGCTTACCTAGGTAGAAATATCTATATGGTGGACAATTCTCGTTTTGGGGTCATCAGCCGACGCTTGCCGAAGTCGACCGTACCATAAGCATGAGTGGATGACCACGTGAATGGTCCCGCGCGCCCGCTTGGTGCTTTGATTGGGCTTGCGGCCAGAAGGTTGGTTCAGCTGGTGAGTTGGTTACGGCGGCGAGGGAGATTGGAGCTGCGATGAGCCATTCTCACCGGAAGACCACGGCGAATGAAATCGGGGTGGGAAGCTTTGCGATGTCCGGACATCGTCTGTCTTGTGTGGGCGGTTTTGGGCCTGCCACAAAGCAAACCGGCCTGTGCTTCTGCCTTCAGTGTCTTGGAGGAATGAATACGAGTCAAGGTGGTTTCGGATGCCTCGTTCCTAACACCCGCTTCAAGGAATCGCGGATCAAGTCCTTCCTGCCTGGAGAGACGAGGGTCACGGTGACGTCGACTTCCACAGATTGTGTCGTTGTGACAATGAACATCTGGTACTCATGTCCGAATACAGGGGCTCGGCCCTCGGCAAGTGCCGTTGCGGTCTGGTTGTGGACGTCGGCCTCCTCTTCCATGTGAGATGACATGGAGAGTTCGGATGCAAGTACTGCGAAACTGGCTGTCAATAGGATCTGTCAGGCTACTTGAAGGTACTTCCTGAAATAATTTGAGGTTGTTTGATTTATAGCTGAGAAGCTGATTTGTTCGTATATCCATGCGAAGAATTGGGTAGATGTTCAGGTGCCGCACCCCCTCCTTTTATAGAAGCCTCACCCTCTGCCCTTGACGTGTCAATTTGCGGCTGTCTCATCTCCAATGCATTTCTCGAGAAGAGACTCACGCAGTTTCTTTGTCCAGGCAATCACTTTCGCGACTGTAAAACCTACTGTGGACTGTGTCGTGATACCCCAGCATCCCTATTATGAGTCCGACTCGGATCAGCGCTTGTCAAGCTCAACTCCACAGCATGCAAACGTCCAAGCTGACAAACCAAAAGCACAAGGCAAAGAATAAGCGCCAATCAGGTGCAAACTTCACTCGCACTGCGGCTTAGACTACTAGGTAGGTCCATTGAGTCATAAACGTCTTGGCTTGGCATCCACTGAGCAACCCCTGAAAGCCCGTGATTGGCCCAAACGCAACCTCCTTCCCCAGTGTGAGGGTAAGACATGGGGCCGTCGTCATTCCATTCACGCTAGTTTGATGAAAAGGTGGATGGGCAATCTCGCTGCCAGGGTGGACTTTATTTCAACGTCCACGAAACAACAATCCCTTGTCCAAGACGTTATCTTTTCTTCCAGAACGGGCCCAACACGGCGTGAGCGCCGTGACGCCATGTTGCAAGCCATGTGTGTGTTTGGACCTCCTGCGGGAACGGGCCTGGGGTCTTTGTTTTGGATTGGGGGGCTGCCTGCGATGCTGTGGATGCACCCCGTTGAGTGTTATGAGCCGGGAGACGGCCAAGGCGACGCGGTGTTGTTATTGTGAGAAGTTGTATTTCCTTGTATCGGCCCCCGGTTGGTATCAGCTCTAATTTTGACCGTGTCGCTTTGGATTCTCTGACGTAGTTCTAGATGCTTGTCTTGATCGATCCTAGCAAATGTGTATCTCCTGCTGGACATCGCCGTGCATTGCCATACCCTCCATCAGTGCATGAACATACGCGCGCCCGACAATCTTGAACGACCCGTTCTCAGTTCGGCGAAGAATGTGCGGGGTTCTCGCTGGAAGCAGGGCAATGTAGTCGCCGACCCGGGCGTGGTGGTCCACGTTGCAGAAGTACCCCCTTTTCCCACGGCCCATTGACCTCTCACGCCAATTCCAACATATATTGGAACAAAAGCTGACGGCGTCTACTGAGAACTTTTGCAGCCAGTGCAGCCACTCGAAAACCCAAATCTTCTCATTTGGGAATTCCGGAAATCCCAGTCTCGGTGGGCGCTCACACGGAGGTAAGCCCCCATTCCGAGCAATGGCAAACAGGGGACAGTCAAAGAGAATTCGAGCGAGTTCGCTGCTCGCGCTGTTCCCTGTGGCTCAGGTTCATCCCCAGGACCTTTCAATGTGATGTTCTCGGCCATCGTTAGTGTTTGAAGCCACGGTTGAAGACAAGCCTTCCATTTGCATCCCACTCGGCTCTGTAAGGGGAGGTTTTGCTGTTCATAATGTCAGAATCCTTCCCCCAAGGCGGCTGGGCACGAAGAAAACCGTGCGTTGCGCTTTCCCTGGACTCAGGTATTGCCAGCCATTCGGGTTTACCGTCCAACTCTTCAAGGGCATTGAGAACTCTTTCAATGATCAGAACGTCTCGACCGAGTTCTGGCGGGAGGAGCGTCGACACCGCTTGGCTTGGCTGCTTGGTATCGCCCCGACCTCCTCCACTAATCCATGCGACTTTGTCAACAATGACACCTGAAACGCGCAAGGTCGAGCCGTTCATAACGTCAAAACAGGGTTTGAAGTCCACTGGTAGGGGAGTAGTTTCTGCATCTGACGAGGAAACCGGCTCTGCGTCCAAATTCCCTCGCCGAAACCAATTGCCCACGATGGCAGATTGCCGTAGAGGAGCTTGGGCATTTCCAAGAGGAAAGCACCGTCCTCAAAATTGGCCATGTGGCGGCTGTACCGCATGTAAACCTCCTCGACAGTCAGTGTGTAGTCCGGTTGGAGATTCGGATCGTGTCGATCCGAAGACATGCCGAGGAGTGCCCAGAGAATGTCTCTTGGGTCAGTTGCACCCAACCACGGAAGAGTACCGGTTTTTGACAAGTCTAGAGGAAGGAAAACGTGGATGATCCCCGCAATGGATTGGTATTCGCCATCTCGAACTCGCAGCAGATGTGCAATCTTCTCAAGGCCCGTGGATCTGATTGTGGTTAATATATTGAACCAAGTGCTGCGACACTTCGGGCAATGGAATTCCTCTGGGGGGAAAGTGTAGTACTGGCTAACGAGAAGTTGAATGTCGGCTAGCTCAAAGTGGACTGAGCCCTTGCCAATTTGGAGAATGACATCAGGTCCAGCGACGAACTCCTGCGTTGTCCAGGCGCGAGTAAACCATGGTTGGGAGAAAAATTTCTTGATTGACGCCTCCAGCTCCCCCAGCAAGAACAGAGAACGTCTAGCTGAATGAGGACCGCCTATTGGCGTTTCCAGACGATCAGGGCCGATTGCTGATGTTGTGTACCGAACATTGTGCTGGCTCAATGGTGGGCTAGCTGTCGCTAGCATAATGCCGTCGACGGGATCCCAGTCTACCAAGAGGCCACCTGCCTCAGCACGGGCGCAGGGCTTTCCCGAGAAAGCGCAAAGGTAGTCCCGAAAGGCGATGACAGCTTGCATCGAGCCGTCATCGGGCCCAAGATATGCGACAGTGCGGCGAGAGGAGTGGTAAACGTCAAACATCTGGGCCACTTGAGTTGATTTCTCGTCGTTATCGGACTGGTTAATGCAAATCGCGTCGGCCCAGATGACGCGCCTATTTTCGTAAAGGCGAAGGTCGGTCAGCACATCGGCGAGGCTCTGGGCGATAGAGACTTGGAATTGTTCGGTTCTGTCACTGTTGGACAATTCAACGGTGAGAGAGCTATGTGCCTCTACGGTCCCCCAACAATAGGACAAAACCTCGTAGAGGCCCTTTGACGTCGAGAGATTAGTCGAGAAGATGGTGACGACGAGGGGCTCGTGCCGGTTTCGGCTCGGGTGCAGCCGGAGGAGTCGTATTGCGTCCGCCTCGGGTCCAAGCGGACATCGCGCGTAGAAGTGAGTCGTTGCCATGGCATTTCTGGCAGGGACATCAGAGGGTGGATGATGGCGTGGATGAGGAAATGCGGGGATACAAAAACCTTCGTCGAGAGCTCTACTCTGGTTGGTGAGAGGCAGTGCACGTGAGCTGAGAATCGGGACTCATTTCTTTTTCCGCGATCGGGGCGATTCTGCAGCAAGCCTCTATTCTCAGCAGATAACACCTCGACTGCTCCTTCCCTTTCAGCTTTCGTCAAATCCGTGTCCTGGCACGGAAAGCACGTCTTCCCAAATTGGGATTTCAGGTTAGGCTGCCGAGGCCGCCAACCCCCGTCAAGAGGTGCCAAGCTGGAAGTGGTTGGGGGAGAATTTGTATGTCGCGAGCCTTCGCGCGCAGCCGTCCCTCTTCTTCTTCCCCTTTTCCTCCGATGGCCGCAGCGGCAACGAGCGCAGAAATCAATCAAGAATACACCAATTCCCCAACCCCCCTGGCAACCAAGCCAGTCACAGCGGCTTTCCGCTTCCTTGCCGTGGTCATTGCTGCGGCATCGACGACAAAATGAACGACGACAAAACGATGGACGACTACAATGTGAATATATATGCGGGAAAAGGAAAGAACGAAGGCTACAACATGGACGACAAGTTGATGGACGACAACAAAATAATGGACGACGAAACGGCAGACGACCAAGCGACGGAGTTGGGCAGCATGATTGTGCTTCTGTCGGTGCTAAAGAAAAAGAAAGAAGGCCAAAGCCTCGGCGAGAGTCTGGCGGAAATGCTAGGGATCAAACGAAAGGACAAAAAGATTACAATGTTTGAAGCTGGATTGAAAAGGCTCGCTGCCAAGGAGGCGGCCAAGCAGGACGGATGCTCGCGCATTTGCATCCGCTGTCGACGCGAAAATCATGACTGCCCACCAGACTTGGACCCTGGAACGAGACGGATTTGCGTTCGATGCCGGCGAATCGGTCACAAAACGCCAGACTGCACTCAACAGCCACAGCATGACATTGACACGGACACGCTGCGCGCTCTCTTGAGCGCAAGAAAGAATGGGCCGCTCTGCATCCGTTGCTCAAAAGCCTGGCCTGACCTTATCGCCCTCCTCTCGGCACCCACTCGAAGCGAGGGGACACGGCGCCGGAAGTCATTTCGATTTGGACATGACGGACGTCATCACGTCTTGGATGCGGGTTTCCACATGTGTTGCCCGCTGTGCATTTTGGTTTTCCTTCACCTGCCGCCGTTTTGGTTCCCTCCGTTCCAGAACCCTCATCGCTACTGGATTACGCTTAGGCAAAGACTCAGCACAAATGTCACACACGCACTTGACAACGAAACTGCGCTGCAGGGATGGTGTCTTACGCCCGATGCTGGGAGGCCCAAACGCCAGGGACTCTGGTCACCACGGGACGGACCAATCATCTCTTCAGTCGAGCCTCATCCCGACATAAACTACCCGGTCGCCTACTTCACCCTTGCTAACGCTGCAGACAACCTATCTATCCTGGGAGGAAGGGCGATCAACTCGAGGAAGTTCAGCGCCAGCGTTGCCAAGTCTTGGATTAATCGATGCCACGCAACGCACCCGAACGCCTGCAGCACAATCTGGGCCAAAGACCTTGGACGAGTTCGGTTGGTCGACGTCACATCGCGGACCATTGTGCAGCATCCTACCGAGCAAGTGGATTATGTCGCGCTGAGCTATGTCTGGGGCTCTCCAAGTCAGCACAAACGTTATCAACTTGGCTCACACGTGGATTCTCCCCCGAAGACTATTGAAGACGCCATCCACGTCACCAAGGAGCTCGGGAAAAAGTTCCTTTGGGTCGATTCCACCTGCATCGACCAGGGCGACGGAGCGGATAAGCAGGAACAACTTCAGCTCATGGCGGACATCTACAGTGGTGCTTGGGTCACCATTATTGCTCTCGACGGCGACTGCAGCGATTCTGGTCTTCCGCGATCAGGGGCTTCAGTGGAATCCGCTCCAGGACATTTTGACAAGTACGCTTGGACCTGTACGCACAACGGCAACACCTTGGTGGCCAACCGGCCAACCCTGCGAGGCAAGCTGCAGCGCTCGACCTGGGCAACAAGAGGATGGACACTACAGGAAGCCGTACTTGCCCCCCGCCGACTCTACTTCACCCAGGAGCAGACCTACTACGAATGCAACCTACTCCAGGCCTGCGAGTCTTTGGACGATTCCATCTCGCCACATTACTGCCGTCACGAGGGAGACCTGTTGCAGGGAAAAGTCAAAGACCTCCAGGCTTCCTTCTCAGACGGCGTCCTCAGCGGTGCGTTTCTCAGTCTCGGAGGATCCCTCGATACCGACAAAACCGCGGACCACGGCCTCGCCAGCTACAAGAGACTTCTCATGGTGTATGCAAGAAGGAATTTGTCTGTTGACGCAGATGCTTTGAACGCTTTCTCTGCGATCCTCAAGAGGCTGGAATCCTACCTGCCGCACGGCTTTCTTTGGGGCATACCACGACACCGATTCCATCAATTTCTGCTGTGGCGACCGGAGCCAGAATGTCACGCCAATCAGCTGAGAGCCCAATTCCCTTCGTGGTCCTGGGTCAGGTGGAAAAGCCCCCTTGATGAGTATATCCCCGGCGGCGAGATTGTCGAGTCCGTGTACTGCCAATTCTACACCATCCGGCAAGGATCACAAGTGCCGGTCTGTCCTACGCCCGCGAAACAATTCACCCCAGGGCTTGATGAGCACCCCTTCAGCCCAGACGGCAAGTTGACTACCCACTACAAACGACACGGGCAACCCGAGCCTGATCTCAGCGCCATGAAGGACGACGACAAGGTCCTCCTTGTGGACGGCATTCTCCTCACCGTTGACCTGCCGCCACTAAAGGACGACATTGGCAAAAGGAGCAACGGGTTCATCACATGGTTCGATACTGAAACGCTACCAAGCAGCTCTGACGGCAGTCGCGGATATGATTGTCTGCTTCTCGCCCACTATCTTAACCCCGAGGTGGATAGAAACGACGACGGGAAGTTAGACACGGAGATTCGCTCATGGTTTTTAATGCTGGGTTGGGACAATGGAATTGCCCACCGAGTGGGAACAGCGGTTTTCTCTTGGAATGGGGAAGCGGACGGGGTTACTATACCTTCGATGTGGGCAGAGTGTTCACCTCGGCTGGCGACTTTTCTCTTGGCCTGAGCAGGGTGGCCTTGAACGGGATCCCCGGGTCCAGATGGAGTCCTAGTCATACTCGGCTCAAGGACCGATGCTGACACCAACTCAAGGAAAGTCTTTTGCATACAATTCATATCTTTGCTTAACGTATTCCAAACCTGCGTCCCCTTAATCGACCTCCCCGGGACATTGATACCACTGCACCGCACCCGTCTCTGACTTCAGCACGTGCTTCATTGCTCGACTTTTGGACATGTTGTAGGTATTCTTGGTTTTTTAGGTTACCATGACTAGTAGGAAAGGAAACAGATCGGCAAAAACATGACTATGACTTGCAGCCTCTCGGAGGCAGCCTACATGACAGAAAAGCCATCTCCTATTGCTCGGCTCCAACGGAACTCAGCCCCATTGTCAACCCGTCAGGCGAACAACCCACACCAAAGAAATCTGGAATCAACACCAAAGCTCATCGCCGCAGCCAAGACTCACTTCTCCTCCTTCCGAATCCCAGACGCAGTCCAAAGCGCCTCAGGCTCCGGCTCACGCTTATGCGGCCTCGGCTTGACCTGAGGCTCAGGCGCAGGATCCCTTTTGTGCGGTCTCGGCTTGACCTGAGGGTCCGGCTCGGGCTCACGCCTAATCACGCCAGGCTGCAAGCCCGCAAAGGTCGGTTCGGGCTCACGTCTGTGAGGCATGGGTCGGGAAATGGGCTCTGGCTCTGGTTCGCGTCGGAGGATCCCGGGGTTTGATGGGGGGCGGCTCTGGGTCTCGCTTGGTGAGGGGGGCTGCGAGGCTGACGGTGCCGAGGGCGAGGTAGAGGAGGGTGGTGAGCTTCATTTTGGGTTGGGTTTGGGGGGATGCTTGAGTGGATGGAGTTCTGAGAATCTGGAGGTGGCGGAGTCTGGGGAAAGAAAAGAGAGAGTTGGGGTGGCTGTGGTCCCGTTTTTATAGACGAGGTCGTGTCTGGCTCGGGACGAGTGGGAAGAGATACTCTTGGTCTACCTCAGGTTTTCTAGTTGGTATCATGCAGGACAACTACAATGTCGCTCTTTCGCCCGTTCTAATCCGCACCTTCTTGCTGGCATCAGTAAGCCCTCGCGGTGATTTTCAGCCGCTTTGTTGTCTGTACGGCGTGATAGTTGCCCGAATTACCGCCCCCAATCCCGATTAACGCGAGTTTGGAGATCATCACTCATGATAGAGAGCGTCTTGATAGCTCTGCTCGTGCAGATTCGATCAAACATCGGCCTTTCCGCACGTAACCATGCCGACAAGACACCCACCCACAACATAGGTACAGTGACAGAAGTCCGTAGCCGAGGTTCAACTGGATTGGCTGGCTTTCCTGAACATGAAACACCTAAGCTTCGAGGTTGGTAACACAGACATACTGTAAGTTGGGGGCCATTTGACCGACGAGAGGAAAGACCTTCGTCAACCTTCGAACACTTCAGCCTCTCCCCTCTCTAAAACCCAAGTCCATTGGCGAATAGCGTGTAACTTAATCAAGCTATAACTTTCGATCCAATCCTGACGCGTTATGAGGCGCTTGGGGTCCAAGAGCGACATAATGGAGGTTGCAGTAAGGTTCTTAGTCATGTTCATCTTCTGCCTGATGCCGTGCAACAACGAGCGCGCGTAAATGCGGGCGTCGCCGAGACCAAACCCACCTTGGCAATGATACTGATATTTTGTTTCAGAGCGGCTAGAAAATGGGGTTATTCCGAACTTGGATGGTGTGGTGTGAAGCGCTGCTGAGATGCTTGCCGTTTCGGGGAGCCGGCCGCGGAATTGGCTCCACTTTTCCCGGAGCGCCACCCCTGTTGCCGGATGCTGGGTCCGGAGCAAGCAAGCCGCGGAGCTTCATCAACTTTCTTTGTTGCAGCAACACAAACCCAGTCAAGTTTCCCATAAAGGCCGCGGCATTGCTCAAGCAGTTGTTTGCATCCTTGACTTTCCTTTGCAGCACGGATGGCTGCTCCACGACAAAAGGGGAATCCTGCTTGTTTGCATTCCCCTGAAGTCCCACCCGTGAGACCCCACAGTTAGCCTTCAAGTAATAAGACACGTCGCGATTCGTGACATGATCGCGCGGACTCTGCAATGCCTTTGCAATTGAGAGACTTCAACACCCCAAATGGTCGTCTCTCTCCCTTTTCATCGTCCAACTTGTCACCTACACAAACACGTCTCTCACCCCCCAACAACCGCCCTGCACCTGACCCAATGACTCTCCTCTTCCCCCCACCACCCCCATCCTGGGGTGGCAAAATGGGCGCTGTATCATGGAAGCAATGCGCCCAAGTAAACACCTCCGAGGCAGACCTCAACCCTCCACCTGGCACCACCGGCGTAGGCATGCCCCAAGCACGGTGCAAAATGGAACCCCGAAGTCGAAGCCCTGCTCTGGGAGCGCCACCCCTACTGCTGCCCCAAAGCCCTGAACAAAGATATGGACAGCATCGACAAGTTCCTCTCCCGGCACAAGGACTACTACGACGACAACCACCAAATACAACATGACCGAGGTCCCGCTGCTTGGCGATGACGACGGGAGCATCCCCATATTCGACACGTGCGACGAGGTGCGGCGCAAGATCAAGCTGTTCCTCAAGCGCGTCGGCGTGAATCAACCGGGTTTCCTGCGGGGGCTGGCGAGGATACGGCCGAAGAATAAGGAGTACAAGGGGAAGACGATGAGCGCTGCGAGCTTCCAGGCTTTCATGAAGCTGAGGGGTCCGAGTGCCGGGGCGGAGAAGGCCATTTTCTATGTGGCGTATGTGTTTTTCGAGAAGCTGCGCATCAGGGACGGCAAGCCCAAGACGGAGCTTCGTGAGAAGGTGGAGGATGTGTGGGGGAAGTATCGAGATCCGACGACTGGGCGGTGGGGTTTCTTGATCAACAGGAAGAATCTCGTTTGTCGGGATAACGAAAAGATTGTCGAGGACAAGTATGGCATACTTCGGGCGGTTGCAAAGGGGATGCGATGGGCGAGGTCCCGTTGACGTGGCGCAGGGGCGTCGACGAGTTCTTCTGGGCAGTTGAAGAACCTGCAGTTAGCCTAGATCGATCCATGGCCAACAAGCAATACCAGTGTTTCCAGCCTCTTTAAAGCAGTACCAAACGCCTTGTCGATGCGATATAAGCAAAGACGGCCAAGCAGAAACGCCGGTAAGTGATCTGGGAAAGGCGTTATGTCAGTCCAAACGTTGGCTGCCATTTTGAGTTGTGAATCACAGGGAATTCCTGTTTTACCACATCTGCCGGGTAAGGTAGGTAGAGTTTTCGCTTAGTAGGAGTAGAATTCCATGGATGGTCGCTCGTTTTGGGGATCCAATCGAACAACCGCGAAGCTGGTCGAGCTTGCCAGAAGGAGCAGAGCACGCTGAGAGCATTGGAGAGGATCTGGAAGGCAACATCTGAGCAAATGCGCAGCTGCCAGCCCAATCTCGGCTCCGAGCGCGGGAAGCCACCGGGCCCTTGGAAGTCGGGTGGTCCTCCACTGGAATGTGCCTGCTTCCTTGACGAACCCGATGGTCTCATGACATCATCCCTTTCGGCACCGACCATCGCCCGCCCTTTGAGACCATGTACCCCGCAACGGACTATGCCTCCGGGCTATCAAGTGGAAACACCTACCTAGGTAGGTAGGTAATTCCGTGCCTGCTGGAAGCCCGCAGGTAGGAGCGTTTTGGGCACACATCTTCAACACAACAGCGACCTGACGTTGGTTTCAGGTTGGCATTCGTGGCTAGGTAGGCATGACTGTCAGTTCGATACCTACCGACCTCATCCACTTGGCGTTTCAGGATGTTCTTACTCTGCGAGATCCATGAAGTTTGTTGCATGGCATGTTAAAAGGGCTGGAAGCGGCCACGGGTATTATTCGCCACCCTTCGGCTGGTATTTCAGGTGCAGGATTCGGCCCTCAGAACTTCACAAACACAAGCACCTTTTGCACCAGTCTTCAACGCCCACGCAAGTACCCGAACATCGCGGACATCGTTTTTCGACAGAACTATTCGCAAGTAATCGATATTGAAGTGTCTTTGGAGCTCGAGGTTCGTTGGCCTCCCGTCTTACGTCATTCTTCTTCCCCAGAGAAACACTCAGACAGCCCGGTGGTCCATGACACCCGGCCACCCGGAACATCGCCCCCGGTTCTGTTCAAGTGCAATCTGCCCTGTCCAAGCGACAGCAATCTTGACCGCCCGCGCTCATGGACAATCGTACGCCTTTCGATTACCGAGCACTGCTGCAAACGGTGCCCTTAGGCTTAGGTCTCATCAACGTGGATCTTCATGATGACTCTACGCCTCTTGACACCCGACTACAGTGGGAACGGAGGGGGTTCCATACCATCAACCCCGATTATCATATCGACGCAACGCCGTCGGATTCCCGAGTACAGTCGCAAATGATGGGCTTACATCCCACGAACCCCTATCATCATCATGACACCACAGTAGCACCCGTCCGTGGTAACATTACGCCCTCCGATTTCGAAGTACAGGCGGAAACGAATCGCTTCTGGGGTACCTTTGGCGTGGTTCGACAGAATGACACCATGGTAACACTATTCCTCGATGGATGTCCTGTGTTCACGAGAAGAAACCTCAAACACATGGCCCTCGTGAGGGACTTGGTTGTGGACGCTCAATATAACGGATCATGGCCGAAAATCCCCGTTGAAATACCTGTCTTCAATGGATGGTCAGGACCCCGGAGTACGACAACCACTGGCATGTTGCTAACCCTACCACACGCACCCCACGACGCAGATTACACCTTCGAGGCCCGATTGGACTACACGCCCTTTCTTCGCGCTCGAAAATACTGCCAGGCTGGAAAAGACAGCGACTTCATACGCGGGGCCTCAGAGCGCCTCCACGAGTTCATACCGGCCTCAGAGCGCTTCCGCGAGTTCATACCGGCCTCAGAGTATTTCCCTCTCAAGATCAAATTTGCGAGGGTCCCCCTAGCGACCGTCGTGTCAGGGCCGTCGGCAAGAGATATAATCAATCATCTCAAGGCGGAGATCTCCAAACCGCTCAACCAACACTCCGTGTTGGTTTCGGTATGGGGGATACTCGAAGAGGCCTAGCTAGCCAAAGAGATTCCCCCTCGCATCGACAACATAGTTGCATTTGACTGCGGCAACATCACGCCCGTCGATTCCAACAGCACGGATCCCTCCACTGCCCAATACCGATTCATCCTGGGGTTAGCAAGATGGTTCAAACTCAAAAATTCCCGCATTTTTGTGCAAGACCCCAGATGCACCCGCAACAATAATGCCGCCATCACAAGTTGTGGCATCCAGGTTGTTGACGAACCTCAAGGCTTCTTGCAAGTCAACCCCGCTTCCGTCGTCTTTTGCTGCAACTCCGAGCTCCCGGTCCGGGACATTATTGTTGACATTGCCCTGCCGGCCGTGCTGATCTGGAACGATGAGTCTTGGCCGGAAGAAAGTGGCAGCCCAAGGTATGTTGTATCCTCGGCCGTCGGAACTCTAACCTGCCTTTACTGGTGCTGACATGCCTGTCGTGCTACAGCTGTTATCCCACATCACAACGTCTGCGAGAAACTCTGGAGGAAAATTACATAAAATTCCGCCTCGACACCCACCACCATGGTTTCAGCAGGGTGTTGGCCCCGATGTGTGTGTATATCCGCCGCAAAGCCGTAGCGAACGAGCCACTTGCTCATATCCGCCGTAAAGCCGTAGCGAACGAGCCACTTGCTCAAGCTGGTCAACCGAGGGTTGAAGGTGGCGTGGCTGGTTACACAGCACCTACTTGATGATCACTCATGGCCCTCTTGGAGTCTCGCGCCTATTTGGCTTCTGTATAATTACCACTAAGCGAACAACATTGAATGCGATGATTTTGAGTTGCCCGTGGGTTATGCGTGAGATTGCGACAAAATACCGTTGACTTTGGCGTCTCCTCCAGCTTCGCCTTCATTTTCACTCCTTGCCCCGACCCAGTGTCATTAACATCTCTTGCTCCCCTTCAAATCTTATGACCCAGTCCGATCCTTCTATTTACTGCCATTTATCCCACATTCTGATAACAATGCTTCTCGTCCCTATCCGAATCACTTGCTGACCCAAGACCCAGCACGGTCAGTGGCCGGACTGCGGCCCACCGTCACTCACCAGCCATCATCCTCATCCTCCTCTGCAAATGTCGGCATCGCAAACGTCCTGTTCGGCTTCGACCTCGCCGCGGACGCCGTATGCCGCAGCATGCTCGTCCCCATCTTCGGCTCAAAGTATCTCACCGGGTTAGACGGCTGAGTCCAGTTGGGGCGGCAGTAGTTGTTGCACCGGTGGTTGCTGAAGAAGGAGCTGATTCCCTCCGGCCCGAGATCCGTCACGCCGTAGTCGCGGTTGCGGGGGAGGATGACGGGGTCCGAGAGGACCACCTCCCGCTGGTAGATGCCGCCCTGGATGTCGCAGAGCACGTGCATGCCGCCCGTGACGTGGTAGCTAAGGTGGGAGAGGGCCTGCATGACCTGCGCCCACAGGCGCGTCGTGTCGGTCCAGCCCGTGTTGCTGTTGAACTTTTGGTAGTTTTGGATGAAGGGCTCGGTGAGGGTCTTGGAGCCGGCCCAGTCCGGGCCCAAGTGGTCGTCGAAGGTCCAAACCTGGGCGACGTTGATCTTGACGGGCTTGTCGACGACGTTGAGCTGGTTGAAGCGGTTGACGATTTCCAGGGCCTTGTGGACGGCCTTGATGTCGAGGGTGAAGAAGTCGGTTTCGAAGACGGTGCCGGTTTTGAACCACTTGGTCACGGCGGCTTGGCCGGCGCGTTCGCCGTGCGTGTAGCGGCCCTTTGCGATCCAGCGGAAGGTGCCTGAGGCGAAGGGGCGGTCGAGGGCGTCGTTGGTGAAGGTTGCCCGTGAAGCGTTGTTGTAGCGGCCGCTGTCCGAGGGGGCTGCGTCGGCGATGTCGAAGTTGTGGCCGTGGACGCAGCTGGCGCAACGGGAGAATCCGTCGCCTTTGGCGTATTGTGTTGCAAATAGCAGGGCAGCATATAAGCCAAGTGGAGGCCTGCGTAGGGCCAAGGATCCTGTTGGCTGTGCGACATATTGGTTTCCCGTGTAGGATGTCCGCGGGAGGTCGCGGTTGCATTGGACGCAGCAGCGGCCCATGGTGAATTGTCGGTGGGAGTGCGAGGTTTGGGGGGGGGGGGGGGGGGGGGTTGGGCCCGGGTGGCGTCCGTTTGGCGTGGGCAGTCGATGGTCTGGCCCACCCCTGCTTACCCCCGTGACCTGTGGTGGTTTGGACTGAGGAGTCGGGCCGCAGTTGTGGCAATGGATGCTGTTGGCTAGTGTCTGCCACAGATGCAGTCCCTGAAGTCTGATGATTGGGGTTGGTTGTCATCGCCCTTCGTGCGAAAGGCCGGATTTAAATACCGAGTGGCTCCATCTCCTGTTGAGCTGGATGCAAACGCGTATTGCAAAGGTAAAAAACACGACTGGTCGCGCAACAAGAAGCGGCGGAATTCGAAACAATCAGAACGCAGCCAAGGTAATTGCAAGAACGGTGATGTTGTTTGTCTGAGGTTTGGGGGTCGATTCTAGGGGTTCATTAGTGCAGCTGCGCGTTGTGATGCGGTGCACTTGTCACACCACCTCACCCCCTTTCTTCCCCCAAACATGAAGCTGCAATGCGTTTCTTTGTTCCAGCATCACTCACCAGCCTCCGGAACAATGCGATGTTGAGCCATCATGCGCGCAGCCAGACAATCTGAAGGAAGTGATGTCTTGGCGCTCGACAAAGGTTTCCCCCTCAACAGGATGTCGGTCCTTCCTTTGCTTCGTGGAACTGGGGAATCGCTGGGAGGCATTTCTTGATCTCGAAATGTCGCAAAATCCCCAAAATCTTCTCGTCTTCAAATCGTCGCCCTACTATTTGGGCGCCCACCGGCATTTCGTCAAAGACCTCTGGGTCATCTATTCACCTGTCAGCGTTGACCTTCGCACATTCCCAAGATATCCCGAAACCTACACAGCTCCCAGTTTTGCTGGTCCTGAGAACTCCTGAAACTGTCTCGGCGCTCTGCCAAATCGACCTCCTTGTCTACCGTCCCAATTGGAAAGGACAGGGCGGGGTAGTCAAGCAGATTCCAGACGGCCGAATATGCCCAGTACTTCGCCGTATTGTGGGCCGTCGCTACCCCCGGTGCAACAGGGCAGATCAGCGCGTCAACCGTGTCGGCCCACTTGCCTTCCGCTTCGTCCCACCGACCCGTTTGGTTCCACTGCTCCGCATACTCGAGCCGGTATTCCTCTCGCTCTTCAAGCCAGTACTCGAGCTCTTCCCGCGTGAGATTCTTCACTCCTGGATTCTCCTCCAGCATCCAGCTGACCAGTGGCAGCATCGGCTCTCCGGATTCCTCCATCACCTTCCGATCCGCCGCTCCCCCGTCAGTAAAGTACAGACTCGACGCGATCGCCCACGCCTCGTCGAACTTGTACAGCGGAAACATGACAATCTCGACGCCCGGTAACGCGCCAATCTTGTCGACAAACTCCTGCATCGCTCTTAGTATCGGCGGATGCGGCAGCACCACTCCATCATCGAAGGCGACACCGATCCGAAGAGGTCGATTCGGTGTTAGGTCAATGGATACATCTCTCCAAGGCAACGGAATCAGCGCGGGCTCGACCTTCCATGACTCTTCTGCCAAGACTGCCTTCATGAAGGTCTCGATTGTATCAAGACAAACAGACATCGGGCCTATGACTGTGGGAATGGGATCCGCTCCGGGAGGCGTTGAGCTCCATCCCGTCGTGGGCACCCGAAATGCGGTCGGCTTCAGCCCGTAAATACCACAAGCGGCTGCAGGCACCCGAATGCTTCCCCCAACGTCGCTACCGATGCCGAGAACGCTACCGCGCATGGCCAAGAGCGCCGCCTCACCTCCGGATGAGCCACCAGACGACAGGTTGATGTTGTAAGGATTGACCGTCGCGCCGTACAGATTGCTCACGCATTCCAGTTGCATCATGCTCTGTGGTTCCGTGGTGCGCGCATGAACAATGGCCCCCGCTCTCTCGAGGATCTGGACCACCAGCGCGTCTTTAGAAGCTCGGTGATCGCTGGAGTCCCACCACGCAACGTACCCCGCGGCCATTTGGCAGCCGTGGATGCCGATGTGCGACTTCACGCTGACGGGGATGCCGTGCAGAGGGCCTAGGGGGCGTCCGGTTCTCGCGAGGTTTTTGTCCAGCTCTGCAGCGCGGACCATGGCACGGGACGAAAGGAGCTCTGTTAGGCAGTTGACCGACTTTTGTGCAACGGCGGCCATTTGACAGAATGCGCTCATCACCTCCTCTGCCTTGACGGATCCGGTGTTGAGCCATACCGAAAGATGATATGGGTGGACGCTCGTTATTTCGAGGACCTCCCTCGAGATGAGACTGGGGAGTTTATGGGTGATTTCGATGGCGTTGAATGAGCGTTTCTTGGCCTGCTCAAGCTCCTCGAGGGCTTGGTCGGCGCCGTTCAGTTGGCTGTTGAGGGATGCGTCGCGATGGTCTTGCGCCTTGCGTGCAACCTCTTGCCATGTCTTCTTCAGACGCGCGCGTTTTTTCGGAGGCATATTGGGAGGTTAGTCTTCAAGTTGTGACTGGTCTTGACGAACAGCTATTCCTTGATCAGAAAAGGGGTAACGCCATGTCACCCCAGCAACCCCGCATCAGGCCGCAACTTCGGTCAGCACTGCTGGCTTGGCGGTCTCAATCCCCAGGCAGCAGCACCAACGAGGGATCTCTCTGCAGCCGCTTCGGACACAAGCGACGCCAGAGAAAGGCAGAAATAGGGCGGCTGGGAGAGACTAATAGAATCAGCGAATCGAAACAATGCCTCGTTGAGATTCACGCAGGACGCAGAGACCTTGTGCGATGGGGCCAGCGGATTGACGAGGCAGTGTCGGGTTCGGGGAGTCAGAGGCACCAATCAATCGTGATTATGAGGTCACGGAGGTTGAAAGGATGAGGCCGCACAGTGAGGCAGTCAAGACACCCGTCCTCAATTGACGAGTATTTTATCAAGCTATTGTCCCACTCCCGGGAACTTGGAGGTCCGCCGGCGAAGCCAACAAAGCATTGCCCTTCTTTTCCCCGGACATTGTGAAGCCACCAACACCCTTACAAAACTCGCACATTCCCAGCAGCACCAACAAGATGCCGGACAAGAGCATCGGCAAGTACTACGAACACGATTGCCATGGCGGTCACAATTGCAACCACAGCCACTTCTCCGAGTTCCCTAGCCGACGAACAGCAAACAAGGCATTTGAGGAGCGCATCAAAGATCAACATGCCATCATCCAACGGTTCAAGAAGGACGGTGACATCTGGGAGACTTCCAAGTTCACTGTTCGGTCCACAGACATGCAAGAGATTCTCAGTGAGGCCATGAGCGGATATCCGGACTGGCGGTCGAACTCGCATTCTTGGACCTTTGAGCCGCCTTATACGCCTCTCGTCCATCGCTGGGACCGGATCCTGGGAATCAATAAGCAGCTTGCGTCAGAAGTGAGCGATAAGACCGATGACACCTGCAAGAAGGCCAAGGCGGCTGCCGAGCTCGTGGAGTTCTTGAAGCCCCTTCTTTCCCCGTCCATCGGATCCATCGCCGAAGCGAGAGACACCAAGCAGATTGCATTCAAGGATGTTTGGCAGATCTTGCCCCCGGGAGAACTGGCCATGACTGAGTTTCTCGAAGAGAAGAGCATTTGCCGTGTGGCGTCCCACGAGGGAGGTCAAGACTCATCTACAGCACTCGTCGTCTGGATCGAAACCGTCATGTGGAATGGACGGGAGGCGGGCATCGTGAAGAGCCAGCGCACGATCGAACCGTATGACGGGGTGAAGGACGTCACATCCCTCGACATCCATCCACTCTCGTATGTCGACGATGTCGAAGAGGTGAAGCGCAAGATGATTGCGCGTGGACGCAAATATGAGAAGTTACGCGGTCGGCACTTCCAAATGTACCGAGGCCAGAGTTATACGATGGACTACAATCTCCGTACACAATCTGTGAGTTCAGTTCGTCATTCCTAAAATTGATTGTCTCGAGCTTACCGTTTCGTCAGATGTCAGGCCGAGTGATGATCGACAACTACGCCTACTGCGAGATCGATAATGTTGAAAAGACTGCCGTTGAACCGTTAGAGCCGGCCCTCACGCCGGATGCCGCGACGGAATCAGCTGACGAGGCCGGAAGCTCGTATGCCAGTGTCACTTCCGTAGCCAACGACCGAGAGGAGGACCTGACCCCTTTTACTGACGAGCACTGCCTCCTTGCCCGGCCGTGGGTCACGGGAATGGACTTTGAGAAGAAGGAATGGGCCAAGTTCCTGGTCGATGGGCTGACTGATATTGAGTGGAACGATCAGCCGTTTGAGAATCTGGTCCTTCCCGAAGCCGACAAGCAACTGGCTTGGGATTTCGTCGAGAGCAAGGCGCACTTCCGTCAGGACTATGATGATTTCATCTCTACCAAAGGTAAGCGTTCTCAAGTTCTGTGATGGGCAAGGTGCTAACAGTTTTAAGGTCGGGGCTTGATGATTCTAATGTTTGGACCGCCTGGCGTTGGCAAGACTTTCACTGCGGAAGCCGGTGAGCAAAATGACAGCTCCTTCACTGACAGCATCTAACTGGGTTTAGTCTCGGAGAAGGCCCGAGTGCCCTTGTACTCGATCGGTGCAGGAATGCTGGGCAGCTTCCCAAGCGACGTCGAGGCCGAACTCGGCCGCGTTCTCAAGCTGTGCACCATGTGGAACGCGATGCTGCTGATTGACGAAGCCGACGTGTTCTTGGGTACCAGGACCGATGAAGGTCTTGCCAGGAATGAGCTCGTGTCAAGTAGGTACCCCTCTTTTGAGGATGTAGAGAGGCACTCACACGAAGCAGTATTCCTCACCAAGCTCGAATACTACCAAGGTATCCTCTTCATGACCACCAACCGCATTCAGGGCATCGACCACGCTTTTCAGTCCCGCATTGATCTCTTTCTCCCGTACCGCGACCTCGGCAGCGAGGCACGCCGGAAGGTGTGGGAGAACACCATGAACCACCTCGGGCGGGACAGGTTCGAGGCTGATGACGCGATGCTGGACCGTCTGTCGAAGCTGGCGCTGAACGGCCGTGAGATCAAGAATCTGGTCAAGACGGCGCAGTTGCTGAGCCACAAGACGGGTGGTTTCGTCACCTCGGAGAAACTCTGCATGCTGGCAGAGAAGCGGGTCGATGTCATGCAGATGATGCAGTCGGCAGGTTTGGGCAGCAAGTGACCGCTTCGTCAAAAACTATCACAGTACCAGACGAAGCCGCCGCCAGATTGTCCATCCTCACCATTTTGGTACGGGTTTCCCTCCTAGCTAGCTACAATCCATCCTTCATTCTACCCCCTCTCCCTCGCCAACCACCGATCCAGCATGGCATTAAACGTCCCCGGATCCTGCAACGGCGCAAAATGCCCTACATCCGGCAACAGCACCAACCCCGACCCAGCAATCATATCCCGAATCTCCCCCGGCACCCTCCTCTGCACAACCTCCTCCTCCGCCCCATCAACAACCCACACCACCGGTGCCGTGCGCGGCTCCTCAAACAACGTCTTGATCTCCCCAAACTCCCTCTCCCCCCAATCCGGCAACTTCGCTTGCATCTCATCCACCCTCTTCTCAAACACCTCATACCCACCCGGCGTAGCCGACACCTCCTTATACTCACTCTCCATCCTCCCTGCTAAATCCGCCAAAAAAGGAATCCCCATCAACCCCGTGACATTCAGTTGATCCGCTCGATAGTTGGCACCAAACGCAAAGATTCTGTCTACGAAGGAGGGATAAGACATGGCCATTTGCAAGGCCGTGTTGGCGCCGTCGGACCAGCCGATTATGGCGGCGCGGGGGATGGAGAGGTGGGTGAGGAGGGCGACGGCGTCGGAGGCGAAGAGGGTGTAGGAGAGGGGGACGGTGAGGTCGTCGGCGGAGCGGCCGTGGGCGCGGGTGTCGAGGGTGATGATGGTGGTGTGTGGGTGGGACTGGGTGAGGTGGGTTATTTGGTGGGTGAACCAGCGGGAGGAGATTTTGCCCTTGGTTGGGGTTAGTGTTGTCTGGTGGAGGAGAGGGTAGAGATGCGGGTGATGGGCGGTTGGGGGGATTGAGGCATTGAGTTGAGGACTTACGCCGTGGAGAAGCAGAATGGGGGCGTTGGTTTTGGAGGTAGGGGGTTTTGGCCCGTTGCTTGAAGGTAGGGGCGCGCCGTAGAGGGCATACCAAAGGGAGATGTTGTTGATTTGGGCTGTTCCAGAGAAGCGGGCGGGTGGGAGGTTGGGCGTGGGAGGAAGGACGGCGTAGAGAGGGGTGTATGCTGGGGAAGAAGGTGGTGGTGCAGCCATCGCGCCGAGGGCGGAAAAGGAGAAGAAGTTGAGGGGACGCATTGTTGTGGATGATGGTGGTGTTGAGTGCTTAAGGAATTTGGGAGAGCATATGACTTATATTGCAGAGGCCGATCCGGGAGGCGAAAGTACATCAGTAAAGCGCTGCGGGTGTAGCTGACATTTTGCATGCCGGTAGTAATAGCGAACCCCTGAATGGATGCAGTCATGGTTGACTGCTGGCTTAGGTTTCATTGGGAACCTGAAAATGGCAGCTCTCTTGAGGTTAGTAAGCGACTGCTTACGTCTGCGCTGGATTCATTGCCATTGTGGGTAAGGTGGTCCAATCTAGGGTAGCATGGAGTTCTGCTGGACGTCAGCACTTGGGTCGTATAAATTCTGGACTAGCACTTCCAGGTTGAGTTGATGACGTTAATACCTGGTAGTTTTCAGGTTAATTGCTTCACACCTGGTCTGTATTGGATATGTCCTTACCGGTTGCTTTGATCGCTAAACCGCTGTGTAAAAAGAGATAACGGGTGCATCAGATGACGTTTCTCCACAACTTTATTCTGTGAGACAGCTGCGCGTTTATCTACCTACTTACACAGTTCAATTGTCAATCGCAACACCACCTCGGCGCTAGTCATTGCTGGGCCACCACTGCAAATACTGCAGCGGAAAAATGCATCCGCGGAGCCCCACGGGATAGTGCATCCACGAGGCCCAATTACCGCAGCGCTACCTCTGACGCTGTCTCACATCCACGAGGCAGAGCAATTGTTTACTTTCGTTACATCATGCTGTGCCCGAGTCCGTCTGTTTCTCAACTTTACCGCCAAAATGCCGTGGTCATTCCTGCGCTGCGGCCGCGCCAAACGCCGACTAGCCAAGCCTAGAGGGATGATGACATGGGTTTTATCTCCGATGAAGGGAAAATGGCGTCACATCTTGCAGCCGACGCATCCCGACCAGACGGAAGTTCCCGACCATCTATAACCAGCGGCTCCCCCAGTCTTTTGGCGATTGCTAGAGATCTGAGTGGCCAATTGACCGGTGCAGTTCGTGCATAATCGTTGACGCCAACCCAACTCGGTCGCCGGCATCCGACGCTGCGGCAGCGGTGCCGTTTATCGGAACGATCCCACCACTCAAACAAAACCCACGCCCTCCCTCCTTTTCTTGGACATCACCAGGTTCATCCTGCGACCGACACCAGACAAGCAATGGCCGACAAGATCACCCCAGGGTCAGAACCCACCGAAAAGGGGCTCCAAGCCAAGGGAACGGGCACGGGTACCTCTCCCACCGACTCCACCCTCGACACCGCTTCCAGCACCTCCGTCGAGACCCTCACCACCAGCCAACACCCAAAATGGCGACAGCTCTTCAACCGCGCCCAAGCTTGGACACCGGCCCCCGCTCGTTATGATCCATCCAATCCGCCAAAGTTCACCGTCTGGTATGTGCAATCACAGCAGTTCCCCTCGTTCTTGTCCACCACACCAAAAAAAGAGTCATTCCACTAACACCCCCCCAGGATCAACATCCTCTTCGCCTACGCCTCCTGCTTCACCGTCTCCAACCTCTACTACAACCAAGCCATCCTCAACCGCATCGCCACCACCTTCTCCGTCTCCTTCGAAACCGCCAGCACCGTCGCCACCCTCATGCAAGCCGGCTACGCCGCCGGCCTCCTCCTCATCTGCCCCCTCGGCGACCTCTTCCCCCGCCGCCCCTTCATCCTCCTCCTCATCTTCTTCACCACCGCCCTCTGGCTCATCCTCTGCCTCACCCACAACTTCACCACCTTCGCCGCCATCTCCTTCCTCTGCGGTCTCACCACTGTGACACCACAACTCATGCTCCCGCTCGTAGGAGACCTCGCGCCGCCGCACCGTCGCGCGTCGAGCTTGGCAGTCATCGTCTCCGGCCTATCCCTCGGCGTCCTCGTCGCCCGTGTGCTGGCGGGGATAATGGCCAACTACACGGACTGGAGAAACATCTACTGGTTCGGCTTCGGCGTGCAGTTCTCCGTCTGGGGACTGCTCTACGTGTGGATGCCGGCGTACCCGTCCAAGAATCCAGAGGGGTTGAATTATTTCCGTATGCTCTGGGAGGTGTTGGTGTTGTTGGTTACGGAGCCGTTGCTTTTCCAGGCGAGTCTGGTGGCTTTCTTGCTGAGCGCGACGTTTACGAGCTTTTGGACGACGTTGAGTTTCTTGCTGTCGAGTCCGCCGTATAATTACGAGAGTATGGTGATTGGGTTGTTTGGATTGATTGGGATTATTGTCATCCTGGCGGCGCCGGTGTACTCGCGGTTGGTGATTGACAAGGTGGTACCGCTGTTTTCGGCGATCTTGGGGCTGGTTGTTGAGTTGGCCGGGTTGGTGGTGGGCACGACGATAGGGAGTTGGCATGTTGCCGGTCCTGTGGTGCAAGCGATTACGATTGATATCGGGGCGCAGTTTACGCAGATTGCGAACCGCGCGGCGATCTATGGGATTCGCCCGGATGCGAGGAATAGGGTGAATACGGCGTACATGGTGGCGGCGTTTTCGGGGCAGTTGACGGGTACGGCGGTGGGGAATCGGTTGTATGCTCAGGGTGGGTGGGTGTACAGCGGGAGCTTGAGCAGTAAGTTTTCTTCCTCCATATTTCTTGTTTCAGTGGGTTTCTTGAGTTGATCCTAATGGATGTAGTTGCGTTCATCGCCTTCGCCATCATCGTGTGCCTCGCTCGCGGGCCCAGGGAAACGAGGTGGTTCGGATGGAGGGGAGGATGGGCGATACGCAGGGATGATCTTCCGCCGAAAAAGGGGGAGACAGTGACGGAGAAAGCACTTGAAGAAGCTGTATCTTCAGATGGCTCTGTCCAGAAAGAGAGCGGGCAAACTGAATCAAAATAGATTTTGGGTATTCAACCATATCTGAATCCACAGACACCCGACCCAAGCAATACAAATACAACTGAATCCAACTCAAACTCCACTCCCCCCACCTCCCCCAACTACTCAGTAGTTGTTATGGCTATGGTTGTAAATATTATACTGCTGCTGCTGCAGCTCATGATTCTCCTCCTCGACCTCCTTCTCCCTCTGATACTTGGAACACCTCCAGATCAAAAACCAAATCGGCAACCCCACCAAAAATACCACTCCCACCAACACTCCGTACCCCATCATGAACAAGTTACTCCTCTCCGCCAACCTCAGCCCCAACCCCCCATCCACGATAAACAAAATCCACAGCCCCCTCCCCACCCACCGATGCACCTTCCCCCAGATACTATCCCCCTTGTTCACAACCTCCCCCCTCTTCTTCGCCGCTGCCCTGGCAAACCCCATACCCGCTCCCCACAAAAACATCCCAAACAGCACCGCCACTCCAATCAGTCCCAAAACCTGATGTCCGGTCTTGTAATCCCTCGTGGCAAAATGCTCCCTACTAATCGCAATCCCCGGAACCAACGCCCCGACCGCAAGCGCAACGTACACCGTAGCCGACACAGAATGCAACACCGGCCAGCGACGCAGCGCACCCGCAACGATCATATCCGCCGGCGCAATAACCAGCGTCGCCACTGCGAAGACGATTCCATGCGCAAGGGACTGTTTACTCCGCGGCGTGGCGACCACGCTGCCGGTAAGAACCGCGCCCTCGGTCCCGGTGGAAGGGAAAGGGATACCACCTGCCCCCGTGGCGCGGGGGAGATCGACGGTGAAGCGCCCATGGACGACGTGTCGGCGGAGAGGCGCGGAGGGGTCGTCGGATGCGAGGTGCGAGGGCGGGCCGGAGGCGAAGATCATGGGTTGGGAGGGGGAGAGGGGGTCGAAGTGGGTGCGGCAGGTGTGGCAGGTGGCGTTGATGAGCATTTCGTGGGCGTGGATGCCCGAGGGGGGGTGGATCGTGAAGCGGATGGAGGGGTTGTAGGTGGGTTCCGAATAGCCGGCTGTGGCGAAGCGGGGGGAGAGGGTGATGCTTCCGTTGGTGGAGGGGTAGGCGATGAGGAGGAGCGAGGTGGACATGAGTGTGCCGAAGCCGATGGCGGTGTATTGGTACTGCGATGGTGTTAGTGGTTTTTTTTGTCTTTTTTTTTTGGGAATGGCGGAGGTGGTTTCCTCACATAGTCGGGGGTGGAAATGTAAAAGTTGACATCGTCCGAGTTGGGCGGGATGTTGATGGAGATGGTGGTGTTGCTGTCGCCGATTCGGAGGGTCGAGGCCGCGGCAAGTGCGGTTTGGAGCTGCGTGAGCCAGAGGAGGAGCCCGAGGAGCTTCATGGTGGGGGATGTTGCGGCTCGAGGAGCCGTGATGCGTGTCTGAGGAGGTGACGGGACAGAAAATCCATGACAATGGGCGCGGGCAGCGTCTTTTCTCTTGAATTTAAAGTCAACCCCCAAATCTCCCAGCGCCAAGATTTGGCATGCAGTGAGATCCGTGAGATCGAAGGTCGGCGCTTAGCGGGCGCGTTGACAGGTCCACGATTGGACACAGCCAATCCGGGGAAGCGCCCTCCCGCTCCATTGCGACCCCATCACATTGCCGTTACTCGAGCTGCCAGTGGTCCAAAAATAGATGGCATTTCCTTCAGTTTTGCTAAAAGTTAGCATGAGGCGATCGGGAAAGGTTGGATCCAAGATCTAACTCCAGGCGGGAACGGGAATACCCGACGTCCAGCAAAAGTAAAGCCCATTGAGATTCAGTCAAGAAGTAAAGTCGTGTTGCGTGGGGACCCAAGGTCAGCACTGCATTGGGGAAGAATAATAAGAAGCCAACGATACACCTAGCCGCAGGACACCTGGGCAAGTAGGAGCTCGGGGCGGGGCATGAGATTTGCGACCATTCCCGTCTTCCCCGCGCTCCTTCAGGCAGCAACGACAGAATGATCTCGTTCTTCCAAAGACCGAGTTCTTCGACAGCTCAATTGATCCATCATCTTCAATCGATCCCTGCTCCATTCCACAGGTCAACCACGCTCTATCCTTAACCCACGCAGATTCTCAGGTCAAAACGCGAACTAGCCAATGACCATTGTGTGCGAAGATGTCCTCGCCAGGGACTGGGACTGGCGGAGGTCGCTTGAGCAGGTTTCGTAGGTTCATTCGCAAAGCCCGCCCACCAAAATCCGCGAAACCTCCTCGTGTATGATGCTACCCTATCGTTTTCGGTTCGCTTGCTGATATCAACATCTAGCATGACCACACCAAACGCGACCACAGGGACAGACCGGCCAAGCCCACCACGGACGCCGACGAAGCCACCGGAGGGATGGCCAAGTACCATAGCGAGGAGAATCTTAGTACCTCGAAGTCGATTGCTACACCGACCCAACGACAGCCGAATGACCGCTCCAGTGCACCCTCGAACGCCGAATTCTGGAACCAGGCCGTAGCGGCCCTGAAAAATACAAACTGGAAAGCTTATCAGGTCATTGTCTCTACCCAAAGAGCAGCCTCGGCAGATAAGAAGGACGGCACCGTTCTCGACATCGCTACCACCCTCTTGGCAGAAGTCGAGAAACAGAAGGAACGCATGGAATTGTGGCCCGATTCACTGCCATTAGCAATAAGAAACAACAGAGAGAATAAAACAGCGCCATCTGGACACCATCCTGACCTGCTTGACGATCGTGAAGGACAAAGGGAAGGCGCTCACTGAACTGGATCCGTCGGGTTACGCGAAGATTGCTTGGGTACCTTTTGGCTTCGTCTTGGAGGTAGGTCGTCCCCAAAACCAAGGCATTCCATATCTAATGCAAGGCCAGCTCGTGACTATTGAGCGTGATAAATATGCCGAAGCACTCGAGGCCTTCTCCGGCATGTCGATGCTGGTCTGTCGATATTCTGCAGTCGAATGCACGTATTCCGCTGAGAGGATTCGAGAGATAGAGGGATTCGAATCCGCGTTGGTAACACTCTACACAAGCATTCTGGAGTGCATGGCGGCGCTTATATGCCATTTCCAGAGGAAGAAGATAGGTCAGTGCCGAGACTCGATTTGGATATGCTTCAATCTGGTACAAGAGATCGGTGTCGACTTACCGCGCGCCTCACACAGTGAAAATCTTGAGGGTCCCTCTGTCTGATGATTGAAAAGCCTCGATGAGGGATATGGTGGAGAAAGATAAGGAATGCAAAGCTTTTGCCTCCCTCGTTGATTCCCAGAGTAAGTACCGCCGAGCCCGCTGCTGACTACGTTTTAGTCTAATGTGAGCTCAGCCGTCACCAACATCAATCGAGCAGTGGAAGAGATGCGCAAGTCCGAATCCTTGACGCGTGAGACATACATACTCCTAGCAGTCGGTTGAAGGTGATTTCTAACACGCTTCAAAGTGACCCAAGAGTGTTTGACGTGGATTTCGCCGATCAACTCCTCAGATGATCACAGCCACATCCTTGACTTGACTGGACTGGACACCGACTTCTCCAAGGCCGGAAAATGGCTACTGGAACATCCAACCTGGCGTGCTTGGCGAACGCCACCACCTCAAACAGACCCCAGCAGCAAGTTTCGATGTTTTTGGCTGCGAGGACCAGGTGTGCTCTTTCTCATGCTAAACAATGAGTGCTAACCAGACAACGCATTTAAAGTCGGCAGTGGCAAAACATGTCTCACGTGGGTTCCAAACTCCGTCCTTCTCTCGCTCAATGCTGATTTGCTGATGAATCCGCACCACAGCGCGCGAGTGATCGAAACTCTCCTAGGAGAAAGCTATGAACATGGCAACACCCAAGTGGCGTACTTTTATTGTTCCAAGGCCGATGGCGTTGGTACTCAGCCTATCGATATAATTCGATCCATTTTACGACAGCTGTCTTGTTCTCCATAAAGCGTGAGCCCTCGAGCTATTCATCGACGACGCTTGGAATGCACACGGTCAACGGAGGACCGGGACTCTGACTCTATCCAAGTACACGGAGTATCTCACAAATGTTCTTCTTCGAAAATCACATGTGACAATTGTCATCGATGCTCTCGACGAATGTGCGAATCCTAAAGACTTCTTCAACCGAATGAAGGCGGTACAAAAAGCGCTTTTCGAAAATACCAACGCGCAGACTGTGGCCAACGTCTTTATATCCAGCCGCGACGAGGTTGAGGTTCAACAAGCGTTCCCGACTTGTGAACTCATGAGTCTGGCTCCAAGCGACACGGATAGCGACCTGAACGAGTTCATTCGAATCAGAATCCGCAAAGAACTGGCTGATGACGCATACCACCCTCTGTGCAAGGATACCACTCTCCGTGAGCGCACAATCGAAACACTGGAGAAGCATGGGAAAGGAGCGTATGTGTTGCCAATTCAGTTGACTGCATTATCAGTCGCGAAGACAAGTGCTAACATATGACTGCATAGATTCAAGTGGACGCAACTACAACTAGATCTATTGTTTCCTTCCAATTATCGCCAATTGCAAAAGTCAGACATCCTCGAGCGACTCGGCAAGATCGACAGAGGGGTGGGCTCGGATAGGCTCAACCAGCTCTTCAATACGTATAACGATGTTTATGAAAGAAACGCGTCACCTGGAACATCGGCCGCCAAGTACGCAAAGCTTGCTTTGCAGTGGGTTCTTGTTTGCAGAACCTACCCAAGGATTCAAGTCCTGATGGAGCTCCTTGCAAAGGCATTCCCTGAGGACGTTTGACCTCTCCACCCCCGGGAACATTGAAAGCGAGCGAGCAAAGATCCAGCGGGTAACTCTAAATTTGCTCGTTCTGGACTCCTATGATTTTCTCCAGCTTCCTCACGTTTCCGTCAAGGAATACCTCCAGTTGGGACGAGATGACAGGCAGGATTTCTCGGATCAGATGGCACACGCGCAAATCGCAGCTATCTGCCTGCAAGTTCTGACCTTTCCGATTCCCAAACTGAGTGTTGAGGGCTACCCCTCCCGCTCCTTTTTGGCATACTCATCCGTGTACTGGCCTAAGCATTGCGCTGAAGCCGGTACAGACGGTCGTGGGAAAAGCCCGCTGCGAGAGGTTTTTGAGGCATGGATTGGGAGGGGACAAGCCAGCCCGGCATTCGCCAACTGGGTGACAGGATATCTCAAGCATTACGAGCGCTTCTCATCCCATGTGAAGACGCAGTTGGGCGGCCAGGGCGCACTTTCCGATGAGCCCGATCCGCTCTTTGTGGCGTGCATCTGGGACTTTCCCGAGGTCATTGCAGCGGTTATACAACACAGACCTAGTGCACTAGACGGCATAAACCACGACGGGATATCAGGTCTTCACCTGGCCGTCTACCACGGCAACTTGATCGTCGCTAAGCAGCTACTGGACGCCGGTGTGGATGTGAACTTGGAAAGCGACGAGGATGAGTCCACGGTACTGCACACTGCCGCGAAATAAGGGCATGATGAGATGGTGGAACTGCTACTCTGTCAACCTGGCATCCAACCGAGTCTGACAAATGGGGAAGGCATGTCGGCTTTGAGCTTGGCGGCCCAAAAAGGCAGCACGAGAGCAGTTGAGCTGCTTCTCCGAACGGACAAGGCCATAGTGCACGGCATATAAAACAGAAGCAGATAAGGTTGGACGTGTCTTTCCAGGGCCGCCGTCTGCGGGCACACGGAGGTGGTGGACTTACTACTCCGGGAAAGTGTTATCTCCCTTGAGACGCCGGATCGTCTGGGTCGGACTCCATTCTCATTGGCGGCAGGAGGCAATCACATCGCCGTGATGAAACGGCTCTTGTCAACGGGAAAAGTCAACCCCGAATCCCGAGACAATAAAGGTCGAACGCCACTCTTATATGCAGCCCAAACAGGATCTATCGAAGCCGTGAGACACCTTTTTACACTGGACACGCTTGATGCAAACCACCTGGACTCGGAGGGTTTCACGGCACTGTCCTTGGCATTACATTATCGCAAGGCGGAGACCGCGCGCTACCTGCTTAGGCATCAAGCCAGCGGTAAAGTCGACCCCGATATGGCTGATGTGGGCGGCAAACTCCCCCTGTGGTACGGCATAGCTTCGTGTACCATTGGTGTGCGCAAAGTGCGTGTGCGATGGAATTCTAGCGATATCTTCTTTTGCCGCAGCAGAGATGATGCCAATCCTGATGCCACACCGGCCAAGTACAAGCTCATCTCTGCCGTTTCTCTCGTCTACCTCTTTCTTTTGGCCGACGACTACTACAGCGTCGATGAACTGGTATGGACACTACTCAGGGCCTTTTTTAATGTCCTTCCAGGCGCTGGCTCCCGGCAAAGTCAGGTCCAACGCCACCTTGACTTGCTAAAGCGAAAATATGGTCCGGAAATACCTGCTGCTATCCAGGTCTGCGTCGCCAATATCAGTGAAGGGGGGGGGGGCCATGAAAACACATGAAATCCGACGCGAAATCTACGAGAATTTGATCATCCCACTTACACGTCTCACAGAGACTTACTTGGACGACACCAATATCGGGGTATTCGCAAATCTGGAGCGGGATCTCGTCACGTTTGGCTCTCAAGGCCAGGAAATTCTCAAGTTGGTGTTGGAATCGAAGTCGAGAGGAGAACCTGCGTATTGAGACCACAGGCGGCCAAGATGTTGATGTTGGCGAGGAATTATCTCGACAGGACGGCAGATCTCGACAGGATGGCAGACATTCCTCCAAGATAGCTGCGTAATCTATACCCTTTCCGTTCGCAGAATCTGCCTTTGCTCGCCAATCGCGCACCCCTCGGCGGACTTTTCCAGCGGTCTTGGATGAAGTGTTGCAAAAATCGTATAGTGATGGCATCATGCCTGATTCAGCGGCTGGACCGCTCAATCGCTGTGGCCACTCGTTTCGCCACCAACGCAGTGCCTATAGCTTTATTCCGGATAAGCCATTCGCTTGCTTCTTCCCATCTACGCACAAGACTCCAATAGAACACAATCCAACAAGCTCACGGCCGCCATCGCGCCCAGCCCTGCAATATGAAGCTATCCCGAAGCGCGCCTTGCACGTCAATATACCGTAATAACTCGCAATGTTGCCTGGCCTCTGCTTTTATCTTGTATATACCTGGAGAGCTTTATCAAAGTGGCCACGTATAAAAACCGTAAACTGGTCTATATTAGCAGTGTAAATGCCTTGTGTGGTAAAGCTAACTAATAAGTATTATATTAACTTGTAACATTGGCCCTTACTCTTGCCCTATACACGCCCCGAAAGCTCTATCAGCAGCTTTCCGTAAGGGTGTGTTCTTTTCAGCTGAATCTTGCTTGCTGAATGCGAAAATTACAGTATTCAGAAAAGCGTTCCACAACCGTCTGAACGGATTTTTGCTGAACTTTAACTTTTCAGCAAACTTTTCAGCTGTCACAGGCTTTGCCTGTTCCTAGAGTAGAGTAATCACGTGCCGCGGCACGTGATATCGCGTGTGAGCTGTGCGTTGCTGGCGCGCTCCACCCCGCAGCGTGGGGTCCTTAGCTCCCCACGGTCCGCCCTCATCGAGGGTTGGGCCATCGCAATACAACAACGGTTGCCAAGTGCTTGCTCGAGCCGTGATATCAGCAAACGTATTGTGACGACCTGCAGGCCGCCGTTGCGGCCGGACCGGGCCAACGTGTCCCCGCAGAACGCCACCGTAGGAATGACAGTGCCCGTACTGTGTAGGCACTGTGTGATCACTCTGTTCAACGCTAAAAGCAGTGATCATAGTGAGTGCACCAAGATCTTGATCACTCTGTTCAACACTGGAGGCAGTGATCACGGTGATCAAGGTACAAGTTACATTCATTTCTCAGTAGTATAGATAGCTATCGTCGTACTTGTGGAATGAGGAATCCTTCTGGTTCCTCACGCAAGTATTCGCTTTGTCAATTGAACCAACTTCAATTGTGCACTACTACATTGTCACTCTGCGTGCTACAGTGTATTATAGTTGCATGCGACCATTGACTCAGTGAACCACCCCCTCTGTGAGGACTTGCTTCCGTGTTTATCCCTCCTTACCCCCGATTAGTCTGTGACCTCAGAAATACTTGAGACTCCTGACTTAACCCCAACCCTCTGCGTCCCTGCCTACCTTAGTGTAGGTAACGGTCGTAACAGTTTAACGAAAAAGTGGAAAAAAAAAAGTGCCCACAAATTCCGATTATTGGCTTAGTGTTAGCTTGCATTAGCGGTACTGTCACGGCCTGTTGTCATGGCCTGCAGGCACCGACGTATCCCCGCATGTAGCACAGTATAAGTGACAACGTGCTTTTCATTTGCACGCACGGAGTGCTCTGTTGGCTTGGCATGCTCTGGACAGAGCACGCCAAAAGGACAGAGCACGGTACAAGTTACATTCATTTCTCAGTAGTATAGATAGCTACCGTCACACTTGTGGAATGAGGAATCCTTCTGGTTCCTCACGCAAGTATTCGCTTTGTCAATTGATCCAACTTCAATTGTGCACTACTGCACTGTCACTCTATGTGCTACAGTGTATTATAGTTGCATGCGACCGTTGACTCAGTGAACTCCCCCGTCTGTGAGGACTTGCTTCCGTGATTATCCCTCCTTGCCTTAACCTCTTGGTTTGTGACCCCGAGCATACCCGGGACACCTGACCTAACCCCAACCCTCTGCGTCCCTACCTATCTCTGTATAGGTACCGGTCGTAACAGGTACATTAAATGTAGCCTGTGCGCGAAAGGCCAAGGCTGGGTTAAAAGATTCGCGGCCAAAAAGGGTATAGTCGCCTTAAAAAGCGTTGAAAGGCTGAAATAAACCCCTTGGACTGCCCAGTTTACAACAGGCCAGTCTGAGAAGATCAGGCCCTAAAACTATTCAACGCCCCTTGTACGATAAAATAACTATACGTATTATTAGGCAAGGGTTGTACTGTAATAAAATAAGCCGCTGCATTAATTAAAATATAGGCCAGTTCGCAGTCTTACAAGGCTGCGCTGATAAAGTTTTCAGGGGCTGCACAGGGCAAAAGTAAAGGCTAATATCATAAGTCAATAATACAGGTATATTAACATACAAGGACTTGCTGGCCTTTCGCAAGGCCGCTGATAAAGGTCTCAGGACGTGTACAAGACAAAGTTAACGCCAGGATCTCATCAGGCAATGCCCCTAGGCGATCTTGCAAGGCCTCTGGGTGAATGTGGCAAGGCGACCACGATCTCTGAGTGAAGCCCAATTCTTTATAGTAATACGGTATACGCTAGTCGACGAAATCGCTATTCGACCCTCAACACCACAAAGCCCTTCGCACTCAATCCCAGTCCACCACTACACCCTGGGTCCCCACAACCTTCAACTCCCCAACAAATTTTCCACCTACTGTACAAAACCCCACCATCTTGAATTGCACCCCAAACGCAACAACCCAAACCCACATGTCAGGATTAGACCCGTTCACGAAGCGAGTCCATTCGTCATTTAGCCGGTTTAGCAGTTCCCACCTCGCCTTCGACAACGCAAACACCCAAAGTTCCGAAAAAAATGTGGTGTCCGTCAGGGGTCGGGTGCGGTCCGCATGTGGTATCTACACCAGTGTTTCGGGATCCTCCACCGTGCTGCGACGTGCGTCGTACAGGGTCATGAATTCGTCCGCGTATTCGCCCGGTACATCCAGGTCGGATGGAGGGTTCAGACGAAATATCGCCCGTTCCCGTCCCTGAGGGAACAATGCGAACCTGGTAAGGATGTTTTCCCTGTTGAGTTCGTCTTCGCACTCGTCCATGATGCGGTCCAGAGTTGGGTCGTCGATAAAGCGGTGGATGAGCAGGCGACATAAACCGTCGAAGAGCCAGATGGTGATGGGAATATCAATATTTGTCAACTTGTTGTGGTTGGTTTCCGTCCATGAGAAGGTGGTGCCTGTGCGAATGACGTCGACAGTGCGTCTGTTGAGCAAGATCTGCTGGTACGCGGAGATGAAAATATCGCGGGGAATTTCGGGGAAGCGGGGGTCTGGTGGTGATGACGCCATGTTTGCTGCTTGGGAAGTTTTGGATGGTTTGTGGAAGATTGATGGTTTGTGGAAGATGGAAGAGTTGGTTGTGGCCGCGACCAACGCGTGAGATGGTGTGCGTCGCCTCCTCGCTCCTTCTCTCGCTGCTTCTCAAGCCTACCTAACGTTGAATCAGCGCGGCCACGCATGCGAAGCAGCAACCGGCCTGTGGCAACAGTACAAAGCACTTACTTGATGAAGCACATGGCCATGTACTTGTGCAAAGGGCGCTTGATAGCTTTTGCGCATGCGCGCTAACGCACCTCCAGGGCGTGTACGGGTGCAGAGTAAGTGCCATGCGAGACAATACGGCATTACTGTCCAGCTGCATGTGGGAAGGAATGCTTGGAGCGAAAAAAAAATGGAGCAAGAAAGCTTGGGGCCAAGCGACCGGGTGGAAACCGCGGTGATTGTGGCCGAGGGCTCGCAGCCTTGCCTTGCGCCTGGGAAGGAGCCAGCAGGAGGCGCATACCCGACGGCAAGATTATTCGGCAGTCGACACTCGCGGTAGGAGTATTAGATGCCACGACCAAGTGACGGGATGTGGATCAGGCTTGTGATATAGGTAGCTCACCCGACCTTGTTAGCGAAATGTGCCAAGTGAGGAGACGTTGAACCTCTTGCGGCGGAGTCGTGGTATAGGGAGAAGACCATGTCTGCGAATCATCGAGACAATGGGTCACGGAGGTGGTGATGGTCGCTGCTGCAGCGACGTACAGCTTTCCTCCCGAGCCCCGGATCGGCGTGTTGCGTCAGTTGAAGGAGCAAATGGAAGGTATGCAACACTACCTCCACAACCATGGGGCTGACACTGCATATCAGAAGTTTGAGTTTCCGGAGCTTGGTATCAGGTTGGAGATGACCATGTGGCTCGAGGATACTGGGAGTAGCTTCGAAGCTGACACCTTCCCGATATGCTTCCCTTTCCCGCCAATAAATCGTGTTTTTGCAGAATATCCACACGGTAGTTAAATAGAGGGATAGTCCCATCCGGACACTGTGCTGACTCCAGATCCCGAGCGCGAGGTACTGTTTCCGACCCACGCTACCATCACTTCCCGGGCCACAAGCCAAAGCGAAGCAATCCGTCATCGAAACTGAAGATCAAGACCATTTACCACAATACCCGCTTCCTTGATTATTGACGCATCAAAACACAGCGCTCATCACTTCGTCGCACCATGGCCACAACGGCGGAACTACTTGCGAAGGCCTCACTGCTCGAAGAGGCTCTGCGAGAGAGGCTGCGGGGTTTGCACCCCATCATTGAAAAGATCCTAGCCGTTTCAGGCACCGCCGGCGCCTCCGTTGGCATCATCCGTCGCGGCGAGACCTTTCACGAGGCTCACTTCGGATTCAGGGACCACAAGCTCAGCACAAAGCCCGACTCGGACACGCTGTACGGAATCGGCTCCATGACCAAGGGAATGGTGGCAGCTGCCATTGCCGACCTCGTCGAGCGGGGATTGATGGCATGGGACGAAAAACTCTGTGATATCATGCCCGAGTTCACCAGCCCAGATCGTGTTATGGCTGATGGCTGCACCGTGGCTGATATCCTATCCCACCGGTCCGGCCTTCCCACTTTTAACGTCCTGTGGTATCAAGGCAACGCCCTCCCTCTGATTCCAAAATCGGCCCTCTTGCCCATGGTGAGCGTCATGAAGCCCGCTTTCGGCCTTAGATCCGGCTGGCGGTACTCGAACTGGGGTTACGCCCTCGCAGGGGAAGCCGTTGCTCGCCGGACTGGGGCTCCGTTCGAGCAACAGCTGCAGCAAGCTTTGTTTGACCCACTGGGCATAAAGAGGACGACTCTACGACCAGACTGGAGAGAAGATGGAAACACAGCCGAAAGCTTCATTGGCTACAACGACGCCTCCATGGCTCCGATCCGCTCCCAGGTTGTAGACCAGACTACCGTCATGGCCGCCGCTGGTGGCGTTTGTAGCTCCACCAAGCAGCTTCTGGTCTACTACACCGCGCTCCTCAAGGCGCTATCTCATCAACTCAGGGTTGGTACGCCGCTGGAAGGATCGCCCTTCAAGCAACTGGCCAAAATATTCTCCGGCCATGTTTCCATCCCTCTTCGCCTTTCCACCATCGATGAGTACGGACTTGGTTGGTTCAGGGGCTATGCTCCTGGATTTCCAGGAATCCTCTCAGAAAACAACGGCTTACTGCCCAAGCTGCCTGTGATTGGCGAAGGCGCCAAACCGCAATTCATCCTGTCGCACAACAGAACGCTGGCAGGCTTCAGTTCGACCGTGTTTCTCCTTCCAGAGACAGAGAGTGGGATTTTCGTCCTCACAAACACAAAGTCCACGTGTGATAGTGGTGACCTCATCGCCAAAGCCCTGCTCCATACCCTCCTTGGCAGCCCGGCCGAGATTGACTTCATCAACCTGGCCGAAACTGCCATGAGGGCCGCCAGCGGTCGATACCAAGCCCGAGCCGATCAAACTGAATGCGGCCCGCGTCCAGGGCACTGAACCGATGAGCCTTGAGACCTACGAGGGACGATACTACTGGGACACGGACGCCTTCGTTGTGGATATTTCTCTTGTCGCGGGGATTTCTACTAGCAAAGTTTTGACGGCCAGAATGCAGGGTTTGGAGGACCAGACGTATACCCTGCAGCACTATCACTACGACACCTTCACGTGGTTGATGACGGACAAGGAGGAGGCGAAGCGCTCCAGAGTCATGCAGGCAGTTGAGGCATACAAGTTTGTGTTTGAACGGAATGAAGCGAATGAGATTTACCAGTTTGTTTGGCAGGAAATGGGGGCGGCCCGGGAGTCTTTCGCAGAAGGGGTTGATGGACCGTCCCACGCAAGAATTCAAGTAGGTGCGCATTGTTTTCCAAGCAGTGAGCGTGTATGAAACACACCTTTGCATGGGCATTCTTCGTTTACCAGTACAACTGCAGATTTGCGTGAAACGTGCAGTTCAGACACACATGATACAACACAGGTGACTCGGAAAGAACTCACCAAGTACTGGCGTAAAAGTCTGAAATTGACAGAACAAGACACTGTGTGGGAGGCTACACCAGGCCACACATCTTCTAGCCAGTCTTCCAGCCAATCCTCCACTTCCGCAGGTTTTTTTTTTTTTCGGAAAAAAAAAAAAAAATCGGCTACACGCAATGTATTACACCAGGGTTGTTCAGATTGCTCGCCCCAGCCAAAGTCATTCAGCTATTGAGAAACACACCTATCAGCCCCATGCTTTGCCGATTCTTGGACGCGAAGATCTGCCTAACTGCCCAGGTGCCTATCCAGTGGAAGATCCTCCTCCTGGGGCCTCGTTGCCCAGCAGTTCCAGAAAATTCATTATCCCAGAAAGTTCAAAAGGATTGCTCGCGCCTGCTGCAACCTTGGCCAGCGTACCGGACTTGCGAGCTACCAGCAGTGTCTTGTTCACCATCTCAATAGCATTCGCAACCTTCAGCCCGTCGGCGAACTTCTCATAATTTGTCGTCACCGCCTCCCGCAAACGCACGACTTCAGCGGTTGTCAACGCCACACGAGCCTCGTCAATTGCTGCAATGAGCTCTGGGATGCCCCAGACAACAAATTCAAACATCTCCGTATCCGTCCCGATTTCGATCCTCTTCATGACGAACCGAGATGTATCCTTGACGCTCTGTATCGTTGGAAGAGCGATGCTGAATTTGCCCGTCAGGCGATTGAAGCCGTGCGACTTGGAAAGCACCCGGTAATTGGTGAGGTATAGCTTGCCTCCGATACCCTCGATGTTCTTCATCCCTGCGAGACGGAGGAAGTCGTCTGCGAAGAACCTGCTTAGGCCGTAGTCTTTGATGTTCACGAGCGCGTTTGCACTCCGTTTCATCAACACCTTCTCGTCTGGGAGAAGGCCCTCGAGGGTGACATCCATTGGACAAAGTTCCTCAAGGCGGAGAGAACTGAACGCAGCTATAAAATATCGTCAAACTGTCTCAAGTCAGCGTTGCCGGGGTATTTAGGGAGAACCGGCACATTTAACTTTGATAAGTAATCTTGGTGTGGGATAAGAACAAATATCTTACGCTGAGCTTTTCATTTGGGGGAGGTGAAGAGCGAACAGCCTGACTCTGATAGCTAAGTGGGCCCCAAAAGTGCTTAAATACCTCATACAGACTGCGCTACCTCTCGGTGCAGCCTGTCTCCTATGGTCTTCTATGGCACCCAGCTCCTTGATAAGTTGGTTGCGAACCCCTCAGGTATCGGCCAATAGGACAGCGCTAGTGACTCATTTTTGTAGACCAAGCCCTCCCATTCCCGGGCTGTGGCGTTTGTGTGATGTGCTTCTTTCGGTCGCGATGGCGGAGGAGCATGCGAGGACTCAAATGCGCGGCGGGTAGGAGTTAGGACGAGGGTGTTGGACGCGTTGATGGAGGCAATGGTGATGGCGTGGGGTGAAAAGATTCTGCAACTCGCGATATTCACAGGCCAAGGAGAAACAGTGACACGAACATATCAAGTTGACATATAATACAGAAGCGAGTAGATCGCACAACCCACCGGGCACTCTTTCGAGGCCCGCGAGTTCCCTGGCTCCAACTCCATGCCCCAATCCCAGTGAGTAAACCGCTGCCCATATGCCACCTGGAGCCATCCCATCCCAATAGTAATATGCGATCCCATCTATCCCTTGCTCGCCCCATGCATATATAATCTTTCTGCTGCTTTATAGAGTGGAGAATTGTCTATATCGAGCACTGAGCTCGTTCGTTGCCCTTCCCGAGAGTCCGGTCCCGAACCCCCATCCATCTTCCTCCCAGGAAATGAAACCAAAAAAACAAGACCATCCGAACCGAGCCTCACGAGCATCGTCGGGGCCCCCGGTTCTATTGTTCCCAAACGCCTTCCGCTAATTCCAAGCGACCCTTTTTTGATGTCCCACGAGATGCGGGACGCGAACATAAGAAAAAGACTCCTCTCCCTTTTTTCTCGTCTCAGACACCCCCTAGATTAAAAACTCAACCGCCGCCACCAGCACCATGTTACACAGGGGGTATCATAAAGGGGAACAACAGAGGAGCGTGAACAAAAGAGAAAAATGATTGATGCAAAAACGGTCAGCGTCGAAGAGAAGGAAAGCCCAAGACAGCGAACTAGGCCGTCGAGGCAGTCTCCGCAGCATTGCCGCCGCCCAGCAGCTCAAGGACTTTGTTGACCACGGCATTGGGATAGCCGCGGCTCAGCATCTCCGAGACGACACCCTTGGCGTTCTCGCGCTCCTCGACGGCGAGGAATGCACGAGTCATGGCCTCGTAGGTGCTGGGTTCGCGACGGTCGCGTCCAACCGAGGCGTAAATCTCCTTTGCCTTGGTAATATTCTTCTCCGCCGCCCAGCCGTGGATGAGCGTGTTGGCGATGTACGGCGTGAGCTCCACGCGCTTGCGGCGCATGTCGGCAAGGACGGACTCCGTATCGGCGACGTGGTGGTTGGCAACCATGGACTCGAACAGAGCCTGGAAGAGGCACGGGTTGGGTGAAACGGTGTGGTCCTTCATCACTGAATCGAAGATGCGACGCGCACCCTCCATGTCGTGAAGCACGCAGCCACGAGCATGGATGAGCGAAGCATAGTGCACAGGCTCAGGATGCTGACCGGACGCGCGAATCATCTCGAGCACAGCTTCGGCGGCAGTCATGTCGACGGGCTCAAGAGTAGCGTGGGTGTCGACAAGGAGCTTGAAGGTGTGTGCGGTCGGTGCGATGCCCTTGGACTTCATTCGCTGGTAGTACTCGAGAACCTTGGTCTTGTCGCGCTTGGTGGTCAGGAAGAACTGCATCATGCTGTTGTAGGGAGCAGGGCGGGCCTTGTAGTTGGGCATGGCCTCCATCTCGTCAAAGAGCTCCTCGGCAAACTTCTCGTCGCTGACGCGGCAGAGAGCGTTCACAATGGTACCGTAGGTGACGGAGGTTGGCTTGATGCCCAGGGCGCGCATCTCGGCAAAGTAGAACAGGCAGTCGTCGATGCGACGAGCCTTGCCAAGCTTGCCAATCAGAGCGTTGTACAAGAACGAGCTCGGCTCAACACCCTCGGCCTTGGCACGGTGAAAGATCTTGACAGCCTCGGTAGCTTCGTCAAACGTCTTTGTCGATTCCTTGAGCGTCGTGATGTAGAGACCAAAGGTGTTGGCAGATGGCGCGGCACCCATGGCAAGCAGCTCCTGGTGGTACTGCTCAGCCAGTCCCCTGTCACCAAGGGTGAGGCATGCACCGACCATGGCGTCGAGTATCGAAGACCAGCCGTAGCGGACAACCGTGTACTGAGGCAAGAGCGGGACATCAGTTCGTGCCATTGCGAGAACATCGTGGCAGAGCTCCATCTTGCCGTCGCGAGCGGCGGCAGAGATGAGCTTGGCGTAGGTGATGTAGCGCGGGTGACGGCCAGCACGACGGATGTTGCGGAAACGAGCGAGAGCCTCGTTCAGCTTGGACCCCTTGCGACCATGTCCGCCCTCGAGGTCATCAGAGATCAGCGAAGACCCCTTGAAGTCGGTGTTGTGGGCGTAAGGATCAAACGTATCCTCGAACGCCGGCACCATTGGGGTGGCGGGGTACGGCGAGGCCATGAAGGTCGAGGGCATCATCGTTGCCGGCGAAGCGACCCGGGGATCCGTGATGCCACGAGCAGACATGAACCTGGAGATGAACTCGGTACCCTCCTCGATCTCGTCCGAAAGCTGCTTGGCCTCGCCTGCGTCCCGGCGAATGCGGTCAAACATCTGCTCAGATCGCGTCAGGCCCTCGGCGACCTGTCCAGAGCCGATCATGGCCACAGCGTACATGGCGGTAGGCTCAATGAACGAAACAGTCCTCTTGATCTCAGGACTGCTGAGGATGTCCCAGTACCGAGTGGCGGCCGCCACATCGCCCTCACGAATGCTCATGGCAAGGAGAGCCATGGACGGAGTCACCATATCCTTGACGGAAGTGACATTGGAGAAAGCGGCGACAGCGGTGTGCTTGTCTCCGTGGTCGGCAGAGACGGTGGCGATCTCGCTCATGCTGGTGGTCTTGGTTGCGTTCTCAATGATCCGCGCCCAGTTCAAGGCCTCCTGGTAGATACCACGCTCGACGAATCCTTTTACGAATCCGGCCGAAACGATGGCATCCTTGATGTCAGCCGCGCTAGCGCCATACTCCTGAATGATCTTCTTGTAGAACTTGACGGCACCATCGAACTTGTCCGAGATGACATAGGCGTTGATCACTGCGGCGTACACTTGGGCGTCCAGCCGATCGTGCAAGGTGGGCTCGCCCTTGTCATTAGCAATGGCAAGGTTGCGATACTCGTTGTAGCACTCAACGGCGCTGACGAGATCTCCTGAGTTGGCGAAGGCGGTGATCATGGCAGGGAACGTAGCCGCGAAGGGCGTGGCTTGGTTCGACTCCATGTGCTCAAACAGCTGGAGCATGTCACCAACACGGCCGGACTGAGCGCACGCCGAGATGAGCTGGTGGTATGTCTCCGACGAGTAGGCTGCCTTGTTGTACTCGACTGAAGAGTTGAACAACTTCATGGCGAGATCCAAGCGATCGTCCTCACTCAGGATGGCATGCTCAAGCTCGTGCGAGGCAAACATGAACTTGCCGGGCTCGTCCATGCCACCGAACCGCAGTCGCTTCTCCTCCAATCCCTTCTTCAGGGCTGTGACTTCAAGCGAGCGCGAAGCCAGCAGGCCAACCAGAACATTGTAGGTGTCGCTATCCGGGGAGACCTTGCGCCGGAGCATGTCGGCGTAGACATCCAGAGCCTTGGAAACGATCTCGAACTTCTCGAATGGAAGATGGATCGCGGCCATGAGGAGCGCATTGTACGCGGTGGCAATAGGCTTGACACCGGCGACAAGCATCGCCTCAAAGACAGCGGGGATCTCGGCATACCGGGCAGCTTCAGAGAGATTGGTGAGATGGTCGGCGTAGGTCTGCGACTGAGGATCGATCGGCGGCGACACTGACCGAGCGATGCTAGCAGGCGTGCGGATATGAGAAACGGGCGTGAGCGTGCGTGACCGAATCTGCTCCTCGAGCTGCTCGGCAAGAGCTGGAGACACTGCTCGGAGGGATTCTACCTCCTCCTCGAGCGCCTCCAGCTGCTTGCGGACCTCGATCTCATTCTCCAGAACAGCATCGATGTGGGCGAGGGCGGCTTCGGACTCTGGCGGGACGCTTCGCTGGCCACCCTGCGAGGGCGCAACCTCGCTCTGACTTGCGAGACCATGGGAGTCTGGTCCAAGTAGAATGGAAGCCGGGGTGGGCTTCCACTCGATGCGCTTCTGGAACTGGAACTGAACCCACTCTTCCTCGGCCTCCTCGGTGGCCTGCGACTTTTGAAGGTGCTCGAAGTAGGCATCTAGGCCTCCTGTGCTGGGAAGCTTCTCCTGTCGGTGCTCTGCCGAACCAGCGGCGAGCTGCGAGCTGGTGTGAAAGGCAGACTGGAGGCCAAGCGACGCAAGGCGCCCGACCCTCGCGGTACTGCGCCGCGAAAAGGACGGGCGGTTCTGCGAATTTAGAACATGAGGGTGAGTCGCAGCTACGACCGATTGGGCGTAACCGTGAGTGAATGACTTTGCAAATCCCTGGCGGATAAAGTTCTGGAACACGGACGAGTAGACGGAGGGCATTTAGGAGGATCCGGACGTGGGGGAGGTCTGTTGGTGAGGGCACGCGAGTTAGCAAAGCTCCTGCATGCGCGCATACATTGTGCGATGACTCTTGGATGCGACAATTGCGATGAGATGGTGGTCGACGATCGATGACTTACGGGGGAAAAAAGAGTGAAGCGCAATTGCAGGTTCATTTGACGACAGTGAAGCCGTCAAACAAACGCGCGTCTTGAATTATTTGGTGTATTTTGGGATTGGTGGTAGTACCAGAAGGGAGGGAGCGAAAGGAGCGACGCGGGTGAGGTCGGCGTTGTATTTGTGTCGTCGGCCGAGAAAATGCTTGCTTGCGATTTTTTCTGTTGCTGCGGCCCATGCAAGGGTGTGTGTGACAACCCCGGTACCGTCGATGCGGGTGGACTCGGAGCTGTACCGTCAACGCCAGTCAGCTGCTGCCTCGATTGCGACGCCTAGGTTTGAAGGCTAATAACGCACAATCAATTACCTTGCGCTTCGTTTATTTTTGATCGGGACAGGGAAATGTCGCGAGACGTCGAAGGAGCGATGTGTCCTGAGAGAAGGCAAATTATTGTGCGCGGCCAAATGGCAAAAGAACAGATAGCAAGTGGAGGGCGTCGTGAAGAATTCGTAAGCAAAAGCAACTTCAGCTGTCTGGAGGCCACACCAGCGATTCACTCCTTTTCCCAGGTCCCCACTCTGTTTCTGCTACGAACTTCCACTGCCGTCCGCGACGCGCAGCCCCGACGCCCCGGTGGACACCCGAGGCCGCCAGGCTCCCAAACTGGGCGAACGGTGACGAATAGGCTGGCTCCGCGGAAGGCTCGGGGAACGGCCTTGCGGGGTCGTTCCCGCGAAGCTTGGGAAACGAAGACAAACCGGACTCCAACGCACCGGCAAGATGCCGTGGGATTGTGGTATTTGCGGCATTGCGAGAGTCAATTGACCAATACCGAGGCAATGCCCTCCCCTCCGTCTCGCTTCTCCCTCTCGGAGTTACGACTTGAGTGCATTCTTGAAGTCTTCTCCCCGCCATGACGCCTTTGCCATCATGATTCCCCAGCTTCGGTTCCAGGTGTCAGGGGTCGGACGCGCTCGAGCCAAGCCATCACCAACGGGGCGGATTCCGGCTGGCTTCTCGGCGTTACCGCACTACTCCCAGCTAGGGAGCTTCTCATTTCCAGAACCATTCTAGTGCCGGCAAAGCGGAGGTTTGACTGTCATGCGTCGCAAGAAGAAGAAACGCGTCGAATGAAATAATTTCTCTGCTTGCTCTAAAGCGCAAGATAAAAATACACGGACCGGCGTGGCTCGTTTTGTGGTTGAGGGAAGTGAAGCAATTGTTCGGCTCGTGTTGCACGATTCTCCAGCCTCAAGCATCCCGCACCACCCTTCCCGGTTATCAGATCAACAGGCTTCAGCAAACAGGAAAAGCGTGGATCGGCGCTGGGAAGAAGAGTCACACGTGCATGGTGCATGGAAGCACGAAAATTGGCCGGTGCGCCTCGATGCTCGGGCTGATGCAAAGCCCCGTCTTATCAGGGCCTCAGGCAGCAACTTCTCCAAACCCGATGAGATGAGATCTCGCTGCCTCGGGTCTAGAAATCGCTCGTGAGCAGCGGGGCCGTTCGATCCCAACATCGCCGGCCGCAATGGGAGGATATGGCCCGAAGACGCAAACGGCCTTCATGATGGTGTCAAGCAGGAGCTCAGCTCCCGTCTGCAGATGCTCGCTTTGATGTGGAGGGATTACGAGCATCATGATGCAGCGCTCCATCACGAAATTGGCCCTTCCCAACCCCGCATGGCCCCTCCAACCCAACCCCGCCCCATCCATCTCCCCTCTTTGTTCCTGGTGATCTTTTGCTGCACGACCACCGATCGTGGACGTCATTGAAGCTATCTCGACATTCTCCATGCTGGAGCTTCTCAACATCGCTGCTTCGACCAATTCCCTCCACAACAGCGTATAGTCCAACCCATACTAAACACCTTGCACTTCCCAAAAGAAAAATGGGCGTAGCAGAACATGGGACAGCTGTTTCCGCGCCGGGCAAGGTGATGCTCGCCGGCGGGTACCTCGTCCTCGACCGGGCCTACACCGGACTCGTCTTCGGACTGAGCGCCCGCATCAACGTCATTGCCCAAGAGATCCACACCAGCGAAGGCGTGCACCTCACCGAGATCGTAGTCGAAAGCCCGCAGTTTCTCGACGCCCAGTGGCGCTACGGCTACCACCTCGCCGAAGCCGACGGCGGCATCAAAGTCACCCAGCTGCACGTGTGCGTCGCCCCTTTCCCTAGTACATATTGATTCACCCCCCTTACTAACCAACCCCCAGCGGCTCCCACCTAACCGCCAACCCCTTCGTCGAAACCACCCTCAACTTCGCCCTCACCTTCATCGCCCGCACCTCCAAACACCGCCCCTCCCACGCCGTCAAATCCGCCCGCCTCACCATCCTCGCCGACAACGACTACTACTCCCAACCCTCCTCCTCTCCACCCCCGGCCCCCAAATCCAACAACTCATCCCCCTCATCCACAACCACACCCCCCGCATCCACCCTCAACGCCCTCACCACCTCCCGCTTCGCGCGCTTCCCCGTCCCCCTTTCCGGCGCCCACAAAACCGGCCTCGGCTCCTCCGCCGCCCTCGTCACCGCCCTCACCGCCGCTCTACTCTCCCACTACCTCCCCCCCACCCTCTTCGACCTCACCTCCTCCCAAGGCAACAAAACCCTGCACAACCTCGCGCAAGCCGCGCACTGCGCCGCGCAGGGTAAAGTCGGCTCCGGCTTCGACGTCGCGGCAGCAGTCTACGGCTCCTCTCTTTACCGCCGCTTCTCGCCCTCGGTGCTCTCCTCCCTGCCCGAAGCCGGCGCACCGGGCTTCGCGCCCGCGTTGGAGAAGGTAGTCAACGATGAGGACGGCACGATTTGGGATACGGAGATTCGTAAAGATGCAGTGTCACTTCCGGACGGAATGGCAGTGAGGATGTGTGATGTTGATTGTGGCAGCCAGACGGTGGGGATGGTCAAGTCTGTGCTTGCGTGGCGGGCGAAAGAGGAGAAGAGCGCCGGGGAGTTGTGGGGGGAACTGCAGGGGAGGAATGAGCACCTGGCGGAGGTGTTGAGGGGTGGGAGGACGGAGGAGGTGAGGAGGGCGGTGAAGGGGGTGAGGGAGTTGGTTAGGAAGATGGGGAGGGAGAGTGGGGTGCCGATTGAGCCAGAGAGCCAGACGGAGCTGCTGGATGCGTTGGAGGGGGTGGAGGGGGTTTATGGGGGGGTTGTGCCGGGGGCGGGAGGGTATGATGCGTTGGCGTTGTTGGTGAGAGATGATAAGGAGACGGAGAGGAGGGTGGAGGAGTTTGTGGAGGCGTGGAGTAGGGAGAAGGGAAGCAGGGTGAGGCTGTTGCCTGTGAGGGGGGAGATGGAGGGCGCCAGGAGAGAGGACTTGGGAATTTATGAGGGGTGGATTCGGTAGGCTGAAGATGAGCAACAAAAAGGACATGAAAGCGAAGATATATACGGTGTTAATACCACCGAATCAACCAGGACGTCCGTGCGTGGATATGAACATGAGGATGATGAGCTGCATCCAACAAGAAGTGTGCTTGAAGAGCCACAGGCTGAACTTCTTCGTGCCATGGTAATAATGTTGTTGTATAAGGTTTTGGGTTTTATCTCAAGACACCATCAGACACGCCCCCCGTCCTTTTCGTGTACCCTTGTCAGGACCCTCAACCAAAATGCGAAGTGATGACAACCTCCATTACCAATAACACGCCAATAACTCCATTGATAGCCTCCGCCATCCACCAACACCCCAACATATCCCCAAGTCAGCCCAGTCCCACCATACTGTCTGCCGCACCTCGTCCACGCCACAATGAGAAGTATTGGAAACGTGAGACGTAGGATCTAGTTTTTTGATGTAATGCAAGTCGTCATGAGAAGTAAGAAAAATGGTGGTATTACACACTCTGGGGCTCCCCCGAGGCGTAGAAACGGAGGAGAGCCCTCAAGCACACTCTAAGCCACTAGCCGGGTTGACCTCGCAGACCTGGGGCTGCCCCGAGGCGTCAGCGGACTGACGGGGCTCCCCAGGTCAAGATCCATCGGGGCACCGGTCACTTTCGAGGAGCTAGGCGAAACGGGCTGTGAAGACGTGAGGAACGGCGCGTCCTCATTTGCTGAAGCGAGAAGAGCGGCGGTCGAGTTGCGTGAGGAGTGACGTGTGGGTATCGGCGGTGGCTGTCGCGGGTGGGCATAGTCGGGCGAGGGTGATCGTGAGTGAAGTTCATCGGCGACCCCGAGGCATGACGCGGCAGCTTTCTCGCGGAGGACAGTGATTCTGGAAAGTGTAAGCACACGATCAGGGTACAGAGGCCATTGCTACATACTCGTCTTCCGTCACGCCGGGCAGGATGGTCGTTTCCTTTTTAAAATTAAATGGTTGGGACTAGAAAGATACATGTCAGTAGACCATCGATCTAGAGGAGTTATTGTAACTCACAATTTGCAGCTGTCTCTTGACATCCTTCCTGCGCCGGAGGCCAACCATACCCTGCAGCGAAGAGCACAGCATCTTGACGTTCATACAAACCGACATGACGGGAGATTTTGTGGCGCGTCGGTGGTTGGGTGTCGTACTATTAGAGGTCATGGTGTTGGACGATGACAAGGTTCGTAATATGGACCCTGCGCGATGCTGTTGGTAACGAAAGGCGAAGCCGTGTGAGACGCTCCGAGAAAAACAAAACAATAGCGATAATGCAGTGCGGTCAAACGAAAGTCGGGTTCGCGAAGCGAGTCTAGGAACAGACAACCGGAAACTCCTCAAAGAACATTTAACGAGTGGCAAGGGGGTCGAGCAGTCCATGGATCAAAGATCGCGGCTTGTCGAGTACAGCCCCTTTTTTGGATACAGCGTCAGTGTGGTAACCCCTCCAATGACGGATTCGGCACAAAGACAGAAGCGCAAACATCAGGCATCACGACGGGGAACTCAAAGAAGATATATACTGGCATCGGAGTTAACCTGTGTCGACTGGAACTTTGCTCTAACTGGGCGGCGCCCTCGGGCGGAAATCCGAGGAATGTTAAGGGGATTCTGGGGTAACAAATACCGATTCCGCACCCGGGCAATTGGATCTGGAATGCCACCAACAATTTGAAGATTTCCTTCTGAGATAATGTAGCAGCGCTTCAATTCGCGAGATTGACATTGGTGCGAGTTCCATCCTGACAGAGCCCAGGCGTCGCGCTCGCGTTCGAAACTATCCCTTACAGCGACTCTCCCAAAGGGATTCACCGCGACCCTGAGACGGGTTACTTGGGATAGTCCTTCAGGTGGTAGCTCTTCAGCTTGACGAATTGGTCAAACCCGAATATGCTCAGGGTAGCACCCTTTCCTGACGTTTTCCATCCCGTCCATGCAAGGTCCTGTTCGCAAATGTTAGCGAGCCCGAGGACCTGGAATTCCCGGGGATTGCATCCTCGTGTGTGGCATACCGGGCTGGGGAAATCGCAACGATTCACGAATACCGTGCCCGCCTCAATCTGCTCGCACAATGCGTACCCCTTCTCCGTATCTTTCGTCCAGACGCTTGCAGTGAGGCCAAACTCGCTGTCGTTCATGAGCTTGACGGCCTCATCGTCGTTCTTGACCTTCATGACGGGGATCACCGGTCCAAAGGTCTCATCCTTCATGACTGTCATGCTATGATTGACATTAGTAAGGAGCGTTGGCACGACGAAATTTCCCTTCGAAGGAAGGCTGGCGAATGTTGCATTGTTTGGCGTGGCATTTGCGGCTCCCTTGTCCAAGGCGTCTTGAATGTGTGCTTCGATGGTTTCCTTGGATTTCTTGGAGATGACAGGCCCGAGGTGGGTTTCCTTGTCGTGGGGGTCGCCGATGCGGTAAACCTTGAGAACGTTCTGGATTGCGGCAACGAAGTCGTCGTGGATTGACTCTGCGACATACACGCGTTCGATGGAACAGCAGCTTTGTCCCGAGTTGAACACGGCACCGTCAACAATCTCCTCGGCTGCCCATGCAATGTCGACATCTTCTCGTACGTAAGCTGGGTCTTTGCCTCCCAGCTCTAGGCCGACATTGACAATACGATCCGCTGCGGCTCTTTGGACGGCAAGTCCACCAGCCGCCGAGCCGGTGAAACAAACCAAAGCTATCTTGGGATTCCGCACAATGGACTCGATTATCGTTGGCGAGCCCGAATGGAAGTACTGAATGACACCGTTGGGAAGGCCCGCCTCGGCAAACGCATGGGCTACCTGCTCAACGATAGTGGGTGTCTGTGGCGACGGCTTCAGAATGACTGTGTTGCCGGCCAGCAGCGCAGGTATCAGGCTGTTGACGAGGATCAAGTAGGGGTACTGCATGCAGTCAGAACGGCGCGTCCCGGGGACGGTTCCATAGTGTCCGTCCCACTCACATTCCAGGCGAAGATGATCAGCACGGGACCAACGGGCACCTTGCGGATGAAGCGCTTGAAGCCCTTCTCGGGCTCGCCGTCGGTGTCTTTGAGCACATCGTCGCTGATTTTCAGAAGATACTCGGCTCTCTTGACTGCTGTTGTGATTTCCTTGGCGGTGTAGGCGATGGGGCGGCCCATCTGCACCGTGAGCTCCAGCGCCAGGTCATCCTGCTTGTCAAGGAGTACCTTCAACGCCTTCTTGATGATTATCTGGCGGTCTGCGAGTGCGGTGGTGCGCCAGGCGTGGAAAGCCGTGGTGGCGGCATCTGGGAGCTGCTCAAGCTCCTGGGCTGAGATGCCATTCCGTGTGAGGATGGGTTCGTTTGTGGTTGGGGAGATGGTTGTTATCACCTCGACAGACATGATGGTTTGCGAGAGTGAAATGCAGGATTTGGAGGCAACAGTGTCTGGTTATCAAGATAGATACGCCGTTGTGATCTGTTCAGGACGGGAGAAGGGTGACAATAAGCAACGGCGCCTTCCCCGTGTAAGTTGCCCCTCGTGGTTGCCCCTCGCTGCTCCGCCCTCGGCTCATGATACAGCGATAAGATAAGCGGCTGGAACCGGTTACATCATCGACGTCGAACCAGGCCCGTCGCACGGCAGAGAGTTGAACGCAGGAAACAAAAGCGAGCGAAAATTTATATCTTCGCAGTTATTTAACATTTGGTCTCATGAGGTGGTAAAGATCACGAGCAGTTGATACCCGATATAGCCGCTTCAACGTGCCGAATGCCGGGTACGCACCGTGAAAGCGTTGCAGCCGAGGCAGGATCATCGAATACCTAATGCACCTACCAAGAGAGGGACGTTGTTGCGCTCTACTTCATCCTTTGGGCTGAGATGCTTTAGGAACCGAGGAATTGCTTCCCAGGAGCAAGGGGTTTGGAGAAAGGAGCCTTCCATTGCGGCGTTCTCCGAAACGAGTGATCATGATGCTTGCAACCCTAACCCACGTTGAGTGTTTCTGCCGCCCCGCCTTGCTGGGAAACCTTCTGACCGCCTAAGTTTTCCAGCGTCGTCCTTGGCGCAAACCACTGGATGCTCCCGCGATTGACAGGACCTTCAAAACACTTCCAGTTCGACGCCGTACACCACTAAGCTGCGGATTTTAGCAAAATGCCCGACGACAAGATAAACGAGTTCTTAGACGCCGGCGACAGTGACGATGATGTCGGCCGCGCTTCCGACTCCGAAGACGACTTGCGCAAGGGTGGTCGAAGTGCGAAGCGGAGGAGGGTAGACGACGATGAGAGCGACGTAGACGACTTTAGTGACGGCGGGGAGGACGATAATGATGGAGAGAACGACGCATCCCAGAACGGCGAAGCTAGCCACGCGGGAGAAGGCGACGAACCCAAGCAAAGGAAAAAAGGCGCGAACGAGACGGAGCTGCCTGGTGTCACGAAGCCCCTGACAAAGAAGAACCTTGTCGCAACCGAAGCAGCCATCAAGAAGTCTGGTGTCGTCTACGTCTCCCGCATTCCACCATACATGAACCCGGGGAAATTGCGGTCTCTGCTGGAGCCCTATGGCAAGATCAATCGCCTCTTCCTTGCGCCAGAGGATCCTGCGGCACGCACCCGGCGCATCAAGAGCGGAGGCAACAAGAAGCGCAATTTTACAGAAGGGTGGGTGGAGTTTGTACGGAAAAAGGATGCGAAGAAAGCGTGCGAACTGTTGAACGTGAGTCTGACGAACACTGCCGTCCCTCACGGATCATGCTGACATTCTACCTGCCTAGGCTCAAACAATTGGAGGCAAAAAGGGAACATACTACAGAGATGATATCTGGAATCTCCTGTACTTGTCCGGCTTCAAGTGGCACAACCTGACGGAGCAAATCTCGGCCGAAAATGCAGAGAGGGCAAGCAGGATGCGGGCTGAGATCAGCAAGTCAACAAAGGAAAACAAGGAGTTTGTGCGCAACGTGGAGAGGGGTAAGATGTTGGATGGCATTCAATCGAAAGCTGCAGCGAAGAAGAAAAAGGTCTCAAACGATGAGGATACACCTGAGAAGCCAACGTCAGAGGCACAAGAGGAGACGACAAAGGGGAGGAAACGCACCTTTGCGCAGGTGCCCCTGGCAAAGAAGAGAAGGTTTGACGAAGGACAGCCAGAAGAGGTGCAGAGGGTGTTGAGCAAGATCTTCTGATCTTCTGATCCCAATCAACCCACTTGGCGGCATCGGAAACCCCGTCGCAGGACAAAGACGCACCCGTCTCCGTCTCACTGCATCGACTTCACCTTTTTGTGTGTGTGGCTTTTGAAACGACATGGCGTCGGGGTCTCCGACTTGATGGTGGATTTATTCAGCTGGTCTTGTATCCATGTCTCCATATACCCGGTACGATAAAATATCATGCTCACCCACTACCATGCTCCACCTCGCCTGTCCTTGATGCTCGCCCCATCGCCTCCACATCATCTCATCGTCGGCAATCCTTACGATGGCAGAAGTCAACATCGCGGCAACAAGGCCGTCTGTTCAGGGGGCTACTGGGGTTAACAATGGTCCCCAAGGCCGGCGTCCGAGTATTGTCAATCAGATCCGGAATCCCGACTTCACGCGTGAAGAAGGGGAGGAACATCGGAGCTCCAGCACACAGCTGCCGAATGAACACGGTGACGGACGCAACCCATGCCCAATATGTCATCATGGCGATGCTTTTTTGAGAAGTTTAGGGAGCAACTGGAGGAATGTCCGGGACGAGGTGTTGCGGGCAAGTCTCCGTAGCAGCGTTGAAGCAGCCTGCAAGCGCCTTGATCCCCATTCCTCTGTGGGTACTCACCATCGCCAAATACCGAATGGTGGTATTACCAATGGACCTGTGCCGGGACAACCGGCGATGCGAGTGCCGTTAAATGTCGAACAAGAAGGCCGGGCTTCTCCGCTTCCAACATCCGGGAGCCCAGGGAATATCAACAACGGGTCGCTTGCTGCGCGGGATGCAGAGCGATTGCATCCAAATATTCACCTCAGGCCCAGTGGTTCAACCCTAAGAACGGTACTTGGTCCATCTCCAGTTGGAGGGCTTGGCTCTGGAGGCAACCCCTATGAGGGGGATGGCTATCCGGATCCTTATGGGTCGCCCGTGCCACCGACCGCCCCTTTATTCGACGGGATAGATCGCATGCTGAATGAGGCAACTTCGCACTTCCCATCGACGCAGATGGCCCGCCAACAACAGCAAGCAGACAGCAATGGGAGTTATCCGCCCGCCTCCTCCGCTCGTACGCCCGGCTCTGCTTCAAGCCGTAGGAACCAGGACCAGGGGATTACGAATGACCAGCTACCCAATAGAGTTGACGCCCCAGCATCCGAGGTTCACAACAACCAGCAACGTCCGTCTCACCCTCCGCCTCCAGTCAACGGACATCCTCACAGCAGCCAACAGCAACATCAACCACCACCCCCGGTTGTAGATGAAGGCAGTGTCATAAACCGCACAAACAACCTCACCCGGAATGCCCCATTGCCCTCACGCCAACTCAACACCGCCACCCCAAGAAGCGAGACCAACACCACTCCAAATCCTCACAACCCCCCGTTTCCGACCACCGACTTCTTCCACCGCCTCGAAGCCTTCCGCCAGCAAATCCACCAAGAAACCCACGAGTTCGAAGTAACCATAACCCCCCAAACCCAAACCCCCAACCACTCAACCCCCGTATCTCAAACCCTCACCGTCACAGTCAAGCCCAAACCTCATCCACCACCAACCCAACCCCCTCCAGACCCATCTCCACCACACCCCTCACGCATCCCCCGGATCCCCCAACCTTCGCACCAACCCCCTCCCGGCATCCAAATAACAAACTCCGGCCCGACATCCTTCCAATTTCACCTCCCCACCGCGCCGCCTCCGCAGCGCCTCACCTCCCCCTACCCGGCAACCGACAGCTTCAAAGCTAGAAGTACCAGAGGCTACGGTACGACGGCTCTAACCAGCGGGACCGAGGCTGAGACAAAGCCTCCGTATGCGGGGGAGGGGCTTCATATCCGGGGGGCAGGTCTTTCTACACCTTCGTCGTCTTCGTCTTCGTTGACGTCGGAGAGGGCGAGGGAGAAGAGGAGTGTGAAGAGGCAGATGGAGATGAAGACGGAGAAGAGAAAGGGGATTTTGAGAGGTGGATCGAAGAATGGGACGACGTCGGGTTACTTTGGTGCGTGTTGGAGGTTGTAGGGCTCCTTGAGAGAGAGTTAGCTAGTCCTGGGGTGTAATTGTCATGAGGGATGTAGAAACAGAGGTGGCGCAACTGAGGGTGTGGCTATGGGTTACCGCCGGGTGTCTGTGCCCCTTGTTCAGAATGGACTTACGGTTATTTCCAGATGTTTTCACGAAGAGAATAAAGTGACTGTTTGGGTGTTCAGGCCTTCCAGGTGCCCAAGTGTATAATTCGGATTGCTATCATCAATGCATCAAATCTGACATGACGAAGTCATGTACCGTCCCAGACTCTAAAAAAAAAACCTCCGTCCCAACCCACGACCTTACTCTTAATCCTGGATATCAAGCTCATCAAAGTCATCAAGAAGCTCCTCCATGTTGATCTTCGGCCCATCGTCATCCACTGTCATCTCTGTCTCCGCAACGCTCATCGCGTCAGGATCCTCCACCTTCTTCGCCTTTTGGCTCTTGTACAGCGCCAGTGCAGCACGCAGTTCCTCGTCCTCCTCCACATCCCTGAGGAAGGCCTCGTACTCCTCGTCCATCTTCTTCTGGTCGGATGCCTTGGGCAGGAGTTCGCCCTCATCCTTGGCCATACGCTTGAGCTTCCAGTTCCTCCTCTTGTTCTTGCGCCGGTTCGGGTAGTGCTTCTTCACCAAAATGACATCTGGTACTCTCGAACCGAAAGTCTTCGACTCCTCGATCGCTTCGAAAGCCTCTGAGTTGAAGTTGGAGCCAGTGATTAGGTAGCCCATTGCGGAATCACCAGGATACAAGAGATTCCCAAGGTGTGTCCTCGCGAAATATGTCCTGTCGTTGACTCCAAGGTCTGTCGACTTGGCCACAGTAACCTCCGAGAGCCCCCATTTGCCCTTGCGCTGGCCAGTGGGCTCGATATCCATGATGACGAATTCGACCATCTCCGGAGCTCCTGCAAGCGGTGAAAATGGAGCGCGCCAGTAAATTTCCGCGCTGACCTCAGCCGTTTGGAGCGTGTTTGGGTCGAGAAGGTTGACTGAGGTGCCTATTCGGTGACAGAGTACAAGTGGCGAGATGTTCCCGATTGACCTCGCTAATTTTAGAGGTAGGGCTACCAGGTCGTCTCTGCATACTGGTACCAACTCGACTGAGTAGCTGAATTTGTAGCTCTTGTTTCCGGTGTGCGTATCCTGCGAAATAAGATGTTTCGACTCCTTCACAAATACCGGCACCACGGACTTTAGAAAGTTGATGAACGTCACCGCCTGGTTTTGTTGTGAGAAGTAAAAGTCGATACCGTCCTTCTCCTCCTTAATGTTGATGGTATCTCGGTGGGCCTGGTGCTTAAGGATTAATTGTTCGAGGAGCAGGAATGTTCGCTTGTGGGTCACCTTCTGGCGCACTTGCACCGAGGCGCGCCAGACGTTGGCGGTGTATGACTTTGCGCAGTCGCGGCATTGCTGGTAGGCGACCACGTACACCACCTCGAAGCTCTGTTGCATCAAGACGCCATCTGCGACAGCGTCTTGGATGGTGATCTTGACCCTGACTCTCCTCGAGTGCGGCTCCGTCCAGACGAATCTGGCATCCGTAATCCGCACCTTGCCCAAGTTCCTCAACCTCTTCAAACACAGCGACAGCAGCTCTCGAGACTCGGGGGCAGCTGACACCCAGCTATTTGGCGGCATGAGCCATCTGTCGCAATCTCTGCAGAAATGAAGCGTGCCGTCTCTCGGAATGCCTTGGGAGATATCGACGGTTGATTTGATGCTGGGATTCAGTGTCAGCCCCACGATTGGACCTTAAAGCCCAACCCTTGGCGGAGCACTTACCAGTCGTAGCAAAGAGCACCAGTGGAAGCAGTGCCGTCAATGGGCGCGCCGCAATTGCAACAGAGAATCCTAGGAAGATGTCAGTATGCGCGGTGTTCCCAACATCGCTGCTTGGAGTTGACCTACGTCGCGCCTGTCCGCGAAGTACCCATGTTCGGGTCCAGCGGGACCATGCCCATGGGGGTGTCGATATCCATAGTCGCTTGTTGGCTCAAGATAGCCGAGTCTTCTGGATTGGATAAAATTTGGTGCAACTTGGGAATCGACAAGACCCAAGGATATGGCGACAAAAGAGTGGGAGCGCAGGGTGCTGAGAGTGGTGTTGAATGCGGCTTCAGCGAGAGGCGGGGCACTGCTTTTCTCAAGATTTTTTGAAGACACAAATTGCCCCGCGCTGGTTGATAAGCAGCTTATCGGATTTTCTGTGGGGTTCGAAGACAAGGGTGACCGCGATCCCTTGCCACTGCCAAGCCATGGCAGCAGCTGCCGGCAGCTGGAACTTCCCCCTTTCACATTTGTTTACGAGATACGTTGCCCATCGTCTGACTCTACGATCAAAATGTCCACTCTTGGTCACTGAATGGCGCAAATAGACTTTATTCTTTCCCGAGGTGGAATTGGTGGTGAGTCACAGTGTTTCGTTTCTCATTCGGGGGCAAACTCCGGGGAATGGTGGCCTCCAAAACACCATCCTGTTGGCAGCACCTCTACCAATTTCCCTGCAACAACTACTACATACGACCATACCCACTGGAGAACTCGGGATCCCGTCTGCTCTCCCATAGATAAGCCAGTGAGGGCCGGACTAGTAGTTGGGTCGGTGACGACCAGCGAATCCCTGGTGTTGTATGTTCTTTTTGTAGCTTCGCTTCAATTTTGCTCCACCCAGGCAGTCCCATGTGTCTACCGAAACTCTATTGATTTCACTTGTTCTCAGCGACCCTCCTTTCTTATGGGGATGGGTTTGGGCTTATGGGGTGCTTCAAAAGGTGACATATTTTCACTCATGAGGAGCCAGGTCACACCGTACCTGCCGAGAAAAAGGCCTTGGCGAAAGGGGCTGACAAAGTCGCCGTTCTCTGTATCGCCTCGAATCGCGCATCCTCACTTGTCAGCCCCGCCTCCTTGGAAATTCATGCTGTAGCCTCCTGTCTTTGGGTCCTGCACCATCTTGAAGTTCTCTGTGCTAAGCCCAAACGGCTTGAGCAACCCATTACCAAGGTCCTTCAGCTTCCCCCACATCTCAGCCGTCTCCTTTTCTTGCGCTGCTTTGACACGGGGTGGAAGAGCCCTGATTTGCGCCTGGACGATCTTCTTGTCTGCTGCTCCTAGGTTTCCTGGCGTCTCCGAAAGCTTCTTGTAGTCTGAGAGCGCTCCTTCGAGGTTCGTCCATCCACCTAGCTCGCTCCGGGCGCGTGCGCGTCGCATCAATGCTTTGGCTCGTATCCGGGCGATGTCCTCCTCTCTTTTCTGTCGTGCTTTTTCGGCTGCATCGTTCGCGGCATTGCGGACGGCGGGGCCTGCTGATTTGGCACCCTGACTGACAATCTCCAGCTCCACCACATCTTCCGATTCTTTTTTCTTGCTCTCCTCAGCCTCGTCCTTCTCTTTCGCTTCGCGCTCCAGCTTTTCGAGGCCAGTGAGCGCGGCACTGGCGCTGGCGGCGGCGTCCTTCCACTCCTCCAGCTTTAGGTGACAGGCAGCTACATTGGAGTGGAGAACTGCTATCTCGTAGTCGAGATAGACTGGGCAAACGGCAAGTGCTTCGTTGTACTTGTTGATGGCTGCGTCGTATTTCCCAGATGCGAAGAGGGCGTTGGCTTCAGCTTTGTGGGCATTGGAGGCTGAAACCATCTCCTGCGGGCAAATGGTCAGTCAATCGCCAAGGTATGCGCCGGTCCCATGCTACTTGCAGCTTCTTCATCAGGTGAGAATTTCTCCTGAATTTTCCCTTCGTCGGGCACACCGTGGGCCGGTGCACCGACGTCACTGGACGTCATGGCGATTCTGGCCCTCAGACCAACGGCGGTTGTGGTACTTTTGGGATCAACCCCGACGAATTGGGCGAGCGATGGGGGCCGCCAAGATAGCGAAAGGCGTGTGCTCTCGGGTCGTGCTCAGGCTAGCAGTTGAAAGGTTGTCACCAGCGTCGGCCAACGATGGTGTTTTCACATGCGATGCAACAGATCGCAAAGATTGCCCCTCCTTCGCTTGCCAGAGGTGAGAGCAAAACGCGCCCCGCCAGCCGCCAATTGGCCCAACACGTCATCCATGCTGGTTCCCGTTAGGCTGTCGGCCATCTGAACCTCTTGATGGAACCAAACAACGTCCGAAATGTCAGCCCCTGTCTGTCGCAGATGCTGCCGTCGAAGCTTTTTGACTAGCGGCCGTTCTTATCTCACGATTTCCAGGTCGGTCACCGGTAAACAGGGGTAAACGGCCCGAGAAATCCCGTTCCACCGGCCTCACTCCTGCTTTGTAACCATCTCCAAGCCTCGCTCCTCATGGCCATCGAGAGCAATGGTGGTATCGTGTCGAACATAGCTCGGTGATGTCAACTGAGGCTCGGGGACCGTCTGGTGGGCAGGAGCTTTAGGTCGCAATGTGCCAGGGTCCCCGCAGCTAAGGTTAGGTGCCCCTTCCCTGGCTTCTCCAACTTTTTGTTCCTGCCCCTCCATCGTGGCCGTCTTCCTACCCGGCCTCCATAGTCTTCCCTCTCAACAACGGCCCCTATCTATCACTGACTCACGTTTAATCTTACTGTTATCACACCGACATCTCATACTGGATCGTTGGATCGGATGTTATACATTGGACCGACCTTTGACCGTAGAATGCCCCGCAGTTGTCCCTCTACTTAAGCTCTTCCCATTTTCCTAAAGGCCCTTGGCTCCTCCCCAGAACGCCACCCAAAGCCCAACCTTTTTGAACTCCTTGCAAGCCCGGGCCATTCACGGCGACTTGCCTCAGCTCACTCGCAAACCGATTTCACCGAATACCTACAAGACCATCAGCATGGCTCCTAGGACCGAGTAGGTGTTCCGTAACCTCGCAATGTGCGCTCTAGCTCCCCGGGACAGTGATGGTTGACGATCCGGTCATTTTGCAGCTTCCCCCCCATTCGGGCATGCCTGTTCGACATGGACGGCCTCCTACTCGACACCGAAGACATCTACACCCTATGCGTCAACCTGATTCTCGAGAAATACCAGCGCCCCAAGCTACCGTGGACCATCAAGGCCAAGCTCCAGGGCCGTCCCGGCCCAGCTGCCAACGCCCTCTTCACCGAATGGTACGCACTCCCCGCCGCTAGATCACTCTCCCACACAGCATAGCTAACGCAACAGTCCAGGGCCCAGCTCCCCATCAGCCTCGAGCAATACGCCAAAGAGCTCTACGCCCTCCAGGGACAGCACTTCCCCGGAACCCAACCCCTTCCCGGCATCGTGAAGCTCCTCGGCGATCTCGGCCGAACCCGCTACTGGGACCTTAAGAAGAAAGCCGCAGCAGCAGCCAATGGTGCGACCAACGGAACAAACGGAGCCTCGAACGGCGCCTCGAAGCCCCTGCCAAGCCGGGTCCACATCGCTCTCGCCACATCCTCTCACGAGAGCAACTTCCGCCTCAAGACGAACCACCTGACCGAGCTCTTCAGCGTGTTCCCCGGACACCGCCGCGTGCTTGGGGACGATAAGCGCATCCCCCCCGGCCGTGGAAAGCCCCTTCCCGATATCTTCCTCCTCGCACTCCAAACCATCAACGAGTCCCTCCCAGCCGGCGAGGAGCCCATCAAGCCTGAGGAATGTCTCGTCTTCGAGGACAGCGTCCCTGGCGTCGAAGCCGGCCGCCGCGCCGGAATGCGCGTGGTCTGGTGCCCACACCCCATGCTCAAGAAGGTCTACACCGGCCGTGAGCCCGAGGTACTAGCCGGTCGCACGGGTGAGGCAGGTGATGTCGATTTGCATCAGGTCGGCGAAATCGATGACGGCTGGGCTGATTACTTCCCTACCTTGGTGGACTTCCCCTACGAGAAATACGGCATTTCTGTTCCTCCCGCCGAGGTAGAGGATGAGCTGAGCATGCAGGAGGAGGGCCAGATCGACAACGACGAGGAGATGCAATATGTCGAGGGGGCTTCTGCTGCTGCTTGAGCAACGAGAGTGTTTGCGCTTGCATCATTCATTTGACGGATACCCCCTTTTGCGATGAAATTGACGATACGGATCGTGTCACGATGAGATGAAGCCAACGAGTTTGACTCCACTGCGCTCAGCCCAGGTGCGTGTGAGGCGTTGGTATTTGGAGTCGTCGACGTCATCGCTTGCCTCTGACGATCGCATGGTTTGGGATCGGATCACTGTTATCGTCAGGAACAGCGATCTGCTTGGCGTTGTGTTTGCAACATGGAAATGCTGCCGAAAGGACCTACACCGATGGCAGATACGGTAACTCTTGATGACGACAAGCACGCCGCGAGCCAGGTAGAAAGCCTAGGCATTTGTTAGACAGACAAGATCAAATGACAAGATCAAAGCAAATGTAGACGATCCAGTGATCTAAGCATGAGGGAACATTGAGTTTTGGGTATGATATTCCCGGGATCAGGGGAGAACATATATCTATTTGGGTATCCAAACTCGTAAAGTAAAAAACTGAGGGAGTTCCCGGACGAGGCCTCCCATCCTCATAAAAGTGTTGTAGAGCAGGCGCACAGCCCTGCTCCAAGAAAGTAAAACGATGCTGTAGCCATGAAGTGAAAGAAAACCGAAATGCTAGGTATCCATCAAAGTGAATAGGGGTATCTTGGTGCTGAATTCTTCAAACGTTATGCCGTCCACATTGCCTGCGGACTCGGAGCCGCCGTCACGGTTCTATTTGGCGGCTCGTAGTAGTTTTGATACGGGTGGTTCTTCTTTCCAAAATCCGCATTTGCCAGTAAGGGGTTGACGGTTGGCTTCAAGGCAGACGGCGTCGATGTTGCGGTTCGGTTCATGGGACTTTGTCCTTCCTCCGGTCGCATGAGCGGGGACAAGAAGCTCGACAGTGCTGGTCCTGATGGGGTGCCCGCCACTGAACTCAAAGCCCGCGACGGTGCCGAGCTTGAGTTTGACTCCCAGCCCCATTTGGCCTTGAGCTCGGCGACAACCCGGCCTAGACGCCACCCCGTCTCCTTGCTCCGTCTCTCCATAATTTCCAATACTTCCATTTGTTCCCGCCGGTCGGTAAGCACGGCCCCGGCAACGGCGAGAGATCGAAGAGCCCCAGACGCAATGGCGGGATCGTTGGTGTGGGCGATGATTCCGCAAGTGTGGTGAGCGTGCAGTAATTGCGACATCCTGTTGTCTTCGCTGTCGCGTGCTTCCATTGGGTTGATCTGTGCCAGCATACACATGGCAGTGTGATAGAATAACCGGGCAAGGATCGAGGGCCGCTTGACAAGCCTATAAACGCTAGTTAGCAAACAAAGGACGGATATTATGAGGAGACGGAGATGCCTACCAAACACGAGGAAACAGCGAAGTGGACGAGGGCGCAGGGCAATACCCGTACGGCTGCATGGAGCGTGGACACTTGCTGTTCCATGCGTCACACAAGCCCTTCAACCTCTTCCACTCGTTGAATCGACTCTGGCGGCGTGCTTGCTCATCGTGGGGCGAAGCTTCCTGGAAGCGGGGAATGCTGGCGTGGAAGTTGGTGACCTTGGCGAGGATGTAGAGAATGCGATGCACCCAGGGCTCTTCGTCCCCTTCAGCTCTCTTGAGCGCGTCGTCCTTGTCTCCGTCAACTGATCCGCCGCCAGTTCTCGGGGTAGGCGTCCAGTTTGTAAATTCCAGGTCCAGCCCCCACTGGTCAGGATCCCAAGCCGTCTGCCAGTTGAAGGCCAAACAGCTGAGAACCTCCATGCCGATATTCACCCAGAAGCAAGCACCGCTGACCCCCGTCGACGTCGCGTCCCATCCGCACTCTCGAATAAGCGCGCGAGCTCCGGCGATGTGCGTCATGCGTTGGCTCGGTTTTTCGGTCATGATTTCGTAAACGTTCAGTATCACGGCCGTGGTGGCGCACTCGGCGGTGTTTCGGTCCGGGTTCTGCAAGCATTTCAAGAGGGCCTTGGTGGCCTCGTCATAGTAGTAATGGGCTTTCTCCTCGCCGCGCCCCTCGACCAGCGACAGATGCTTGGCCCCGCAGGATAGAAGCGCGTTGAGAAGCATAGGCGACTGGAGCGCTAGGTAGGGAAGGACCCTGCTGAATTGCTTCTCCTTGTCCATCACGTCCATCCAGATGGCGACCGAATCGGTATAAGCCTGCATGAAGCGGATCTCGTCCTCTGAGGCCAAATACTCTCGCTCGCCTGACCTTTCCGTTGGCGGCGTCATAAGGCCGTCGGGCACGAGCCCAGGTGTTAGTGCTGAGCCGGGAGGGAAGCATGGTGATGGCAAGCAGGAAAAGTCACTAAGCCGGTGTCCTTGTGATCGCCGGAATGCATCTTCCCGAATGGGATACTGATCAAGGGGCACGCCACCTCGTGTTGGGGTTGCAGAAGGCGCCGGCAAACCCTGCGGCGCTGGTGTATGTGCCATAGGGGGCAGATAGGCGTCGCTCTCCTTCCGTATTGGCGGGTGGCTGTCCTGGTAGCTGGCTGGGTTTGCGGGTTGGGCTTGGGGTTGGTAGTTCCATTTCTGGTAACTCGGCGGGAGACTGGCAGCCTCAAGCTCTCGCGGTGGCGTAATGTCCTCAGCGGAACGGGGATAACGTCCTAGCCCTCCGCGATACTCGGATGCAATCATGCGTGATTCATCATGAAATTGGACTGGAGTCTCGTGTTAGCACCCCGGGGAAACTCCCAGCCAGCCGTCTGGTATCAGGGCGGCAGCTGGAACAACCGCAGCAGAGTGGAAAATCGTACCTGACCAGTCCCTCGTCGGCGGCACCATGGGCGGATTCTTGACCTGCGTGTCGATGAAGTTGAGGCGTAGGCCACGCTTACACTCGCGGCTGCTCTTGCGGCAGTTGTTGCAGTCCGGTGTTCCCTCATCGCACTTCAGGTGCCGCTCGCGGCAGGTGAGGCATCCGGTTCGAACACGGCGAGACTTTGCGGGAGCGGCCGGGTTCGGTGTTGCGGCTGTCCTACTCTGCTTGGTCCCGCCGCCGACCAAACCCAGTGCCGACCCGGGCCTGTCATGGCGGAAGGCCGGCTCCGCGGGCATCTCTGATGCTCTGCGGTCAACCTCCCTGTTCCCAGGCTCGCTGAGCACCGGCGATGCAAGTTTTTGCCGTTTCGAGGGCGGAATTTCGAACTGATCTCGGGGACTGTAGTTATCACTCTGTGTTGAGTAAGGCGGAGACGGCTCTTCATGCTGCCTATAAGAGGAATGTGCGTGCTGCTGGACGAATGCGTGCGGTTGCTGCGACTCATGAGAGAGCAGATGGCGTCGTTGAGACGGATTCATTGGCCCGAGGCCGAAGCCTGGGAAGATATCCACGGTAGCCAGCGTAATCGCTGCCACTTTGTCGCGATGTCGAGAACGGACCCTTGGGCCTGCCCGGGAGGAGAGAGCGGGTCCGGGACTGTAGAACGACCTGAGAGAAGGCGAGGCGTGCGTGTGCGCCCGTGTCTGAAGCTCCGGCAGCGTGTGTTGCAGAACCGGTTGGCTAGCCGTGGCACAAGATTCAAGTTCGGTCCAGCGCGGCAGTAGCTCCAGGCGATAGTGTCGCGCGACGAAAACAAAATGATGTGCAAGAGAATGTTAGGATGAAAGAGCGACAGTTGGCGCAGCCGGGAACGATGGAGGTAGTACTGAAAGTTGAGATGAGAACTGGACCTCTGGGAACTTGCGTCGCGATGCTAGAAGTCCCGTCCATGTCCATGTGGGGGAACAGGCGGCGGGCTCCAGGGGTTCGTGTCTGTGCCTGTCACCCTGAAAGCGGGGCGGGTGCCCCCCTGGTCGAGGGGGGTGTCGCTGCTTTTGGAGCGTGCTCGCGGGCAAGTATGCACCACTCCCAGCCGGAAAGGGCCAAGGAAGATCTAGATTCTCTGGCACTCGGATGCAGCGATGCGCGGCTGGTGAATGTCTTCTTGTTGAGAGGTTTGGAGTTCCCGGGAGGGGCGGCTGACCCGTTGTCGTCGTCTCTATCCATAGCCCGGAGCTCGACATTCCCGTCCCGGACCCCTGGCGAATTGGGGGCTGTTGGTCTCGGACTTGATGGAAACACAGAACAGCCATTCCGCAGCAACATTCTTGTGCTGAGTGAGGTGCCTGGTTTTTCTAGGTATCACCATCCAGGCAGAGACAAGACGGGCTCGTGCGATAGTAAACCTGCTCGCTCTATCAGCCACCCGACTCTGAACCGGGCCGTCCCCGAAAGAACGCCCCTCGAGAGCAACATCAGAGCGTTGCAACCTCGCCCTTGAACCGCAGCATGCAGGTAGGGCCGTGCGTGGGATCGCAGGGGTTTGCCTGCAGGTCCACGGCCACTGTCCCTGCGCGCGGGGCATCAGTCGACTGGCAACTGCACACGGGGAACCACCTCATCAGACAATAATATTCGATAGACAGGATCTCAAAGAGCGGTCATCCGCATATCCGCCTGGCAGTGACAGTGACAGTGTGGCTGACGACGACGAGAGGGCTCAGCGAGCGCTCCGCAGCCGATCTGCTTCAGATGTTACTGCCGAGGTTGTGTGTTTGGCGGCGTCAGAAGCTTCCCGGAGCTGTGGCGACGCGAGGCCGTCGCTTGTTACGTGGTTCGAGCTTTGGTGATTTGTATTTCTTGATGAATGCGAATCGAAGATTCCATGCGGCTTCTATGCTGGTTGCTCAATCGGCAATCGCAAGACTTTTTGGAGGCTGTGCGGTTTGATCACCAGCCGGGCCAGCGCCAAGAAGAGATGTTGAACACTCTCCGGATAGCGGGATCGTCTTCTCTGTGCCTCCGGGAGGCCTTTGCCTTTGATGGGCAGGTCAGCCGCAGCTCAACCCTGGAATCTAAACAGCTGCTTCCTCACTTGGCCGAAACATCGCATCACTGGATGACGTGGCGCTGGATTTGGCAGTTCTTACTTGTGAGCGTCATACAGAACTCGCCAACTATTGTTAGCACACGTGGCCAGCTCTCCTTGTGACGGTAAGCCAAAGGAGAAAGGGTGTAGGGTTCCCCAAACAGTGAGGTCCTGAAGCTGACATCCAGCACCACGGATGTCGAGCCGGAGCCAGCCGAAAACGCAGCATGTCCGATCCGACGAGCACCCAGGTTCGTGAGACCACTGAGCCAAGCGGGAGGCATGCCGTGGAACGCTTCCGACCTGTGAGCCGAAGAGCCCATACTCACTGCCTGTGCATGCCTGGCCTCTCCGCAAGGGTGTAGCTTGTGCTTCTCGAGCGCTCCAACGGCCTGGATCTGGGCCAGCCAATTCATCAAGCGCTGCCCGCCAAATCTTGAGTTTTCCTCCCAAGCGCCAAGACGCCAAGATATCGAGGAGTTTGAGAAGGGTGGAGACAGCCAGGACGTTGATCCCCAGGCATGTAACTAGAAACAAGCGGGAGCTGCGTCATTGCAGCGCTGAAACAACAAGAGGTCGGCGAGGGAGGCGCCTGCAGGTCATGCTGGTCTTTGGGTTGCGTGGATGTGCAAAGCAATTGAACCCCACCGTCTGACGTGGAGATGCGATGCTTCCAAATATCCAGCACTGTAACGGCAGCACAAATGCCGTGGCACAAAAAGGCGAAAGACCAGATAACCTTGGAAGCGAGCTGGAGAGTGCGTGCAGGGGAGCCACGATGAGATCGCGGTGACCTGCAGGGTAAGGCGAGAAACGTGCTACCCCGCAGTGAACCTGGCGACGGGCAATGGAAGGAAGGCACGACCATCGGAGAATTTCCACAGTGCAATCAGGACCAACAAATCGACGGTAGGTAAGTTTTGACGACGAACACCTGAGCAGGCAGTCTTCTAGAAGCCCTACCAGCGCAATTTTCACCCAGTCTGGCTTTTGCCGTTGCGTGATCGACGACACCCCGGACTCCCGAAAACACAACTGTTTCGTTTTGGCGCTGGCAGTTTGCAAACCAACCCATCCAGCCTCTCAGATGTCCGTCGAGGACCGTCCGCCACAGCCCAAGTCGATCCTGCGCGGCCACAAGGCCTCTGTCCATGCGGCCGCTTTCACCCGCGGCAATGAGCGCCTTCTCACTGGCGATGCCGATGGCTTCGTTATCGCTTGGGATCTCACCATCATGAGACCAAGGGCAGTCTGGCAAGCCCACACCAATGCCCTCCTCGGGCTTGCTGGCTGGGGCCATGACAGGGTTATCACGTAGGCTGTTTCGTCCCTGCATATTGTGTTTTCGCAGTTGCTAAGCCTCTGATAGCCATGGAAGAGACAACAAACTCATTGTTTGGAAATTTGGTGTCCAGGATGAAGAGCGCCTGAGCACAACTCTGCCACTCGATCCAAGTTTGGAGACCAGGCCCCAGCCATGGATCCTGCATATACTAGAGATCAACACGATGAACTTTTGCTCGTTTTCTCATTGCCCCACATCTGCCCACCTGAATCTCGAGACGTCGGCTGAGATGCTGGTTGCAGTCCCAAATACCCTTGCTTCAGAAGCAGTAGGTGCTTCAAGAGCCGTCAAGATGGGGAAATCGCTAATCGTGTCCCTTAGATCGATATCTTCCATTTACCCACCCAAGAGCGCCGTCATACCGTCAAAGTTGGGGGCAAGAACGGCATGGTCATGGCACTATCACTGCTCTACCTGAATGGTTCTCTCACATTGATAGCGGGCTACGAGAATGGACTCGCTCTCATCACCCAGCTCAGCGACCAAAGGGGCTGGGAGGTCAAGTACCAGGCAAAATGCCACTCCCAACCTGTCCTTTCATTGGACGTCTCTCCCAGCAGAGAATTCTTCATCACATCGAGCGCCGATGCACTCATAGCGAAGCATCCGCTACCACAACCCATGCCACACAAACAAACAGAACCGGCAACATCAAGCGAGCAAAAGGGAGTAATAGCCGACGGTCCAGGCTCTAGCAGCGCTAAGACCACCGCGAAATCTCTCCTCTCCGCCGCGTTAGCAACGGAACATCGGCGGAGCTCCACATCCACTACACCCCAGACCACTAATGCGGGTGCTGGAGGGGCCCAAGTGGCAAGTGCAACCGAACCGCTCAAGGTCGTCAACACGAAACACGCCGGCCAGCAGAGTCTCCAGGTGCGCTCTGATGGTCGTGTATTCGTTACGGCGGGCTGGGACTCAAAGGTACGGGTTTATTCCGCAAAGACGATGAAGGAGGTGGCCGTTCTGAAGTGGCATCAAGTCGGATGCTACGCTGCAGCGTTTGCTGGAGTCGGGCCCGCAGGCGGCGATCAGAGCGCCGGAACCGTTGCGACAGGTGACGGGGATGCACCCGTTGACAGCAGCATCGAAACAGACTTCAAGCAGCAAGAAGAGTCGGAATCAGCGGTTGTGCCGAAACTGGTTCAACTTTCCGTCCGTGACAGGCGAATTCGTCAAGCCAAGTCCGCGCACTGGCTGGCTGCTGGGAGCAAGGACGGCAAGGTCAGTCTATGGGACATATTTTGAACCATGAGACACTCAAATAAAAGTTATTGCTTGACACCATTGTCTATCCTGCAAAATCTGCAGCTGCATGCTCCCTTCGTGCAGAACGCCATCTCTCTCTGCCGCTGCTAGTTCAGGGGTATTACAGTCACCAAGGTTACATCCCACCCCAATAGTACAGACACCCCATGCATACACTCAATACTCAACGGCACAACACCATCTATTGCTCATAGCTCGCTGGTCAAATGCACTCAAAACCACCCATATATACACAATGCAACCCTTTATCCACACTCCCCTCACAAATGCGCTCTATTCTCCAACCTCCTGCGCCTCTTTTGCTCCTTGACAAACTTGCTCAGAGTCTTCGCCTCCTCGCTGCTCAGCCTCGCCGGCGCCCCGCCCTTCTTGCCCTCCTCCTGGTTTACCGCATCCTCAAACAGCATCTGCCCCAGCTCATCCGTAAGCTTCACCACGCGCGTGCTCACCGTCGCTCCATCTCGTCTATTCTTGCCCTCGCGGCGACTGGAGGCGATCTTCTCGGTGAAGTCCCAGAGTCGGCCGGAGGCAACCAGGTTACCGGTGATGGAGTCGCGGCTGGGTCTCCAGTCAGGGGCGAGGCGCATGCGCGGAGGAATGCGGGGGTCTTTGGAGCGGACGACTTGGACGATGCCTTCTTCTTCGAAGCGCTGGTAAGAGTTCTTGAGCGTTTCCTTGTTGACGGCTTCAAAGTAGCTGAGGTCGCCTTGGTGGTAGAGGGTTTTTCCGAGTAGCTGCGCGCTGTTGTGCGCTTTGGAGACCTGGATCCAGATGTCGTCTTGTTGTCCGAGGGGAGGGGTCAAGCCCATGAGAGACACTGCGGCGAGCCAGCTAGACTCAATAAAGGGCCAGATGAGGAAGCAGTAAAAGTCGTAGTTCTCTCGTCCGGCGGCGCGTTCGGCGTCTGAGAGGCCGACCTTGGTGATGTTGCCTTCTTCATTTTTCTCAATGACGATAACGTTGTCGGCCTCTAGACCGGCCAAAGTCCTCTCCAGGTTCACTGCCAACCCTTCGGAGGAGTAGATGAACTCGCCGCGGAAGAGGGATGACAAGAACAAGACCTGGTCGTGAAGATCCTGGTACGGGATATCCTGGATTGAAGGACCGCCGCCCCTTTTAACCCTAGTGTAGAGTGCTGCGGCAACCATGGCTTCTGAGATGAACAGGTGAATGGTCATGTTGCGGTAGAACGAAAGCTGGAAGCGGTCGACGGCGTAGTACGTCGGTTCTGCTAAGCCGTTGACCACGCCCACCAGATCCTTTCCGAGGACGTCCAAACCTCTCTCGATGACAGATGCCAGGGGCGCATTTCCGAAGTGAGCAACTCGTCCGCCCTTCGCCCGTACTCGGTCGGTCAGCCACTCTATCCGGCGAATGAGCTCAGCTCTGCCAACGCCACGCCCTCGGAGAGTGAGCAGAACCGTTCCGATGAGAGCTGTGGGCATCACGACCGACACATCGTTGATATCGGCCAAAACTTTGTACCCAAGTGTGCGAAGCACTTTCTGACGGACCACTGCGTTCTGAGTGTCCTTCCAGTCGATGTTGATGGCCGAAGGTGCCTTGGATAGCCTCGTCATCTGGTCGGTGACGAATCCGCGCAGGCTCCAGGGCTCATGGAATCGTACGTCTACTCTCCCGAGACGAAGAGAGAGTACGCTCGAGCCGCCCGACAGGAAATCGGCCAAGTTTTCCTTCTTCTTTGGTACACCAAGGAGTTCTGTCACGTAACCCTCGGTTTCTACCACTTTGTCGTACTGCGTGCTCACAGGACATATTATGGCGTCCTCAACACGGCCAGAAAGGAGACTGTCCAGCACAAAGCTAAGGATTCCAAACTTGGGGGGCAGAAGCTTTCCTGTGCGAGACCTACCACCTTCGATAAAGCACGCAAGATTATAACCGCCCTGGAGGAGAACGTCGATGTAGGCCTGAACCAGGGTAGTATACAGCTGGTCGTCGCCGAAGGAACGGCGAATAAACATCGCGCCTGAACGCTGTCAGCAACCCAGCTCGTGACACAGCTCGACGGCGAACTTACCGGCGTGCTGTAAAAAGCTCCCTACCATCGGGAAGTTCAAATTATCTCCTGCAACAATAACCGGAAGGGCCAGCCCGAGACGGTAGCACAGAAGCTGGAGGGAGACGTAGTCGACATGAGACCGGTGACACGGCAGAAATATGATACTCTGCTTCTTCCTTGCCGCCTCCTCGGCAACGCTCCGTAGTCGCAATACCTCCTCGCTGGAGACGTGTATCCCTTGGTGATAAGCTCTCAGAAGCAGTTGAGCGACCACGTAGTATGCACCGCGAATAAACGTCTTGCTCTCAAACTTGCAAATCATGTTGTCCGTAAGATGCTCAGCAACCTCCTGCAGGCTTTGTATGATCACGGCGCGGCGCTGGGCGCGCTTCGTCTGGAAGTCCTTGTCATGTTTATTCAGGAGCCCTTCTCGTTCCTCAACGGCGACGCGCGCATCTGCCAATTGGGAGATCTTGGTTTGCAGAAGCGTCGCCGATACAACCTGGGTCTTGATGTGCTCTGAGAAGCCCGTGTAAAAGATCGGCTGTCCGATGACATCGTCGTAGGCGCGCCAGCCGGTTCCGGAGACGTACAAGGACACTTCGCGGAGAAACCTGGACCATGTTGGGTCAGTCGTGGGCACAAAGGAGATCGCCGAGGGCGAGGTATCAAGAGGAGCGGCCATTTCCCAGCCCCGATAACACAATTAAGTGAATCGCGTCTAGGAAGCGCAGCCACAGGGCTAAAGGGGAGGTGTTCGCGGGGTGGAATGCTAGGTAACGCACTGCAATGGCTCCGACCGGAACCGCGCCATGTTCTTCATCAACGCCTCTTCCTTTCCCTCCCCACCCACAAAGCCACTGGGCTGTAGCGTGATTTCATCGCCCAAGATGCGCAAGTCCGGCGCTGAGTCGTGGCGGTTGGCCATGGTGGGCGATGTGGATGGTGGTTCGCGGTGAAAATCGACGTCAATGTTAGCGGCGCGCGTGGCTCTTGTCCGGTCCTCTCGTCCCCCAATCCCGCGGTACGTCAGTTGTTATTGTGTCTTCAGTGCTCGTTGAAGCTGCGACTGCTTCGTCATATGAAAGTCAGACCACGTTGTATCCAGGAACAAAAGACCGCGTCCGAGCCATGGCACAACTGGCGCATGTTCATGGTGGCATCCGAGGTCCACCAAACCCGATGCAGCCAGGTGCTGAATGATGAGCGATCGCAGGTGGCGGCATCGAATCAGTGCTTGCGCCGGCAAGGGTTCCAGACGCCGGCGCTGGGGATAGCGGGGAAGAGGAGCCGAGGTTAGCCGCGATTGGCAAGCTTTTTTGATTGCCCCACCGCCGAGAGCCAAGCTTCAGCCTTTGGAGCTTAGGCCTGCAGGTTGATCTCGAAGCTCCCGTTCCACAGTGGACATTTCAAGATAAAAAATCCATCCACTGTCGAGGTTCCCCCCGGAAAACATACGCGATCATCAACACCAAGCGGCAAGCGGCAACGCGCGACCGGAAGAATGGATTCCAAGGGGAAGAAGGATCAGGAGATCGGAGTGGTTCTCCTCACAAAGGCACACGGCGCAGATGACGCCAACCGAATCTTCACCGAGAAAGTCCAGCAGCGACCTTTGTATCTAACCCCATCATCACCACCACCTAGCAATGCGCGCGCAGCTCGACGTCGGGCTCGGGAGAAGAAGAAAGAGCAGCGCAAGAAGGCATTGAAGCCGAAGCCATTGTCTGCCGCGCAACGACGGAAACTTGGCCTCTACGATGTGCCCCGCGAAGGCCAAAAATACGCCGTGTTCGAGCCGCTGCACAATCTCTGGGTTGGCTACATCCAGGAAGTGTTAGGGAACGAAATCTACTCGACTGGGGAAGCACCTGGCGCAAAGCTGGCCAGCGCCGACTTTCATGGTGCCGAGTTGGAGGTTGTTCGCAGCGGCTGTGTCAGCCGTGTGGGCATCAAGGGCATTGTGATCAAGGACTCCAAGTTCGCGTTCGAGATAGTCACGAGGAAGAACAAGGTGAAACTCGTACCAAAGGAGGGCACGGTATTTCGGCTCGAAATCCCCGCGCCGAAACAATCGGGCGTCGACCAGGTCGACGCGCCCGCCAAGGAACAACAGCCCGAAAGCATGGTGGTCGAGATCCATGGCGAACAGTTCCAATTCAGGTCCGATGACCGGGCGTCGAGGAAGTTCAGAACTCATTTCTCGAAGATCCTATGATCGAGCGGACAATGGCAAGGTCAGACGACTCTGCAGCATCGCCAAATGTTGAACTCGATTTAGTCGGAACTTCTCCGGTCAAAAATGAAGGGCCGCTCAGTCTTTGCACGGAATTTGAGCCTATCCGAATCTATAGGAGACGTGATCTTCACAAAGGGGTAGGTCGGCAGTTGCCGTGCTCCAAATCGGGACGCAACAAGCTGACAAACTGGAACAGAGCAAGAGCCCCTCAAATCAGCTCCCATCAGGGTCCTGTACCCCACAAACGCCTCTGCCCGGAACAGGGCAAACCGGTCCCTCTCGGGTGCCACAAGGGGAATTTACGCGGGATCTTGAGACTCGAAAGGGTGTGGGCGGCCCCTTAGCCGGCTCAAGCGATGGGATCTTGGATCTTGGTTGTCAATGCTTGGCATTGAGATCCAGCCCGGCACTTACCCCGGAGGCTCTGCGCAGCGCGTGGAATGGCTATCAGTTGGACGGAACATCTCCTGACGGCGTCGAGACCCATTGGCCGCTTCGGATGGGCCACCTGACATCTGCGCAGTGGTCACAGCGCCTGACACCCAGTCGACGATCCTCAAACCGCTTGCCCGTCAAAAGTCCCCCGGAACGCCACGAATGCCAAGAATCTCTTGCTCGGGACGTTTCGCAACATGCACGGTTCTCACTGAGAGTTCTTAGGGTCTTGATAGAGGCGGGCCAGCGATTGAGCCCATCTCGGACGAGGTCTCCTCCGTAGCCACGGAGGTCACGCTGATGCATCAGAAAGAGCCCCTAGGATCGTGGGTGATCATTAGGTAGTCAAGTCCCAAAGAATCAAAAATGAAGCATTCATCACATCATTCCCCCCGGCTGCTGGTCCTCGCTCTCATTCCTTGCTGACCCTCCTCACGTTCGTTCATTCTCAGTGCCGGTCACTCTTTTTCCTTTCTCTCCTTTCTCGAGATCCCATCAGGCACACCCTACCTAACAAACCCCACCCCAACCATGAGAGCCTCCCTCCTCACCCTCGCCGCCCTAGCGGCGGCCACCGTCTCCGCCCACGGCAACATCACCTTCCCGCCCGCCCGGCTCCCCGGGCCAGCTATGCTCGCCGCCTGCGGCCAAGCCGCCGTCGACACCGTCCTCAGCGACGGCACCATCGCTCTCGAAGAAGTCATCCCCGCCTCTCCCCAATGCAACGTCGGCCTCTGCCGTGGCGCCCAATTCGCCGACAACCGTGACAACATCCAAACCTTCTCCCTTGGCCAAGTCGTCATCATCGAAGTAGCCCTCACCATCCCGCACGAGGGCCCGGCCAACGTATCCATCGTGTCCACCAAGACCAACGCCATCGTCGGCGGGATTCTCCTCTTCTTCGACACGTACGCGGATGAGAAGCTGCAGCAGCTGCCGGCGAATAATACGGCTTTTGGCGTGACGCTGCCGACGGGGGAGGCCGGGGAGGAAGTCAAGGCGGCGTGTCAGCAGCCGGGGGATTGTGTGTTGCAGTGGTGGTGGCTGGGGACGGATGCGAAGCAGACGTATGAGAGCTGTATTGACTTTGTGCTGGGGGATGCCCCTGCTGCGGGGGTGAATAGGGAGGCGATTGAGAGGCAGAATTTGGTGAAGCAGGGCGGGAAGGGGAAGGGGGCGGAGAGGACGGGACCGGCGGGCAGTGGTGATGCGGCGAGCCCGGTTAGTAATGAGGCTGCTGCCGCGGTGCCGGAGGCGGTTGTGGATGTGGCGGATGCGGAGGGGAGCTTTGGGGGTGTGCAGGGGGTTGCGGTTGCGGGTGAGGTGGGAGTGGATGGGGCGCCGGTTGAGATTGGCGCCGATAGCTTTGGGGGTGTTGTCGAGACGGTTCCCATCGCGGTTCGTCGGAGCAGGGTATCCCGTGGGATGGTTTGAGGTGAAGAGGGGCAGGCGGTGTCGATGTTCTTGGGTGGCCGGTTTATTCTCTAATGTTGTCAAGTCCTCCAGGGCGTATTTTATGAGTGGGACTTCTCAGGAAAATCTTACACTTAGGGGCTGAATTCTCCATCCCTAGCTCTCACTAAACGCCAAGGAATACGCCGATGTCAGTAACTCACATCCACTCCTGAGGTAGTCGTGACATTGATGCCAAGGAAGATCATGAAACCACCAAACGCCAATACCATGCACCCAATGCCTGCTTGACCGAAAACAGTATAACGCGCTTTATATGCACGATCTTCAACTTGGCTGCAGAATGATGTTATCGATCAACCTCACCAGTGGCCCTCCGCTGTGGCCGAGATCCTCACCCTCTTGAGGTGCTTCCACTGGCAACATCCGCACTGCGCCACTGAGGATGCCGCCCTTGGCTGGGTCAACAACCGTTAGCTCTTCCATCGTCATCGGATCCGCCAGTGAGATGTAGTCAATCTCAAACTTGACCCTCTTTTCAGGGGCCAGAGCCATCTGCTCGTTGAGCACGTCCACAGCGACCTTGTTCGCCGCACCCAGCACTGTTTCCCTATCCCGAGCACCTCCCATGTAAGCCGCTTCCGCAGCTATCAAGGCCCTGTGTAGAACCGTCGCAACACTCCGCCGCCTCTCGCCAAGGTACACATTCCGCGAACTGAGCGCCAACCCATCTGCAGCGCGCTGCGTCGGTCCAACCACAACCTCGATAGGCAGCATAAAGTCGCGCACCAAGCTCTTGATCACCACAGTCTGCTGCACGTCCTTCTGGCCGAAGTAGACCCGCTCGGGTTGCACAATGTTGAACAGCTTCATGCAAACCGTTGCCACACCCCGGAAGAAGGTTGGTCGTGATGCGCCCTCCAGCACCTCAGCGACAGGGGTGATGGTCACGAAGCTCCCCTTGCTGTCCACCTCCTGCCCCGGAAACCCAGACGGGTACATATCCGCGGTCGTGGGCATGAACACAGCGCTGATTCGCCCGAGATTTTCGCCGTCGTCGGCCAGTTCGCGATCGAGTTTCGCTAGCTTGGTCGAGTCCTCTTCCCAGGTAACAGGGTACGAGGCCAAGTCCTCCTTGATTCCGAACTGCGCCGGGTTGACGTATATGCTAACGATGACGTGGTGGTTCTCCCGCGCGGCGGTGCGGATCAGGGAGAGGTGGCCCTCGTGTAGGGCGCCCATTGTCGGGACGAAGCCGACGGAGCGGTGGTCGAGGAGGTGGGGGCGACGCCATCGGCGGACGGATTCTACAGAGCGCAGCACCCGGATCGAGGTCGAGGGGATTTTCTCGTAGCGAGAGGTCGATGAGCTGCAGGCGCTGGCCATGCTGCGGGACGGTGCGGTGCTGGGGTGTTGGACGTGAACGTGGTGCGGGATTTGGGAGACTCGTGAGATGGTGGTCGCGGGCGTGAGGAAGATGGTCAGGGCACGCGAGCAGGGTCGGACAGAGCGGATTGTGTGCCGCAGCAACGTTGGTTGCATCGTGGTTGCCTCGATGGTTGGACAGAGCGAAGCTGGGAATCTTCTCGGTCGGAAGGAAGAGTTGCAAAAGGAGCGGACAGGCCGGCCATGATTACCGGCGCAAACGGGTGGGAACTCGCGGTCTTAATCGACGCATCTGTGATGGTTTCTGCACGGGGAGTTTTGAGACTCGCGAAAATGTCAAGCTTCTCACTGTGGCACGTGCTCCAGCGGGCCCTCCCGCCCTGTGGATACCTTACCCCTGACGATTGCCAGCATTCATGAACAAATATGTCACCGAGCAACTTCCCACGTGGTGGAAGAAATGAGTTTAACCCTCGACAAGTCTGCTCAAAGCCTACGGCGAAACAGGGAAGCGGTTTTTATGATGTAAAAAGGCATTAAAAAAAGATTTTGACGCCCTTTATCCACATAATCAACGCCTGTCATAAATGCAAAAAGGCATGAGTTACTTCGGATCAAGGCGTCGCGACTCGTTTCTTCCACCACGTGCTTCCTACGCCGTGATCAACTCTAGCTCCGTTGTTGATAGGGAAGGAACAGATCAATCCATAGCAGTGATGAATTAGTTTACCCCCCGCCCCCGGCAATATTCAGCTGCGTGATACGCTGCGGAACACATCCGCTGAACCCCAACAGTTTTCCAAGTTAAAGGGCAGAATCATCTATCACCAAGCTCTTTTTGTCGCCCGCGGAAACCCCAGTCTTTTTTTCCGCAGAGTTCCCTCTGCGACTCCAGTGACCAGCCCGTCCATCTTCCCCGACTTGAAATTTATGTTGGCAGCCCCAATTTGGGGAAAAACACTTCCAGGTCGCGGAAAGGCTCCCGTCTAGACCACCCCAGCCGACGATGTGCTTCTCAGCCCCAGCCCCAATTCAGCGCCAGCAGTAAAGCAGAGCCCTTGGGGGCCGGCTGCCTCCCAACACGGAAATCTGCCTTGCGCAGCCGCCTCATAATGCACGCGACAGACCAGCCTACTCGGCCGTTATTTCGCAGGCAAGCCGCAAAGACTTCAGAAGGACTGCAATCCACTCTCCCACCAACTGCGCGCGGTTCAAACATAGCAGTCCAGCGTAAGCTATGGTCCTCGTCTCCGATAATTATTGCAGCACCGATAGCAATGACTTCTTCACCGAGATCCAGAAGTCATTTCTCGCCCAGCCTTGGCCCGGGAGATCGAGCGGCCTTCTCGGCCTGCTCCTCTTCCGACGACCTTATCAAGTCACTCAGGAACCTGGAACACCACGCCAAGAGTATTCAGAAGAGGAGCCTAACACGATGCCACGCTGTATTCCAGAAGCTCAACAATAAGTTGCAGCCATACTTTGATGCGTTGAATGTTTTAGCCAGCGCAGACACGACCTCGGCCTTGGTTTATGGAGCCTTGCGTGTCGTTTTTCAGATCAGTTGCTGATCCCGAGCACCTTCGCGGCCGGCAGAAACGTCTAAACTGGGTGTCAGCTGGCCTCGGCCTTTCCAACGTTCTTTGAGAAACTCGTCAAAGTACTCGACCGTCTAGGAAAGGCATTTCCACAGTATGACGCCATCGTCAAATTGTTTGATGGGCAGCCACCGCCTCGGATGCGCCGACATCTTGAGAGTGTGTACCAAGACCTATTTTCCTTTTTGCAGATTGCCGCAAGAATATTTACGGCTTCGAATGGGAGTGAGCTGCTCAGTTTCCAACTCAGGTCCATGACACTTATACTCATCTTTCAGAAGTCAAACGTCCCTTGGGCATGATCTCGTCCGTCATCTGGAGACCCTTTGAAGAGAGGTTTGGAGACTTGCTCTCTCGAATGGATGAACACCAAAGGTTCATCATGGACGAGCTGGAGATCCTTCAAGCCGAGAGGGCCAAGGATGTGGAGAAAGCGGCCTCCATCGAACGAAGCCGCGCGGAGCACGAGAGACAAAAGGCTATCGCCGACAGAGAAAAGACGGACAGGCTAGAAAGCCTCACCGCGGATATGAAGCGCATGATGGAAAAGCAGGCCAGAGGTAAGATTCTGGCACCTGGTGATAGCACTTGATCTGACTTGTTGGCCTTTAGACCTGGCTCGAACTCGTCTTCTCGAATGGCTGGCGCCTCCAAGCTTTGCGGATGCTCTGGAGAGCATTGAGCGAGAGGAAGGAACAGCGCAGTGGATATTCGATGACCAGACATACAAAGACTGGGTTAACACTCAGCCCATGCCACAGGAACACCGAAGGTTGAATCATATGCCTCCATGGGTGTTATGGGTGCACGGTTTGTCCCAGTTCAAGCTTTATGATCGCATCGTTCCCCGATCTGACGCGCGATTAGGCAATCCCGGCTGCGGGAAGACGGTACTGGCGTCATCTGTGGTTGAGAAGTCAAACGACGACAACAAGGATAGCGAGCCGGTCACAACATGCCACTTCTTCTTCAAGTACAACGACCCAAAGTCCTCAACCATCGAGGCGGCCTATCAATCTATCCTGGCACAGATTCTTCACCAAAACCGGCACGATGTCGACTTGTTGGACAAGTTCATTTTCTTCGGGTCTTACGACCTCACGCCATCCGCCTCGGGGCAACAAACAGCAACACTCAAGGAGTTGGCCGATCTCGTCCGGCTCTGCGCAAACGGCCTAGGCCATGTAACCCTGGTTCTAGACGCCATCGACGAGTCCAATGAGCCAGACCTAGTGGCGCACAAGCTCAAGGACTTGGCAGCCACGGCTCCGATCAAGTTGATATGCTTCAGTCGACCCAGCGTGAATGCCTTGCAGACGCTCGTGCCGCTTACTCGACAAATCAAATTCGATCGAAACCTCATTAAATCCGATATCAAGATCTTTCTTTTGCGCAGCCTTCAGGAAATGGTGGGCGAAAATAAGCTAGCTCAGTCCGCTGACGAAATCGACGTGCTAGCCGATATCCTTGTTTATGGCGCGGATGGGATGTTCCTGTGGGCCAAGCTCATGGTTAAATATCTCAACTCCCCTGCGCTGACCCCGACTTCCCGCCTGAGAACCATCCATGGCGTGCGCTTTCCCGAAGGACTCGATGCTATGTACAACAGAATCGCTCTCCTTATCAGTCAGCTGCATACGGCCGAAAAGGAGCTTGCTCGTCGCGTGCTCATCTGGCTTCATTATACAGACTATGAAGGCCATTCTTTTACGGTTGTTCAGGGTGCCGTGGCAGATGCGGACGACCCACCTGTTCAAAAGAACTTCGTCTCGCTGGCGATCTCTGTCTGCGGGGGGCTAGTTGAGTTCAACACCAGCACATCGCTGTTCACGTACACCCATCTCACCGTGAGCGAATATTTGACGAGCCAACCCTGGAAATGTGCCGACGTAGCGGCTTCCCTCGTTCCTGGTCCAGCTACAGCGGCGATCGAGATCGCTACTCGCTGTCTATGCCGAGTCGTTTCGCACGCTCCGACTGAAATCCCTTCAAGGATCAAACGCCGACAACACATCGCAACCTTCGAGGGGGGGGGGGGTAGCTTCTGTGAAGTCGTTCGATTCGTACGCCGCGCGGCATTGGGACGCACAGGGAATCAGGATCTTGACAGCGTGCAGCGCCTGGCACCGAAGCTCCTCGATTTGACCAACGAGATACGTCAAATAGATTCAGAATGGTCGACCAAGCTTGGAAGATCGCCTGGCTTGATATGGGATGACGTCTTGGCGTTCCGGCAAGGCGGGATTCTGTCCAAGCTGGCGGACTTTGCACCGACAACTGCCGTGGCATTGGCTCCGGACGCCCCTAAGCTTGAAGATGGGACAGAGATTCCGTGTCTCTGCAAAGTCTCGACAACCTCCGTCGATGGGAAAGTGATGGGGGTGCTGAGCATATATCCCTGCCCTGGCTTTGCGCGATTCTGGAGGACGCTAGATATTACTACTGCCTATTACCAGGACGCTGAGAAGTTTAGCGCTGGCTGGATTGCTCGATACGAAGTCTGGTCGGTCGATTCCACAACTCGAATGGCTGGCTGCGACGTTTCGCTCTCTGCGTCGGAGATTCTACTCCTCCTCCGACAGTCGTTTCGGGAAGCTTCTCTGAAACGACCACTTTCCAGAAAGCCCAAAAACCTCGAACCGCGGTCAGACATTAACCTCGTTCTGGAGGATCCGCAGGCTTTCCGTGAAGCCTCTCAGGCGGAGCTGCTTGCGAGAGGACTGAAACGCAGCTTGGGTGAACCGTCGGCGAACGAAGATTCGGAGGGCGGTGACGAGAAACTCGAGATATCGTTTCCAACATCTATCGGGCATGATTGCCGTACATTTTTCCGTTCTGCGGACGATTTACAACATCCCTTCAGAGAACGAGAGGATATTGACGTCATTTGTCCTCCCTCTGCAAAGCTTGACCGTTTCGGGCTCAAAGTGGACATCCCAACTCGGTACTTTCGACCCTGGCGAATTCGCTCACTTCCCAGATACGTTCCGTGCCGCGTGGCGTGACTGGTACACTTACTCGTTGTCATTTAGTCCCGACGGAAGATATATCTGCTTTGCCGACTATCAAAAACCTTGCATCACCCAGCTGGCTGTGTTTGAGCTTGGCCGTGGAACTCGTTTTGAAGCCGAGCTGATCCGTAGCACCATGGCCAGGCTTGGGCCACCAAAAGTGTCGGATCTAAAGTTTCACCCTCGCCTGCCGGTTCTAGCCTTTTTGTCCGAGAGGAGAGTTTGGATTTGGGACTTCTCAGGTGAGTTGGAGAGCTCCTCTGCCACTCGCGGCACCAAAGCGGGCGAATTGGCGTCGGAAAATCGCTGTTGATGCAAGGCTAATGCCGAAAACAGGAGAATCGAAGCCCTTGCATCTACCGACACCGTTCGGCAAGTGCCACATCAGTCACGCGTTCTACTCAGGGCATGACATGTGCGAAGAGCATCGAAGGGACTCCACGGTGTGCACCATAACGAGTCTAACATTCTCTCGCTGCGGAGGCTATCTGATGGCGAAGAACCAAAACGATGTCGAGGTACTTCGGGTTCCACAGGAGATGATGAACCATCGGCCCCAGAACCGGATTGAAGAGTCGGCTCCCCCTCACCGCACTAGGGAAGCAACCGAGCTGGTACCTGTCAACAACGCACTGGCAAAGTTGGAGAAATCTCGGCTGAGACCAGGTGATGTGCTTTCAGAAGCGCACTTTTGTCCTGACACCACGCTGGGAAGTGCCTCTTCCAAGAACGCCCTCTTCCTGAGCACCGCCGATAAGGAAATCAGGCTGGGATCAGCAGAAGGGGACTCCAACGCCACAGTCGGAACCCACCTAATATCGCTGCCCAAGTCCTTCAGCACCAAACATACGGCCGTCAGCCTTTTGGTCCCATAAAGCTCAGACGAATCTCTCAGCGCCATGCTCAATCAGCGGGCAGCAGATAGTTACAGTCTCAGCGAAGGAAGGGAAGGCCAGTGCCCGACTATTGTGAAGCGAAAGGTGACTTCTCTCATGCAGGTCATCGAATACAAAGAAGGTATGGCAGTCAAGTGTAGATCAAGCACGGCCAAACACTGACTTCGGGTCAGATACCTCGGCGAGAAAACGGCTGAAGCACCTGTAGGCCACGGCCCTTCCTGCTGTCATACCTACTACGGGAGAGAAGAGGAATCGACTTGAAGTCCCCTTACAGTTGATATGAACAAGATTGGGGCATGACCATGATATCGACAAGCCAAGACATCAATGAACAATCTAATACTTTTCAAATTCTGGAAACAAGATCAACGCTACCTGATATGACGTGTACTAATCAACCTGGAAATCCAACACTGACACCAACTAGAAAGACAACTTCTCGGAACGCCTCCCCCTTTACTCATACACAGACAAACCCGCCACCACACAAAAACACCCAACTCCCACAGATGCAACTCCAACCCCAACACACTCCCTCTATCAACAACCTCACAACATCCCCACCAACCCAGCAACAACCGCCAACCCAACAACCACATTCACCCCCATCCCACCAACCCTCCCCGATGCTGCCCCCTCAACAACCGCACTCCCCAAACTCTGCGCCGTCCCCGGAATCCCCCCGACAAAATCCCCCGCCCTCCCCAACGCCGCAACCTCCTGCTTGGCCTCCAAAAACAGCGCCGCAAACGTGCCATTCCCCAACCCGCTCACACTCGGCTGCGCCGTAACATTCACATCATTCGTAAACGGCACCGTCGACTGAAAATTCTCGACGCGCCCCAACAAAATCTCCAACCCCCTAAACGCCACAGCCGGCTGATCCTGCGTGAGGAAGTGGCCCGCCGTCGCAACGCCAAAGTACGTCAGTCCCCGCTCGGTGTGCGTCGTTCCGACTACGCCTGCGCCGGCGATGTTGGAGAAGTCGGAGTTGTCGTGGTAGGGTATGAATAGGGGTGAGTTGGGACGCTGTTGAAAACCGAGCTGTCCGCCCCAGGTGAGGTTTTGAATGGTGAGGAGGGTCCCGTCGGCGATGAGGACAAAGTCTCTTGAGCCGTGGCCGAGGAGGACGTTTTGGGTTGCGTCGATGACGCGCGGGAGGACGGGCTGGGAGCCCGGGCCGGCGTTTTGGGAGAGGTCGGTGTTGTTGATGAAGACCGGGGTGGAGGAGCAGAATTCCCATTCGTGGTCGACGGGGGCGTTGATGGCGGCCTTGACGTCGGGGCGGTTGAGGAAGACGGTGGGGGAGCCGGGCGGGGAGAAGTTGGTGCCGATGGTGAAGCCGAGGGGGTCGAAGGAGAGGGGGCAGCGCGAGGTGAGCTCGTAGATGTTGAAGCAAGGGTTGAGTTCGAGGGCGGCGAGGTAGACGTTGAAGAAGAGGTTGCATTCGGCGCGGGGGGTGTTGTTGGCGTGTTGGCCGGGGAGGAGGGAAGGTTGGAGACCGGACGGGGGGAAGGTCATGAAGCGGCGGAGGTAGTCGGTGTAGCCGCACTGGTCGGCGGCGGTTTGGATGGTGGTGGTGAAGGTGTCGTTGAAGGGGAGGACGGTGTTCCACTGGTTGACGAAGGTGGCGACGGGGATGTCGCGGGCGATGGGGTCTTTGGAGTAGAGGCCGTCAAAGATCATCATGCCCGTGAGGTTGTAGTTGGTTTGGTCGTTGGTGTCGAGCATGGCGCTGGAGATGAAGGGGGAGTACATGCCGCTGTACGAGGAGCCGGTTACGTAGATGGAGAAGCCTTGGAGGGCAAACGTCTCGACAAAGTTCTTCCAAAAGCCGAGGAACTGCTGGGCCACGTCGTTCTCGTCACGGGCGGTGGGTGTGCCCTGGGAGAAGCCGGAGCCCACGGGTTGGTCGATCCAGACGACGTTGGTGAGATGGTGCCAACTCCATTTGTTCTGAACGGGCTTGAGGGTTCCGGGGACCCAGAGCACGGGTCCGTTCTCCTGAAGCAGTTCGCCGGTGGAGGAGCATCCAGGGCCACCGGTCAGCCAGATGAGAATCTCCTTCTTCTCCAGTGCCACGGGGTTGGTGGACGGGAAGAACCAGAAGAAGAGCTGGTTGGTCGGGTCGTTGTTGTCAATGGGGAGCAGTCCGGCGTACGATTCGCCCACGTCAAAGTCGACCTCGGGAATACTAGTGCCATTGACGGCGAATTCTAGGGCATGTCAGCTGGGAAGACCGGATTCAGGGCGGGGAACTCACGTTGGGTGGTGTTGGTCAGGAAAAGGGGCGGTCTAGTAGGTTGAGTCTGGCGCTTCTCGACATGGTTCTCCTCGTTCAAGAACTGGTGGGCTTGTATTTGGCGCTTTGCAAGCTCAGGGTGGAATTGATTAAAGTTGATTGTCGCCAGGACAGAGGTGGCCGAGGCCAAAAGGGGAAATGCGTGAGTCCAGCGCATATTGAGCAAAAAAACTAACGAATTATTAGGGAGAGGGAGAATCGAATAAAGGAGAAGGAGAAGAGAAGGGAGAGGGACAAGATCTGCTGGCTTTCCGACAACCGACGATGCTGATGCTGATGATGCGATGATCCACGAGCATCCAAACCATGGAAAGATCGCCCCCTTTTGTACGCTCCTCCGGGTCGCCATCCCACTCGGAGCATCACGATCACCAGATCTGCCCAGGATCAAGGAGTTCAAATCCAGCGTCTCATCGCAAGAGCCGTGCAGCGGCTCGGCATCATTGAAGCGAGCACGCGGGAGGGTAGTAGCCCGCCTTGGTGGCTGCAGAAACACTCCCACTTACACCATCACCAACATCATTAGGTTCAAAAAAAAATCATCAACTATCTTCCGGCTCCCCCAGAAACACACCCCGAGACCAATACACCTCCCATCCCGCCTCCGTACCCCCTGCACACCAACAGCCTATTCCCGCCCGCCGTCCGTGTCCCGCCCAGCCACTCCGTCCATCGCCCGGATCAATCCGATTTCAAAACACCGGTTGAATGCACTACCGAGCCACACCTGAAACCAGCACCCAACCCATCCCAACATCAGACGAAAAACCAACTCTGTACCGTCAACACGGCATCTACCGTCCCTCCCCACCAAACACCAAACAAACTAGACCCCCACCCCCTAATTGGATAAACTCACCTGTTTCGTTTCACCGCACCTTTGTTTTTCAACCACGGCCCGGATATACACGCACATCGCCAACGACATTTCACCCATTCCGCTGTCAAACAAGCCCCAACCCCCGGAGTTTATTACGCTCTGACACCTCCGAAATCTGGGGAACCTTGGAAGATGTGCATCTGGCAAGCCGAAGGAGCCGAGAAACAACACTAACGAAGTTCGTCGTCCCGAGGGTTGAAACAGACGTCAAAGCCCACGGGGACTTGGGCCGAAGCGAAGGGAGTAAAGCCGAGCTGTCTTCAAGGGAGGCTTCTCATTCATCGGCATATCATCAGCCTGCACAAATTGCGTCTGTCGTGATATCGATAGTGTTCACATTATGGACCTAGTAAGGCACCTTAGGTAGCAGAAACCGGTGAAAGGGGGGCGAAGAGATAGGGGTTGGTGATTCAAGAACCGGGCGGATGCCCCTGAGATACCTCAGACTACTCCTGACAGACGAGAAATCAAAAGACCAGGGACGCGATGGATAAAGCGGGGCTGTCGTGAGTTTCTGATTGCTTGGAACACACCACTACGTTGGCGGTGAGAGCAGCGAGCTCGTCATGGCATTCTTCACGGCTCGAGGCAATCCGCCATGGGCCCTCTCTAGTTCCTAGTATGCAGTACCTTGTGCTTAGGATGAGCGCATGTAAAGATTCCTGCGGTGCCGTATTAGAAACATCCCACAGGATTGGCTTCTACTTGGACACCATGCCCGTTCTGGATGTTTTATTAGAGGTCTTTCAGATCCAATCACAGGCCTTTCAAGATTAAGAAGCGCCTGTCGAAATCAAACGTCCTCTGGAGCGAAAGCCTCAGTACAACTCGGACTACATGTGAACATTGGTCTCGAGGTCAAGAAATGGACGCTCGCAGACGATAAGAAGTCCCCTAGTAAAGGCAATGGTCCCTAATACCACCCGGATCGATAGAGCAGACAGAACAGCAACCTCGAGGAACAGTTCCGGCCGCCTAGCTGCATTGGGTAGGCAGTCCTCTCACTCCACGCGCTCTTTCCAATCCTCCCAGATATAACCCGGAGTGCGGTAACGACGCGCAGACACGACGTGACCAATCCAACCGTGAACCACACAAGACAATAGCATCAAGCAGATTATTGTCGCGTATTTTCCGACAGGTTTGCCGGGCATCATGCAAAGGGTCAAAAGGGCCCATCCTGCAAGTGAAACCAAGTGGGCGAAGACCACCAGCTTAAACAAGAGCCAACCGCACTCATGAACCTGGAGACGAGGAGGACCGGCAGAGATGATGGCGAAGCGGTCGGGGATGTGGAATACTTGTGACTGAATCCAGTAGCACCAGCGGGCGAGGGCGAGACGGAAGGGGTTGAGGCGGCCGTCTATCACGGCGGGTCCGACCGCAAGCTGAAGGAAGTTGTAGATGCTGCTGCGAAGACCCGGCATTTTGATATCTGTTCTTGACGGAGGAGGTTAGCTGACTTGCAGAGGGGGATGGGATCGGTTCGAATTAACTCGTGGGGATGGGGTGGGCGACGCACCTTCTGCTTTTTGGTGAGACAAAGTATGGTATTGTCCAGAGCAAGTGGTGTATGTTGTGTGTTACAAAATGAGGACGATTCAGGAGTTTATGCGACTGTAGCGAGTTTCGAGAGCGAGGTCAGGAGGATTGCAGGGAAAAAGAGCGAGTTGGCGTGAGAGCTTGGAAGATTTTTGTACCACCGTGAGTTGGATTTGAGTTTGATTTGTGGGACGGGTCCCCTAAAGCCATAGAATTCACCACATACCGGTAAGGCCTTGACTCTGTTGAAACGCCTACCTTGTAGGTTATCTTGAAATATTGGCCTTTACCTTCGCCCCTGCAAGCACTGGAAGCTTTGTCAGAGGGCCTGCGCAAAGCTGCGAGCTGGCCTGTGTCAATATCTACCGTGAAGGTCTCGCTACATGAAGCCCATGGCTACGTTGTCACGCATGGAGCGCTTAATACCCAGGTATCTTCTCTCCTCGGTACCTAGGTATGTCGCTATCATTCACGCTGTTGCCGGGCCGCTGTGTTGACAATGCACAGATGTGCTGGGGTCGCACCACAACGGCTACCAGCGGGGGTCCTGAAACGGCAGCAGCCCACTTGGGCGATTACGTCATTGGCTGCCGGAGTCCTCCGGAATATATCCCACTCAACCCACGCCCCAGCTACTTTTCCCCCCTGAATTTAGAGCAGTCTCCATTTCCTCAATCCGACATCTCACAAGCAAAGAACACAATAGACCAAGATGCCTCTCGTTGTACCAGGAATCACCTCCACCTCTGGTGACAAGACCGAGGAGTGGACCAACAAGTTGGTCGGCAAGAAGCTCGCTGATGAGCCATCGAACGAGACCGTAAGTGCACCCTTGCCCTGGGAACCTCCCGAGCGCATGCTAACCGGCACCTTCCACCAGACCTTCTGCAAGACCGAGCTCCCGCAACAGACCCGTGTCATCGAGCCAGGGATGATGGTCACGAAGGACTACAACCCAGACAGGCTGAACGTCCACGTCAAGGAGGACGGCACGGTATCTCATGTCAACCACGGCTAGGCCGTAAGAAGAGAGGGGGCATGCTGGAGGAGTGATGTCGCGGACATTGGATCGAATTCTTCTTAGACCTTTATCCTAGCATAAATCCACTTCGCACGAGTCTGATGGTAAAGGTATTCGCCAGTAAATCTGCCCCTGACCGCGTTCGTGACAATCTGATGTCCCCCCGAGGGTTTCTTTGATTGGCCCCACAGTGACGCAGCCTGGCTGCAAGGATCCTCGCCAAATCGCACATCTCAACCACGACCCACTCCTCATTACCCCTCTGCCCCTCCATTGAATCCAGAATCGCGGGGCAAAAACCAACACCACGACCGCATCGCGAAAAGAAACAAACCTCACCACCGCGACACACCATAACCCACCTCTCCCATAATCCCAACCGCAAAAATGTTCAAAAAAGAGTAAGCCTCCTTTCCTCCCTCCCCCCATCTCACCCACCAAGGCTAACCCCCCTCCCCCCAATCTCCAGCAGCATCACCGCCTCCCCCAAGCAAAAGCTCAAATCCTCCATCCAGCGCTCGCTGCGCACCTCCCTCCTAACCACCTTCCCCCTCCTCACGCCGCACATCGACGAAGTCCTCCCCAAGAAGTCGTCCCTCGAGCAAATGAAGCTCCCCGACCGCGTCTCGCTCTACGTGATCGAAGGACAGCCCATCTTTTACAACCAAGACAACGGCGTGCCCGTCCCGCACCTCAAGCTCGTCCACCGCTTCCCGCAGGCGTTTCCGACGATTCGGATCGACCGCGGCGCGATCCGGTTCGTGCTGTCGGGCGCGACGCTCATGGCGCCGGGCTTGACGAGCGCCGGCGGGCGGTTGCCGATTCCGACGGTGAGGGAGGGGGAGCCGGTGGCGGAGGGGGTGCCGAATGAGGGGGCGGATGAGGAGGGGCATTGGAGCCGGGAGCTGGAGAAGGGGGAGCCGGTGGTGGTGATGGCCGAGGGCAAGGAGGAGGCGTGCGCGGTGGGGTTGTTGGTGGCGGGGACGAAGGAGGTTAAGGATAAGGGGAAGGGGCCGGTTATTGAGGAGGCGCATTTTCTGGGGGATGGGCTGTGGAGGTTGAATGTTGAATAGGGGGGAGTTGGGGGTAGAGGTTTTGCGTTAGGGAGAGGATGGGGGTTGTGTTGATGGCTTTGGTGTCGTCGGCTCTGGGGATGGATCATGGCCCGTTGCAGCGTCAAGTAGGTCTTTAAGGACGTGGATTCATAGACCGGTTGTCCCCAGATCTGTTGATGACGGGAAGAAATACCGAGAGCCGGCACGTACATGATCAGGATCCTGGAGCATCAGGATTGCCTTCTCAGCAAGGCTGCTTATGGCCAGTCGATATGAAAACTAGGCAAGGCATTTCACTGTCCGTACCATCCACATTAGCTGAAACTCATGAGAAATACTGGAGCCACTTGATGCCTACCATTTCATTTTCCTCCATGAATTCCTGCCAAGCACATGCTCTAGCTCTCACGGGGAGCTCGATAGCTTGCCTTTGAACACCCCATATTTCGCGGGTATATAATTTGTGACATCTTTTACTAGTTTTTAGGCTTTGCATTACACAGCGTTCTTGGATTTGCGAAAAGAGAAACACCGAGGACCCGGCAACAGCGGTGACGAAGAATGAAATCTCAGGGTTAGGGTGTAGACCATGACGCAAAGTCCCGCTCAGTGCCAGCGCAGCTGGCCCAAGCTTCAGCTCCCGCGCCAAGGCCCCCTCTCGGTCCAACCGCCCACCCAGTTGCGGAACCTCTCCACACCAAAGTCTCTCAAGCTCCGCCGCCCAACCGACCATCGACCCTCTACGCCATCGTCTCTTCCCTCAACGCCAGCGCGAACCCATCGGAGTAGTCAGCTACAGCGATTGCAACCATGGCGGCGAGAGGAGTCTCCCTCCTGAAGTTTGTCGGCACCGTGTCGCTGGGCCTCTTGACCGTGAGTCTTTCCATCCACTGCATCTGCAACACCCCCTCCGTGACATGACGTGACTCTTCTCCCCGCCATCGACACGCAGAATCATGCCCTTCCATGACTGCAAATGAATCCGCGACAGCTTCCATTTCGCATCTCGTCGTTTCGATAGCTAATAAGCGACTTCCAGGGCCTCTCGTACACGCTGTCGACCCTCACAATCCCCGCACTTCTCACCCTCCCCTCGGCCGACACCGCCGCGCGCGCCTTTAACGCCCTTACCACCACGGCGAAGCGACACCTCCGCACACTCTCGATCGTATCGGGTAGCTCCTTTGCGCTCGCCTTCTTCCTCTCCCCTCGCTACTTCCGCCACCCTTACCTCCTCTACACGTCGTTGCTGGTCTTCGGCTCCCGCTTTGTGGTCTCCGATTTCATCGCCCCGTATCTCTCCCTTGGACCCCCGCCAGCCAGCGCCTCTTCGTCCTCTGCTGCCGCTGCCCGACGACATGCCGCTCAGCTGAAGAAGGAGCGCGCTGCCGCTGCCCGCGCTCGCATGGAGGCTAGCTACGAGGTTCTCGGCTCGGATGCGCAAAGCGAAGGTGCTGGCTCGGCGAGCGGTGAGGATGCGGATATCATCGAGGAGGAGGTGGTGAACGGCGAGGAGGTGCGGGCCAAGGTCGAGGTGTTCCTCAAAAAGCAGGTGATCCAGAGCTCCATTGCAGGGCTGGGTTTCCTTCTTGCTGTTGTGGGCATCTGGGGTGATGGTGTCGCCCCGGTCTACGGCCAAGGCATCGTTATTGAAGTCTGAACGGATGATATATGAAGCAAAAGGGGGCGCTTTTGGGATGGGTACTGAAAAGTTGATGCCCTGGTAGGAGGAAGATGGATGGATGGATGGAGTTCAGGATTTGTTGTGCAGATTCCACGTGGAAGAAATCCACACCCCTCTCTGTCTTGCGGTATATACACACAGCGCCGCTCAGGCCAGAGAATGTAACTAGTAGCACACACCATCGGAGTTATATTGTTCGTCATGGATTATGCCACTTTCCCATCCAACGGTCCGTTGGTGCCATCTTGGCCGCTGAAGCGGGCAACGGGGCGGGGCACTTGTGCAGGGCCTCGGTAGAGGATGGAAGGTTCAACGGTGGAGCCTTGACTCATGTCATTTTGGTGTCGGCAAGCCTTGATTCTAATTGAGTTTTTGGCGTCATACCAGTACCCCGACGCCGTTGAATTGTATCGAACGATGTGTATCTCCGTATCGTTTACACATTGGAGACCTGACTGTCTGTATCAAGCTCGCATAGCGGCGGAAAGATGCCTGTTCTCGACCTCCTTGAGAAACGGCAAGTCACTCGGCTTTCGTGTTTTCCGCATTGTGTTCATTTTGGTCACACCACAGCCAAGCTCAATGAAAGTCACTCGAGGTCCCCGGCTAGGAACCACTGAAAGTCATTGGGTTAATGATGCTTGCAATTTTGGATGCGTTGAAATCAAGTACCGACCTGTAAATCATCATGTCAATGCATGTCAACACGTAGACATCATAGCATTCACCTCACAGTGCCGAGTTTGACGCCGAGGACGAGTGACACATAGGTTGACAGTAACAATAGACTTTCCAATAGACAGGGTGCAATCACAGGAATATTCAAACTTTTTCAACCGTTTGAAAAACTTAGAAACTGTCAAGGTATCAGAGGAGGTAAATTCAAACGCCGCTGCTGCAAACCTAACTTGAAGTCGTAAATACCACTATCAGTTCAAGATTTTTCGCTCTTCTACTCTTAGGTTCTCACCACAGACATTTCAAATGACAACTTCAACGGTTCGAAATTTCAACGACCTTTTCAGGCACTTCGGACTTCAAACCTTCTGAGCGAGCAGTTGATTGGCTTTCGGTGAAGAAACCCTTTCAGGTATGTAGGTTGCTGTTCTACGCATCCCTTTCCTTGCTGTCAGTCGTTGCCTTTACACAAATTCCTTCTCGTGTCGGTGTGTCTGTTGCCCTCCGAGTAACAGAGCGCTCACCACCCCCATGAGTCGTTGCTGTCAGCCGTTGCTTTTGCACAAACTCGATTCTTGTGTTGGCGGTCTGTGGTCCTCGCAGAAGGCTCACTACACCCATGGGTGACCGTCTTCCACGCCTACCAGACTGGTTGGCGGAAGGTTTTCCTTAAGCGTCGAGACATATGTGCGTCGAGTACGTGATGAGTGGAAGGGCCTGCTACTGCAGTAGCTAACTTTGTCATTCCCCATCATCCCTTGCTCCCTATCAGAGTTTGAATCCGCTGACGCACGTGTTGTTTAGTCCTCTACAGTCACGCGGCCTCTCACAATGGGGCCGTTCACAGCATCCGACGAGGAGGTCATGGCGTTGATCCGGCAGTACTGGGTACCGCTGGGTAAGTACACCACCGCCCGGGCAAAAGCGGCCTGGGCGTGTCTTGCCAGCAGGGGCCACCTCGCCGCGTGGGAAAGGGCTGACCCGGTGGATCCCAACGTCCGGTGCCGCCCCGGAGTCAAAGGATCGGGCCAGATCGAGACAGATCTGGTCAAGGAGATGCCCTACATGGGCCATGTGGGAGGAGACTTTGTCTTTCGCTGCTCCAGGGGGATGTGGATGCAGTACGAGGGGCAGGTTCCTGTCGGCAACACGGAACGCTTGCGCCGGCTCCGGGAGGACCTTCTTCCCGACATTTACGAGATGGCCGTGGCGCTTCTGTCGTTCCGGCCTGACACCGACAGCCGTGACCTGGAAGTTCCGCCGGAGCTGGCAAGGATACGGGAAGAGCGCGGATTTGTCGACGGGAGGGGGTTGAACCGGCTGCTTGACATCTGGACGGTCAAGTTTTTCTCCGAGACCGCGGAAGGAGAGCTTGTTGCCGGCATCCGACCGGTCAAGGCGTTCCCCGGCCTTTCAACGGAGGCGGCCATGGACAAGTTTGCCGAGACGGCATCGATCGTCCGCACGCTGCAGAAGGCCAACGTCAACGGCGGAATTGAGTGGCACCGGCTGTCGATGCTGCTGGAGCGATTGAGTGGCTGCAGTTTCGTCGACCTTCTCATGAATCACGACAGACGCATGCAGGAGCAAGGTTTGCGGATTCTTCGGGAGGAGGGATTAGAGAGTCCTCAAGTTGTGGTTTACAGTGTATGGGAGGTCCCGGTAAAGTGGGTCCCCCAGTCCGTGGCCGTTCTTCTTGGCCCGCGATCCTACAGCCAACCAGAGCTCACCTACCGGGACCCACTTCGAAACTCTCATTTTCACAACTTCTATCGCGACGTGGATCTCGAGCGCGGAAATCCACAAGCCGGCAACCACGCTCGCTCGCTCGACCTCCCACCCGCCCACGGAAACACGCAAGGGAGCCCCATTACAGCTCAATTGGCCAGGAGAGATTCCCCCACGGCCTCCGAAACGTCGACCGACGAGCCAATCCGATCCTCTCCATTCTCCGCATCCCCAGACTCAAGCGAACCTCGATCCGACACGTCCTCGACGAAGAAGCCTCCCAGCACCTCCTCCCGCGTCAGAAAGGTCGGCGACAAAGGCGTCTGCGTCCCAAAGGGAGGCATCAGAAAAACTCGCTCCGCCCAAACAAGACGCTCTCCTCCCGCCCGCGACAGCGTCAAGAGATTCTTCCGCACCTGACCGCCGTTCAACGAACCTCACCACGATGTCCACCCTCCTCTCCATCCGAGGCCTCGCCTCCCACCTCCTCCGACCCTTCTCCGCTCCCCTCCCAACAACAACAGCAATAACCGCCATCCGCACCCTCACCACCACCACCCCCCTCCACGCCCCCAAACCCACCAAGAAGCAATCCGCCGGGAACAAAGGCGTCGTCAAAGCAAAAGGCTCCAACCGCGGCCTCGGCGCACCCACCCTCCGACGCTCCAAAAAAGGCGCCGCCCCCGCCCAAGACCCCAAAGTCGTCAACCTCCTGCGCTTCCTCGCCTCCCTCTCGCCCAAGCGCATCCCCCCTCCGCTGCGCATGGCGCGCAACCGCCACCTCCGCCACTGGACGATCCACCGCGGCTGGCTCCTCTTCCGACGCAAGCAGCGCGAGGAGCGCGAGGGCAACCTGATGAAGCAGTACCAGGCCATGAGCCGGGCGTGCGAGGAGCTGCGGCTCACGGCTGGACCCGGAACGAGGCCCGAGGGGTATCTGTACCGTGTTGCGATGGAGAAGAAGGGGGTTTATGGGTTGAATGGGGTGCCGATTGAGTATGCGCGTGCGCAAACGGATACGCCGCCGCGGGTTGCGTGGAATCATGAGTGGAAGGCGTAGATGGAGGTGGATTAGGGGTACATGGTGTGAGAATAGATGGGTGAGCGGGTAGCTTCGGCGGCTCTCTCTACGGTGTATGTAAGAAGATGTGTACTTGTATTATACATGCGGCATCAGAAGGCAATACATGGTCTGGTTGACGGCAGGGCTCTGTTGCTCAATGTGTCAAGGTGGCAAGAAAACCTAGTTCTGGCGGGGGCAACCGAGGCTTGGTTGAGTGCCTTCTCCGGGCCTTCTTGAGATTGGGACGTGTGTCCATTCAGGCAGAAGAATTTGGATGATCAAGCCTGGGCTCTGGGATTGACGCCTTAGCCGCCGACAGTCTTGATCGTCTGAACGAGCCTCCCTCGCCGCATGCCTTCTGCCACTCTCCTTTCCACTGCTGTTATAAACACAACTGCTGTTACAAACACAACTGTAGACACACTGGGCCATTCTGCAACGCTCAAATTCAACGCTTTATTCTCCACATCTGGACAACGCTTCTCGTCACACAGTTCCCTAGCTCGATCGTCAAACTAGCAGCAATCTGAACCCGCCCAGTTTTGTTTTCGCCCATGCTCCGATTCGACCCTACTCTCTCAACCTGCAGTTAAAAGACCAGCACACGTTTTCGGTCCGTGGGGACCAAGATAGGTCGATGAAAAGAGTGATTCCAGTTTCCCCAGCCCATCCCCGAGCAGCCTTCCTTGTCCGTTCCCGTTCCCGTGCCCATGCAATAGGTAGTAATAGTGGTGGTGATCTGAGAGCGCTTTGTCTCCCGTTTCTCCCTGGCGATACAGAGGAGATTGTGAAATGATAAAAGGGGTGAGAAATGACAATCCGAGAAAGAGAGTGCGAAAGGAGATTCTATAGCGTATTAATACAGATATGCAGTTCCGTATCTGGCTGTCGGTGCTGCTTGTCCGCTGTTCGGCTCCAATTCATTAGGCGTGGTGTCGTCACGACTCAGCTAGTATTGTGAGCCGGAGGGATGAGATAGACCTCGTCGGTGAGGCTTCGGCCGTAGCGTATCCCGCGTGGATACGAGAGTGAAGGACATGTTCGGTTTTGGTGAAACGGGCTCTCGCTCTACCCCTAGCCCCTATTAGCGCCAGAGAGAGCAGTCGTGGTTGGCTTCCCCCGGGGGCTTCTTCATAAGATAACGCAGCACCCGCCTCCTTCGCCCTTCTCGAACATGAGAAGCGCCGCTCGCGTAGCTGCCTCAAACACGTCGTCAACTCCCTCGCCGCTCAAACTGGAGCACTCCAGGTACTTGCGGGCGCCGATCTCCCGGGCGGCATGTTCGCCTTCCGACTCTGTCACAAATCGTTGTGACCTTTTGCGCATCTCCTCAACCGCAACCGGGTCGCCGCGCAAATCCTTTTTTAGCCCGACCAAGATGATCGGGACGTCGGGACATCTTTCCTGTGCTTCAACGACCCACTACGCATCATGTTAGCCTTGACTCTTGTGATAACCAGCGATCGACAGTGAGTGTCCGAGACATAGAGTGTGTGTGGTAGGACAGGCGTTGCACAATGGCCGAGTGACGTAGCGCTGCGGCGGGATTGGGTGAAGAAACGGAGGCATGTCTTTGCTGCGAGAGCGGGGGCAAAGCCGGTCGAGACGGGTGCACCCACCTTGTGTTTGACATTGTCGAGGGAATCTGGCGTGTCGACCGAGAAGCCTATCAGGATAACGTGCGCCTTCGAGTATGCCAGCGGCCGTAACCGCTCATAGTCTTCCTGCCCAGCCGTATCCCAAAGAGCTAGCTGCACCGATTTCCCATCTACCCTACAATCGGTCACGTAGTTCTCGAAAACGGTCGGAATCTAACAGCCAGAAACGTCGGTCAGCGCAAGACCTGCGGGAGGGGGGGGTTCGGTAGTATGCGTGGACGAATGATAGGGAGTGAGGCGTCGTTGGCGGTGTCGGGCGGAGGCGGGGAGCCTTGGACTCACATAATGCTAATTGATCACAACTGTCAGCTGGGCTTGCGGGGAAGAGAGGAGGACGGCGAAAAGAGAACTCACCGTAGGAAAGAAACCCAATGTGAACACGCTCAGTAAGCTGGTCTTTCCGCAGGCACCGTCGCCGATGATGACGAGTTTCCTAGGAGACATCAGTCGGCAATGAAAAAGTTGTGGTGCGCCGCGCCGAGAAATCAGTGGGGGGCGAGCTAGGCCCGTTGTTGCCAGGGCTATCGAAAGCGTACCTGCGGATGACATTTGCGGGATTGTTTGCGGCCATGGTTCCGGGTTTTGGGTTGGGCAGACGGTGGTGGGATGGGACGAGCAGGTGGAGGTCCGGTGTTGTCTGCACCCAGCGTTGCTGGCGGACGGGAGCCCGAATTCGCTCAGGGGATCTCGCTCGTCTGCTCTGCCTCGAGTAGTCGGTGGCGATCGCTTCGAAGGGAGGGAAAGGACAGGCAATGGGCGCAGGCTGACCGCCGAATTGTCGGATCTCGTAGATGTCGGCTACACATGCAAGCTGCTGTGGCCCAGAAATTTTGAGGGGAACAACGGGTTGTTAACTAGTTGAGGATGGCTGGATTATGTAACGCCAATTCCTGGTCCAGGTGCGCCAGTGCTTGCGCCAGTGCGTGGTATCGCTCCCGCCTGGGGGCCTGGGCGATACGACGGGATGGGCACTGCAGACGGACGGCCCCACTCGCTTCTCTTAGACGAACGGAGCCGCCGGCCGTTACACCAAGCACCCCGCCGGCCCCAAAGTCCTACGGCGATCCGCCTGCCTTGGCTAGTCTTGGGGAGTATCTACTGAGGTCCCATCTTTCTTCAGGGACTGGGTGATTGATGGCGATGAATTACGGCGAGATCCAATGCTCCTGACTCCCGACCGGGATCGAGCTCTGCAGTTCCATTTCAGCCGGTCTGACGCACTGCATCGGTCGCAAAAGAGAACCGGGTCAGAGAGACGCTGATGTGGGGCGGGACAGATACTTCTCCGGACTCTCGATAGCACCATCCTACGACGGCACATACGCGAGGGGCGAGTCCGGCAGTGAAAACGGAGTCCTACCAAAGGAGGTGGAAAGGGGTTGTGGCAGGGCAACGACCTTTGACGAGAGACTGCCGGACACCGTTGTGGATTGAGGGCTCGCTTTGGAGAGCGGGTGAGGCTGTGCACCAAAAACTCGCCGGGGGCGCGTTTCGAAACCCTCACCTAACATTAGGCCTGCGACGGTGCTAATGACAGGAATTGAAGCTTCGCGGTTGCTGGGGACATATTACGGAGGGCCTCCCGGCCATTTGGTACGCCGCTGCGCGCTCGTTCTTGGACTGGACCTCGTGTTTCCCCAACCATTATGCTTCGTGTTTGGAAACGGCCAGTGGGCTATCGTCTCATTGCGGGATTGGCATGTACTCGGAGGTCCTCAACCCGGATAAAACTTGAGCGGAACCAGGACAGACAACCGCTCCTGTGTCACTTGCATGGAACCCCAGGATGAGGCAGTGTGCTTCTGAGGGCCAGAAGCCGCAGTCCATGCATCGCTGTATAGAACCAGATGGCAAATCAGTAATTCAACCGGGAGACCAAGGTCGGCCATTCGAGAGAACGATGCCAGTCCTGTCACTACATCAAAAGGGGTGTTTCCTAAATACGAAGAGTCATGGGAAGCATCGCTCTACGTCTCAATCTTGAGATGCAAAGGTGTAGTAAAATCAAAAAGGCATGGGTTACTCCAAACTGATGCGTTCAGATCTGTACCTACCTTAGGCAAGAGCCGGACTCATTTCTTCCACCGCATGGCCGGGCAGGCCGTTGGGATAAGCAGAGCAGGATTTGGCTCTCACCTCAACCCATTGAGCCAAACAAGCCAAGGCCGGGCCGACATCCAAGGGGAAACCGCGCTGCGCCTGGTGTGATTGGACGGCGCGAGCGCGGGCAATTGAAATGCGGCAATCATCAATAGTAGATTGTTTGAGGCAGGATAGCGGCTTTCGGCAAATCGTCGATGCGTGGGGCTTTGTAGAGTGTGTGACGGCAGCGACCCAGTGACGGAGCAACGCAGTGGAGCGACAGCCGCCAACAAGTTCCAACCAACCAACAAACTTCAGGCTCGCGACAACTGGGCACGGGGCGATAGGAAGGGGGGCGCAGCTTGAGGGTCGCTCTGGGAGACAACAAGGGAGGAAGGAGATAGCTTAAAGTAATGATGGCTAAACAGAAGTGCTTGGTGGCAATCTCTGCGAATCCATCTTGGCCGGTCCCTTAGTGGCCGTGAGAGTCGAAGAGCACGACATTCACAGAACCTGGAAGGCCAGAGCTGGCCCAGGATCAAATGATGCTAGCAGGCGGCTGAAGTACCCACACCCCAGGCCAGATTCGAGGCTGAGAGTCACGTGCAGTGGCTATCCAATCAGAGGCCTGAGGCGGACGGGGTTCATGGCTGGGAGGAGCGGGACCACAAATCCACCACTGAACATCCGAACAACCTGAGCGTGCGTACACTGCATTCGGTGCCGCATTGATTCTTGCGTAGCTCACCCCGTCGCGTTTGCTGCCACCGACGACCTCACAACCCCGCCAACATCCTGAGTGCCTAAGGCCTATGATCCGGAACGTGAGTAGCAGTCTGCTCTCTTTGTCAAGCCGCAAGAACCTCTGCCCTGGCCCTCCGCTGGCGCCTTCCCAACGCTTCCTGCCCCTCACCGGCCAATAGCAACCCGCCTTGCTAGCTGCCCATCTCCTTCTTGCCTTGCTTCGCGCCGAGCCCTATCCTGCCCCGACCTTGCTCTGTTGCAGCACTGTCAGTAGAACACGCTGGTCTGGTCGCTATTCTTTCTCCCCCATTCCCCGCGTCTAGATTGCATGAACCTGAACCTTCGCCCCGCGCTCTCCGCCATCCGACTCACCTCTTCCTATTTAGTCCTACACCGACCTCCGGATCTGAGAGCCCATCGGCGCCATTGCCATACCTGCCGCCGTGTCGTCGGCTTCGATCCCGAACAAGCAATCCAGCATAATGAAGGGAGGCCACCGCCATCCGTCGGCGGGGGCAGCGAACCCGGCACCCCTCTCGCCAAACTCGAAGTCGACCGCCAAGTACACGAACAAGGACGGGTCCAAGTTTATCACTGTGCCGAAGGGTAGCACTCCGGTGGATTCAGCTCTTGCGTCCCCCATCAACCCTCCCGCGACGACGGCCCCGCTTGCCACGACTGGAAACAGCTCCAACGGGCCCCCTCAGCCCGTGAACCGCAAGAAACAGAAGCGGCGCGCAAAGGCAGCCGCAAAGGCAGCCGCCGAGCAAGCTCGCAGCGGTCAGCCTCCGAACGGGCTTCCCAGCCCGCCGGCTTCCCACGAGCAACACTCCGGGGACCCCGATGCTGACTACAGTCATGATGATCTGGAGGATGACACCCAGGAGGCTGAGCATTCATATTCAGGCCAGAATGGCGGCTACGCACACGGGGAGCCCGCAAAGGGCAAGAAGTCCAAGAAGAAGAAGAAAAAGGCAGCAGGAACGAGTGCCGATGATTCACATGACGGGCAACAGCATCGGGCACCACCAGGCCTCTCCGCGCCGCCACCTCCACCGCCCCGGGCTGACGGCCACCAAAACAGACCGGGCATGTCAAGAGAGAAGATATGGAACACGAGCTCACAGGAAGAGCGAGAGCGGATTAAGGAGTTCTGGCTCGCTCTCACTGAGAGCGAACGGAAGTCACTCGTCAAGGTGGAGAAAGACGCCGTGCTCAAGAAGATGAAGGAGCAGCAAAAGCACACTTGCAGCTGTACCGTGTGCGGGAGGAAGCGGACCGCTATCGAGGAAGAGTTGGAAGGGCTGTATGACGCCTACTACGAGGAGCTGGAGCAGTATGCCAATCACCCCAACCAGGGCGACGGTCCGCCGATGCTGCGACCAAACCAATCATTTGGTCCAGCGGGCGGTGTCCGCCCTCGCGACCTCGCCTACTCGAATCATCAACCGTCACATGGCCGAATAGTCGAGCACGTGGGAGATGACGAAGAGGAGGAGGAAGAGGAAGAGGAGTACAGCGACGATGAGCCTGATGACTACAGCGAGGACGAGCCGTCAGAAGAGATGCACCGGTCAGATTACGCTGCCGATTTCTTTAGCTTCGGCAATAGCCTGACTGTACAGGGTAGGGACAGACTCCCCATTCTTCCGTCGTTCCTGCAGCGTGATCTTTTGGGAACTGGCAATAACGCTTATGGTTCATCTTCTCTAGGCGGAATTTTGACTGTTGCCGACGATCTGCTCAAGAACGACGGCAAGAAGTTCATCGAGATGATGGAGCAACTCGCAGAGCGAAGGATGCAACGCGAGGAAGACGCTCGGGAGCAGTTTGACCGAGGTCACAACCACGCAAATGGCGACGGCTACGGTCACTACACGATGGGCCCCGAGGAGGAAGAGTTTGACGACGAGGACGAGGACGAATATGAGGATGATGAGGAGGATGACTACGACAGCGGCGAAGAAGAGGTGCAGTTGTCTGATGTGCTTGTTGTCCATGGGTTGTTGGTTAATTTTGAAAACAGGAAACGATGACCGAAGAGCAACGCATGGAAGAGGGAAGGAGGATGTTTCAGATATTCGCTGCGAGGATGTTCGAGCAGCGCGTCCTGACAGCTTATCGTGAAAAGGTAGCAAAGGAGCGTCAAGCCAAGCTCATCGAGGAGATCGAGGACGAAAGCCGCCAGGAGTCTCAGCGAAAGGCCAAAAAAGCCAAGGAGGCTCAGAAGCGGAAAGACAAGGCCGCCAAGAAGAAGGAAGCACAGGCCGAAGAGAAGGCCCGAAGGGAAGCTGAGAAGGCTGCCGAGGAGGCTGCCCGCCTGGCCGAGGAAGCTCGCAAGGCTGAGGAACAGCGCGCGAAAGCCGAGGAGAAACGAAAGAAACGAGAGGCCCAGAAGAAGGCCGAGGAGGAGGAGCGCCTCCGTAAAGAGGCCGAGCGCCAACGGCGGGCTCACGAACGTGAGGAGGCCGAGCGTAAGGCCCGCGAAGCCCGTGAGCGCGAGAAGAAGGCGCGCGAGGAGGCAAGGTTGAAGGAGAAGGAGGCCCGCGAGCGAAAGGAGCGTGAGGCCCGCGAAAGAAGGGAGCAGCAAGAACGAGATAAGCGCGAGAAGGACGCGAAGGCCAAGGCCAATCGGGAAGCCAGGGACGCCAGAGAGGCCAGGGAAGCAAAGGAGAAGGAGAAGCTGAAGCAGGAAGAGAGAGCCGCACAAAAGGCCGCGGCCCTTGCTGCTGCAGTCCCAGTGCCGCTGACCCTGCCAAAGCGGCCTGCCCAGCACCAGGGACAAACGGCCTCTCCAGCTGTTCCTCAGCAGCCTTCCGCCTCGTTCGCCTCCCCGCAAATCGCCGTTGCCACGCCAGCGTTGCCAAAAGCCCCAACTCCGATGCGTGTACGCCAGACATCTCACCAGGAAAGCACTGGCGCTTCCTCCTCGCACGCCGGGGCGGTTCCGGGCCAGCACCCATCTCCTCACCCAATTACGCCCGTCCAGACAAGCCCCGGCCCGATTGGTCCTCCCGGAAGGTCAGGTCAACTAGGAGTGGGCTCACAAGGTGGTCTGCAGCCGCAGTCGCATCCCACGTCTCCGCTGGGAATGCCAGCAAAAGCATTGCAGCCGCCGCAGGGCTCCTTTGGTATGCCGCCGTTGGGCATTCCATTTCCACCAGGGCTTCCTCCGCAGAACATACCTCCTGGTTTTGCTAATCCCATGTTCGCTCCTCCGATGCCTCAACACCTGTTCCGACCCGCACCAGGTCTGGGACATCCCGTGCCGCCAGGCTTCGGTGGCCGAGGCTTCCCATTACACCCTCCTCCTGGTTTCCAAGGACCTTTAGACTCTCCTATGCCAGGGTTAGCCCAGATCTTTGGAGGAGGCATGCACAATGAATCTGCGCAGTCTCATTCGCGGCAGGGATCTGGGAGCTTTGAGCCAGGAACACCCGTAGCTGCATCGCAACCTATAAGCCGTCCAACGCCGATTGGTCGGCCGTCGAGCGTCGTTCACGGACAGCGTCCGCTCAGCGGCTCTCCTGGGAACAGCTTCGCCAAAGACGAACCTAATGCGCAGCTGGGGAGCAGCGCGCTCTTGGAAGACGACCTTGACGAGGCATTCGTGGATGTTCCACTGCATCTTAGGGGCGGAATGTCACTGTCGAACGCGCCAGGTCCTCGCCCGCTTCTGCCGTTCTCGGGACCCTCTTTCGGAATGGATGTGTTTGGAGCGCATAGCAACCCTTGGGGCCCGTCGAGCGCGCCACAACCCAGTTTCTTCCCAGGACAGCACCCACCAGGGTTTCCGACATGGGGCCAGACAATGCCAATGAATTCTAGTTTTAACACACCAGCACCGCCCAGCGAGCCGCGTTATGTAGTCATTCGCAAGATGCTCTGTCAAGCATGTACAGAGCTCAAGGCTGCAGCAAGGGATGCTGACAGCGCCACCAGCGGCCTCGAAGGATTCGTACCGCTGAATGACGTCAAAGCAAAGTTTGGTCAGTTCCAGGGCGGTCAGGTGGACGAGAAAGAGCTGCTTGACATGTGTGAGACTGAAGGAAACCTCCACAACGGCGGAGGAAGTTTCGACTTACGCGAGGATGGCTCGGGCGAGAAGTTCATCCGCTGGGATCCAAGCAATGCACGGTCGACCCCGAGACCTATTCAGCGGGCGGTAGGTGCACCGGGAGAGGTTGGCAGCCCTGTCGTGGGGGGCGGGTCGTTCGGAGGCGGTGGTCGTTGAGTTGGCTTTGTGATATCCAAACAAAAAGTTCAGAAAATGACGACGGGGCTCAAACCCAATGCCCACTGGTCAAATTAACCAACCGGCGTTATTTCCACAACCGAACTTACTCGTTATGAGCTTGAGACCACGCCACGGTGCCACTTTGCGTTCATAGGACCTTTCATCAAGGGGAAAAGGTTATGAAATTGGGCGTCTTGTAGGATCCGGAATACCACTGCTTTGGCCACCTTTTTGGGGGAAGAGTGGCAGATTGGCAGATTGTAGGATTACTTTGTAGATACATTACTTGTCAGCGAAGGACAGGGCTGTCCTGCACTGAGACCTAGCATAGGTTCAATTTTACGAGCGGAGCTATTCGGCAGCAGTGCGGTGCCATGAGCGCCACTCACGCCCACATGTGTTCGCCAATCGAGCATGGCAAACTGTGTGTGTAATCCAATTGTGATGAGGTTTTCCGTATCAGACAGATAGACCCATGACTCCAATACAGCGCCTTGCTAGTGCGCGCACGCTCGCTGAACTGCCGTGTCTCGAGCATATCCAACTATTCCCTTTCCTCAACAGTTGCAAGGATGTGTGAGACGTTTATTCCAACCAAAGAGCACAGCACCGGTGTAAACTCCAAAGCATGCCGTTGGGCAATAATTAAACATGTTACATTCGACCATGCTGCTCCCTTTCTCTCCGTTCTACCCTCGTCTGTCTTGCGCCATGATATCCACGTAGAGACGTTGGCTAGCTTCAACGACCTATCACCTCATGGGGTGCGAGTCGGTGAAGGGGTTCTGGCCGTGGCCGTTGTCGTAGTCCGTGTTAGGGGCCTGCGAATAGCCTCCGCCGTACTGCTGCGGGAGGGCGGGCAGGTCCTCGCCAGGCTGACTCATCAGAGGCTGGCGGTCGGCATTACCACCGCTGACGCTACGGCTGGCCGACTTCTTAGCGTCAAGCATGGCCTGCGTCTTAGCCTCTTGAGCTATTTTGGCGGCCTCGGCGGCGCGGATGAGGCGGTTTTGCTGGCGACGCTCGCGGCAGCAAAAGAAACAGATGCTGATGACCGAGACGGCGATGAAGGACGCAAAGACAATAGCAATGATGATGCCCTCCAGCGGGAGCTTCGACTGCTTCACCATGCAGCTGGGGTTGCCCTGGGCGTCGATCTGGCAGATAAGGCCATCGGCGCAAACGGACGAGGGCACGACTGTAGGGAAGCACGACAGCTTCTTGCCGACATCGCCGCCTGTGGTTTGGACGGGGCACGAGGTGATCTCGACGCTGGTCTCGGTGAAGCAGGTCAAGGTGCTTGTAGGTACGGCGGCCGTGGTCGCAGGGTTGTTATCAGCCTGTCGGGCGGCGACCATGGTGATGCCGGGCATCGGCGCAGCCTCGCGCGGAAGGGGGATCGCGCCATTGCGTCGTCGGCGCAGTTCGGACGGGTCATCGTTGCATCGCTGGACCGTCCAGAGGGCCTCGATTTGCGATTCGGCGTTTGTGCATCCAGCGTTGACAAAGCAGCTTTCGAGTTCGGAGGTCAGCTGCTCGACGGGAGTGTTCGAGTCGGTCGACACGAGATGTGAGAAGCAGTAGCTGAGCGAGCCCTCATCGCCGCACGAAGCGAGAGCGGCCAGATCTTGGCTGCGGTTGTGAAGGCATTCTGAGCGGTTGTTGTTCGGAGAGGTGGCCGATGCGAGGAGGAAGAGGGATGCGAAGGCAGCGAGGGAAGAGTGTCGAGACATCGCTGCAATCATTATTCAGACCCCGAGTCCGAGATCTTTTTTGCCTGTATCCGCTTCTTGACCCGCGAGCTTGGGATCCAACCGATTCGCTTTGTCGGGCTGCGAGTTCCCAGTTTCTTGCTGCTGTCCTTCAGGGATCGGCGGGTTGCAGCCAACTGCGGTCTGGGGACAAACGAATCGGGTTGCTCGAAATCGGGGCGATGCTGTCGTGTTGGGTATTCAGTTTCGAAAAGGCATCAATCTATACAAAAACAACAGTAGAGAGCGAACAAGGATAGAATTCAGGATTATGGCGATGGCGACAGCATCTCTTGATGGCGGAAAGGAGGGAAAAGAGGGATGCAATTCTTGGGCAGGGGCTGAAGGACGATTAAATTGCCCAGGCGCATCGCAGAGCAACCTCCTTTTCTTTGTGCAGCTGCTGCTGCGACGGGCTTGCCCAGCCCAGCCCAGTCCAGCCCAGCCCCTGCTTGTCCAGTCGCAGCCGGGCCCGGGAAGCACAAAATCCCCTGGCGCGCTCCCTTTGGACTGCCTGAACGCCGCCCTCCGTTCGAAGTTAGCCGTTCACGATGCAGCTGCACTGCCGCACTTCCTGGGACAGGGGTCTAGAGACCCTCCCAACCCGCGCCAATAAACCAATGGAAGCGCTCCAAATGGTATTGGGTGGACCCTGGCTTTGGCTCTCTGAGCGAGCTTGGCGCGCCCCCTGTGCTCCTCCGCGGTCGCGGCAGACGCTCTCGCCGTTGTTCTGCATTTCAGCCGTCTCTCAGCCACTGGCTGGTACGCAGGACGCAAAGCGAAGCTGACAACTCATGTAGAGAAAGACTACGCGAACGGGTTCCAGCAGATGGTGTTGCTGGAAATAATCTTTGGCTCTCTTCTAGCGTCAGCGGGATTGGAAAGTTAGGGTACCGATTACGTGCCGAACTGGTGAGCCCAAAGTTTGCACCCAACGCCGTTCGCCGTTTCATCCAACAGGGTCCAGGACCCTGTCCATGAGACGGATTCTGCCCGCCGTTTCGTCACGCTGACCAACAACCTGTATCACCTCAAGACATCAGCAGAAAGTCGACCACAGCTCTGAGGTTCATTGCTGAGCTCCTATCTGGAGTCCTTCAATCGGTACCACGACCAGATGATTAGGCGGTGAAGAACGGAAGCCGGGAATATCCGGCGGGAGGAGGGCCCATCCGATGTCGGGCCAATGAAAAATTCTGGGCCGATAAGACGGACTGGAAAAAACAAGATAAGCTTCAATTGAGTCACGGGCTGCCTGCTCCCTGAACTGATCGACCCCTCCATTGCTTGATATTTTCCTCTCCACTGGCATTGACTCTCTGGGAAGAAACTCGACATTGTCCGGTGCCCGCCTCATCTCTTGTATCTCCCAGTAGTCCAATTCACAAGGATTGTCACACGTTCGTAACCATGGGCAAGGGTCGTGTCTGTCTGTAAGTTACCCCTCCATGACGCTTTGGGCTGCCCTTTCACGAGCCCAAAGAAGGTTTGCCATGAGGAACCGCCAATTGACTCTACTGTAGCGCCTACTCCGGAGGTTCGTGATGCTTTGTCTTCGAGATACTACACAGCTCTATCACAATATGCCCCGATTGCCGCCGTGTTCCCTATCGTGCTCGAGTCAACCGCGCAAATCCAGCCCACGCCACATGACGCCGCAGCTAATCCCGAGCTCTTTCAGGTCTCGATACCTCCACCATTCTCAAATGGCTCATCAACGAGGGATATGAGGTCGTTGCTTTCCTGGCCGACGTTGGTCAGGAGGAGGACTTCGAGGCGGTTGAGAAGAAGGCCCTGGCTCTTGGTGCCAAGAAGATGATCATCCAGAACCTCCAGAAGCAGTTCGTGGAGGAGATCGTGCACAGCGCCATCCGCTGCAATGCCATCTACGAGGACCGCTACCTTCTCGGTACCTCGCTTGCCCGTCCCATCATCGCCCGCGCGCAGGTCAAGGCTGCCGAGGAGAACGACTGCCAGTACCTCAGCCACGGCTGCACCGTACGTTCCTCGTGACCTGAATACACACTGCTGGAACGACCACTGACATGTCTTGGCTATTAGGGCAAGGGGTAAATAACGATGCTCAAGCTTCGAAGGGGGTATACTGACTCGACGCAGCAACGACCAGGTCCGCTTCGAGTTGGCATTTGCCGCTTGCAACCCCTCCCTCAAGGTCATCGCCCCTTGGCGCATGCCCGAGTTCATCGCCAAGTTCCAGTTCGTCCTCTCTTCGAGACGTTCATTTGAGCACCACAATCTGACAGTGACAACAGGGGCCGTCAGGATCTCCTGAAGTATGCCGCCGAGAACAACATTCCTGTTTCCTCGTCTCCCAAGGCCCCGTGGAGCATGGACGGTAAGCCGATTCCCGATGCCCCTCAGTTTTTAGTACTGACGTTTAGAGACAACCTCGTCCACTGCTCGTACGAGGCTGGTGTTCTTGAGGACCCGGACCACACTCCCCCGAAGGAGCTCTGGACGTGAGTACTCACAACTCATCGGTGTGGCGCCATTGCAATACTAATATAACTGCCGAAAGTCGCACCCTTGACCCCATCGATGCCCCCAACAAGCCCTACGAGTTCTCCGTCTACTTTGATCAGGGTATCCCTGTCAAGGTCGTGACCGAGGACAAGAAGGAGGTCACTGACAGCTTGGAGCTCTTCAAACTTCTCAACAAGATCGGCCACGACAACGGTGTTGGCCGTGTCGACATTGTCGAGAACCGTTTCATCGGCCTTAAGAGCCGTGGCTGCTACGATACCCCTGGCCTGTGAGCTGCCACTCTCCATCTCGCTTTACGTCAAATTCCATGCTGACAACTTCCTTATAGGACCATCGCCAGGCTTGCTCACATCGACCTCGAGGGTCTGGTCCTTGACTCCAAGGTCCGCGAGCTCCGTGATCAGTTCGTTACCCAGGCATGGAGCCGTCAGCTCTACAACGGAATGTGTACGTGAAGTCTGATTCTCACAGCTCCAGCCCACTGTTTACTGACCCAGACTCTAGACTTCACTCCCGAGAGAGAGTTTGTGGAGGTGGCTCTTGTTGCTTCCCAGAAGAATGTCACCGGTGTCGTCCGCATGGCCGTTTACCGTGGCAACGTAAGCTACCTCGTTGTTCACATCCCAACATCCTACTAATCACTTCAATAGGCATACGTCCTCGGTCGCTCCAGCGATGCCAGCAACCTTTACAGCCAAGAGTATGTCTATCCCCAGTCCCGTCCGTAGCCAACCTCATAACTGACCTTCTTCTGCAGGGATGCCTCCATGGACTCTCTCGAGGGTTTCTCCCCCGAGGATACCACTGGATTCATTGCCATTCAGGGTAAGATATACATCGAACAGCATTCTGAGAAGCATTTACTGACAAGTCATCAGCCATCCGTCTCAAGAAGTACGGTCTGCAGAAGCAGAAGGATGGCGAGCCTCTCACCAAGTAAATCTGCGTCGTGGTTGCTTCTGGGTTAGGAAAGCTTGGAAAGGGGTATTCAGTGAGGCTGGTAGACGGAAATTGCGTCCTGAAGTTAGACAAAAGTACCTTTGCTCTTTCAGATCAACCGCCTCGGTCCGCTGTGTGAGAATAGACCTGGTCGAGATGATCCAAGAATGGCTATTCCAGCAGTTCTGCTCTTCAGTGTGAGCTAGTACCTATCTATTCCATGAGACCAATTAACTTTGAAGTTCAATTGCTTATTTCAACCTTGAAAGTCACTTTTCTCAGAAAATACACAACCACTCAAACTCTCCTTCCAGTGTACCATTTGCGAACATTTCCGAAGCTTCGCCATGACTGAGACCGAGAACAAATGCCGGACCTACGTATGTGACTCCCCCTTCCGGTCGGCAGCGGACCACAAGAACATGGTTGGAGACCGGCGAAATGTACAACATATCAGTTGCGACCATTCCTGGAGGCCCCTTGCCAAGCCTGCCGTTAGCCGTGTGGAAGAAAAGGCACCGGCTTTCAACTGTCTCCTTCTGAGTTCTTAACCAGGCGCGTATAATAACAGAGCACTCTGCATTCTCCCACAATTTCCTGGAGATTTGTTCTTCATCAAGACTGTCGTCGCGGAGCGGTGCGGGAGCTAATCTTCTGTCCAGAAACGGGAATGCCGAGTAGAATGAAGGCAAAAAGCTATCTCGTCCAGTTTCAAGGCCAAACCTTTCAAGGAACTCCGCTTTATCTGGGATGCGTTGAATGAGACGATATACCAAGAAGAATACGATGAACTCGAGGTGATTGGGCAGTATCCGGTGTGTTGTTGACGGATCAGCCATCTCGTCGTCGTGGAGAACACGCGCGATGGCCTCGATCGGGGATGTTCCGCCATCGAAGACTCGATCATCGTAGTTTCGGATAACCTCCCAGACGTAACTGAAGAACTCTGAAAATCGAGAGTCCCAGTCCTCCGGGTACTCAGGGAGATTGCCCTGAACTTGCTCCACCACGTCGCACTGTATGCAAGGGATACTCAGCGTCCCAGTATTGAGGTCGATCGTATATGGAACGGCTTGTGACGGCAGTCCTAGCCCGGCATTAACGTTGCTATAACCGATATAACGACGCAGTGACTGAGAGAAGTCCTCAGCCCAAGAAGGAAGATTGTGCTGGTTTTGGCCTCGCCAGTTAGTTCCCGACCCTGAATATCGGAGAATTTCGCTTGCAAGACTGGTATTGACATTCAAACAAGCGGCCAAGAAAGTAGTGAAAACGTCTCTGACCGGAGCAGAATAGTCAATTCTGATGGGAAGGGAGAAGAACTTGAAGCCGAGGACACCAAATACGTGATCACGGGGCTCACTGGCCATCGCCCTGCAATGCTGGAAACCGTGCGGGATAGTTCCGGTATATCCTTGCAAAGGATTCGCCGTCGACAAGAATATCCTCTGTGACTTTGGGGTCACCCCATACCCAAGAAAGCGCAACAAAGTCAGGTTTTGGTGATGCGGACAGCGAGGTATGATGGAGGCGGCAGGAAATGGTTGAGCCATCATCGCGGCGTGGCTCGATGGTGAGAAACCGGAGCTCTTGGTTGCGTGGGTCAAGATATGTGTATGATGGCATTTCACACGTGGCCGTCGTTCTTGTCTGGGATTGTGGGTACCTAATTGGGTTTATGGAACACCTTAAAACCGCCGTTCAACTTTTGATTCGGAATCTGAAATCAAACCGTTGGACGTACGTTGGCGTCCCCACAGACCGTTGGTAGCCGGTGATAACGACGCCAAGAAGTTCGATAAGCGTTACACCCCTGTAAATGTGGGGACGTTATGCAAACCCCACCATAAAATTCAGACATCCCACCACCCCGCCTTCCGTCTTCGCTGCATTCAGATCTGGGTGTTGTCATCAATCCCCAGACAGCTTGCGCTGTTTGCTGTTGGCTCCCTGCCACTCAGTACCGCACTCTTTGCGTCATCTCAAAATGGCGTACCTTACGCTTGAGGGAGATTCCTGCTTCACGGCTTCCGAGGCGCAGAAGCTGCAGGACCAAATCAACAAGATTGCGCCCATCAAGGTCTCGTCGCTCTCCGGCACCTGGATCTACTATGCGCGCATCGAGGGCGATGCAGCTACTGCACGACAACAACTCGCCCAGCTCCTGCCTCTGCCAACTGACTCTGGCGCAACGACCCCTCCGCTGAAGCACATTGGCCATGGTCGCAAATGGTACGTCACGCCGCGCTACAACTCGCCGTGGAGCACCAAGGCAACCAGCATCGCCCACGTATGTGGCTTCGAGAAGCAGATCCACCGCATTGAGCGCGGTCGCGTCATCAACGTCGAGTTTGAGCAGCCCTATAACGATAAGATCGTGCCATTTCGCGATGTGTTGCATGACCGCATGACCGAGCACTTCACCACCGATGCCCCCGACCTCGCTCTCATGTTCGCCGAGGGTCAGCCTCAACCCTTGGAAATTGTCGATATTTTCGCCCCCGGCCAGGATCCCGTCAAGGTGCTCAATGACTACAACAAGCAGCGCGGACTGGCCCTGGACCAGTCAGAGGTACAATACCTTGTCGAAAAGTTCACCCAGCTTGGGCGGCCACCTCACGACATTGAGCTTTTCATGTTCGCACAGGTCAACTCGGAGCACTGCCGCCACAAGCAGTTCAACGCCAACTGGACTGTCGATGGAATTTCAAAGCCCAGGAGCTTGTTCGAGATGATCCGCAACACTCACAAGGCTACCCCTGATTTCACGGTGTCGGCCTATAGCGACAACGCGGCCGTTATGCAAGGCCTGAACACCAATTTTTGGGCTCCCGATTACTCCACTGGTTCGTGGAAGTTGAATAAAGAGCTTGTTCATGTCTTGGCGAAAGTCGAGACTCACAACCACCCAACCGCCATCGCCCCCTTCCCTGGTGCAGCGACTGGCTCAGGTGGCGAAATTCGAGACGAGGGAGCCGTGGGCAAAGGCTCGATGCCCAAAGCTGGTCTCTGCGGCTTCTGGGTCTCCGACCTGCTCATTCCTGACCACCGCGCGCCTTGGGAGATGGACGTCGGTCGCCCTGCACACTACGCCAGCAGTTTGGATATCATGTTGGAAGCTCCCATTGGCAGCGCCCGATTCAACAACGAGTTCGGTCGTCCCTGCTTGACGGGTACTTTCCGAACTCTCCTCACTGCGGATGACACCAAGACCGAAGGCGAATTCAGGGGCTACCACAAGCCAATCATGATTGCGGGTGGTGTTGGTACCGTCCGCGAACATCACGCGCTAAAGAGACAAGGCGATGTTCATGAGGGTGCTCATGTCATCGTTCTCGGTGGTCCGGCCATGTTAATCGGGTTAGGCGGTGGTGCCGCCTCTAGCAATGCCTCCGGGGAGGGAAACGCTGACCTCGACTTCGACAGCGTCCAGCGCGGCAATCCTGAGATGGAACGTCGCGCACAAATGGTTATCAACACCTGCGTTGCTCTTGGAGCCCAAAACCCCATTGCCATGATTCACGACGTTGGAGCTGGTGGTTTGTCAAACGCTCTCCCTGAGCTCGTCAAGGACGCCGGCTTTGGTGGAAGATTTGAACTCCGCCAGGTTGAAAGCGTTGACCGAAGCATGAGTCCCCTCCAGATTTGGTGCAATGAAGCCCAGGAACGTTACGTTGTTTTGGTGAACAGCGAGGGGATGGAGCGCTTTACTAGCATCTGCCGTAAGTTTGATTTTCAAACTATATTTTATCAACAAAACTAACAAGATAATAGAGAGGGAGCGTTGTGGCTTCTCGGATGTCGGGAAGGTCCTCTCTCGGGAGAGCGATGGAGTTTCCAGGCTGATTCTGACTGACCGAGAGTCAAAGGAGTACCCCAGCCCGATCGACGTCCCAATGGATGTCCTCTTCCCCAAGGGAAGAAAGCTCGAGCGTATTGCTGAGTCAAAGAAGCCTTCCTGGCCCACTTTTGACTCCGTTGTCAGTCTCAAGCAAACTGTCGGGGAGTCGGCTAGCCCTTCAGACTTGCTCAAGGAGGCGGTCCAGAGGGTATTCTGGATGCCCTCTGTCGGCTCCAAGTCCTTTTTGATTACCATTGCCGACCGTACTGTCGGCGGCCTCTCAGTTCGCGACCAGATGGTTGGTCCTTGGCAGACACCTGTTGCTGACGTCGCTGTTACCGCCTCTGCTTTCAGTCTGAACGGTATGAAAACCGGTGAAGCTATGGCCATGGGCGAGAAGCCTCCCTTGGCCCTCATCAGCCCTGCAGCTTCTGCGAGGATGGCAGTGGCCGAGAGTTTGCTCAACCTCGGTGCCGCCGACATTATGGGCGGCGACCACCGTGGAGATCTCCGGCGCGTCAAGCTCTCTGCCAACTGGATGGCGGCAGTCAATCACCCTGGCGAAGGTGCGGCTCTATACGAAGCCGTTGAGGCCATCGGCATGGAATTGTGCCCTCAGCTGGGCATCAGCATTCCTGTGGGCAAGGATTCCACCTCCATGAAGGCGTCGTGGAAGGAGGGTGAGACGAGGAAGAGTGTCACGGCACCAGTGTCTGTCGTCATTTCCGCTTTCACTCTGGTAGAGGATATCAGGCGCACTTGGACACCTCAACTTCGCCGGGTTGAGGAGGTTGGGGAAACAATCCTGCTGTTTGTTGACCTTGCCAAGGGCCGCAAAGCCATGGGAGGTTCAGCGTTTGCACAATCCCTGGGAGCAATCGGCGATGAGGCGCCGGATGTCCGTGATGTGGATCTGCTCAAGGACTACTTCGATGCCCTCGCTCAGCTTCACGAGAGCGGCATCGTCCTCGCATACCACGACAGGTCCGACGGCGGTTTGATTACCACTGTCGCGGAGATGATGTTTGCGGGCCGTTGCGGCGCTACTCTTGCGCTGGACAACGTCTCAAATTCAAACAGCCTGGCGGATTTGACCGAGGCCCTGTTCAACGAGGAGCTTGGCGCCGTCTTCCAGGTTCGCAAGTCCGACGAAATCAACTTCAAGCGATGCTTCGCTACCTGCGGTCCGCCCGCTGGCCTGATCACCAACATTGGTTACGTCCAGCCAACTGCCAACCAGTCACTTACAATCCGCTATGGAGAAGGAGCCCCATTCGCTACCCTTGACCGTGCTGAGATACAGGAGTGGTGGACAAAGACCTCTTACGAGATGCAGAAGCTCAGAGACGACCCCTCTTGCGCCAACTCCGAGTATGCCGCCATCGCGGACTCAAAGGACCCCGGTATCTCCTACAACCTCACCTTCTCTCCCGCCGAGAACATTGTCCCTCTGACCGCGTCCATCACCGGCTTCTTCGGCAAGATGCCGCGCGTTGCCATCCTCCGAGAGCAAGGTGTCAACGGGTACGCCGAGATGGCCTTTGCTTTTCGGGCTGCTGGCTTCGACGCTGTCGACGTCCACATGACCGATATCATTTCCGGACGGTCTCTCGCAGACTTTGTCGGTCTCGCAGCCTGCGGTGGCTTCTCATACGGTGACGTCCTGGGAGCCGGCCAGGGATGGGCCAAGTCCATTCTCCTCCACGAGAAGGCTCGCCGCGAGCTTGTGCAGTTCTTTGAGCGCAAGGATACCTTCACTCTGGGTGTCTGCAACGGCTGCCAGATGGTTTCCCGTTTGAAGGAGCTCATCCCCGGCGCTGAGAACTTTCCGACTTTCGTCGACAACAAGTCGTCTCAGTTCGAGGCGCGCTTCAGCATGGTCAAGATTGTCGACAACCCTAGCCACCCGTCCGTCTTCTTCAACGGCATGGATGGCTCGACTCTGCCAATCACCGTCTCTCACGGCGAGGGTCGCGCAGAGTTTGACTCGCCTGCTCAGCTCCAGGCACTCACGGATGCCAATGCCATCCCGCTGCGGTATGTTGACAACAGGCTGAACGTTACCGAGGAGTACCCGTTCAACCCCAATGGCAGCCCGGCTGGCATTGCCGGTGTTGCCAGCAGGGATGGACGTGTCCTTGCCATGATGCCGCATCCGGAGCGGACGATCCTGGCTGATGTGGCCAGCTACGTGCCGTCGAAGCAGGTGGAAGAGTGGGGGGAGTTTGGTCCTTGGCTGAGGATGTTTAGGAGCGCGAGGAAGTGGGTTGGGTAGACTTTTATCAATCCAGAAAACTTAAATGAGTTGTCCTTTTGCTGTATATAGGAGTTTTGGGTCATTTTTAGATGTTGATTCGCTCGCGGTTTAGAGGGGCTCGAGAAACAAAAATACAAGCGAAGTCTTGCTGAATGGAGCCGTGATCCACCGAGACTCGTAGCAGCATTCATACCTCCACATCTGCATTCAACAGCGTACGTTTCAAGAAGCTTCAGAAGTTACTGCTCGGAATACCTAGCCTTCCGGGAATTGGAAGCTTTGTATCTGTACGAAGGACAAGCGAGCAAACAGCAAACCAACCACATGTATTTGTCGCCAAAACATTATTCTAGGCAGTATATGAAACCCGGGGTTATACCAGCGCTCCTCGACAACCGACCTTTGCTCTTTATGGGGCACCACCGGCACCGCCACGGCCAGCCCCAGGACCACCGCCGCCCATCATGTTGCGTGCCCTGTAAACTGTTAGTCATGACCAGAATTTCCAAAAAGGGGAGAACTCACATCTCAGCAATGTTAGGATCCGACATCAACGAGCCAATATCCGGCATGCCGCCACCGCTCCCAAACTGGTTGGCCATCTCGCGCAGCCGCGGGTTGCTCATGAGGTTCGCCATCATGTCGGGGTTGCTCATCAGGTTCTGGGCCATCGACGCAAACATGGGGTTTGACATGATGGACGAGAAGTCGGGCATGCCGCCGCCGCCGCCCCGGCCACCACCGCCGAACATACCCGCCAGATCGCCGAGACTGGGCGTCGCGCCGGCACCAGCTCCAGCACCCCCGTCGCGGGTCGCGGGCTGGTCCCACGCGCCCGAGGCCTCCTCGGAGGCGAGCTCGTCAACGCGGCGCTTGGCCGTCTCGTAGCCCTTCTTCATGGCATCGCTGCCGCCGTTGCCCTCGTGCTCGATGCCCTTTTGGTAGGCCTCCATGGAGCCCTTGGCGTCGCCGAGCGCGAAGCGCGCCAGGCCGAGGCGGCTCCATGCCTTGGTGTACTTGGGGTCGATGGCAACGGCGGCCTCGGCGTCGGCCTTGGCAGAGGTGTGGTCACGGGCGGCGCTGTGGGCGGCGGCGCGGTTGGAGAGGAAGACGGCGTTGTTGGGGTGGATGGCGAGAGCCTGGGTGTAGAAGTCGATGGCGGTTGGGTAGTCCTTCTGCGCCATGGCGGCGTTACCCTTGGACTTGAGCGCCTCGGCTTGCTTCTTTTGCTCGTCGGTGGGAGGCGCGGCGGAAGAGGAGGAAGCGCCGGCGCCGGTGGGCTTGGGGGCGGACGTCTTTAGCTTTTCGTAGACCGAGTAGATTTGGAGGAGGTTTTGGGAGCCGACGGCTTCGGAGACGGCTGTCTTGTTGGAAGGGTCGACGCCGAAGACCTCGCTGATGCAGTTGATGGCGACCTCGATCGAGTCCTTGTCCTCTGCTTGGACAGATCCATCTGAGGCGGAGGTGGATAGAAAGTCGCAAATGGCCAGCGCGAGGCGCTGCTTGGTGGTTGTGGCCTGCAAGGGGAGAGTGTCAGTTCGCGACTGCGGTGTAACGGTGCGGGGTAAAGAATACCATTTTGTGTGGATAATCGATCTCGACGGAGGTGCGGGTCTAAATCAGCTAAAGAGACGTCCTCGGGTGAGAGATTGTGGTCGGGTGTAGCAGATGCTCAGGGGAAAAGTTAGGGGAGGATTTCTGCCCGTCTGCGACTTGTGGTGGTTCTCTGCCCGCTTCTACGAAGGTCGACGGCGGGGCAGGAGCCAGTGTTCCAGAAACCTTGGCACCCCGCAGTCTTGGAATACGGGTTAGGGTTGTGATTGGGCCGGCCTGTCACGTTGACGAGGCGTTGAATTCAACAGAGGAGGTTATCGTGCCTATTAGACTGTTCGAGGTGGTATTCTAGTGATAACATACAATCTTGCCGTAGCTCACGTACATCTGCTACAACACCGTCGGTTTCGAGGATGCGCAACGCCTCGCAGTGCATCCTTTCTCTGAATGTCTTGGAACAAAGGAGCCTACTAATATTAAACTTAATCCTCATCCCGCCAGGTAAGATAATTTGCATCAGTGGAAGCTGCCTAATCGAATTCTTGAATTTTAGACCAACAATCGTCGGCTTCTGTTAGGGTTGGGATGCTGGGTTGGAAAGAAATGCCAAGAGATATCCAGCTCCAACCCACTGTGGAACCTTGTTGCCCTTATCGGCTAGCGGACGGCCCGTGCTAACTTCGACCGCGGGGACTGCTGATGTCACGAATGATTTTCCCGCCTACCGCGCTGATCCGCGCAGCCTTGATGACTTGAGTGCAATGCTGAGCTCTCCAACAAACCTACCATCGTGACATTCCGAGACCGTTGCCAAACCCCTCTACGATCAAAAATCGAGCCCTGGCTGTCCCCTTGTCACCGCCGCCAAAGTCCCGAGCACTGCCACACGCCGTCGACGCCCTCCGGGAGCTCGAGCCACCGGTGCGTCAGGCTGCGAGCCAGCACCAAACGACGCCGACAAACGCCGCCAAAGCTTCTTCGGGATTGACTCCTGAGCCAAAATCCTCCACGTTGTCACACAATCCCATCCCCTCAGCGAACACCTCGCCAGCGGGCCATAATGCCGAGCCCGAGCAGCAGCAGCAGCAGTCACACGATTGTGCCGGCGCCCATCGCAACCGCCGATACGCAGCACTCCTGCTTCATATGCCTGCAAACGGACGCCGACCCACCAAACGGCCCCTGGGTACATGCCTGCCCTTGCAGTCTCGAAGCACACGAAAAATGCATGTTACAATGGATCGCCGAGATGGAGAATACTCCGCGGACTTCGACAGACAATCGATCGTCAGCCCTCCGCTGCCAGGCCTGCCGCGCCCGCATCCGCGTCGAAGAACCCCGTGACTCCGTCGTCACCTTATATAACACCTTCCAGCGAACGTATGGCCGAGTATCGCCCATGATCTTGTTGACCATCGTGTCTGGCGGGACCTTGGTTGGGTCAGCTTGGTACGGGTGGAATGCCCTCAGTGTTTTTGCGGGAAGCCAAGCAGCGTATGAGTGGCTTACTCCGAAACTCCCGACCGGTCGGCTTCCCAGAATGCCACCACCCATGTTTCTCGCGACAGCCGCGGTCAGGCTTGTGGAGCTATCTCTGATAGGGCCGGCGTTGGTTGTGCTGTGGTGGGTACCCGGTGCCGAGTTTTCGCTGCTTCCGGGGTCGGTGTTGGTGAGTTTCATCCCAGATAAGATAGTCTGCGTGTCTCTTGTCACTGACAGTCAATCGACAGTATGCTGGATCCTTGGTGGCAAGAGGCGAGCTATTATCATGGCCTCCATCACCCGAATGGGCCATGACGTTGATGCCTGTTGTGCACGTCACATACGATTTCCTGTACGCAGAATTTCTCGGACCCGTGGAGAAGCGCCTGAATCGGGTGCTCCGTGGACGCCCCGCGACAGAGACCCCCGCGGCAGCCGACCAAGGTAACGCGGAGCAGGGAGAAGCTGCCCCCGCAGAGCCAAACGGCGAACGACGTGGCATCGCTCGAACGGCCCTGGACTGGCTTGGACGTCTTCTCAGAGGACCGCTCGGCCATGTGGACGAGGATCAGGAAAATCAGGAAGAGATCCAAGTCGAGATTCAAATAAATCTCGAAGATGCAGGGGAGGAAGGGGAAGGAGACAATGCCGTTGCCGATGCCGATGACGGCGCAGACGATCTCGTCGAGGCCATCCAAGGCGAGTTCCAAATGGTCCCAGAGCCCGAGGAGCGGGCTCAGCCACAAGAGCAGCAGCCCGAAGCTCCAGAACCCGACGCTCAACTTCGACTTGAACCCAGGGAGGAACGGCAGGAAAGGATGCAGCGACCGATTCAGGACGCACAGGCCAGGCGTGCGCGGCGCGCAGAGCCCCAACGTGCTGAGGAGGAGAATAATCGGCAAAACCGTCTTGTCGAAGAGCCGCGCATCTCCATCTTTTCCGTTATCATGAACGGAATGACTACCACTCTCCTGTTCCCGGCAATCTCCTACGGCATGGGCGAGCTTGTTCGCCGCGTTTTGCCAGCGGCATGGACGCGGTCTCCCACATATCGTCGCCCCGCGACGGGCCTCCTGCAATATCGCTGGGGTCGCAGTCTCGTCGGTGCATGTCTCTTCTTTGTCTTGAGAGATGCCTTTGCGCTCTACTACAAGTATCGACGTGTCCAGGTGAAGCTGAAGCGCAAGGTTCACAACGTGGAGAGGAGAAATGATCGTGGGACTGCCACCGCAGGGGCTGATATTCCAGCATTGAGCTGGGGCCGAGCCAATTAAGCATCATAAAGGGGAGGATTTACAAAGTGTGTTTTGATACCAGCGAACATGGAAGCGAGGTTGTAGGAATAGCGATATCATGACCAAACATAGCATATTGAACAGCATTTCCCGTCATTAGACAGCAGTTATCCGTTGCGAGGGGATTGCAATATGACGAGGTGAAGATATCACACCCGATTGCACCATACATAACAGGTAGCTATCCAGCGGACACATGGAGAATGCTTGCAAATAGAATGCAGAGTGACCCTTGTTAGACTCCATGGCGTGTCCAGGAGCAAAGACGCCAACCCCGCTTAACTATCGAGACCACCCGCTGCGTTGATGAATACATTCACATCCCCCCTGCCGTTCACGGAAGCTTAAAATACACGATAAATGCTCAAAATCAATACTTTTGTCGCTTCGCTCTTCCTCCTCCTTGGGCCACAATCACCTTACCCATTCCTTTACACCATTCAAATCTCGGTATACCATCGCCATCGAGTGTCATCTTTGCCATCGCCTCATCCTCACCCTTACTCTCAACGGGGCCTTCACCACCATCATCCTCTATCACACTTCGCTTTCGCTTTCCTGGCCACACATTTATCATTCGATGCACAATTCCTCCTTCACGTACCAACCTAAGGACGAGTCTTTTTCTCCCCGAAGGCGAATCACCTGCCCTTAAACAGGTAAGCTTTTGTCTTGGCCCCCCCTTGACCGAATCCTATTCACCCCACGTCCCAACCTCGTTGCCAAATGCTTTGTACCCGTCCTTCTTGTTGCTAGTAGAGAAAATGGCGCTGCCGCTCCCGGGTCGACTAACGATGACTGCATCCTCGATCTGCTTGTCGGTCAGGCGCTCTCCGTTGATCGACATATCCTTGTAATACTGCTCCCTCAGCGCGGCGCGAACGGAATTGACCTTTGACGCAGGCACGAGATGTACTGTGGCCCCGCCCCATCCGGCGCCCGTAAGCCGGCTGCCGAGACTACCTGCGACACGGGCATACAGGCAGATGCGGTCCAGTTCCCGGGCGCTGCAGTCGAACTTGTTGATGCAGGACTGTTGCGACTGGTTGAGCAAGTCGCCTAGCCTTTTCGCGAACTCCAGATCAGTCTCAGGACGTTTTGGTCCAGATTCGAGGAGGTCCATGAACTTGTAGACACGAGCGGCCTCGGAGAATACGTGCTTCGCTCTGTCCCGGAGTCTGAAAGTTTCAGCAGGTACAGGGAATCGCTTCTTGATGAAGTTATGATCGAGATACTCCTCGGAAACTCCAAGACTCTGGGCAATTTCCTTCTTGCTGTAAGTCTCTGAGGGGAGGACCTCGTCCACGAATCTGTTGGCAAAATAGTCGAGGCGCTGTAGCATGCTGTCGTCCACTTTCGTTGCGTCTGGGAACTTTGTCCTTGTGTAGTCATCGGCCGTGTCCCAGAAAATATTGAAAACGGTCCCGAGGCTGATGTTCAGGGGCGAATCGTCCTGTGGAAGGGGGTGCGGAAGCTTTCCCTCAGCTTCGGGAGACAATTGTTGGAGGAGCATGAGTGCGGCGAGAGTGCACTCTACAACTCGAAGGTTGTAATGGAACGGCCCGCTGACCTTCTTGTCCGCTTTGACGAAGGACTGGGCTATCACGAAGACGAGGGATGGGTCCATCTTGGGAAACTCGACGTGCCGCACTGATAGCTTTGGAGTGAATTGGACGTATAGAGCGGCGTCTTTTTGCGACATGACCGATGCAGATTGATCCATCCTACGAGACAGTCAGTAACTGGGCAGAGAGAGGTATAATCTGCTGAAGAATGCTTACCCTCCCGAGTTGACACCCACAGCGCGCTCACTCTCGATAGCGAGCCTAGTAAGCTCCAGCTTCTCAACTTTTTTCATGCCCTGGCCGTACAAAATGGCAAGAGCACAGGCAGTGACAAGGGCAGCGCTTGAGCTGAGACCTCCTGCTGGTGGAACAGTACCGTGGACCATCACCTTCATGTCCCTCGGGCGCCAATCTGCCCCGTTCTTCTCGCGGAGCAGCTTGAGGGATCCCCGAAGGCCAGCCCTGAAGTAGTTGGTCCAGGCATGTGTCTTCTCGTCGATGGCGATCTCGCTATCGCTGGTCTCCTCCCACGACTCTTTTGGAAACTGCTCTCCCTCAAGGTTGGCAATCTCAATCTTGAAGTATCCCTCCCTTCCCCGCCTTTCGGTCTTCATGGCGACCAGTGTATCTGCGTGTATGGCCATGGGGAGCACAGGGAAGAGCGAATAGTCGATGTGTTCTCCGATGATGTTGACGCGGCCCGGCGACCGGGAGATGAAGTCGGGACTAAGTTCGAACACGTCCTCGAACCCCTTGTACAGGCTGGTCCAGCGTTCGGACTCTCCGCGGACTTCAATGTCGTGGTAGATACCGCCGAGGTTCTCGTGCACCGGCACCGTCTCGACCTCGACGGGCTTCTCCATTGTTGACGGGTACTGGTGTATCTGCAAAGGCGCAGCTCGATGTGTCAACTGATCGAACGAAAACTCGAGTGCAAAGAAAGTCCAACGTAACGATTGTGCGACGTGATGTCGGGGTGAAGGTCAAGGAGCTCTCTAGCTGCCCCGCGTTGTGGGTAAAAGGGAGAGCTTCTCCCCCGCACCTCTCCTCCCGCCTGATGTGTCGGAGCAAACGGTTGGAGAAGGTACCCCCGCCGTGGATCTGGACCCCCAACTTCCTGTTCGAGTAAGAAGAACACTCACGTCTACAAACCCAGCCAGTCTTGAGATCCAACACTTATGGGATCAATGCGGCAGGCGGCCGAGAACCCCGTTTCTAGTCTCTGGACATCATACCTTACCTAGTTGTAGGTACCGAGACAATGTCATAGGCAGCCGACAAACTTAACTGAAGCGCTTCCCCCCACAACGTGCCTTACCCGAACACCACTTTCCACTGAACCGGCAGCCACATCTTCCCGACTCCACATCGACTCAAACCTTACCAGGTACAACCCACATCAGCACCTCAAAGCCTTTCAATCCATGCCATCTCAGAGAGAACAGGATCCAGCAGCACAAATTCGTATCCTTACCCCTACCCCTCATTCCCCCCTCACTCACTCCGCTGAGCAGTGGAGAAAACCAATGGGGTGCAGCGTCATTTCCCAGCGGCTCCTCTTGCCCATTAATCTCATAGATTTCCAAGCTTCGATCCAAGGCACTACCTCATTACAAAACCCCTGAGGAGGAAAGATAGCGACATCTCAATCGGCCCGAACACGGTGCGAAATCTACAAGTGAGCGACACTCGCTTCGTACAAGAATAAACCCAGCCGCGAGTTGCACCTGTTCCCCCTCATACCGGTATTTAAAAGGGACCAGGCCTTACTAACTCGACGAACCATAACGTGGGCACACTCGCTCTCACAGCACGCAGGAAACCGAGTAGGGATTTAAACAGAATTAAGACCTTATCTATCCTACACCATAAATTCTTACACAGCCGTCAACAACATCTACCTCCTCTCACATCATTAACACCGCGTGAGAGTCCTTCGCTTGGGTTAAGGCGAAGGAAAGCAACAAGTCTTCTACCGGATTTCTCCTATGTCCAGCACCATCAAAAGCGAATAGAGGTAACTGAACATCATCGTATTTTCTGCGACATCCATCCAAGCGCATAAGTATGCCCGACGCCATGACAAACTCAAGAGTATAACCCGCCTTCAAGGACGAAGGAAATAGTTGGCAAAAGTTCGCTTCGCGGTATGAATAAAAGCCAGATAAGATTTACATGCCGTCCCTACAAGCGCGAAAAATCGGCGTTGGTCAGCTCACTGTCAACGTTGCCGGCGACACAGCCAGAGAAGAGTCTCAGTTGCTAAAAAGGAAGACGATCGGTATGAGTTTATTGCCTTTTCCGACGAGACACATAGAAATATTAGAAGAGAAGTGGGTGATGGCGGCAGGTTCAGCTTGAAGCCACGCGCGCACAAGCGGTGAAGTCTGGGCGAAATCGAGTGGAATGAAGAAAAGGGGTGAAAAGGGAAAAGGTTACGTACAGCAACGCGAGCGTCAAGTCGCCGTGAATATGCGCCTTCAGCTCAATCTCAATCTCCAGGTTCAAGTCCAGTCGCAACTTGAGAGGGTTCTTGCCGCCGCCGTCACCCGCTGGTTGTTGCTGTTGCTGCTGCATCATCATCTGCTGCTGTTGTTGCTGATAGAGCATGCGCTGCTGTTGCTGGTACGACATCTTCTTCTCTTCGCGTCTCCTCCGGCGAGGAGCAGCAACCTCCTGGTTGTCGCGCTCCTGTTGCTGCTCACGCATCCACCTGGGTTGCGGCTTCTCATCGTCCTTGGGAGTGGCAGGCTGCGAGGAGGATGGTGTGCTGCCCTCATCGGCCGCAGCGGCAGGGGCGGGCTTGGCCTTGCGGCGACGAGAAGGGGCCGGGGCAGGTTCCGGCTCCGGCTCCGGCTCCTCCACAGCTTCTTCCTCCTCCTGTTCGACTTCCTCCGGTTGCTCTTCCTCGTCGTACGCCTCCTCAGCACCCTCTTCACCTTGGTAGTCGTCATCTAGGACCTCCTGGTCCTCGCCCTCAGGGTCCTCCTCGTCATACTCTTCCTCGTCAAAAGGCCCCTCGCCTGCTTCGTCGACATTCTCTTCATCTCCGACATTACCCAGACCCGGGGTCTCGGGCTCATCATTGTGAACAGCGTCTTCGGGCCGTGTTTGGGTCTGAGGTTGTTGAGGCTGGGTCGTCTGCTCAGTCTTCTTTTCCTCAGTCTCCTGCTTGGGAAGTTCGTTGTTGTCCTTCTGTGGCTTTAACACTTGTCAGTACTCCCGTACATTACTGTTCCTCACACTATTAGTGGGAAGTTACCGAAGCCATGGCGACAGTATTGTTGTTGTGAAGGTGAGGTCTTTAGCACTTGTCTTGTTCCGCGAGAATGGTACAGTGAAGAAGTTTGGATGAGTAGATCAAGGGACGGGATTTAGTGGCGATGTGGTTTAAGAGACTGGTCTTGATCCCTCCTGGGTGAGGCGCGGGACTGATTCAGGGTCCCCGAGACCCTTATGCACCAGACCATGCCTGAAAACATGATTTTCGGCACACCTGGTGACACCTCAGCCAGATCATACTGTTCCAACCCCGGTGACGACATAGGGTACAGAGCCGGCTGATACTTCAACCGGTTTTCGAGAAACTGCAGACCACTGGGGCTTCGAGGAGCACGAGGAGGTGGTCGCGGTTGGGCTGGAGAGAATGACGTTGGAGCATGCATAAAGGAGGGTACAGGGGGGGCGTGCAGCCACAGCCTACAGGGGCTAATCTGCCGCTGGGGGAACAAGCTTTGGGGGCGATGCGCTGGAAACCACTAGCTGCCCGTTGCAGCATCGCAGGATGACATCGTGCGGGTCGGGAGCCAGGGTGCGAGGAAAAGAAAACCTGACCCTTCAACGGTCATCCGTGCGAAACGGTGGTGGAGGATATGGGGGTATATGACGAAAGCGCCTTGGAGAATCTCCAACAAGGTGACCCACGGACTCGACGCATAGCTATCTTCGTTGCTCAGCGAATCCTGTCCTGTTAGTATCCTATTCCCATCGGCGACTCAACAGACGAATACGAAGCCATGGTGATCGGCCTGCTTGTGGTTTCGGCCATCCCCACGACCATCGGTGTCTGCGAAGCTCTTAGCGCGCAGAAGAAGGCGAACGCAGCGGCGAAAGAGAAAGCCAAATTCCATCTCACAGCTACCCTCTGCCTCGATGAAAACGGCCCGGTGGAGTGTTGGTGTCTGCTCAAAGACGGAAAGGTAAGTTTACCAGGACGTCCCTGCGTCGATCGCGGAGTCATTTTCGCACTCCCCCTCCCTTCCCCCAGGCTATGACATCAGTCCAGCACGGGCAGCGGGGATGGCTTCCGATGAGATGGCCTCGCAGTTCCGAGTGGAGAACTAGGCTGACATTCGAGAAGCTCTGGATCGATCACCCAGCTGCTCCAGCCGAAGGGCACAAGTTCACAGGCTGGTACTTCATGTATCCGTCCGAGGCGCAACAGCTGGGGCTGGTGAGCTACGTCTCTGCCGACCCGCCAGCGCTGAACTGGATCTTCGTCGACAAGGACAACCACATGATTCGACACGGAAGTCGGGCAGAGACACTAGGAGGGCATACGGTTGGACCGTGGCACTGGAGCAATGACGAGCAGTGGCTCACTCTTGAGGGCAATGACGCGCAATTTGTGGCTGTCGAGCAGGAAAACAAGAAATGGGCGGTCGCCTGGGACGGGGATGGGAGCATTCGAGCGTCCGGTGGGTGGGACGACGAGACGGACTCGGAGTCAGAGAATGACGGAAGCGAGGGCGAGGGGGAGGAGGGCCCTCCAAAACGGTTGAGGTGGCTGCCTCTGAAGCTGCGGCGGAGGTTGGAGTTCGGGATGGAAAGCCGCTACGTCAAGGGCGAGAAGGAGGGGTGAAATTCGCTTCGGGTCGAAAGAGTTGGCAGAACATTTGGCGGCGTTTCAGACGGGCATCGGGCGTCGGTGTGGTGATCGGACGAATTGTTAGGCGTTTCGGGCAGAGGACGAATAGGAAGCTTAGCTACAACCAATTCAGGCAGTCGCTCCTTCCTTGGCACACCCCCGTGCAGGACGCTTCAGCACTTCCCCCGGCCCTAATACTCGCTACTCGAGAGACTCGACCACAGCTTGCATAACAAAGGCCCGTTATTGGGCGCGGGCTCCGTAATTGGATCATCTGCCCCCCCAAGCATGCACGAGGCATGGAATCCCGTCACAAGAATCTACCATGGCTGCAGCCGTGAGCCTCGAGGATGCCGATGACTTCATGTCTAACCGAATCCTGTTTCGGTCACCTCAGGGTCCTCGAGGCACATCGCCTTTATTAGACGCCCATCTCGGATCCCCGGACCCTGAGATTCGAACAACCATAGATCTTCTTCCAAACCAGCGCTTTTTGATACCCCTTGATCTACCAGTGTCACCCTTTGTGCTCAACCACCAACCTCCAACCCAACATCGCAATGGCGTCCCGAAGCAGCTCCGAGGATAAGCCCAAGAGGCAGCAGAAGAAGCCTACCCAGGTTTACGAGTCCGACGGCGAGGAGTCTGAGGATTATGCTCCTCCCCAGCGAAGACGCGGCCAGCGCCAGCAGCAGCAGCAGCAGGGCGGGCAAGGCCCCCTCGACAACCTCCAGCTCGGAAATGTCGGCCAAACAGCCGGCGGTCTCGCCGGCGGCGTCACGAACACACTCGGTGGTGTCGCCGGACAACAGGCTCAGGGCGGCGGCGGCGGCAAGAGCGACACGCTCCGCCTGCGACTCGATCTCAACCTCGACATCGAGATTACACTGAAGGCCAAGATCCACGGTGATCTTGAGCTTGCTCTCTTGTACGTGCTACTTTTCCCGTTTTGCTCTTCCTGTCACTTCCTCTCCCCCTTCCCTCCTACAATGCCGACGCGGAATGCTCCAGTCTCTAGTACATATCCTCCATATATCTTGTATACTTTCTCGAGTCTCTCTTATTCGTCATGTTTCTTACCTGGGCTAAAGGTCGATGTAGAGAAACGTGAGCAAGAGGTATCGCGCGACCGTCATGGACGGAACACGATGGATGTTCTGGGAAGAGGTGGATTTTCCGATTTGGTTGGAGAAACACAGGGAGCGTGTCGCCGTCATTGTCACTTCAAAACCAAGCCAAAAAAAAAATTTACCAAGACGCGGGAACATGGGGCTAATTCCTTAGGAACTGAAGCAACTAGAGTCGGTTTTTTTATGGAGAAGCTCTCCAGAATGTCCATCGTGTTCCGAGGACGAGGTCTTGAAGGGTTGCTTTCTTTCGGCGAAGAAGGAGTTGTTGGGTTGGGACAGGGGAACGCTCAGAACGTCTTGGTACTGTACTACTATAATTGCATTGCCGTAGGGCTGGTTTTCATTTGTGAATAGAAATTTATTGGAGCATTTCAGTTGACGTGCCATCGTGTTGGAGATCACTGCGGTTGCTTGCAGTGCCGTAGAGATTACATCGATGCCAGTAACCTTATTTCGATCGCGATGCTGCGGCGTACAGTCACAAAAACAGATCTAACTTGCTCACTCGGAGGGACCTCTCCATTCCGAGAGCACCGCCGTGAATTCCCAAGGCTGGCCAAGTCTTGGTCCCAAGAGCGACGCTGCGCGAAGGATCCCATCCCGGAGGCCACGCTGCATCCTCATGTCGCCCCGGTCGACCGTTGAAAAGTCTCACAATAGCGCCCTCGTGGTTCAAGCTCCCGCTCTTGTGACTAGCCCAGCGTTGCTAAAGAGCGGCGCAAACCTGTTTGGCTAGGCTCGAAAGCTTCCAACGGCGAGCCGTGCCACAAAACTCGTTCCTGCGACGGCCGGCTCGAAAGCGCCAATGTCGGAATGTCTTCCGCATGCGCATAGTTGTGACCGCGCGTCCATTTTACCATGTCCGTGTGACTGGCCGTCGAGAGTCAGAAGCCCTTGACAATTCCCGCATCTCTGGTTCTAGTCGAGGTGTCCGTCCCCGTCGAGCGGGACGGTTCAGTTTGCCAAGCCTCGCCATCGAGATCCCCGACCTGCATCCTTGCCCATACCCCTGTCGGTGACGTCACATACCCTCGCGAGGAGCTTGGAAGGCAGCTCCGAGGACTCGCAGCAACAGGGCTCAGGAACATGCCGTCGAGGTGTTTCCGTTGTGTTCTACTGCGGCACGTATATTGTTTCTTTTTACCCGAGACTTTGAGACCTGGAGGGTCTTGGACCCTTTTGAAACGCCTCGCTAACCGTTCTACGCTGTCTTGGGAGGTTTTTGTTGCCCTATGACGTAGTTGTCGCTTTTCACACCACCACTCACCAGCTCGGCCACGACGTTTGGGTACGAAGGCATCACTGAACCAACACCGGGCACATCACAGGCGCAAAAGCTACAGAGATATTCAACACATACCATCAATACTCACCACCAAAAACCCAACACAAAAAAAAACATGGCCTCAAGACCACCCTCATACCACCAGGACCACCGCCGGAGCACCTCCAACCCCTCCATCCACCACCAAAACCAACAAGACAGCGACCTTGAAGAAGAAGACGCAGATTCGCAAAAGCCCACACTCCCCATCCGCCCCCAACAAAAACCAAAAACCCTCCCCGGATCCCCCGCCTACGTATCCCCCATCCCCAAAATCGGACCCATCCCCTCCATCTCCACCCCCAAAGAACAAGAAAAACCCATCCCCATCTCCCCAAACATGCCCACCCGCCCCAAACTCCCCCCCTTCGTCGGCTCCTTCCTCCGCGGAAAAACCGTTGACGAATCCGGCGACATCCGCGACGACAAGACGGGGCAGCTCCTCGCGCGCGCGGGGGGCGATCTCCCGTCCATCGTCGGGCGGCAAGTGTCGAATTCGCAGGGAGACATCCTAGGCGACGACGGGGAGTTGCTGGGGTACGTGGCAGATGTGGAGATTGAGAAGAAGAGTCCCGCGCAGAGCCCGCGCGGGAAGGGGATGCCTCGGAGTTTGTTTGAGGTGGTGGGGGGGAGCAAGGCGGCGCTGATGGTGGATGGGGAGGGTAATATTTTGGACGGGGAGGGGAATGTGGTGGGGAGGTTTCATGACAATAATAATCCGGTGATGAGGAGGAGAAGGGAGGAGGAGGAGGAGAGGGAGAGGGCAAAGGGGGAGACGTCTCGCGGGGAGGAAAGGAGAGAGGAGAGGCCGGTGCCGCCGCAGCAACCGGTGCCGGAACAGAGAGAGGAGAGGCAGGAGAGGCCGCCGCGGAGGACGGAGGAGGAGAGGAGGGAGAATGCGCAGGCGTGGAGGAAGGAGAATCCGGGGGAGAGCCCGTCGGATATCTTTTTGGATGTGAAATCGACGACGGAGGGGATTCAGCTCACGATTAGGATTCCCACGGTGTTTGGCGGTCAGCAGGTTCGTCCGAATATATCATTTTCGTAGGCTGCTTGGAAGAGCTGCGAAAGTCTGTGGAATGGCGTTCTGGATACAAATGGGGTTATCTGCGGGTTAGTTATCTTTACAAATCTTGGTTGGACATGTCAATATCTTGAGAGCTGGGAAATAGGGGCTCATGAAGATGATGCAAAGATATGTGAGAAGCGTGTCGTGAGGCCAGTATAAAGCACGTGTAAGTGAGCACAAAGGTTATTTGCGATCAAAGTTCGTCGGAGAGTGAAGAAAACTCGACGAAATGGTTCGCTCGGCGGGATTCCGTAGTCGAAGCAGGTTTTGGAGCCGAATCGTGAAGCTGGCGAGGTGAACAAAGTACCTCCGATGCAATACAGGGACCATGAGGTTATGACGTATAAGGACTAGCCCGGATCTTGTCACTGGCGAGCGATTGCGGTCCTCTCGGCACTCCTCCACCTCCGACAGGACATGTACCCGGAGGTGGCACTGGTGGGTCGGCTGCGCTGCAAGCAGGGTTCTCGAGGTGTGAGTCTATGGGAGCGGAAAGGAATCGTCGATCTGTAACGGTCTGTTACGTTCACACCACTGCTTCGGACAGAGGAAGGGAAACGGTAGGTAAGCGACCAAGGGGCTATCTCATACCACACTAAGGGTTCTGGGTGCTCTGTTGAGAAAAGACACAGGGCTGGTGTCTCCGTCCAGTTACTCTCCCCGTACTGTGGAAAAAGGCAAGGCAAACACCAAAACACCTTTTCTCAGAATCCGGAATCTTGGCAAAAACAGCTCTCCTCCTCCGAACAAACACCCCTTGACAATCTCCTCTCGCCACACGATTGACAAGTCCTCAGCCACATGTCAGCGATCTCATCATCCGTGCCGTTCCTCTTTTCCCATCAAACAAACCACTTACACGACTCCAAGAACCACCTTAACCCCCGCCCACCAATCACCCAACTCACTTACACCCACAACCCACCACCCAACATGGTTCAAGGCTCGAGCAATTCCCTGTCAATCCAACTACTCACCGTCATACACCAATAACAAACCACCCTCCTTTCACCTCACTACGTTAAACGACCAACCACCTCCACCTCGGTGAACTTCCCTACCCTCCCTCTTCCTTCCCCTCCCGAAAGTCATGAAGTCATACCTCCCATCTCCCGCGCAACAAAAAGCGTCGCACAAATCCCACTCCCTATCCCCATTGCCCTATCCCATCCCGCAACGCAGAGGGGGCGTACACACGCCTCATCTGACGTAACAGCCTCCCTCCCCTCTGCCGACTATGACGTCCCAGCCCTGCGGGATTGACTTTTCCACCGCAGCAACAGCTGCAGCATGCTAGACGCAATTCCGTAGAGGCAGAGAGTAGACACTAGAAACACGCACAGTTGAGCATACAGTAGGATCAAGAACCTGTTTGCAACTTACAGGGCTCCGACGTATAATAAGACACGCGCAAAGTTAGGTCGCGGAGTTCAAGGTCCTCTCTTCCCTCTTTGGTGCATACCATACCATACCATACAAACCAAACAAACCATATCCACTATACTCAATCCAATCTTATCATCTGTATCACTTTACACAAGCCATAACCCAACACATCAAGACTGGAGATATTCTTCAACTACCCCACCATGAGCGACATCGCCAAAAAGACCCTGCCTCCCGGCTCCTGGCCCGGCGCCAAGGGCGGTGCGAAGACAGCCGAGTCGGCGCAGTCCGACGCCGCGCCGCGCTCGGCCGCTACCCCTGAGATTCCCAAAGAGGGCAGCGAGGCTCAATCCGAGGACATGTCGCCGAGCCACTACACCCATCAGAAAGAGAACCCGCTCGAGGACATCCAGGAGGAAGATCAGCAGCAGCCCATCCAGATGACCGAGCAAGGACAAAGCGAGGTAAACGGACTCAAGGAGGTGGAGCCAAAGGCAGACGAGGAGGAGAGCCAGGCGGCGACGGAGGACAGGACCACGACGGAGGGGCAGGACGCCAGCTCCAAGACTTCGCTGACCGAGCAAGCGAAGAAGGCGTTTGATCAGGCGTCGGAGAACCAGCCGACTGATCAGGCGAGGGAGGAGTTCCTCAAGTCGGCCCAGTCGGGCGCTGGCCTGACGGATCGGACTGGGAAGCCACAGTCGGAGGTGGAGGGCACGCAAAAGAGCGGACAGGAGGCGCCTGAAGAACTTGCGTCGTCTGAAGTCCAGGAGCAGACTGCGACGCAGTTGCAAGAGGGTCTGCAGGGCGAGACGCCTTCGGCTTCTGGAAAAGAAGCATCCCAGGCCGAGGAGGGCGCACCAACCGCTACGGAGCAGGACGTCAACGTCGAAGAGACAGCACCAACCGAGGCGCAAGACAAGATTGGCTCGGAAGTGGGATCTCAACCACAGGCCGAGACCGAGACCGCCCCGGCTGACTTGGATTCCAAGGCCGCCGAGGGTATCGAAGCCCAAGACGCTGTTCCTGAATCGGTCCAAACAGTCCCTGAGGGCGCTCAGACTGAGATGGAGGGTGCTCAAACCGCGCCGGAGGGTGCCGAGACGGTTCAAGAATCTGCAACTGTCCCCGACATGCTCGACTTCTCGGTTCTCAAGAACGCCAAGGTCAACAAGGGCGGCAATGTCGTCAACAGTGACGGCAAGGTTGTCGGTCGCGTGGTTGAGGGCATCCTTCAGTACCTTATCGGCAAGAAGGTTGACGAAAACGGCGACATCTGGAGCGACAACGGTAAGGTCATCGGCAAGGCTGAGCCTATCACCGACAGCGAGCGTGACGAGATGACCAAGGAGCCCGCTCCCTTTGAGAGCTTCGAGGACGCTGTCGTTGACGGCAACGGCATGGTTGTCTCCAACGGCGAATGGGTCGGCAAGGTCGTCGAGGGCGATATCAAGCAGCTCCGCGGCAAATCGGTCGATCCCGATGGCGATATTCTCGACAAGAGCGGCAACGTCATCGGCCGGGCTGAGCGCTGGGAGCCGGAGCCCGAGGCCGAGCCGGAGCCTGAGGCCGAAGTCGACCGGTCCATCCTCGCTGGAAAGCGTGTCAACAAGGCTGGCAACGTGGTCGACGGCGCCGGTGTCATCTTTGGCCGTGTCGTTGAAGGCGACCCGAAGAGAATGGTGGGGCGCATGTGCAACAAGAACGGCGAGATCCTCAGCGAGAGCGGTGATGTGATTGGCCGTGCTGAGGTCGTGCCGGAGGGTGAGCGTGAGGGCATGAAAGAAGGCCCCTTCGCCGAACTCCAGGGTTGCACTGTGGCCAAGGACGGAACCGTCGTGACCCCCTCGGGAGACATCGTGGGCCGACTCGTCAGTGGTGATCCCAAGGTCCTGTTCGGTCGTGCTGTCGATGAGGATGGTGATGTCTTAGACCGCAACGGCAACACCATTGGCAAGGCCGAGCGTTGGGAGCCCGAGAAGGTCGAGCGAAAGAAGAATCCCATGAGCGGCCGCAAGGTCAACCGGGAAGGCAATGTCGTCGATGAAGACGGCAACATTATCGGCAAGCTCACCTCGGGTGACCCGACCACCTGCTCCGGAAAGGAAATCGATGATGATGGCGATGTTGTTGATTACAAGGGCACCGTCATCGGCCACTGCACCTTGCTCGAGGACATCCCGAAGGAGGAGGGCGAAAGCGCCGAGGACAAGGAGAAGAGAGAGAAAGCCGAACAAGACAAGAAGCTGGCGATTCAGATGTCAGTGTGCATCGAGCAGTGTCTTGACAAGATCCGTCCCATCTGCAAGATGATCACTGAGGTATGTCTCTGCCGTTCGCCATGCCACTGTTCCCAACTAACACTTGTTAGAAAATCGACAAGGCTGAGCGCACGCCCGAGGATGAGCGTGACGAAGAGGCTCTGGTTCGCGAGGTCCGGCCTCTGATCGAAGAGGGAGGCCGTATCCTCACCGAGGCCAAGGGAGTAATTAAGGGTCTGGATCCCGATGGCAGGATCTCCGCCAATGCCAAGCACAAGACTGCTGCGCACGAGGCTACCCCTGAGGAGTATCATCTTGCCGATGTCCTCAAGGACCTCACTGGCGACGTTACCCAGTGCATTGAAAATGCGAAGAAGAAGCTCGAGGACATGCCTCACGCCAAGAAGGAGCTCAACCCTCTCTGGGGCCTTCTCAATGAGCCGCTCTTCCAGATCTTGGCGGCCGTTGGTCTGTTGCTGAGCGGTGTCCTTGGACTCGTTGGTAGACTGGTAAGCTTACCGCCCTTTCCACGCTAGCCATGCGGAACGAAGATGCTAACATCGCACCAGCTGAGCGGACTTGGATTGGGTGGCCTTCTAGATGGCCTGCTTGGCACTCTAGGAATCAACCGTGTGTTGGAGGGTCTTGGCGTCGGCTCCATTACTGGAGGCAAGAAGAAGAAGAGCGGAGGCGGAGGTGGTCTCTTGGGCGGTGTTCTCGGTGGTTGAAGAGGAGGTGATAATTTTGCGACGAAGAGCAGGCAGGCTAGGTTTCGTGTTTGACAAGGCAACAGCAAAATCTGTAACGGTGTGGGTCAATGAGTAACGACTTTAATGGAACTGTATGGGTAAGATAACAATATGGGATGATGGGTGCAATGACAAAGTCTTTTTGAGTTTCATCTGACTGTGCCAATGCATGTTTGTAGACGCAGATTGGTGAGCGCAGGAGCCACCCATCCGGCAGCTTGCAGAGATGAGTCGGCACATACCCGACTGCGGTGAGGTGCTCGTATCGGGTGCTTTTTCTCTTTTCTTATCCGACGGTTACGATGCCCTCATCTTCATTCGACGTCGGATGCAAGCTGCTAACTGCGGCTCCAATCCACATGTCAACGACCGCCTGGAAAGGCTAAAGAACGGGATTGCCGGAAGAAGCATCGTTTTCTGAGCGAAGCCGAGGACATATGCGGGGAAGATGTGTCTAGTGTGATTGGCTGTCAGCCCCCCGCAAAATCTGAGATCCACGGTCCCTGAGGCGGTGGAACTCGAAAAGATGTAACTGCATCAAGAGAAACACTTGATCGCGTGACAGCGCGACATCACTGCCCTGAGGGGTAAAACAATCCTGCTGCAAGTATACCAATCCGCAACAACAAGACTCGCATCGCAAAAGAGGTAAAGATCGGTGCAACCAAGCCGAAGTGTCGATCGCGTAGAAATGTCAAAAACAGGTCTGGAATCGGTGACCAATTCGTTCCCGATACCTCCGCCAATGAGTGGCCTGTCCGTAGCCGTCGTTTGCTGGCGCCCAGTATAAAAAAACCAATTCCGATCTCGCCACCTAGCACGGGCCACATATTACCCCACAACTCAATGGACGCCGATGGGTCATGGACTCAAAATTCGTCTGCGACTCACCGAGCCGAAGTACGGCGGTCAACCGGAACCCATATCCTCTCCACTCCTAGAGACCATCGACACTCTGCGTTCCTATGAACGGAGCTGCATTCTGCGATACTCCTCCATAACAGCTCCGACTGTTGCCGTCTTTTTGCTTTCTTCCGCTTCTTACCTGTAGTTTCTTCGGCGCTCCTCCGCCCTTTTCAAAGCCATGCTCCGCTCCCGCCAGGCCAGCCGCGCCTTGAAGGCGCTGGCCGAGTCGCAACCATGCCGCCAGCGTTCCTTCACCAGCTCGACAAAGGCGTCTGTCATCACGGCAAAACGCAATGGCCCTGCTGCCGTTAGGAATCAGACCACATCGGCCGCTGCGAAAGCGCCTGCCGCGTAGGTTCTCCCGGCGCTGGGGATTCCCAATGGCGGTGACTCACGAAGGTATTGCATTGCTAACCCAAATGCCAACAAATAGTGAGGTTCGACCGAAACCGAGCCCGGCATTCAACGCCGAGACCAAGGAACATGTTCAGCCTCTGGTTGGCCGCAAAAATGACATGGACGAATCGTACGTGGCTGCCGCATCGCCGTCGTTCCCCGCCTCGCCATAGGGCACAATTGACGGACTTTGTTCAGGTTCATCGGGAAGACTGGAGGAGAAATCTTCCACGAAATGATGCTTAGACACGACGTGAAGCACATCTGTAAGCCTCTTTTCCATACTGCTAGTAGGTAGGTTGCTAATGCACGTCAGTCGGCTACCCTGGCGGCGCCATTCTCCCCGTGTTCGATGCCATCTACAACTCCCCACACTTTGACTTTGTCCTCCCAAGACATGAACAGGGAGCTGGGCACATGGCCGAAGGCTACGCAAGAGCCTCGGGAAAGCCGGGCGTCGTCCTGGTGACATCTGGCCCTGGTGCTACCAACGTTGTCACACCCATGGCTGATGCGCTGGCGGATGGCACGCCAATGGTGGTTTTTACTGGTCAGGTCGTGACATCTGCTATTGGCAGCGACGCTTTCCAAGAGGCAGACGTGATCGGCATCTCCCGGGCCTGCACAAAATGGAACGTTATGGTCAAGAGCGTTGCCGAGTTGCCCCAGAGGATCAACGAGGCGTTCGAGATCGCAACTAGCGGAAGGCCCGGACCGGTCCTTGTTGATCTGCCCAAGGATATCACCGCGGGTATCCTCAGGAGAGCCATCCCCACGAAGTCGGCCATTCCTAGCGTCCCGAGCGCAGCTTCCCGTGCTGCCATTGAGCTGAGCAAGAGGCAGTTGGACGCCTCGATCAAGCGTGTCGCGCACCTCATCAACATTGCCAAGAAACCCATCATCTATGCCGGCCACGGAGTCATCTGCTCGGAGAACGGCCCCGAACTGCTGAAGACCCTCGCCGACAAGGCTTCCCTCCCCGTCACCACCTCGCTTCACGGCCTGGGCTCTTTCGATGAGCTCGACGAGAAGTCGCTTCACATGCTCGGTATGCACGGATCGGCCTACGCCAACATGGCGATGCAGGAGGCAGATCTGATCATTGCGCTGGGCGGACGTTTTGATGACCGCGTGACTTGCAGTGTCGCCAAGTTTGCTCCGGGTGCCAAGGCCGCTGCCGCAGAGGGCCGTGGAGGTATCGTGCACTTTGAGATTATGCCAAAGAACATCAACAAGGTCGTCCAAGCTACCGAGGCCGTCGAGGGCGATGTTGCTACCAACCTGGAGATGCTCATCCCCCAGGTCGAGGCGAAGTCGATGTCGGATCGGGAGGCTTGGTTCGGTCAGATTAACGAGTGGAAGAAGAAGTGGCCGCTCAACGATTACGAGACTGCCGACCGCAACGGGGCCATCAAACCCCAGACTCTGATTGAGGAGCTGAGCAACCTTACTGCTGACCGAAAGGACAACACCTACATCGCTACCGGTGTCGGTCAGCACCAGATGTGGACGGCCCAGCACTTTCGCTGGAGGCACCCCCGTTCCATGATCACTTCCGGTGGTCTCGGCACCATGGGTTACGGTCTCCCCGCCGCTATCGGTGCCAAGGTGGCAAAGCCTGACGCCTTGGTCATCGACATTGACGGCGACGCCTCTTTCGCCATGACCCTGACTGAGTTGTCCACGGCTGCTCAGTTCAACATTGGCGTCAAGGTCATTGTTCTCAACAACGAGGAGCAGGGAATGGTCACGCAATGGCAAAACCTGTTTTACGAGGACCGATACTCGCACACCCACCAAAGGAATCCCGATTTCATGAAGCTGGCGGACGCCATGGGTGTCAAACACAGGCGTGTTATCAAGCCCGACGACGTTGTGGACAGCTTGAAGTGGCTGATTGAATCCGACGGCCCTGCGCTGTTGGAGGTGGTGACGGACAAGAAGGTTCCCGTTCTTCCCATGGTCCCTGCTGGGTCTGCTCTCCATGAGTTTATTGCCTGGGATAGTGGTATGTTGAATCCTCCAAACCTCATGATGTACTCACGGCTGACACATGCAACAGAGAAGGACAAGGCGCGTCGGGAGCTGATGCAGAAGCGCACAAGCGGCCTTCATGGACAATGAGCACGAGTACGACATCCCGAGTGGTAAGGTGCATGGCAAAACAACGGGCAGAATGGTGATGGCTACCGTTATATAATACTTTGTGGCTTTCACTTGGAGGCGCCGCTATGACGGCGGTTCGAGGTCGGTGGTCGAAGAAGCAACAAAAAAGAACCACCAGGGGTAGTGGTGGTTCACTGTGTTTACCATGGCGAACAAAAGTGGTTGCAGATCCACGGCTGGGATCACGGACTCAAAAAGTGGTAGCACCTTGGCTTGGTGCTCTCTCAGCATTGTCAGCTTTTCATCCGCGATTTGAGGCGGACTGTACATATTGGGGCGAATGGATACCATATTTTCGAGCAAGCTTGGGTCGCAAGAAAGGGATTAATCTGTCATGCTCAGGTTCGGACTGATTTGATGACGGGACCGGTACCAGCGGGGTGGTCCACAGGAAGATTTCCAGGTCGGCGTTTGGATCGCCACCCCTGTTGCTCCGTTCCGCAACGCCCGCCCGACTGCCCCTCCCGGCCAGCCTTGCGGTTACGGGGCCCCTCCCGCACGATCCCCGATCTCCCCATATTCTTGCGCGGCAGACAACCGGCACGGGTGAATGGGCATACTGCAACGCCGTCAGGGCTGCGGACAGGTTGCGTTTCATTCGGGGAGCGCATCGGGTATGTTTCCCAAGGCCGGATGGGGTTCCGTGCGAGGCATTCTTGCGCAGCAAACGGTGGCACGGAAGCGGCACCTTCTTGCAGAGGTCGCTGTACAACTTTGCACAACGAACCTGGAAATTGAAAGGCGCACTAGCGTCCTGCAGGAACAGGGTGATGCATTGTCATGTGGTCAGCGCGCTGTTTTGCCGTCTCTTGGGCTCTTCAGCACCGCTGCTGGAGCAGGAGGTCGGAGATGGTGGGGGTTCACCTCTCAGAAACGAGAACGAGGTCAGGCTTGCGAAGAGGGGCGGGGGGGAAGGACCCACCACCACCCACCACCACAATCAGCGTCGCGACGCAGCAGCATCAGCAGCAGCGGCAGACTCGTCAGTTACCCACGTCGCCGTCTGCGAGGCCGTCGCACTCGGCGAGCGCCGTCAAGATTCCAGGTGCAGATGCTGTGCGCTCCGAACGAGCGCCACATGCGAACAAGACGCAACACACAGGCGCCATACTGTGGTTTTATGCTCCGTCGTCACGTCCGACATGGAACATAAACGGACTGACTGCACTGCGCAGCATGCTGATCGTGGGCTCTGGCCCCGTACCTGACATTTCCCGCTTCGGCTGACGTTTCTGGGGCTGCATATCCCAGTCAATCAGTTCGAATCGCCATCACACCGAGGGTCGACTTCCCTGTCGGCTTCGCGAGCGATCTTGGTACCTGTTATCTCGATAAGTCGGCGACTGGCCTTCCCCAATTTCAGCAGACTATGCGGCCCTCCCACGTCCAGAAGGGGCGACGCGGCTTATTACCCATGCCACCCTGTCCCAATGGTCTCGGCCCCCCCTCCTTTCGTCCACTCGTCGAGTCGACGGGTTGAGTCCTTATCCTAACCCCCGCCCGCCGCGCCCGCGATGGCTGCCCCCAACGGCGCTCACTCGGACTGGACGAGGGCGCGCAATCCTTTCGGGGAGCTGATGAGGGGCAGGGTGGATGGGGAGGGCCGACGCCGGCGATTTGATGCAAGCAGCTGAGGCGGCAGCAGCAAATCGGTCAGGTCGTCGGGGCCGTCAGCAGAGACGTACTGTTTTGTTCGATGTCGGTGGGAGCTCATCACTGGGCGTTTTTGCTCAATCAGTCAGACTGATGACTGTCGGTTTGCGGGCTGTTCACCACGACTGTTTCAGATGGCTGCGGGCGACCAACGAGCAGCGAGCTCGCAATCGGGGTTGCATCAACCACAGCAGGCCGCAGAAAATTGCTTCTTCCACCCTCGAGCCCAACTCTGACTTGCTGACATTGACGCATGTTCAGGGGTATTGCGGCAGGGATCCATGAGGGGGGATCTTTTTGGCTGGGGCTGCTCACTCGCTGGGCTGGGCTGGACCAGGCGTCGCCGTCTGTGGTCGCCAGTGGTCGCCGCTGCTGCAGTGCGGGAAGAGGGAAGGGAAACGGGAAATGGGAACTGGGCAGGCTTCCAGAAGGATATTCCATCCCATCCAACCCTTTCACTTGCGTGATTCAAAATTTCTCAGGCTCACCCATCCCTCTCATCCCTCGTCCCTCATCCCGCCGCCCTCTTTCTCACCTCTCACCGTCGTTTGTTTCCCCCCCGGAGTCCCGTCCTCGTCGCCGGGACCGCTCACCCGTCGCAGCCTGACCGAACCGTGAGGATGCCCGCGCCTGTCGCCAAATAAACCAACAATCGTTTTTTCTTCGTTCTGGCTGTTGCCGATGTTGAGATGACGGGATAAGCGAATCGAGAGGCTGCCCACTCACAGCGCACGCCAGGAGCCCGGTGCCGGGAACGAAAGGGACGCGCCCTCCCGCTTTCCATCTCGTCGACAACTGCCTCTTTCTGGGTGATTATGGTGGGCGCAATTACTGGCTGGTGCGCCGAACCATGTTGACCTGACGGAAACGTCTGCTGCTCTGTTCTGCGCCGTTCGCCGCTCCGCGAGGCGCCGACGAGACATTTGTCGCTCACCCATTCAGCCCTATCGCCAGCGCGCACCGCACCTCCAAGTGCCGACATCGCCGTTCCTGATATCAACCTTTTTGTTCCTCACCAAGCCCCTTATCACCTCATCTGGATACTGCTTCGACAGTAACTATCACGAAGAGTTTTGCCTCCGCGCTGGTCTGGCCTGGCCTGGTTATCTCTGAGAACGAGATATCGCTCACCACACCTCGTCAGCTCGGGTTTTTGACGCGGCAATAAGCCCAGAAGCCAGCGCACGATAAGCCGCCTCCCAGATGTCTTCAAGAACGCACAGCATGCAGAACGGCAACGACCCGATCGCGCAGTTGCGCGCCTATTACCCGCTCCCTGACGCCATAATCATCCTCCAGATTCTCAGGCCGTTACTAAACGATGCCGGGAAAGCATCGTTGCCGTTCCTCGAGTCGGAGCTTGCTGCCAGTAAGTATCCCTGTGATAGACCTTTTGACTCACATCTGACCCTTGATCCAGATCCCAATGCAGCCCGGCTGTCGATATCAACGCTGGGCAGTAGCAGGAGCGGGCGCAGTCTAGCGTCTCCCCTGTTTGAGCGCTCTAACAGTTCGATGGCATTTTCGGATGTGAGCTCCATCGCTTCTGGATTCATCCCGGACAATGAGAGCTTGTCTGGCGCCGCACCACCATCACTAGGACCATCGGGCCAGAGGAAGTACAAGTCCACTCAGGCCCATCGTGTCGCCAAGCAAGCCCAGAAGGCCGCAGCGGCATCGGCAGCGTCGTCACCGATCCTATCGCCGAGGAAGCCATCATTTGAGTGTCCGTTTTGCTGGGAGTTAAAGATCCCAACATCCATCTCCCGAAAGGCCGATCTCAAGCGACATTTTAAGCAGTTCCATCAGAACAACGCGCAGTGGATTTGTCAGGAGCGTGGATGCAGTAAGGCATTTGACTGGAAATCGGCATTTGAAGCGCATCTGAAGGAGAACCACGGTAACACACAGCACCCGTCCGACAGCCACCAGGTGAAGTTGTGCCCGCAAGTCGTCTTCGCCTGCGGCTTTTCTAACTGCCGGCTTGTGTTCGAGGCCGCCAGCGACGATGACGCCGAGAAGAAGGCGCAGGAGTACTTCAACCACGTGGCCAACCACTTTGACGATAACCTCACACACCGCAACTGGTCGTACTCGGTCAGGATACGCAACTTGATGCGGCAGCCAGCCGTCGAGTCGCATTGGAAGGACCGCAAGAAGGCGGCGCAGGATCCCATGTGGCAGCCACACACATCAAGCGTGGTGAGGAAGATCCTGGAAACGCGCCACTTTACGGATATTCCCCTGTTGGTGCAGTGGGTCGTCATGTTGGGATCCTGGGCGTACAACCAACCGCACTCGCCGCTGCCAAAGCTGCCGGCCGACCTGCGCCTACCCGTCAAGGACAACTGCAGCCTCGTGCTCGAGGGCCACGGTCCTTCGTTGCTGCGCCGCGAATCCCACCGCCTCCTGGCCCTGGACCACGCCGCACCCCCGCCGAAGGAGCTCCCCGAAATCGATCCGGCTCCCACGCCCGCGGAACCAGATCCTGAGCCCGAAGTCCATCCGAAACCAGATCCGGATATGGAACCCGAGTATGCTGTTCCTCCTCAACAACCGCCCACGACACAACAACCTCAACCACCGCCCGACCAACAACACCAACAACAGCAGCATCAACCCATGACCCTCGCCGACTTCGACCCCGACCCGTCGTCGTACCTCGCCTTTCAGCAGCATCATCAGCACCTCATGCACCAACTCGACGCCCAGCCACACGCCAGCACCACCTCTGCTGCCGTCACGGCCCCGACGTTTGTCGACTCCCAGCCCATCACCCACTGGCTTGGCATGACGGAGCCACGACAAGGCATACCCCTCCAGCCTCATCTCGACGCCATCATCAGCTACCCACATCATCCCCATCAAGGGAACCACCACAATATGATGGCTACCGACTACCGACCCGTGACGCCGGCGCACCAGCTCCTCGGCCAGGACGTATTCGCATCCATGATGCCACCCCAGGCGAACTCGATGGCCCCTGTCGATCTCGAGATGAACGATTGCCCCTTTGAATCCGACGTCAACAATTGTTTCTAACCAACGCGTTGCCGACACCCGATTGTATTATTATCATCATTCAAAAGCATCATTACTCCCATCACCGAACATCGCCCTGATACCCGATACCCGATACCCGACGTATTCCGGTGTGGATGGGATTGATATATACGCCAGGAGCAACTATGCCCTTTCGTGAACCCGACTGCTATAAGGGAAGGCGGCATTTGGGCCGGTTAGGAATGTCTGGACGCACCACCGATTTTTTTCCCGTTTGTCAGTTATTCGATTCTCCCTGGACATATGTCCGAATCCAGTTATATTGTACTTTTCGAGATATATATATTTGGACTGTCATTTTTTCTCTTGGCAGGTATGGAATGGGATCTACACCATGATATATATATGGTTTCCCCGGTATGGTACAGGATATGGTCTTGATGGGATGGGACGGCGTGGACTGGGAATGGGACAGAGCGGGTAAAATATGGTGTTGATGTTTTTTGGTGCGGATAGGGGTGGGGGAATAGGGGTAAGAATAGGGGTTCGGTCAGACGTAGGTTATACACGTATACGTATGGATGAGCTCATTATGATGGTGAGGCGACTTGTATTATTTTTTTTGGGTGTTTTTGAGCGAGCGCCTGTGTGGTGGTGTGTGATGTGGTCTGGTGAGGTGTGGTGTGGTGAGATATGAGGGGCTAAGGGACGGTGGGTGATGAGAGGAAAGGGAGGACTGGAAGGGGTACAGTGCAAAAGAGGATGGCATGGCATGGCTGGCTGGCTGGGGTTTGGTGATAGATGAATAGATTCTGTTTATGTCCTCTACCTGAAGTGCGGAGCCGATTGATTGTCACGTCGAGGCTGTCGTGAGGTCATATCGAAGGGTTACATCTTTCAAGGTTTTGGCTCTGCGAGTGAGTACCAAGACCATCGTCATGCCACGCCCAAGGAGATATCATCCATTCATATCGACGAACGAGCGTACAAGTATGCTTATGATGCAGAGAAGATATTTACAAAGGAGAAGCCTGATGGTCAAATCGTCCCGTGCGTGCCACCTTGTTTTTGTCCATCGTCCGTGATAAGAAAATGACCTGCGCAATATCATCCGATGAATCCAACACTGACTCCTGACATGTGTTGTTTGACTTGATCGAACTGAGGTGATGGACTGGGCTGGACCCCGAAAGGTGGTGTTGATGGGGTTGCGCGTCGTGTCGTGTCATGTCGTGACAAAGGAAACTCGAGGTGGACATGAGGTTTCGACGTGTGTATGGTTTTGGGGGGTGGAGAGGTGTTGAGGGTGCAGAGGGAGGCGGAGGTTTATTTGCCTTTGCAGCCGCCCTGTTGAAGTTGTTAGGGGTATGATCTTGGATAAGGGTAAGAATGGATACACACCGAGCAAGAGCACTGGCCCGCGGGACAGGTGCAAGTTCCGGTTGAGCTGCACCCGCAGCTTCCGCCGGCGGTGCATCCGCAGCTTGGGGTGGTGGTGTCTGGCATGGTGATGTTTTTTTTTTTTTTTTTTTTTGGGATCTGGATGACTGGGTGGGTGACAGATGAAGTGGTGTTCCAAGTGGGTTTGAGGTTTGTAGAAATACCTAATGTGATGGATGTCTAAAGGAAAGACGAACTGGGAAGGGAAGTGGTGAGATGTTTGGCGCGGAGCTCGTTTATATTAGCTGGCTGTGGAGGCAGCCGCTTCGGTCATGCTTCGCGTGGGGTGACAAAGAGGCTGAACCTTATAGGGGGAAAAGTGTGGTGATATGACGTCGGTGAGTGCCACACGGGACGGATGGGATGGGTGGAAAGGGGTTCGAGCGGGAAATGGTATTGTTTTGATGGCTATTGCAGGGCAATCTTCTAGGCGCATTTGAACAGATTGGAAATACGTTCAAATGCCTTGATGTGTTATGCGTCGTGTAATACAGTCCAGGCCTTGGTCAAGAACGTCGGGTAGGGAGCTCTACCATCGAGACAAAGACCAATCAACATCAGATCACAATTGGTGACGTCTGAAAACGACTAGCTCTGACAGCTATCAGCGCTCAAGCCTCCCAAACGCTGATCTAGCGAACCTACGCGGCGACCATCTCCGCTCCCCTGAGCTCACAGCGCAACCACCACACAACACTTGATCTGCTGGCGAGGAAAAGCAATGCCATTGGATCCAGCCAAACCATCCCAAAACCCATCCGTACCCAGCTCCTATCCCATAATATGCACGAAAGTAATATGCAGTTTAATACATGCGAGAAGCGAACAATCGATCCCTCAAAACAACCTTAAAACCCAAACCCAAACCATCCCAAAACGCACCGCAAGAATCGAAGTCGTGACACCATGAGTCCCACCATGACTCTCAAGGAATGCACAAGATCAAGCCCGAAACTGCCTCTTCCCCTTCCCCTTGCCCTTCCCCCGAACAGACTTGGAACAAGGCGTGCCTGTGTTCCCAGGAGGCGAAGGGAGATAAACCGACGGCATCGAAGGACGACCAGTGCCCGTGCCCACCGGCCTCTGGCTCGAAATGGCACTCGTAGGAAGGTAGACTGCAGGGAGAGTCGTGCTAGTTGATGCCAGAATGGAAGTAGCACTCGTCGCGGAAGAACCGGTAGGGGTCGTGCCGATGGGCGCAAGGCTGGAAATCAGCTCCGTTGGGAACGCCAACGCCGAGGAGACAGTGCTTGTGGGCGTCTCCCCTGCGAGATCCCCCGCCGGCACGGTAGGAGACCCGCTCTTGGACGAGGACACGGGCTCCGGGGCCACCCCCGGATCTCCACCCGTCGCAGGCGGCTTACCCCCCGAGTCTGAATTCTCCGCCGGCGGAATCTCGCTGGGTGAAACCACCCTGGTAAACACCTGCTTCAACTTCTGCCCCTTGTTAGGCGGTCCAGGTAGCTGCTCGGCATGACAGGCATCGTTGAGAGCGTGGCACTTCTCAGCCCAAGCCTCGCAGGCCAGGTGTCCGGTTGCCGGCGCGGTATCGTGACATGCGTCCGCCTGGTCCCAGCAGTTCTTGGATGAGGACCAGCACCCGTCTAGCGTGGTGTAGGAGGGGACTTCGACGCCGCACCAGTTGCCGCTCACGATGAGGCACTCGTCGGGGATGCCGCCTTGGTCTTCGGATAAGGGGGAGACGGCCTTGACTTTGGAGGGGGTGCTGGAGCTGGGGAAGAAGACCTTGGGTCCTGGGATTATGTACTCGGGCCGGTGGAGGTCGTAGATGTTGAAGATGAGACCGGGGTCTTGACGGGAGACATGGCCGGGGATGGTGGCCTTGCTCTCGGAAGGGATGGAAAGGGACCCGGTCTTGTCGCTTTGAATGTAGAGCTGAGCGCAGCCAGAGTAGAACTGGGGATTTACGAAGCCATCTGTGACATTCTGAAGGGTAATGATCTCAGACCGGACGAGGTATTTGCCCCTCGGCAGGTCGGGAAGGCTGATGCTGAGGAAGCCCTTGTTGGCGATGAGTTTCTCGGTGGCGTAGGTGCCGGTCGTGGTGTCATAGCCTTGCTCCCAGATCTTGAACCACCCATCACCAGCGGCGGCATCGTCAAAGTCGGAGACGGGCTTCACATAGACGGAGATGGGGCCTTTGTGGGAATCGTCAAGAACGGTTGGCTGGGCGTAATCAGGGTATCCCCGGAACTCGAACGTCAATTTCGATCCAGGGGTAGCAGGGCAAGCAAAGCGCACCGCCTTGCCGCCGTCTCGTCCTAGCAAGAGTAAGCACTCACTCAACTGTTTGCCAGCTTAACATCTTGTCTTACCGCATGCCATATCGGGATTGCTGTAAGGCGAGGAAATAGGACCGCTCGCGGTAGACGGATTGCGCGGCATACGAATACACGTCGCATCGCCCTGAGGAACATTGTTGATGTAGATGTCAGTAAGGACCGTGTGGGCACTCGACAGAGTCCCAAAGGCTGCCACCAAGGGCAGGGAGAAGCGCATCTTCCCAAGAAGACAGCGATCAAGTTCTTCAAAGGAGTGAGAAGAAGTAGTCGAAGAAGCAAATGTAAGTGACAATCTCGAAACGCAGTTTCTCGTCAACAAAAGGAGTGAACGAAGTCGAAGGTAGGTATGAACCAAATCGTGTGAAACCACTCAAAAGGTAAGGTATGAATCCAAAAGGAGCGTCCAAGGCCCAGGCAGCACAGATAAACGAAAGCAAACCTGCCTGTCCACCATAAACGAAGACGAGGTAAAAATCTCAGAAAAAGGATCGGACCACAGAACCAAGCGTGTCTGCTGACGATTCCAACAAAGCAGACAACCAGAGGAGGCCGGATGACCGAACCAATATAGCCTTCTCCCTGCAAACGAAAGAAATGTCCAGCGTCACCCCTTCAATAAGCTTCCCCAGACACCAACACTCCCCAGGAAAAAAAAATGACGCCCTCTCATTCGAGGATCAAGCAAACGCACTCCCCCGTCTCTTCAGCCTCGCACAACCTCACCTGCAGCCACCCCGTCGCATCTTGACGAACTCCTGCCCCCCTCCCTCGGGAAATCGAAATCACCAGCAACCAGCACCCGTCCCCTTTCCCTCCGCTCGCGGTGAAACACCAAACCAATATCCACACTTACCAGTCACCACCCAACCCATCCAAACCCATCCAAACACCCTCATCCAACCCCCTCCACGTTTTACCACATGCCCCCTCCGTTTGCTCACCACAATGTGACTGGTTGGTCCGCAGCATGCACGATACCGATCACTGATCGCACATATCCCAGTCGTCGATCCTCGCCAAGTCCAAAAAACAGCCTCTTGTTTCAGGGGCGTGCAGGAGTCGGCTGATTCAGCTTGATTGGCTGTGCGGGCACCCGCGCCGCGGTTGCAGCGCCCGCGCTACCGGGTAATTTTTCGGCTGCGCTTGCTGTCGGCTACCGTACTTGCGCTGCGAGGTTAAATCAGGGTAGCGGCGTGTGTGGGATGGATCGGGGTTTTGGGATGGATTATTGTTGGAGGGTTGAGATTTGGGTAGCCGGGAATGTTGGGGTTTTTTTTGGGACATTTTGGCAGCTTGAAGAACTGATGTTGGTGGAGTGGTAAGTGCTGTAAGGAAGGTGCGAGTTGACTGGCAGGTCGAAACCTTTGCCCGCGGCGAGGGGGAGAGTTTTCGATGTCTGGGACTCAACGGGAAGGATATCTGCGCGAAACACAGTAAGATGGATCCCTGGTTTGTGAGGCCCGACAAACAAAAGTAAGAGTTGATATCAGGGCCGCCTCGCTGCCTAGAGGCGAGGCAGGCCGATCGCAAGCAAGACTTCCGAGAAATGTTTGCCAACAGCGTTTCACAAGAAATACCCGTAGTTGAGCCGTCATCTCACCGAGGTCTCAGCTGTTCTGCTACCGCCGCACCACTGAACATCCCTAACGCATCGGTAGCACAGAGGAACCAATTAAGCCGGAAACCACCGCCCGACAAGAGAGGAGATGTACATTTTCTTTCCGAGCACGCTCGTCACTTCATCCTCACCTACAGCCATGCAGACGAGGTTCAAGCGCTAGCTTGCCAGCCAAAAAAGGTGCCCGCGAAAATCGAGGCAACACCCGAATTACACCGCTCTATGCAATCCCCAATATATCGTCTCAGCCGTCGCCCCCCTTCTCTTACATGGCCACCCCCTCTGATGCCTCCTTTTGTTACAGAATTATGTATGGTACACGGTTCGTGATGTCATGGGTATCGTTTTTCTCAATATTTACTCCTTGATCTTGGCCAGAATCCTGTCCATCGTCAGCATCGACCCATCGATGTTGTCACTACCATCGGGTAAACCTACTCGCTATCCCGGAAGAGGTGGTACTCGTCCTCTCCGACTTTGACGGGCGAGCCGCCGTACTGGGGAATGAGGACGCGATCACCCTGGGCAACACCCATGGGGACGCGCTTGCCGTCCTTGTCGAGGGCGCCGGGGCCAACAGCGAGAACCTTGGCCTCGTTGAGCTCCTTGACGCTGGACTCGGGAAGGAAGAGACCGGAGGCGGTCTTGGCCTCGGCCTTGACGCGCTGGACGAGGACGCGGTCCAGAAGGGGGACGAGGGACTTGATCGAACGGAGGGTAGTGGCCTGATGCGATTGAGTTGTCAGTAGCTGCTATGTAAAGGGGGATCCACCAGTGCTGTCATGGTCTAGGGGTAGCTTTCGAGCTTTCACCCAGTCTGGGCAGCTGCTGATGCGCCCAATTGAGGTGGCGCGTTCGTAACGTACCATTGTGAATGAGTTTGGGGGTGCGGGAAGCACTAGCGATAGAGTTTGAGGAGGGCGTGAGTCGAAATGCGAAGATTGAGAGTGTGTGGTGCGAGTGAAGCTTTGCAATTCGAGGGCGACGATCTAACCGGAGCTTCCAAAGGTATCTAGAAGCTCGCCGATTTTTTTCTGGGCCCGGAACTCGGGTTTCTCCCCGCCGAAATGCACCCCGGTAGCAGCGGCTGCGCTCTTGATTGGCTGCCAATGTCGAGGTGGGTCCACAACCACCGGCGCTGACAGCGTCTTGACATGGGATCACTGTCATCGGAACTCTTCAACGAGCGCGAACTACATGTCTATCCAGTGATGCAACTGATATGCGGATTATTCAATGCTCGGTCACGGCATATACCACCATCTCTTCTCCCTAGGGCGACAGCCCGCAAAAGCCACATCGCGATTGATCAAAACAAGATATATTTATGTCCAAGCCCCCTTAAATGGCACCCATCGCCATGCCGCCAGAATTACTCCCCATGCTACCCACACTCTGCCCCGTGTCCCGCCGCTCAATTCCGGGGCTGCCCGGCGCCCCTTGCGCGCCGGGAACGTTGCCTGAGCGCTTGGGCTTTTTGAAGCACGCAAACTCATTCTTGCTCGCCTCTCGAAGTCGTTTGAGAACAGCCCGCATCTCAGGCAGCTCGTTTTGGAGCCGCGCACGTGCATCATTATCGGTCCGGGCATCAAGCTCCTGATAGATCTCGCTTTGCAGTGCTGAGGCGCGATCTGTCGTATAATGGCTCAGAGTCTGTGCGACAAACTCAACATCGAGCGTCGCTTGCATGAGCGCCTCCAGGTTGTACTTGGGGCGGGTCTTGAAGGTGTCGAGAAGTTCCCGGGACGCTTGTTCGAGCAAGTAGGAGAGAACCTGGCTGGTGAGCGAAGCTGCCGTCGTTGATACTTGCGTGTGCACAAGTACCAAGCTCAGCAATGCCTCATAAACATACGGCCGCACCTCTCGAGGCTTCTCCCCTCGGGGCGGCGCCCAGTCAGGAGCTGCCACACCGGCCTGAACAATCTTGCGCATTGCCTCGATGGAGGGACGAGTGTAGGACTGGAAGAGCCGTGCGTCTATTTGACTGAGCACGTCGCGGATTGTTTTCGTCTCATCCGTGAGCTTGACCGAAAACGCATTTTCGAATTGCGTATTGAGGCTCGGCACGATCTCGGACCGTAGGCTTTGCAGATTGCTAAGGGTGAGTAGCATACGGACATTCTATCATGATATTAGTGAAATTCATGACCCTCGATATGTGAAGGAAGCTCACCCTGTCACCCGCGTCGATCGTCCCGCCGCCCACGGTTGAGGGCCGGGCCGCTGGTGGGCCACTTGGCGCCACATACCCATCAATATCAACGGTCCAGTCGTCGTCAGACTTCTTGAGCGGCCGTTCTGCGTTTTCTACCATGCCGCTCAGGGCCTTGTAGAGAGTGGTCACATATTGGCTACGGACCATTTGCAGAAGCTTGGTCGGTGGCGGGAGGACCATATCTCCAGCCTCCTCTTCCCTCGTCGCGTCAGATATGTAGAGAATCTTTTGCATGCCGCTCAGCAGCGCGCCCTCGAACGAGGAAAAGCTAGAGGGCATCTTTGTGACATCTTTACGGTCAGGGGACCTGTTCCAATCTTCAACAAACTTGATATTCTCGGCGTCTCTGTTCCACGCAGCGCATAAAGCCGTAACGCATCGTTCCCTTGCGACATTAACCAAGGTTTTCAATCGTTCGACCTCTGCAGCGTCACCTTGCCTGACTGGGGCAATTGATGCCATCTCTGAAGCGCCGGATCCGACCAGCGCAAGCATCTTTGCAAGAAAATGAACTCCGCTGATGGAGTTGGACCATGGGGGCCAGAAAGCAAACTTCTCCCAAGCTTCGCCGCGTTTAGGAGATGGAGGTGGGATATTGTTTGGGTCGAGGTTGAATCGTGGATCTCGTGGTGTAAGCGATCCGGATATAGCCGAGGATACATTTGGCGTGGCTGGCGACGGCGGTAAAGGGGAGAATAAAAGTGAGATATCTTCTGGCGGAGGTCCGGCGAAGAACATGAACACGGCTTCGCGCAACATGCCGACAAGCTCAATAGCACCCTTCTGGAGATCTGTGGTCCCCTGCGTAGACAACCGATGGTGCTCTTTGGACTCGCCGTTGTACCCGGTGGGCATCGTTTTCTGCGTCTTGCCGTCGACGAAACCCTGCACCGTCTGCCAGAATTCCAGGACTTCTCCCATGATGCCTTGAGCGGAGAGTAAGTTGTTGACGAACCCAACCATCATCTCCCAAAGCTCCACCACATCGGCCGAGTCAAATGCCGGAAGTTTGGTCTCCATCGACTGCCGCCCAAGCGTCCTCATGTGCGATGCGATCGTTTGGGGACTCGGTTTTTCTCCGTTGGCGAGCCGGCGACGCAGAATTTCTATTTCCACTTTCGACCGCTCCACTGTCGATGTGATCTTGCTCTTTAGGTAGTCGTAACGGCTGAGCAGCCATACCCATATCGGGTTGTCTTCCACGCCCAGCTCCAGTAGGAGGTTGATCAGCTCCATATGCTGATCCCCTGCCTGACCCGAGGCAATGTCGGACTTGGAGATGCTATGCGGTGAGATGAGTCTTCTCCAGACGTCGCGTTTCAGCACTTGGATCTGCTCGTCGACATCGTGCCACATGCGAGATGCAAGTACAATGCGGTACAAATCCGAATCGGTCGGTTCGCTGGAGCCAATTCTTTGTGCGAGTTGTTTGGCCTCGTCGGCGAACCTCCTTGCCTTCGTGTACTCCTCGACCAGAGTTTCGTGATCCCTTCTTTTGATGCTCTCCGCTATCGCGGCGCTGGCCTCAACATATTCCCTCAGACCATCGAGGGAGGATGCCACAGTCTTGAGATTCTCCTCCTTCTCCCGTCCGCCCAAAGCAGGGCCCCAGACGTCTTCGGCTTTTGCAGAGACATCAAGCAACGGCGTCTTGATACCCATAACGCCATACTCGCTCTCCTTGATGAGGGCGTTCTTCTTGCGGGGGTCGGACGCAATCGGTACCAGGGGGCTGGCCAAAGCGATCGCACCACCGCTGCCACTTCGAAAGCTATTCCTGCTAGCGTGACGAGAGTGGCCTCGGGTACGCGGGGGATTGGGGTCAACGCCACGATACTTCATCTCCTTATAGACATTGTCGATGGTCGCTTTTGCGCGGACGAAGCGCTCGAAGTTGGACTCTACGAGGACCTTGAGAGATGCCGACTTTTGATCAATTGACCTGGACAGGACCTCGAGTCCAGCGACAAGCGATTGCGTATCGGCGGTGGAGTGCATCTGGGACAGAAACAGCGCTGGCGAGAAGGTCGTCGAGGAGAGGAGAAAACGATTGCCTACAGCCGCGCCGGGTCAGCATTTCCACTGCAAAACACCACAGGGTGCGCCAGGGACAACTGACGGAGTCTCGTATCATCTTGTAGAGGAAGTCCCAGTTGCTTCAACGTGCGCACAACGCTGTCGGTTGTGCCCAGGGGGTCTGGCTCGTCCCTCTGAACCAGATTGCTGACGCCGCTGGCAGAGCTCTCAGAGCCGGGGATCACACTGCTCCTGGTGCTGACGGCCCTCTCCAGCGCCTGGTACCTGGATTTTCTCCGGTTGATCTTCTTCTTGACACTTTCATCTTCCGATACATCGCTGTCCTTGTCCTTCTCGGCAGGCCACTCGGTGGGATATTGTGTTGAGACTTGGTAGAAATCGAGAACTGTCCGCTCGGACGCCGCCATTGTCGCGTCAAATTACTGAGCCCAATAGGCCTGTGGCTCTGTCCGCTCAATGGGTATAAAATTTGACCAGAAAATTCCCAGATTTGGGAGCATGATATGCGCAATGCGCTCGAATCTCGCGATGGCCGTGAGGCGTTGACGTTGCGGGGCAGTGGGTGTGTGCGCGGAGCTTCAGGACCTCAGGGATGCACTTCTTGGCACCGTGCCGGGAAAGTTTGACCCACAGAAACCGAGCCGTTGCTGCCAGCTTCCGGGTGGGGCCGTGACGCTGTTCTCTGAAGCGTTCAGCTCTTCACCGCTTTTAGACACCACCTGCCGGCTGAGCCCAGCGCCCTTCAGCGATGTTATCCGTTAAAAGCCGTGAGGATTCTGCCGTTTTTATTTGTGCGGTGAGCGATTTCTTGACGTTGCCATCGCTATGATGCTTGCCAAGCACGGGCCATCTGTAGACCCAATCGCCTGAAAACTTGCATCAGACAAGTGGGTTGCTCGGTTGCATAAGGTAGAAGAAACCCATCTTGGCATTTGGTTTTTTTTACCAGCGTCTACCGCCGTGATTCCTTATCGCCGCGCTTCTTGACACATACTGGGAATATTGACAACTTGGATCGCTAGAAGCGCATCGAAAATGTTCGCCCTCCGCTCAATTGCTGCCCCGGCGCAGCGCCAGTGCATGCGCGCAGCTCCCCGCGCAACCGTTTCCTTCTCTCTCAAGGTGAGATAACAGCGCCACCAGGTCCCAGCAAGTCACTCGCGCTCACCAGAACTCTCCATAGATCCAGCGCCAGTATTCCCAGGAACGTGTCGCCAAGTTCAACGGAAAGAAAGACGCCAACGTAAGATTTACTCCCGAGATCGTCCAGCTCGCAGTCGTCGCCGCGCCACCTGAAAATCACTCAACTCGACGGCAGCGATGGACGATGCCGCTGGATCGCAGCACCGACACCAGGCTAAAACTTCTCCTAGGGCAACTACCCCGTCAGCTTGATCGAGGGTGATGGCATTGGCCCCGAGATTGCCGTCGCCGTCAAGGACATCTTCGCCGCTGCCAAGGTGCGTTCCTCTAGCTTCCGCTGACCCGAGGGAAGGGTAGCATCCCCGGTCGCGACAGCAACTGACGCCGACAACAGACCCCCATCACCTGGGAGCCCATCAACGTCGACCCTATCCTCAAGGATGGCAAGACCGCGATCCCCGACGCCGCTATCGAGAGTATCAAGCGGAACAAGATCGCCCTGAAGGGACCCCTCGCCGTATGCAACAGCCCCCTGGACAGATTAGCGATTGGCACACCCTAACCAGACCACAGACCCCCATCGGCAAGGGCCATGTCTCCCTCAACCTTACTCTCCGAAGGACCTTCAACCTCTTTGCCAACCTGCGACCCTGCCGCTCGGTTGCCGGCTACAAGACCCCCTACGATAATGTCGACACCGTCCTGATCCGTGAGAACACCGAGGGCGAGTACTCGGGTATCGAGCACGTCGTGGTTGATGGCGTTGTCCAGAGCATCAAGCTCATCACCCGTGATGCCAGCGAGCGTGTTCTGCGGTTCGCCTTCCAGCACGCCCAGGCCATCGGTCGCAAGAAGGTCCGTGTCGTTCACAAGGCCACCATCATGAAGATGTCCGACGGTCTCTTCCTCAAGGTCGCCAACGACATTGCCAAGGAGTTCCCCGATATCGAGTTTGACGCCGAGTTGCTGGACAACACCTGCCTGAAGATGACGACTGACCCCCTCCCGTACAACGACAAGGTCCTGGTCATGCCCAACCTGTACGGTGACATTTTGTCCGACATGTGCGCTGGTCTGATTGGCGGTCTCGGTCTCACGCCATCTGGCAACATCGGTGACGAGTGCTCCATCTTCGAGGCCGTCCACGGTTCCGCTCCCGATATCGCTGGCAAGGGTCTCGCCAACCCCACCGCTCTGCTCCTCAGCTCCATGATGATGTTGAGGCACATGAGCCTCAACGAGTACGCCGACAAGATCGAGAAGGCTGCGTTTGCCACGCTGGCTGAGGGCAAGGCCCTGACGGGTGATTTGGGCGGAAATGCATCGACCCAGCAGTTCACCAAGGCCATTATCGACAAGCTATGATACCACAACCTCCCGCTTGTATGCACTCCTCCTACGGCCGCACCATGACCTGTTTTTAGACTGTACCAACAGCCAGTATATCCCGCATATTTATGATCCTTTCCTAGACTCTCATCTAAAGCGCCAATGAATGACTGAATGGTGACCCACCTGGTACTTTCCCTGGCTTCCACGTGCTTTTGGACTCTTGGCGGGATGGAGATTGAGGAGAGACGATCGCTCGGATTTCGGGCAAACCAAGAGCCATCTCTCCCTATAGCTATTTTGATGGGCGGATCGCAGAATAGATGGTTGGCAGCAGACGAATGGACGGAGGGGCGGAAAGGAGTTGGCACGCACAAACAATAGGGGATGGGTAATCGTTTGGACTATGCAATAATGAGATGGTGTTGCGAAGCAAGAAAAGTGCGCCACATCATAACCTCGCTTGTGACCCGTTCATCGTAACCCGAGGCGGACTTGGCCCAAATGACCTGGGGCCAAGGCGGCTTGTAATCAGGAGACCATGGCAAACATATTCAATGTGAATTGCAAAATAGTGAGAGGTGTGTGGTTGCTTACTGGTGTGGCTTTGGCGGTGTCCATGCTTGACGGTATGCTATATACCGAGACAGGTTTGTGTATGCCGAGCTAGAGACGCCTATGTTGGGGAAGGGGGTGCCAATGAGCTGGGCGGGCGGCATGAGAGTGACCAAGAGGGAGGTTGTGATGGAGGCTCTACGGGGTTTCTCTTGGGGACTCTTGGGATGTTTCATCTGATATTTGGGAGGTAAGGGTCTGGGCTCAGATCAGATGAACAGAAACAATGGTTTTGTCAGCCGTTGGGAGCTTGGTTCGACAGGGGAACGATGCGCATTGTTCCACCAGGAAGCCCCTATTTCGAGAAGTCCATGTTGCCTTGTGACATTGGTTGGTAAAGTGTTGAAGTGTCTTGATCCACATCAAACAGGCATTCTGCTACGTTTCATGCCCAGCCTCATGCGAGGAACCTCGTTTGGTCTGAGCCCCGGTACCACTACACTGCGCCGGAAGTTGCATGGCCCAGACACGGAGCCGGGACTTGTTGTTTGCCTGTGGGGGAACGCTCAATCAAGAACGCACCCGTGTAGGAATATCCCGATTTTCCCGCCCGGCTTCCCCCGGAGCGAAGCTGTACACCCCGAGATGCACCAGAGAGAATGGGGGAGAGAGCGATGGATGGTAGCATCGATGCATGCAATCCCGTCCACCACAAGATCACGAACCAGCCAGTTCGACAGGTGAGAAAGGTGTATGGGTATATTGGCCTCATATCATCACCTTGCATGCAGCCGTGCGTGACCTGATGATGGATGCAGGATGATGGATGCAGCTCAGGCCCGGCCGGCACAAGAAAGGGGTAAAGGTGGTAGAGAGGACGGCCGCACCAGAGCGCGGAATGGCTGTGGGGTGGTTTGTGACACGCAGTTGACTGCCGTGCGTCCGGGGTTCAGGCGAGCGAGAGGACCCAGGAGTCTGGAGAGCCCCTTTTCACTGGCGGAAGAGGCAGCGTGGCGACGCCTAGCAACGTTAACCCGTCAGATATTAGTCCCGATTGTTTTCCTCCATTCTTCCAGAAGCATAGGTTCCCAGCTACTGGATCGGTCCAAGACGTCGTGTGCATCACGATCTCCTTTCCCTGCCAATAGGAATGTCCGGAACGGTTCCTAAATCAGGGTCCCGTGTCTCGTGTTTCCTATCCTCGCGGCACCACGGTAGAATTGGGGACGAGGACGAGCCTGTTGCGAGAGCCATGTAGTCTTCCTCGAGTCTCTGATCGATATTCTTTCGAGGGTCTAATATCTGAGCTGTGGTCTGGCCCGTTCGGCAAGCGGAAAGCAAAGACGAAGCGAAAGAGAGCGACGAGCTCCGGCGGCTCGTAGAGAGAGTGGGCTGCAGGAGTGCTAAATGGCGAGATGGCTCAATATCCGGGATTTAAACCCTACGTCATGATCAGTTCCGGGTAAGGTTTTCATGCAGGAGCTTCGATGTTGATTGCGCAAACACCGGACGGAAGCCGGGTGTTGATAGCCACCGACCCAGTGCTGGGGACCCACGCGGTGCAAGGAGTGTGCCATCAGGGACCGGCCAGCTTGCGGTCTCATATCCAAGCGCAGACAATCTCGTACCTTTGAAGCCCCCGCATCCTACAGGTAGTTATCTTGGAAGATTTCTCGTCTGGTCTCCTTAAGGTAAGCTGAAAAAGAACTCCCGCTTTCGATTCTGTGAAAATGTCAGCTTTCCTGAAGCAACGCCCGTTTCTTTCTTGACCTGAGTGACAAACGGCACCGTGGCCTTGAACTAATTAGAGCTGTAGGATAAGCAAGCCGCTAGACAAGCTCGGCAGGCTAGAAGGGTTGTCGAACTGGCTAAATGACTCGCAGCGCGGTTCGTCATGAAGTCGAAACCCTGAGGCCGAACCCCCATTGCTCGCCTGAGCTTGTTGGCGGCGTAGCTCGTGCTCGAATGCGATTCGTAGGTGCTGTCTGATGGTGGGTGCCCGCGGGAATGGCGTATTGGCCAAGAAAGCCAAGACAAATATTTCCGCGCTTGCCCCTTGAGATCGCCAGTCTTGAAGACCCGAGAGAAACGCATCCATTGGGGGAAGAATGCGGAGGCATTTTGGAGGTCAAGCAGCAAGCAAAGCAGCCACAAAAAGCCAAGCATTGAGGTCGCGTGGGGATGACTGAAATCCGATCCACCCCGTCTCCACTCTCCCCTCACTAGGGGATCCCATCGATCGATAAGCGCAGCAAGGGCTTGTTGAGGCACAACCTCAAAATCTGCCTCGTCCTCTTTTACAACCACCCGAGGGCCCTCACTCCACGGTCGACGTGTCAGCAGCTCGGCACGAGCGGAAGCAGCATACCGCGAACTCCCCCAAAAATGACCGCCTCTTTTACCCCAAACTAACAGGCGAGTTGGAAAGGGGGGGAGGAAATTCTCTCAACCAACGAGCGTCGATCCGGCACCCTGTTACAATACCCGGTTTGACTGCGGGACGTCGCGGCTCCCACAACCAAACGCCAAGCTCCACGGCCAGATCGGTTCGGCGCACCTGCGTCTCTGCGTAACCATATGGCTGCCAAGCAATGGCTGGTTGCCGCGTGGGTTCAACAAGGGAGAGAGGGACAGCCCGTGAGTTCGCCGGACGGCGCCTTGGCGGTTGAGGTTGTGAGACTGTGAGACTCGACACCGACTTGGCCATGAATTTGTGAACGCATCCAGGATGATGTGGCCGAAGACTCGATATCCGATGCCTTGGCAATCTGGGCGAGAAGCAAGTACGCACGTAAACTCAAACTCTAACCCTCGGTAAGTGGTGACGGCGATTCGCGCATCCCGCACGTTCCGCATGCAGTCTTCGCAGGTTCGTGCCAGATAGGCTTCCCCTTCTGCCCCTTTTCACTCTGCTATTCCGGTAGGTACAGTACCCCTCTCAAAGTACCCTCTACTTTTTGCCTCACCTAACCCGAGGCTTATACACAAGCAGCCATAATTGGTCAACGACCCGGAGTAATCACCTTCCCGGCCTCGTTGACGGGAGGTTGGCAGGTCCCAAGCTGGCCTGCCCACCTAGGTGCCCCCGTGCCGGCAACGGCTTGCTGGCCAACCGTTTCGAGGCGGGCCCAGAGGACCGATATTCCCCCAGATAAATAATAGACGGGATTTCCACAGGCAAGGCCCGAGATGTCAGGGTTACTTTCGACATGTCGCGGAACTTCGGACACCCCAAGCCAGGGTACCCGGAAACTCGGGCTGCTAACAAATGGCTCATGGGGACTTTTCCCACACAGGCTTCCTGGCATGGCGATCCACTGCCTTGCCCTGAAACTAAACCCTCGGTCCCAACCGCACATCTAGTAACACCGAGGTGGGACGGGACGAGACGACTCGAGTGAGCCTCCGCGGTGTAGGTGCCCTCTATATATCTTCGCTCCCCTTCCCCCTTTCTCCCACCACACACCATTCACAACTTTCCACCTCTTTATTCTCACGTGTTGCCTTTTACACTGCAACTGCCCGCTTTCCTCTCCACTCCTTATACATTCTATTCATTTTAATACTCGTCTCACGCACAACTCCTTTTTAAAATGCCTTCTGCTCCCGCTCCTACCCCTGCGAACGACCCCCTCCGCTCCGTCGTGGAGAAGGGCGTTCAATTCCACCTTTCCACTGGCGGGAAAAAGTGGAAGTGCACCATCCTTGACCGCGCTACCCAGTAAGCATCTTCTCGCTGCCAGTTTGCTGGTCAGGCCGCATCAGTGGTGTTGACAAGAATCTCAGCGAGAGGCAAAAGGCCACTCGCACCGACTCCTCGTCGTCTCTCTCGTCTAACGATTCGGAAACGAGCAGCACCATCTCCAAGTGAGGGCGGCGCCTTGTCAGAGACACGCAACTATGCTATGACGAGATCGTGATGGACACGTAATTCAGAGCATGGAGTGCATGAAGGACCACTGTCGCGAGGAACAACAGGGTGACGATGAGTGGAGCTGGCCCGTTTTCGCCGCTTCACCGCCAATGATATCCGGGATTCACGATTCGGGTCCCCTCCCCCGTACATTATTCCCTCATCGTCACCTTACCCTACCTTTCTTTTTGGCTTGTTGGAAAGGGGATTACATAACCGCATCCGGAGCGAGCTGCTTGATCGGGGGGTTTTGGGCGTTAGAATATACCTGCTGATTTTGGAATGGAAAAACAATTTTAAACAACTACTTCCTTATCCCATGCTGCCAGTGCCTTCCATGATGGAACGAATGTCTAGGCTCTAACGGCATCATGGAGCATTTCTGGATCTTCCGACGCTATCAGTTTGACTTCCCGCTCGCAGCAGAATAGACCGAGCTGAGGCGTGGGATAAAGTTGTGGACTCTCAGAGCGGGGCATTTCCAGAGCGGAGGGTTCTGAGCATTCCAGAAAACCAGGGCCGATACCGCGATGCCCAGCCGGGATGTTCCATGTGCACGCGACACCCGAACACCGACGGGGCGGTCGCGATGTTTCGCGTCTTGGCTGCTTGGCTTATTCAGCCCCTTTCGCCCTTTCGCTGCTGCCCTGGCTTACGGATGGTTCCGCACTGGAAGGTCATCACTCGTCGGTGCTGACCACAGCTGAAAAATCGCCTCATCACTAACCAACTGAGATAGCCAGCTGTGGGTTCGGTAGTCGGCAAGCGTGCCGCACTGGCATTCGCACGCATGTGCCTGAATGACGAAGTTAGCTTTGACGGCGTGGCTTTGGCCCGAAGTTTATTTTATTTCGAGACACTAGACTACTTCCCAGGAGCCGATCGATTCATTGGCAGCAGAGCTAGACCGACCTGACTTAAAACCAAGCTCGACACTGATGGTAAAGCAGAAGACACACAAAGCTGTCCTAAGGAGAGCCGGTTTACCCGCCGTCCCTCAACCAAGACAATTGACGATGTTGTCTTGTGATGGCTCACGTTACCTGCTCTGGCTGTGGTGGAACCGGCACGTCGAAACTCTGGCAAACATGCGGAAGCTTATGCTGTCCGACATTTCCCAGAGGCGGGCGGCCCTCAACACATGCGTTTCACCCGCATAATGTCCTTTTTGGCTTTTGTGGGACGATTCATGTGTTGGTTAAACCTTCTCCCAGGTGGCAGGTGTTGCGTTCTCGGCTGGTTGTGATGGAGATACTTGAGATTGGTACCTTAGTGCGAGTCGGAAAGGCTCTTCGATGCCGCAGCTAGAACAGCAGAGAGCAAGAGGAGATGTGTGTTGTTTTGCACAGCTGTGCGTCAGGGGTTGGGTGGGTTGTGTAATTGAGAGGTAGCCCAGGCTTGGCAACTAAGTTCGGGGGGCTATTCCAACTCAGGGCGGAGTGCCCGGCGGCATCTGAAGATTTGAAGCTGTGGTCATTCTTGAAGCCACCGCTTGACTAGGTCGGGTGCACAGGTTTTAATGTTGGTTGTTTGACGGCTGGCTGACTGCGGCGGGCCAACAGCAGGAGAGTACTTAGGTAGTTGGTGAGAACTTCTTGGCATTGGCAGAGCGGTGCTTCCCTGCTCAATCAGTTATCGAATAGGCGATAATGCATTCGCCAATGAAGGGGGACAATCGCTTTGGACTCTCCAATACCTGCAGCTATTGTCTCCAGGGACTGAAATGAGCGGGGGGATAAAGAACTGAGGTGGCCGATTGCGTAGGTGGTAGCGTTACGCCTCGGTTCCAGGTTGACAGCTGCCTTATGGTATAGCGAGCTGCGCGGCCCAGGCTGGGACCTGAGGATTTCCGAATTGAGAGCCTCGCCGTCGACGAGTCCCAAGACTGCTGAGCATTGCATCCAAGCTGCTGCACGCGAAGCTGGGCACGGGAGAGCCCGCGGACTTTGGAGACAGAGTTGTCAGCCCCCAAGCCGCAGGCGTCAAGAGTTCCGGCCGTTGGATGGCGCGTCATCACCCCTCGAAAAGACTTGTCCCCTTTCCTTCTTCTCCCCCCGCCTTTCACACCATTTGTTTCTCCGGCCAACAATCTCCCCTTTTTACAGAAGCCGTCTTCCCCATCGTCTTCAGCGGACTGAAGACGGCCTTTTCGTATTGTTTTCGAAGAAATGCCCGTTCCAGTAGCGGCGAAAGGTAAGATGCGATCCTTCCTTCTTGTACTCCCATGCAGCCCCGCACATCATTTGGCCTGGACTCGGACGATCGTGGGCGGTGGCGAAGACCCTCAAGGACTACGCAATCCTCCCTCCGCGAGCTAATCACCATGCCGCCGCGTCGACTCGGGTAGTTGCCTCAGGCTCGACTCGCTGTTTGTGTCTGTCCTCTTTTCTGGATCGCCCTCAGCCAAATCTTTTCTTTCCGTTCAGGTTTTTGCATTTGACACAGCGAGTTGCTGTTGTACCCCGCCAAGCTCTCCCCGACATCTCTCCGAATTGCATCGTTGAACAGTGAGAATGCCCCCTGTTAACCACCCTTCTCTCGCCTCAGCCGGCATAATCGTCGCCTCAGTCGCAGTTGCGGCTGCGATTGCTCTCTACGAATCACCCGAACTGCGCCGGGCGGCCGAGGATCTTCGCAGGCGAATCGCCATTGCACTGCACGCCCTCGGCGACAACCTTGACCCCGACAGAGTTTCTGACCGAGAACCGGTCTTCAATCGTCCTGAAGATGCCGAGGGCTTCATGCAGTCGCGTGGCGAGTCTGGAATAGACGCCGACGACGAAACCCGAAGGAGACAGCGGGAGGAGTTGATGTATTGGAATTCAGTTCGTGAAGAGAAGGAACGGCAGCAAGCCGCAGCAGCGCAACCATCACCGTCTCGCAGCCTCACATTCGATGACTTTCTCAAGGAGGACAAGACGGCAGATCGCGGCACCTTCGTGTACAACACCGGAGCCAGCCCCTGGGGCGACGTTCAGCAGGGCCTGGTTCGACGCCGTGGTACCGAGGGAGTGCGTGGTCTCAACGCCTCCATGATCGCGAACCCCTTTGCGGACGAGTACGGCATCGAGCTGGACGAGCACCTTGGCACGCAAAATGAACCACACACTCTTTCCCCTGGTCGCGATGAGGTTATGTCCGATATTTACAACGCAACTCCCCGAGATGGCCGCTCCGTTGCCTCGCATACCCTCTCCCCGCAGTCCAAGCCCGTCGTACCCGATGTTCTCTTCGACGTTGAATCCAGCCGACGCAGCGAATCGGCCACTCTAGACTCGGTGACTGTCGATGAGCAGCCATTCCAGACACCCCAAGCTTCCACTCGGGACGTACCGACGTTTGACGGTGAGGTTGCTGAAACCGAGAGCATGACAACCAGCCAGACCGAGGATGAGCGAGACGCATACGCATCGATTCAAGCTTGGGCACGGGGAAGCCACCGCGGGTTCTATTCGCCACTTCCAGACTCTCCAGCTGCTCCACTCTCCGAGCCAGAGCTCATCAGTGAAGGCCAAATGACCCCAACCTACTCTGCCTCGCTCGCCGGCTCTGGAGTGGACGTTGCAAATGACGCTGTTTCGTCAAAGGGCGGGGATTTTGATCTCATGAGCGAGGATGGCTCTGGTATTCCCACCCCCAACAGCTGGTCTGAGGTTGGCAGTGTCATCAGCGAGAGCGACGGGGGACGTGCGTGATAGACCTGGGTGTCTTTTCTTCAACACAGTTCCTTTCTTATCAGATACCTACTCCCACAGGGCATATGGGCAACGGCGTTACGGGACCGGACATGTTTTGTTTTGATGGGCTGAGGAGAGGGGAAACATAGGGCCTTGAGATAATCGGCAGGCAAGCAACAGGACTGTGGACACAATCGCACATCGGGATGAATACTGGGAGTGCAATGGGAAGCATCTATCCCGATATGGAGTCGTAGAGTTCTCGCAATAGGAACACGTTTGGTAGAACCGAAAACTTGCGCTAGTAAAGGCTCTTAGCAGCAGCTTGACTCGCCCGCCTTTCCTCCCTCCGTACCACAGTAATCCCCGTAGAGCTGCTCGACGGGCCGCCCTAGCAGTTCAGTCCAGAACGGCTTGGCCTCGTACTTGTGCAGTCTGAGCTTCTCGTTGACTCGGCGAACAGTCCCTTCTCCAAAGCGAGTCTCCAGGTACTGGAGGAAGTATGCTGTGTGCTGATAACCCCTATCCCAGTCTGCATTGTTTTAGTAGAAAGTTCAGTGAAAAGGGGATTTCCAGCTGCGAAGCAAGGCGCAACTGCTCCACAAATAGGGGATTCGCACCTCCATCGACCTCCCGCTTCCAATGCGGTGGGCTTAAATCACAGTTGAGACGAACCCAGTCAGCGATACCCTCGATGAGTCCGCCGGGGCAGCTCCCGCAGGCATTCCACTGGTAACAATGCACCAGCTCGTGGGTCAAGACACCCGTGATTTCAGCGGTCAACCGCGATGGCGGGTTGATACCGTTGATGTAGGAGAGCGAGAAGTGGATCTCCTTGTGGTCCGAATCAAGCTCGGTCTGGGTTTATTAGTGAGATTTGGCCGAAGAGGGGATGCGAAATGAAGGGGGGGGGGTTACTCCTGTCGTGTAAGCTACACCGCCCATGTCGCGAAGGATGAGGGTCACGGAGCGGGTTGGGGGACATGTTGTGTGGGGTTCCAAGGGGGTGCGGTAGAGAAGGCGCTGGACATTCTTGACTGCGGCGGAGAAGACGGTGCTGACGTTGATGGCGGAGAGAAATTTGGAGGCGCCGGGGTGGTCGAGATCTCGGATTTCGAGGCGGAGTTTGGGTTGGGCGAAGGGGGATTCTTTGCCGGGCTTGGAGGTTGAGCTTGAGGTGCTGTCTGCGGTGCGGTCTGGGATAGGGACGGCCGAAGAGTTGGGGTCGGTCGAGGGCGGTGTGAAGATGGCGCTGGGCTGGGGGGCCTGAGTGACTTGTGGGCGGACTGTCATTCTGATGCAATGAGAGGGACAAAGGTAGGGATGGAGCTTTCGGTTTGAGGTGTAAGGGGAGGTCTCTCTGAGGTGTGTGATGCAGCTCGATACACGGATGACCGTCAAATCAGCTGCGTCTAACGAGAGCTGCAGGAGGGTGAATATGAGATGAGACCCTAAGGTTAGCACCTTCTCCAATTAAGTCAAGCTGCCATATCGTGCTCCAACCTTGCAGGTAAGCTACGGAGAACTGATCTACTACATGTTTCCGAATTCAAATCTAGTTTCGGTATTTTTCTTTTACTCCATTCAATCCTTGAGGTTAGCTGATGATTTTAACTTAGCCAATACTCTGTACAGTACGTCCACACAGTACATTCCATGGGTGCATACTGTGGTTCTGCATACCTGTACCTACAGGGTACACCATGCACCATCAGTGCGCATCGAAGCAATCACCAACACCGCCAGTATCCGTTTCCAAGCAAGACAATCTTCTACGCCGTCTTTCTGCCTTAAACAGGTACTTGCTATGAGGCCCCGTGCAGTCCAGTTATCTGCGCAGATGCTTCGCCGTCGTCTTTCGTCACTTTGCCAGTCGTCTGTCCTGCTACACCCTAATCGCCCCCAGAATTCGCCTCGATATGCAGTCCACTGTTCCTGTCGATATTCCAGCATGCCCTCAGTCCCCGTACCCACTTCTGCATCTGCCATCGGACGACGGCCTTTGTCTATAGGATGACAACTCAAGTCATCTCTGGGCAAATGCTATGTCATTGACGAAGTGCTCTCCAGGCGACCTGCCGCTGGTAGGATTTGGTGTGTGTATCGCGCGACGTACGTTGACCCTCTTCTCGTGATCTCTCCAATGCATGACCAGAGGACGGGAAACCCTAACTACCTCCCAATTCCAGACATAAGGGGAGGCAGTTCATTCTCAAGGACATCATCCCAGGCGACTTCGATTACGTTGTTTCGCTACAAAAGCACGTCGAGCGCTCTCCTCATGTCCGAACAGCTGTAGATAGCATTCCTGAGCGGCATATGCTCGTCTTCCCCTATCTCGAGAAAGGGTTGCTCCACGTCGAAATCGCTGCTCTTTCTTCCGTCGCCAGAAAGGCCGTTATAAGGGATGCTCTCACTGGACTCGCTGATCTGCACGACAAACATATCATCCACACCGTTTAGCCGCCCTTGACGCAGATCGTGACATGTGGGCTCATATGGTTCGCAGATATTAAACCCACAAACATCATGATGGATTCCTTCAAGCAGGATAATGGCGACCTCGGATGGAGCAACGTTCAGATAACCGACTTGGAAGCTGCGGTAGTTCTTCCGCCCAAGGCCAAGGGCCTCACAGACCGCTTGTCGGGGAACCACTTCTGGAGAAGTCCAGAGGCTTGGGCTCGGGGAATCCAGAACACCCCATCGGACATCTTCTCCTTTGCCATCGTGGTAGGTCCTTGTGTGAGTAGAATGCGCTGTGACGAGTGCTGACTAGCAGGCACTCAGGCAATATTCGCGTGGACAGGCAGGATGGTGTTCTTTTCAGACGAGGCGAACCGTGCTTCCACCGAGCAGCAGGCGGAACTGGTACTCCGGCGCCACCTGTCATTCTTTGCGAGCGAGATGGAGGATTTCGAGGGGTTTATCGCTTACCACGGGGGAGACGATAATTCATTTGTCAGACGTCTTAAGGAACTGCTCTGTACCTTCAACGACGAGAACCCAAGGCTGCCTTTTGGGAGGTGGCGGCAAGTCGACCCCCAGTTCAGGGATCTCATCTGCAAAATGACACGCATGGATCCTTCGCGGAGGATCACAGCGTTGGAGGCGTTGCAGCATCCTTGGTTTGCTGAAGACGAGCTCATGCGAAGGGTATAGGTACCGTAGGTAGATAATAAAGCTCTTCTTCACGTATGGAAGTGACGATTCAGCCGTCTGGTGGGGTGGAATGTCTGAGAGCTGACAGCTCGAGCGGGGCAGTGAGTGGTGAATGGGTCCCTCCCAGCTGAGGTCCCGCGGGGCCACACAATCCCTGTCACTATCCGCGTCTTGTGCAGTTGGTTGCCGATGTATCTTTGCGCGCCGAAAATGCGCGGGAATACTTCTGGCCCGACCGTTGACAGGGGTGACGGGTTGAAATTGCCGCGATTGCTGAACAACTAAACACACGGACCCTGCAGCTCTCTCCGTCACCCCGATTGTTACCACAACCTCAACGCCGGGAAGCTTTGCGCCGACACGCATCAACAACCGCATTGCTGAAGACCGACAGTCTCGCTGTTTATCTCATTTTGCCGACCAAGGTTGCGCACATCCCTGACGTCCATTCCGTGAGTCCCTCTGTTTTTGCTCGGTTCTGCGCGCTTCTGCCGATCGCCATCGCGCAGCAGGCAACTTTTTTTTCTGCTGCTGGTGTTGTTTTGTTTTCGCTCAACGCCGCCGTTCGCCCCACGCCCGTGGCAATTGACGCTGACAGCTGGCTCGCTCCAAAAGGCAATTTTGACGCCGCTTCACGGCCCGCGTCCTCTCTCCTGGAGGAAATGGCGGACAAAATGACGGAAAAACAGGTCACAGACCTGCAGACAGCGCTGCGATCCGACTCCTCCACCGATTCCAAGGTCAACCAGGTCAATGCTGTCAAGTCCAGCATCAAGCAGCATAATGTCCCCGATGTCTGTGTCGCGCCGCTCTTCGATGCGCTCCGCACCGCCTCAAGCTCTCAGCATGCCGTGCTCGTCAACGCCGGCTTCACCGCGCTCAACCATCTCATCACCCGTTTGTCCCGACAGGAGCCCAAGTATCTGGCCAAGGAGGCTGCGCGCACTCTCCCCCTCATTATCGAGAAGCTCGGCGACCAAAAGGAGAAGTTCCGCGGGATTGCTCTCCAAGCTCTCGTCACGCTCTATGCGCCCGCGCCACTTGATGTCGAACGTTCGGTCCGGAATATAGCCATGGTGGGCAAGAACCCCAGGGCGAAGGAGGCGAGCTTGCAGTGGCTACTTCAGGTAGGATTGCCTATTTTGTTGCGCTTTGGGACACAGAAGCTGACCCGCCACAGATGCATCAGGAGAATGGACTGCAGTTCCGCGGCTACGTCCCTATCTTGATGGAGCTGCTCGAAGATGCGGACGGGATGGTTCGCGATGCCGCAAAATCTACCGTTATTGAGCTCTTCCGGTATGCGCTTCACTTCCCACGATATCTAGGGGGCTCAGGATAGCTAACAAGGTCACAGGAATGCCCCCAACGCTGCCAAGTCAGACCTCAAGCGGCAGCTCAAGAACTTCAAGGTTCGTCCGGCCATCGAGCAGGCTATTGTCAAGGAGCTCATCCCAGCCTCTATCTCATCATCTGCGGCCAGCTCGCAAGTGCCCGAGGAGCCAGCCCCGTCAGCGAGGTCCCTTGCCGCAAGTGTGACTTCCCAGTCGAGCGAACGCCCGATCACCCCCATGCCAGATACACGACCTGAACAGGTTGAGCCTATGTATGTCAACACACAGCGTGAGCTCGACGACATATTTCGAGAGATGCACTTCCATTTCGAAGGCAGAGAGACGGAACAGAACTGGCTCAAGCGAGAGGAGAGCGTCATCAAGCTTCGGAAACTCATGGCGGGCAATGCGGCATCTGACTTCCACGAGAGTTTCTTGAGCGGGCTCCGAGCGCTTCTGGATGGCATCCTCAAGGCCGTCAACTCACTCAGGACCAGTCTTTCAAAGGAAGGTTGCAGTCTCATCCAAGATACGGCGAGAGTATATGGACCAGGAATGGATCCTATGGTGGAGCTCTTGATGCAGAACTTCATCAAGCTTTCCGCAGCTACGAAGAAGATTGCCTCCCAACAAGCCAACATCACCGTGGACGCCATTCTCGGAAGAGTCACATACAATTCCCGCCTCATGCAACACGTTTGGGGAGCTTGTCAAGACAAGAACGTTCAACCAAGGCTTTATGCTACTGGCTGGCTCAAGACGCTGCTTAATAAGGAAGCCCACCATAAGAACCATGTGGAACATTCCGGCGGTCTTGATGTCGTCGAGAAGTGTATCAAGAAGGGTCTGGCTGATCCCAATCCCGGAGTGAGGGAGAAGATGCGGTCGACATATTGGACGTTCGCAGGCATTTGGCCTGCGCGGGCTGAGATGATCATGAATGGGCTAGATGGCACCGCCCAAAAGCTCTTGCAGAACGACCCAAACAACCCGAACTCTCCCAAGAAAGATGAGGTTAAGGCCCGGCCTGGCTTGGGTTTGTCGAAGAGCACCATGGGAACCTCCAAGCCAAGCTTGCGGGAGACCATGTTGGCGCAGAAGAAGGCCGCCATGGCGTCGAAGAACATGCCGACCCGCCCGGGCTCGGCCATGGCTCATTTCTCTCCCACGCGGGCGGTATCCAATGCCTCCCAAGCGTCCGTGGCATCAAGCGCCACATCGACCTCTACGACGTCCACTGTGCGCACGCGGCCGGAGTCAACGGTCGGAGGGATTTCTGGCGCACCCATGAGGCCATCCAGGAGACGACCTGAAGTCGCAGCTAGACCTGCAACCGCCGGGCCATACTCTGTCCGCAGTCATGATGGGCCCTCGACCGAGCAATCCAGCCCTGGCGAAACCCACAAGACGAAAGCCATTACCCCCAGAACTATCGCAGCGTCGCCGAAGCGGACAGCTCCTAGGACGAGACCTTGCCATGCGGCGACCGCGAGTGAGGGAAGCCTCCCTACCCCATCCAAAATAGCCACCGTCAAGGCGGCAGCGTCTCCCCGTGCCACCCCTTCCAAGGCCCCGACGCCTACTTCAAAACCCAGGTTCGTCGTGCCCACAGCATCAAGCAGCCCGGCAAGGGGATATGAAGATCTGCCAATGGGAGGGCCTTCCACCTTGAAGCCAAGGGACTCGCCGGCCCAGGCTGCGCGCCTGTCCCCTGTACCACCTTCACCTGCGCCGTCTTCCCAAGCAACATCTTCGCATGCACCGCCATCTCCAGCCCGATCCCCCTCTCTACCCGCCGTGGAAGCTGTGCCGGTGGAGACAGAAACACCTACAAGGCCTTTGAAGGTGTACGAAGACCCATTTACGGCAGACCAGACAACGCCAAAGCCTACGTTTGTGGTTCCTGTGCTGGAAGACAAGCCGGTCAACGAAGATGCTGCGAACCTACAGAGACCTGTGGGGGAGAACGGCATCCCCGAAGTCTCAATCTCCTCTCCAGAGAAGGCCAGGCAGAACATGCGGCTGCTTGACAGCGGCATTGCTAAAGTCAAAGCAAAATCACTCGATGTGCATGGATTCCGAAAAATCCAGGGTATCATCCGGGATAGCAAGACGAGTTTCCCGGACGACAAGTTCGACACTCTCTTGTCAGGGCTTTTCGAGTACCTCGAATCCCCTCTTGTCCAGGTCCCTCCTGAGAAAGTCCAGGATGTCAAGGCACAGATCTTGGCGACCATCAAGTTAATGCTCAAAAAGATGCGGGACAGCTTCCAGCCGCACGTTTCGCGTGGCCTCGAGAGCTTACTACGGGCCCGCGCTGGTTACGATGGCCGCACGCATATTGTAAGCGGGCTGGAGTTACTCTCGGACGAGCTGGTCACGCTAGGCGATGCCTCGGAGATCACAGTCGTGCTTTCTCGCATGCTGGGAAGCATGGACGGGGACACGACCAGCAGCCGCAGCTTGAGCATGGGCCTGCACGTGCTCAAGGAGATGGTGGAACTTCGAAAGGACTTCATGCCATCTGCAGCGGAGCTCGATACGCTCGCGGGCCTTGCCGGACGATGTCTGGAGAGCTTAGAGTCGGCGGTACGCATGGATGCCGTACAGCTTTGCGTCGCGCTACACGAGCGGGTTGGCGACGCGAGGTTCTGGGAGGCCCTGAAGGGGGTGCGGGATGACCCGAAGAGTCTGATTACGTACTACGTGGTCAAGAGGCAGAGAGAAAAGGAGGGGCTCAACGGGTCGGCGGCGGTGGCGAGTGCGCCTGCTGCGATGGTGCTTGGGTAACAACACCTTTGGTGGGTTTCTTGTCGTCCTTGCTGTGACAATGCTGTCTCGCCGGGTTGGCTTGGGTTGAGGCTAGTTGATATCCTCTCTGGCTATTGCTTTGGCTATTGCTTGCTTTTTTTCTTCTTCATGTATCTCTCCTCTTGTTCTCTTCGGGTGCCGGGTCCGGGTGATCAAGGCGGTAGGGTTGGGTGGGTTGGGTTGGGGGCGCGAAAAACCATAGCGCGGCGTATCCTGGGGTTGGGTTAGTGTCTTTCTGTATCATGAGCTGTTCGTTTCATCGGGAGGAGAACCTTGACGCGGGACCAGGAGCATGGGGAGGGTGTGATGGTTGCGGCGCGGCGGTGCGTGTGGGTTGTTTGGGGGTCGTACAGTTTGTAATTGCTATGAGGCTCTGCTGTAATAAATCGGTAGGATATATTAAGGTGGTTGTTTTTGGTTTATTAACTGCGAGTCTTTGTGTTTGTGTGGGTGCAGTTCATGAGGTGAAAAAGGGGGTAGCCCCTCTTGCTGGCGCGCGTTATGTCCATGCATGCAGAGTTGAGGTTGAGATGAAGGTGGGCAGATTGGCTGCAGATGGTCTCGATGTGGCATGTGAAGGGGATTCAGCATCTACTGGCAGCGTGGGTAAGGTAGGTAGATCGTCGAGAGTGTCTTGCCTTGACGAGGAACAAGGAGGGACGAAAGCTCGGAGAATTTACCCTGTTTTCTCTATTCTTCCCTGGATAGAATACGGTGTGGAAGTCGGTGGGTTTGGTTTGGGACTCATGTGCTGTGTAGCATTGGAACGACCACTATGGTGTAGTGGAGGTTGTGGGACGCTGTTGAGTTGCGTGTGGTTGTACGGGTGTTACACGGGTATCAGGGATGAGTGAGGTAGGGAGTATTTATCTACAAGGTTCTGTTGGGGGAATTCTACATGGGTCAGGTTGTCCTAATCAGTCCACAGTGAATTTGGTAAAACGGCCGTGATAAACTTGGAGAGTTGCAATTTCGCTAGGTATCGTCCCTAATGATAATGATCAGTGGATATTGGAAGCATGCCTCTCAGACTCTGTGATACGCAGAAGACTGTGGCTTGCAATGGTTGATGGATTGATGATTCTTGACAACAGGCCTCGACCACTGGCACTGTCGTTAGGAGAAGACAATGGCTGGCTATCCTCTAGCACTGGCGTTATTCCCTTGTAACTCCTGTCCATACCTCTTGACTCCTCATCTACAAGTCCACTGACATCTTATCGTCTGCGCCATCTTCCCCGCTTCTGGTACTTCTGCCATCCGTGGATGTCGCCTCGATATTATAGGTCACCGCCAAATACTAGGGAAGGCTATACCGTGCTGAACAATGCTGCGTGGTCCTACACAACTTCTTGTTTCAGTCTGCTAACATCGGTGACCAGCTTTGAACGAAGTGACTTTGTCAGAGCCTCGTGTTTCTTCATATCGGTATGTACTGGAGTGATATCTTTACGTAGAACGTTAAGATCGGTGCGTATAGTGGTGACATCGTTGCGCAGAACGTCGAAACCCTGGCCGTTCCGATCAACTTCTGCTGTCAGTTGCTTAAGAGCTTCGAGGATTTTGAGTGTTTGTTGTCATATTCTTGAATGAAGAGCAGGTGCCAATAGGTTTATGAGTGCTTCGATACTACTGTATCAACTCGCAATATTGGATTTTACTTTTACCTTATACACACCCTGAAACTTTACCAGCGCGGCCTTGTAAGACTGTAAATTGGCCTGTATGTCCGCGTAAAGGCCTATTTTATTATCATAAAAACCTTACCCAATAATACATATGGCTATCTTATCGCATAAGGGGCGCTAAATGGTTTTGCGGAAGGCCGCAAACGAAGCTCTCAAGGCGTACACCGGGCAAGGGTAAAGGCCAATATTGCGAGTTAATACGGTGCTTTGGGAATACCCCTGAGAGATCGGCCTCTGCGATGAAGCAGGTGTGTTGCAACCATGCGGGGTTGTTCCTCCACAACTCCATCCCAAGGGTGCCGTTGTACCTGAGAGAGATTTCCCGAGACGAGACTCGCAGCGAAGGGGAGGCAGAAGATTCCACACGAAAAATCGCCTAAAACGATGGGGTGCATGCGGGGAAGAGGGTCTAGATAAATCTCTGCAACGGCTGCAGGTTCCCCCCTTTCCGCGCTTGATGTCGTGGGGATACGCATTGGAGGAGACGAGGGATGTGGCGGTCAGGAATAGGCGCGATGAGCAGTACCATCGGGCAAGAGCGCCAAGAGATATAGATATCGGTGCCCTTTTTCGATATTTTCCATGCGTTGCAATTCCTAATGGCCGGGTTTCCGAGGGGGTGTTTCCTCGCGCGAACAGACTTCCGCAGGTTCGCCAGGTCCCGTCCGCTCGTGCGTCGTCTCGTGCGTTGGTGCTGGTTCGTAGGTAGGTCACAGCCCGATATTTCTCGGGACGGGTAATTGTAGGCGGAGGGCCAGAATGACCGCAGAGCCTTCGAGGGGCCAACACGTGGCATGTGCCCTATTGTCGACACTAAAGAAACAAAAGCGCAAAGCTGACTGCAGCGATGGTAATGTTGAAATGGGTCGCGAGGAGGGTCGTGCGTACCCTCAACCGTGAGAGGCAAGTGCGACTTGTCGGTTTCGACGGGACGATACCTATTCCCAGCAACGTGGTCGATGAAATTACCTAACCACCGCGCACCCGTGGATTCTACGACTCGATTGTTCGTCTCGGGACACACACAGACTTCTATGCAGGCACACAGCATATCGCCCGGTAACCATCAGGGCAAAACAGCAAAAGGCAGGATCCCAAAGTTTGGGAGTCGTTGGTGCTGGTCCGTGCTGTGTAAAGCAGGGGGTAGCCAATTCGTTTGGGGGTCAGGGGCCAGGGCTGAACAACCCTGCCTGCTCCGCAGTGAGGGTCGTGTTCTGAAACACACGAGCTGGAACCCGAGAATGGGAAAGCGCAGCCCGTTGGACATTGTATTTTTGTGGTGCTCGTTGAGAGAGAACTGACTGCCCACAACAACAGTGGATGTCGAGAATGACGCGACACGACAGATCGGAAGCCAGCGGACCAACAAGCCTTGTGTTGATCTCTCAGGTCTGTGTTCGGCGGGATCGCTCGTTGATGGGATGGATCGTCGTCATGGATTGTTCGTCATGCGGATAATTCTTTAGCCTGGCGGAGGATCCTGTTTCGGTGGCGTGTTTGGAGGTCTCAGAGAGCTCAGCACTCTACGTGAAACGCAGCTTCGATTGGCTTGCTTGCTTTGCTGGCTGCCTTCACCCTCTGTTCCCGCTCTACAACCGGGGAAGTCAGCCAACAGATGTACGCAATACCGGCTGTACCTTGAGCGAGTTTGCGGATTACGCGGGATTGTCAAGCAGTCCTCCCCAAACACTGTTTGCGGGCGCGGGAATAGGCGGATATCAGACAGCGGGACAGAAGCGCTGGGCCGCACTTTGAACACATGGCATTCAGGTACGAAGCGGTGGAGGAGATGCAACCACTGGTTTCGCAGAACTTGGAGGCCATTTCAAGGGTGCATTGGAGGGTTGCTGAGAAGAAGTTGATTGCCGACGCCGTAGAGTCGCGTTGGACCTCAGCCAGGTGACCGGCCCACCCTCTCGTCATCTACCAAATCTGAAGAGACATCGAGGAGGAGGCGGCTGCGGATTTCTCATCAGCCTCTGGCGAGCGTGCGGCCTGGATTTCTATTTCTGATCAGGGACCGGTCCGATGGGCTGCCGCTTATCGACAAGTGATTGCGAGTGGTTCCCCTCTCAGCTCTGCCCTGAAGTGGATTCCCAGATGGTTCTGTTGGCTTCCTGCAATCGTCGTTGCACGAATGTCATTCGCTGCCCCTTCCACCTCCCACCACTCTGCATACAGTCATGTACGTGAGAAGCGCACAGCCATCTTAGACTGCATCAGTCTGCCAATGGCTCGTTGCTGTGTTGCCAGCAGGGACAAGTCGTTCCGCTCAAGGGCCACAGCGACCACTCCGCTTCAGGCCTGCGCAGCGAGGAGCGGCACACCACCGCCGAACCGAAGCTGATGTTGATATCTTTTGAAACTGCAACACCCAGGTACCGAAATTTGCTTGCTGCCAAGCGATCTAGCAACACCCAAGACGGTCGAGCATGGCGGCATACCGCAGAGCAAAGAGGGGGGTTTAGCATGCGAGAAATGGCCGTTGGGGTAAGATCAAATGTCCATCCGTGGATGAAAGCTTTGCCTCTAGAGGCAAATGAAAGCTGAGCTCGCCTTTTCGAACACAGCGCCATCCTCAACCTGCTTAAAGTGGATGTGACCTAGCAATAGCCTGCTGTTCTTGATTTGCGTCTGACATCCCCGTGGTTGCCAGATGGTGTCCCCACATCCCTTTGGTTCGGGAAATCTTAAGTACCTAGGCATCATCAGACTACCAGGCTGCTTGATAGTGACGATTAGTTAGTCTGAAAAACCCAGATGTGTTCACAAAGGCCGTTTGTCACCTGCTTGTCCAACGGCTCGAGCAGGCAGCACTGTCCATCACAAGAGGCTTCGGAGGTTGACATGAACGACGCCGTTCCCGAGACGCCCATGGCAGTTGCCGGATGCACTAACACGTCAGGTTTAGTGCACAGGGCGACCCGGCCACAAGCGGGTGTGTGAGGAGCAGCTCCAGCTCGTTTTGGCCAGTTCATTGGCTGGCCATCAGCGTGCCCCCTGCTGGACCCTCGCCGCGCCCCTCAAGCACCCCTGGGGCTTGTGAGGTGGCACCCCCCAGTGCAGTGGATGGGCGGACTGCGGCAGGGCAAGGACCGGTCCCCGTTCCTTCGATTGATGAGAGCGGGCGGAGAACCTTAGCAGCCAGCAATCCAGTCCAGGCCCACGCTCGACTTTTGCTCTTCTATTTTCCCATAGCCTACCCTCCGACGTCGTCGACGATCTAGCTTGGCTCACGTCCAACGCCAGCGTCGAGCACGATCGGGCAGACGAGCCGCATCTCTGCTGCATCGCCCCTAGTTTTTAGCTTTTCGGCGGTGCTCATCTTGCTGCTCTCGCTTCATCGCTTCTCCGTCCGGGCAACCGTCTGCCCCCCGGCATCGTATTCTTACCCGCGATCGCCCTGCTGCTCCCGACTTGTGTGTGCGCGCCAGAATCTCCTCCGAGACACGCAATATTCGCCTAGCCATCTGTCTCGACGCTGCTCGTCATCCCAATTAGACAGCAAACTTTCGTTGCACGACGCCGTTCTAGTTGCCGAGCGCCGAGGGCCCCTATCGGCGGCCGTACCCGCGATCACGGCTCCGACAGCCGCTGCCAGTCGACTGCACACGACGCCGAACCCGGGCTCTCGATCTTCACGCCCCCTAACGGTTCAACGTTTAACGCGGGTCCGACGGCCAGCAGCGTGCAATTGGGTCTTGCTTCGATGCGCAAGCGCCCCTCGCCTTGTCTCAACCTTCCACAAAACCTCGCTCTTTGATGCAGGTTCACCAACCAACCCCCGAGCTCCCGCCGTTCTTCCGCGGCGTTTCAAGATAGCCCCCAACGCGCAGCAGCGTCACCGTCGCCGCCATGGACGACTACCTGGATAGCCCCATGGATCCGGAGGACGTCTTCCCGTGCAAGGGATGCGGAGAGGTAGGTCTTGAAGCATGCGGCGGCCGAGCAGCAGCTTCCTCGAGAAGGCGCTGACCAACCCCGTTTTTTGCAGATTCTGGAAGAGGGAAAAGCCTTCGAACTCGGTAAGTCTCAAAACCTTACTTTCAATCCCCTTATGCCCCTCGTTCTTTACCAGACCAGGCTGGCGAGACGGCAGCAGGATCTTCCTGGCAAGTCCGCGCTTGGCCAAGCGCCACGAAGCGTCGAGGACATCATGGCGGAACGCAAAGCTCCTTCTCATGCTAACCCTGCAACAGCCGGAAACCGATGGCATCTCGATTGCTTCCGTTGCAACACCTGCAACACTCTCCTTGACTCGGATGCGAACCTCCTCCTACTGGGCGATGGCTCCCTCATCTGCAACAACTGCACCTACAGCTGCAGCGCCTGCGGCAACAAGATCGAGGACCTGGCTATTCTCACAGGAGACCAGGCTTTCTGCGCAACATGTTTCCGATGCAGGAACTGCAAGAGGAAGATTGAGAACCTCCGCTATGCTCGGACGTCGCATGGGATATTCTGCATGAACTGCCATGAGTCTCTTATGGCGCGGCGGCGTAAGAAGTCGAAAGCTGCAGCAGCGCAGGCGAAAGCGCGAGATAAAGACGGCTCGCCCATGATAACGGACAAGTCGCTACCGGCGCTACCGCCCAATGCCGTACCCCCTGGTGGCTTTGCGACTGAGCGTGCGACGCCCGACTCCGACACACCTACCGAGCTGTCCCCGCGTCCGCGGAACGCATACGGGAGGAATGATTCGACCTCACGCAACAGTTCAAGGCCGGATCGCTCTCCTGAGCGAGCAACCGACTCGGCCAAGGAGTCGTCCCTTGCTCCGCCCCAGCAGAACTATAGGAACAATAGGAACTCGACTATCATGTCGGGCGAGCTCAGCAACGGTGACTCGGATGGCTTCTTCATCCCGGTTGCCCTAGACCAGAGCCCTGCCTTGTCGCTGACACCGCAGTCGATATCGGACACGTTCACGGAGGCGAGCCGGAAGAACAAGGATTACTTCCCTCCACCAAGATCTGCTGCTGCCACAAGCGAGAAGAAGGCCGAATCCCAGGCCTCCACTCCTCACATTGCCTTCCAAGCGCAGGATAAGGGGAGGCAGGCATCCTCAGACTACGAGAGTCCGCAGCCGCCGCCGGAACGCCCCGCGCGGAAGCTTTCCAAGAGGACTGATCGGAACGGGAACCCAAGGCCATCACCCGGCGCTGGAGAAGGGAGGAAGCCGTCGAATGGCAAGGTGCCCGGTAGCGACGAGTTCAAGCTGCAGGATGCGCCGAAGAGCAAAAAGCTGGTGAGCCACAGAAGTAATTCCCAGGGGAGCGGCAGCATCGATATCTCGGGTGCGAAGGGCTCCAATGGCTTGCAGCAGCGGAGCAATGCTTCTCCAAGCTCGGGGATGACAGAATCTCCTCCTATGCTCTCGCCTCCAGACCGATCAGCGACTCCTCGTTCGTCGCAGGACCTTCGGCTGAGAGATGAGGGCGAGGTTCGGCCGTCGATAGACTCGCTGGCGTCGGGAGGTTACTCGGAGGGACAGAGCGGAAAGTCGATAATGCGCAAGGAGCTTCCCCCGACCGCATCTCGGAACCGTGAGTTATTCGCATCCCCTTGTACGGCCCAAGATGAAGAGGGAAATCTGACACACGGCTCGTTAGTGAACGGCAAGTCGTTTGAGGCTGGCCAGTCGGGATCGGAGGCGAGCGACGCCTTGTTGTCTCGCCCCGGGATGCCCGAGACAAAACTCAGTGACACGTACATGCAACCGAGAGCGCCGCCTGCGCCGCCTAGCCAGACGGCCACGCAGCAGGCGAGCTCGAGCAACGACGCGGGTGCGGAGCCGAAGCAGTCGCCGAAGCTGCCGCGCTGGAGTGCCGGCGGCGACTTCAGCATGGACGAGGATATGGCTAGGATCCTGGGCACCGATGAGGGCTCCTCCTCGATCTTGCGGCGTGTGTCGAATGCGGTGCGGCACGGGCGAAATAACAGCATGGAAGCCGGCAACAGCCACGGAAGAATCAGCCACAGTAGGAGTGTGAGCGAGACTACACGCGGCACGACATCTCCACGCTGGCCGAGGACGCCGATTGCTGAGGACCCTGCTGTTGCATCGGCCCACGACATCAGCTCCCCTATTTCGCTGGCGGCGGGCGGTAGTGGCGCACAGGAAGACCCAGCGTTCCTGAAGCGGCAGCTCAGAAATTCCGAGCTGCGCGTGGCGGAACTCGAGCGCCAGTTCAACACGGAGAAAGACCTGAAGAATCTGAACAAGAGACTGATGGAGAAGCGGAAGACGGTGTCTGTGCTTGATACGCAGACGGAAATCATGATTCGTCAGATCGAAGTGCTTGCGGGTTACGTTGAGCGTGCCAAGAAGACCAACGAGCCGCTGGACGTGCGTGAGTTCGAGGATTCGGCCATCAAGGAGTTTGTACAGAAGCTGGACCGCGTCAAGCAGGGCATGGCTACCGCTATCGAGCAGCTCCACGCTGAGCGGGATGCGCTGGTGGAGGAAAAGAACCAGGCAGTTGCGGACCGGGACCGCGCACTTCTCGAATTTGAGCAGCTCTCGTCCAAGAACGCACAACTGGCCGACCTCAACAACGACTTGACACACCAAATTCAAGAGCGCTTCAAGTCGCAGATCAACACTGCGGACCTGCGCTCGCCCAACGGTCTTGGTATTTACAGCCATTCCAAGGGTGTTTCGAGTGCTTCGGTCAACCTCGACGCCTCCAGCTACACAGCCAGCACCATGGTCGGCACCGATGTCGAGGAGCCCGTCGTCGAGGGCCCCACCGTCGTCAACATCCGCAAGGGCCAAGTCAAGAAATTCAACTGGAAGAAAGGCTCCAGCAAGGTAGCACACAACATTTCAAAGGGCATCAACCGCGCCGCCGTTGCTTTCCAGCAGGACGAGCGGGACAAGAATCGCCCGTACCAGGGTCTCACAGGCGACAGCATCGGTCTTCCCTACAACATGACGGTTTCTCAAGTCGAAGCGCCCGTCACACCTCAGGGCCCGCTTGGCCCGCCCAACCGTGTCGGCACAGAGGGCTCGCGCCAAGGAGGTGGAGGCGGCTTCGGCTTCTTTGGCAAGAAGAACAACACAATGCCCAAGTCAATGTCGGTCCCCAACATTTCCACGCCCACCGTGGCAGAAGCCCCCAGCACGCTGTTTGGCTCCGAGCTCGTTGAGCGCGCCGATTACGAGCGTCGCCAGATCCCCAGCGTTGTCACACGCTGCATCGAAGAGGTCGAGCTGCGCGGCATGGACATTGAGGGCATCTACCGCAAGACCGGTGGCAACTCCCAGGTGAAGGTGATTCAAGAGGGATTTGAGAAGAATGACGACTATGACATTTCTGACCCTGCACTTGACATTACGGCGGTGACTAGCGTGCTGAAGCAGTACTTCCGCAAGCTCCCGACCCCTTTGCTCACTTACGAGGTGTACGAGCGCGTTCTGGAGTCAAACAGTAAGTTTCCTTTGTCGCCTACTTCGTATCCGTCTGCGCGCTTGCTAACGGTACTCCAACAGCCATCCAAAATGAGGCGGAGCGCTGTGCCCACCTGAGAAAGACGGTCAACATGCTGCCGCCAAAGCATCGGGACTGCCTCGAGTTCTTGATATTCCATCTCCAACGCGTGGCCCTCCGTGAGCGTGAGAACCTGGTACGTGTCCGCTTGCCATTCTTGTCCCGATCGATCATCATGCTAACCTTGACGCCAGATGTCTCCCAAGAATCTTGCCGTGGTGTTTGCTCCCACCATCATGAGAGATAACAACATCGAGAAGGAGATGACAGACATGCACGCCAAGAATATCGCGGTCCAGTTCATCATCGAGAACAGCAACACCATCTTTGGCGAAGCCTGATCCCATCCTCCGCTCCACCTAATCACACGCCTTCTACAGCAAAAGGAGGCAACGGAGCTGACCGTCTCTTCAACATTTGTATTTGATTTCCCATTCATGACGACTTGCGAGGCTCTCTTGGAGCACGCAAAGTCCCCCAGCTCGACATGCCGGCAGCTTTCAAGCCGACATATGACATTGTCTGTGTATATAACCTCTTTCATCGCGCATACCATGTTTCATTGCAAGCGGCGAAGGCGAAGCGGCGAAGCAAGGAATGGACGGTTCGGCGGAAAAGAGGTATGGTTCGTTTTAATGGGCGTTTTTTGCCGCTTCTTGCGTGTTCGCTTTTACCTAGGAACGGAGGAGGCCGGCGCGCGAGGAAGGGACTTTATTTGTCCTTGTCATTTCGGTTTCCTCGGTAGGCAGGCAGCACTGGGCATGAGCGTTTCTGATCTGTGTGTTGCGTGTGCGCATACGCGCGCATATGCTCGGAGAATGATGTATTTTTGTTCGCAATGAGATGGAGGGGAAATCAGAAGACCCTTTCCCCCCCTTTGGGCTCGTTCTTGGGAACGAGATGGAGAAATCAAAGGGGAATTTCCTCCAACATGATTGAGTCTTGAAGATGGAATGATTGCGACTGTGATGATGAATGTCGAGTGAGGCCAATATTTGAAGATCATTCAAAGTTACGAAACTTGCCGAATTTGGTTTCCGTGATGAAACGGGCAGCAAAGAGTATGGATGAAGCGTCAAGTCTATTCCAACGTCTTGCTGGACCGGTGGACGTCTGTATGTACCTTCGCTCCCTTTCTCACCATCTTATCCAAGAGACTAAGTTCTCTGATGAGACGCGCAATAAGTATGCAGTCTCTCAACACAACAATAGACTTCAGCTCGCTCACAAATCGGAGACTTTGTTGCTCTAGACGCGGAGACTTTGCAACTTTCTACATCCGACTGCAGGGCACAGAACGCCAACGTCTCTCACCTCCCCTATCAATTAAACCGGGTATCATCACTCAACAGACATGTCATTCCCTCATCTCCACCCCAGTCACGCAACCCTTTCTTATCCCGACCCCTCATCCCCCTCCTTTCATCCCATCCACACTCCGTACAAGCCCCTATGCCCCCCTCGTCCCCCCTACGTCTCCCCCACAATCCTCTTGACTTTATCTAACAACAACCCACTCTCTCTCCCCAGCTTCCGCTTCCCGTCCCGGCCGGGCGTCTTCGCCTTTGCCATGCGCTTGCGGTATAGCTCCCGGTCTGCTATCGCCTTCTCGCGCTCGGCCTTGCGTCGCGCGATCTCAGCGGCCCGCGCTTCTGCCTCGGCTTTGGCGGCCTCGGCGGCGGCGATTTGTTTGGCGAAGTAATCTGGTTTTTGGGGGCGGGGTTTACGTTCTCGTCTTTCTCTTGGTTGGTGTTTTTCTGGTTCTGGCTCGGGCTGGGACGGGGCGTCGAGCATGGCTTGTCGGGCGGGGTGGATTGCTGGGGGTGTTGGGTCGGTGGGTTTGTCGTCGTCGTCTTCAGAGTCCTTGGGGTCGTCATGGGAGGTGGATGGCTTGGGGATGGTAGGGTCGAGCTCGTCGGCGGGGATAGGGAGGGATGGGGCGGGGTTCTGAAGGGCGCGCTCGGCTTTGAGTTTGGCGTATTGTTTTTTTACTTTGGCTTTGACGATGAGGTTCTTTTTGATCTTGGTCACTTTGCGTTTCCACGCGCCATCGGGGAGGTTGGCGGGGCCGACGCGGAAACCGGTACGGGGTTTCTTTTTGCGGTCATCGCGATCGCCGGGGACGTCGTCGTGGGGGCGTTTGGGAGCCATGGTTGGTGGTTTGGTGGTGGTTTTCGTGATGGCTGGGGGGGGAGGGGGAGTCGTGGATGTGGTGTTGGAAGTTTTTCGATAAGGGGTGGTTCTGCCGCGTTATCAGGCCAAGGCGGTGAAGGAGTTTCGGGTCGACTGAGTGGGGTGCTGCGGGGATCGGTGCTTGCCCTGTCCTGGCCTGTCAATGGAGCGTTGGCGGTTGACTCAACGCTAAAATGAAACGGCGACCCTTGATCCACTTATTTCCTTTCACCGCTCGCTGTGGTTCGTACTGTATGGACGGCATCTATTATTTTGCGTGCTCCGTGGCACGATGCTCCGAGACCGAAAACAGCCGGGAAGTCAAGGGTGTGCTAGAGGAGATCAGGTGGTGATCAGGTGGCACCGCCGAGCGTTTCTTGCAGCCGACGGCTTACCCAAAGTTGCCAGCTCTTGCTGCACCCAATCGATGGATGCAGCGAACTGCAGGACGGAGGATGCGGCAGCACGGACGATGACGCAGGATATTGGCTACCAGCGAGCTCTGCAAAAGAACGTGAACTTGGCACCACGATAATGCCTGATAAATGCATGCTGCAGTGCAAGCTCGGGCGAGTGCAAACGAGTCGCATTTGGCTGGCCGCTGGGAGGCGTTCGTTCTGCGCCCCCTGCTTGCCCCAGTGCCAGCTCACTGTGTGGAGTCCTTCAATGAGCTGGGCTGGGCCACCTTCTGCCGTCACCATGAGACAGCAACCAAGGTCATGAATCAGCTCAACCACTGCCCTTTTTACCTTTCAACTCCGGAAAAGACCTCCAGCGCTCGCTCTGCTGTCGCCCTGGTTTGTGATCACATATTTCGAAATAACTCGGACCCAATTTCCCAAAAGCACCTGCCTATGATTGTAAATTACGTCGACGCCTGCGAGTAGCGCTCCACAGCCGCCACGTCCGCTCACGAGTCAATGCTAGGGCCCCTCAGGGTCATAGATGCTGCCTTCCGGGCCAGCCCTTCCCCGAAACTTGTGCAACAGCGACTTCGACGGGACGCCTGGAGTGTTCTTTTTGGGTGAAACGACAGGAGAGAAAAGGGGCCGGCGAGGCTCTGCGATGGGAGCGACGGTGAACGACGGCTTTGCTCGATCAAGGGAGACCAAGATCAATTCGCGAAGCCCTTCAAGATGCCCATGTTCCAGGAAAACTTTGGAGCGCAGGAGGTCGCTGGGGATGTCACGGACGACCATGCGGATGAGAATCTGGCCCAACCCCCTGATGGCGCCCACCGCAGCTTGAGTCGACGGGTTTCGGAGGAAAGCATTCGAACTGAGCTCTGCGAAGGCCCTATTCCCGACAGTCCTCCCAACGCCCCCACTCCTGACCCCAGCGTCGAGAATGCCGTCTCGGACAGAGCTGAGCTTATTGAGCGCCTCAAGAGGGGTGAGAGCCCGACGTGGGTCCCTAATCGCCATGTATGTAACTTTCTCACCATGTCTTCTTCGATTTGCTGCGGTGGGCGGTTGCGTTAACCATGAAACAGCTTGAATCGCTGTTCAACGAGAACAAACCTGCAAACTCCCCTCCACGGACTCCCCAGCGCCCGAGCCCTGCCTCCCCAGGCCTGCTGCCAGCGCCGACCATCACCCCCCAAAAGGCGGACGGCAAGGACGGAGATGCTGGAGCGGAGGCTCGGTTGCAGGATGGGCTGACTATCGAACGCCCGAGGTCCGCACTTCACAGTGGCAACTTCACTCCTGAGGAATCTTCTCCCCGTGACCAAAATTCTCAAACCGCTCATCTAGAAGAAGAGACCAATGAGTTCACATCAACCACCGCCCCGTGGATGGCCACCTCGCCCCCGAGGCACTACACGCCATTCAATTTCGGTCGCCCCACGACTGACTACAGGCGCGAAGCCTTCAACCCATCCGGAACCTCTTCCCTGTCTTCGTCATTCTCGTCAAGCTTCATCTACAAGCCACCGACAAGTCCTCTTGTGCAGTCAGAGATCAATGAGGATCTTGCTTTGAGCTTACCTTTGAACAGCATTAACATCGCCACGAGCAGCCCCCGGAATCCACGGCGCCATACCTTAAACTTCAACTTATCTCAGTCTTCTCCTTTTGGCAGTGCGGTGGGCGAGAGGCACACCCCAGTCCGCCGGGATGGGACATATCCATATCAAGCTCACCAACCACGCCGATCCCTGAACTCAACGCCGAACTTTTCACTTGTCGGGTCTTTGCCGCAGACGCCTGCGATACTCCGGCCACGGCGACCTTCGATCGGTTCAGAAGTGTCTCCTCTTCAGCATGCGTCGATGGTTGGCTCCTACGAGGAAAGCATCTTGCGAGGCCGCATGTCAACCACACCGTCGAAGCCGTTGGAGTTTTTGGCCCAGATTGGTGTCTTGGGGCTCGGAAAATGCAAGCAAAACTTGCGATGCCCGTCTCACGTCACCTTGCCATTTTCGGCCGTCTTCTACAGCTACGCCACGAGTGCTCACGGAAGAAGCGGCACAGAGGATGGACCGAGTCCCTACGTCGGCCAGATCGACCTGGAAAATGGCCTCCCGAACCCGGACGAGGGGCAGCGGGCGAAGCGAAAGCTCCAGGCTAGATATCCAGAGCTCAGAGCTGCTGACGAGGAGTCGACGGTCCACGGCGACGCCGAAAACTCGGAAGGGGAGGCTAGGAGGCGGGTGAGAACGAAAAAGAGGTCCAAGTCGCCGAAGGCGCCGCCGGGCGGTGGGTACCGCATCCCTGAGAAGGGCCAGCTCCAAATCATCATCAAAAATCAGAACAAAACCGCCGTCAAGTTATTCCTCGTGCCCTATGACCTAGCAGGCATGGAACCGGGAACCAAGACATTCGTCCGACAGCGTAGTTACTCGGCTGGACCCATCATTGACAACATTCCAGAGGCCAAGGACGTCAACGAGGAACGGCCGGTTTTGCGCTATCTCATTCACCTGCACATATGCTGTCCGTCAAAGGGGCGGTTCTATCTCTACAAAAGCATTCGTGTGGTTTTTGCAAACCGCGGGCCAGATGGCAAGTTGCCACTGCGCAACGAGATCACGTACCCTGAGCCTCGTTTCAGCTCCTACAAACCCGTGCGAGTCATGCACCCCCAACCTTCGGCACACATCAGTGGCCCGGCCGCTAGGCTGGCTTCTGAGAAGGCATTCCGGAGACGGAGCTCTGGCTTCTCCTACGGCCAATACCCTCAGGCTTTTGATACGCTTGACGGGATGCCACCACCCATGCCTGGACACATCCCGTTTGGCCTCAGCGCTGGCCGTGTCCCCAGCACTCAAGTCGGGGCGATTCCCGTCTCGCTGTCCCAGGTGAACACCCTACTCGCCGGCAGCATCGCGCACAAAGAGGTCACTCTGCAACAAGAAGAAGACAGCTGGTCTGCCCAATCGCAACAGGATGAGATGAGCGGGCTGGTCATGACCGGCCGAGCGGACTCCAACAGCCGCTACGACAAACTAAGCAAAGGAGATGTAGGATATGGCGGAAACGCTTTCCTCTCGGGCACCAATCTCGGCGTTGCCCCTGAGAGTCTACTGTCCAAAAGACTACGCTCACTGGGCGTGCAGACAGATTTAGATAGCCTTGCCGCAGGAGAGCGCAGCGGGGCCCAAGAACAAGATGGCGCACCACTTTAGAACTATTGCGCTGTGTGGCGCTGTGTATTACAACCAAGTGACAGGAAACCCACGACTGGACAGATTTGTTAAGAAAGAGGTTGAGAATGGTTGGTGGTTGTCTGCGTTTTACATGGAGTTGGCGTTAAAATATAACAGATGATACCATGTTTTACTCAGTTGCAGATATTCGAATTCAGATTTATACAGTTTTTGCGCCCGGGCTACATGACGGGTTAGATATGGGGAGTGATGCCTTAATGACATGAGCTGTCTTCGGTCACGGCGGGTTGTGATCCATCCATACCAGGTTATGGTTGACATTCTGCTGGGTTGGGATGGGGTTCATTGTGGGTTATTCCCTGGTTTTGACTGAGTTCTCGCTCAGATCATGTTTTAGACCATTCCACTGTTGCTCTCGGTTTACTTACGGTTTACTATCGGGTTTTAACGGTTTCACACGGGGTTGCTTCCAAGTCGGGAAACAGTTACAACCATGTTCAAGACGAGTCCCAAGCTCACTTGTCCTCGCTCCAACCCCCTTATCATCACCATGAAAAAGGGCACAAACGCTCCAACTGCATGGTACGTGCACATGAGAACGTCTATTATCTATTCCAAACACAAGCTTGCCTGTTGCTGCCCTCATGGGAGGCGACAGCTACAGTCCACCATTTATATATACATGACTGTCCATCTCTATGTGAGTAGCTTATGATACAATATCTTCGCCCGTGATATACAAAATACACACATAACTTTACATGATTGATACAGCACCCACCACACCCGCCCCAATCACTAATATCGCCTGTTCGCAATATCCATCCACCGTAGTGCTTTCCCTCTTTTGCGCTTCTTCGCCTTCAAATCTGGCACGTCCTCCCATTGTTGGTCATCTCCAGCGGCAGAATCCTCACCCGCTGGGGCTTCCTGCCCAGCCACATTCGGTTGCCCGTCGGCGTCCAGAGGAGCGTCTTGCTCCTTTCCGATGCCGAGACGAGCGAGCAGAACTTTCTCAAAGTAATCCTCGGCCACGCTCTTTCTCGTTTTTCCGTCCCCCAGGTCGATCGGAGGTCCGTCTATAATCTCATGCTGAAGCCGTCCTGAGCTCGATCGACTAAACCCCCCAATAGCTCGAACGACGTTGGGACATTCCTCGACAATGTCAGCCAGGTCCCGTTGCGCATCCCTCGAGAACACTGCTTTCCCTTCCATAGTTTGAAACTCTCTAAAGAGCAAGAACAGTGTCTCAGAGAGCGGGCGTAGCCTGTGTGGATCGGAACCAATGCGTCGCGTCTCCAAGGGAAGCAAGTTCTTCTTGGCCGGGTCGGTGATGCGTGCCGTCGCCCAGCCAGTCCAATGGGGCATGAGATGATGTTCAAACGCAAAGAAAGCTTCGCGCCACCTATGCAGAGTCGCAAGGGCCTGGACATGGTAGTTCCAGTTCAGGCGATCGAGTTTGAAACCCGCCTCCTGAACACGGGCAACTACTGCGAGAAGTCCGTCGGCGTCGCGCTCGTTCAGGTAGACTCGCTGCATCGTCTGCAGAGGTTTGCTCAGCCAGAAACGATAAGCGGGCAGGACCTGCCCCCGTTCAGGAGGGCTGTCAGGGCCCGCAGAAGAGCCCACTTTTGGCGGTTTTGCCTCGCGTGTTGTCCGGTCCACGACAATCTCCCATGTAGCCTTGACGTTCTCGTACTTTTTTTCGTAGTAATCTGCAAGCATGAGATTGTGCAAGAGAGTGACAGGAGTTGCTTCGAGGCTTGAGTTGTCGGGGAACTGGCGCCGGTACAAGTCGAGGAGCTCCTGAACTGACGAAAAGTCTCGTAGCTGTGCCAGGATGAACATCATGCGTGCATAAACGGCAGTGGTAGACTCAAAATCCTTGGTTGTAGTGGGCGTGTCGGTCTTCACAAACTCCCAGAACTCCTTCAGGGCGCGGGCAATATATTCGCGTCCGTCCCCGCCGTTCCTCCTGCGAACTGGCAACTTGCTCCAGACCTCCAGCGCCTTGACCACGGCTGTCACCTGCCTGGGTGAGCCTGGAACATTGAGCTTCTTCAGCCTGTCGCTGATGGCCAGCACAGTTTTAGGCTCTCGGCTTTGAACGAATGCGGCCATGAGCAACATGTAATGATCGTAAGTCGGCCGGAAGACGTTGTGCTCAACGGAGGTTCGGAGAAAATGTAATGCGTGGTGCGACTGCCGGCAATTCACGAGCCCGGTGAGGAGATGAGAGTAGGTGTCGTTGTTGTAGCGAACCCCAAGCTCCTTCATGGATTCTAGAACCCGGTTCACTCCATTCAAGTCTCGCCGTTCGGCAAGGTGTCTAAGCAGGGTGTTCCAGAGAACAACGTAGTCGCCATCCACTGGTCGCGTCCGCGTCATTTTGGTACACATCCCTTCAGCTTGCGGTAGTCTGTCGTTCTGGCAGTACGCCTCCAGCACCGCATCAATCATGGAGAGGTCCGGGTTGATGCCTTTATTCGTCGCCAGTGTGTAAAGCTCAATGGTGGAGTCGAGATCCCCCCGAAAAGCAGCAAAGTTCATCACAGTCCCAAAGCTGACGTGATCTGGTGTCTCGTAGGTTGACAGCTCCATGAGTGTGCGAAGGGCCCCTTCGTAGTCGTAGCTTTTCGTATATGCGTTGATCAGAATGTTCCAGAGTATCGGGCCGGGCGATTTTCCCATCTTCTTAGTGGCTTCCTCAAGGAGGCGACGAGCTGCCTCGGGTTCCCCCCTCACCGCATGCGCATGCATCTGTTGGGCAACGCAGGGGACCGGATCCATCTCCATGCCTCGAGGTGACAATTTGGCCCATTCCCGCGCCAGGTACGTGACCGACTCAACATCGCCTCGTCGCGCGTACATTGGCATGATCTTCTTGATGGCTCTGACATCCAGCCGACCATGGAAGCGTGTCCAGTCCTTCATGACCATTTCTATCTGGGGTATATCGTCCAGAAATACGTTAAGCATGGATCGAAGGATATCGAGAGGCACGTGAACTTCAGGAAGCTCGCGATATCTCCTGTACAGCATGCCTGCCTGCTCAAACCGCTTTTCACGGATGCAGAAAGTGATGTGCGAGTAGTAGGCCATTGCGTCCTGGGCGTAAAAGAGCACGTAGTTGGTTTCGCCTGGCTGAAAAGAGGCCAATGACGTCCTTGCCAGGCACCCAAGCAGTCTGCTCAGTTGTTGTAACAGCTGGTCTGCTTCCTCACCTGACCTCTGCTTCTTGAGATACGATCTCAGCTTGCCTATCTTTCTCCCAAACCTAGGCAGCGTAGGCAACTCCCGATACTCCATTGCCCCACACACATCAACAGTCGTCGAGTGCATTGGGAGAAGCCTGGCGACGAAATCCAAAAGCCCTTCCCTCAAGCCATAGCAGAGCAAGGCGTCGATTCCGTGCCCAATGCTGCGTTGTGACAGCGCTGCTTCAAATATTTCCCGGGCCGATTCTGTATCATGCAGCACGAGCCTGGCCCTGATGGCCGCGTTCACGAGCTCTGGTGTCCACTCTTCTGGGTAGAGATGAGAAAAGAGCTTCAAGACCCTCTTCGCGTCGATTGGCCGGTCGGATTTTGCTAGGCGAATCGTGATCTCCGTCCGAAACTGGTTCCGCTCACTCGGTTTGAGATGCATATACTCTTCCCAGAGCATCTCGTATGATTGACCCTGAGACTCCAACAGGTCTCTCACTATCTGGAGATGTGACTGTCCGCGGGGTGAACCAGCTGCTCGCGGAAGATCGGAGCTTTGCAGATCGTCAACAGTCGACCCGTTGTTTTGCGCCTGAGGGCTATCGCCACTAAGTGGGCCGTCCTGTTCCGTTAAAGACTCCCTCGCTGTGTCTGCTGCCGGAGGCTCCTCAACAGGAACGGAGTCTGTGCCGGGGGGTTCGGAAGCTGATGATGTGAACGGACGAGCGGAGACTCTACCGGTAGATAGCTGATTGGGTTCGAACCGCTGAGGAAAGTTGGGTCGCAGGCGTTGAAGCAGAGCCGCGGCACCACCCGGGTAGAGAAAGTCGAGGAGGAAGGCGGACGCTGTCATTGTGTCAGGTCTCCTCGTCGGTCGTGGTTGTTGGGCCGGGGGCGCCTCGCAATCGGTAGAGGGCAGGAGCACGAGAGCGCGACAGGCGTCAAGCAGCTCAACACTGCTGGCGCCATGGCTCCAGAAGTTCGTGTGAAGTCGGCGGCGGGATGTTAATGGTGGGCGGGCTGCAGGGAGGACTTTCTGGAGGCTGCATGTCTCGATGCTGATCGCCGTCCTCTCCAGCATCGCGGACGACTCGGTTCCTGGGCCGTGGAGAGCACCGATACATCACCGGAGACGTATGAGAGACCTGCGCTGGGCCCGATGCATAGCGACACCACTAACCTCGAGCGGCGTTGTGGTTTTCTAGGGGTTACGATCGCTCTGTAAAATTTTGGACGCGCCGGTGGAGCGGCCCAAGCTTCCTTCCGTCAGGCCATCGAAAGATGGCTCGGTCAGGGGTCGATTACTGCCAAGCCTTGCCAGCTGGTGGGAGCTCCTTGACAGCTCCTTTCGCTGGCGGACTCGAGGGCTGAGATTTGTGCGGGGCTTGCTGCCCCACCAAGTCCAACGTTCACGCTGTCCGTCATCCAGACTTGAGGTACCAGCTCCCCCAATTGACGGCTCGCCGCGCGCTTCTCCGGAAATATGGACATCACGAAGACGGTGGTGTCTTTGAGGGAGGCTGCATTGCTCTATGGCGACTACGGCACATACCATACCCAGCTGTCGAGGAAGCTGCTGAACTGTCGCAAAAAGTTGAATATCGCAACCAAGAACCGGGGCAAGTTCCAGAACAAGGGCACAGCAAGCGCGGAACAGATTGGCGAGAACCATGAGTACGGCGCACCTCTCCCGCAAGTTGGGAAGGTCTCTAACCAGTGCGCCTAGGTACCTTCGTCTCCAACTCCTGACGGCCGAGCGAACATGGGCCAACGCCATGTCCATGAAGGCGACGCACACGGCCGACACAAAAGGAATAAACAGCAAAGCCCGATCGCACATTGTTTCCAGGCTCGAAAAAGGCGCAAAGACTGCGCAATCTCTCGCCGACGCCCTTTCCCAGACTGCCGCCAGCGGTGCTAGCCCTACGGACGTTCTTGAAGCTCGCGCCTACGCCGCGTTGCTCAAGGGAGCCGCCCATTTCGAGAAGCAGAACTGGCAAGGTTGCTTGAAGAGTTATGCTGTGGCTCGAATCATCTACACCGCACTTGCGGCATCGGTGAAAGAAGACATCTTCAAGGACCTTCTTTCCGAGACCATCGATCCCTCTATCCGCTACGCTGCATATCAAGCCAAGATCCCCCGGACAGAACCAGTTCCCAGCATCGCCCGCAAGGCCTTCTTACACGCAGGTGGTGAGCTTGTGTCTGAAGTTAAGGAGCACTTTCCAAGCGTCCTGGAACATGGCGGCCTAGACGATAAGAAGGGCTCAGCAGGAGGTGATGGCGCGCCATCCACATTGACGTGGCGAGGGCGAGAGGTCAAGATCGAAGATGCTGCCATTGCGGTGGCTTGGGCTTCTGTGGCAGCAGCAAAGGAAGCACTGTCTGAGAAAGTATCTTCATCAAGCCAACTGCTTCCAAAGGACGTGGCTGCAGCCTATGATGACATCCTGATCGCAAGCCAGGACGCCGTCGATGCAACAAAGCAAGCGATCGACGAATTGAAGGGCGAGGGAGTACCTCAAAGCGATCCCCGCATGCAGGGCCTCCAGATCACCCGCACCGCCGTCAACTTTGAGATGATCAGTTGGCGGATCGGTCGCAATAGAGTGCTGATTGGGAAGGACGACGGAGCGCATCTCGACTTCGGAGAGGCGGCAAAGACGAAGAAAGCTGAAGATGATTCCAGCCCTGACCACGGACAAGACCTAGCCCCTGGCAGGCAAATTGCCAAGCTAAAGGAAAAGGTTGTCTTGTATGACGGCATCCTTCAGAGCATCGAATCTGTCTCGGAGCTCCCAGGCGTGGCAAACGATGAAGAGCTTTCATCCCGGCTGGAGGCAACAGAGGAGTACTTCACAGCTCTCAAGTTAGTCCCCCAAAAACCACTCATCCACATAAATTGCTGACCAGTCGTCAGATGCCTAGCAATCGCCCGCTCACACTCCATCGCCGGAAACGCACTAAACGCTCTTGCACTCATCAAGCACGCCTTGGATGAAAGCTCTTCCGCCCTTCCCATCCTTTCAGCCGGACCTGATGCTGAATCCGGTTACTCACCTCGCAATATCCACGTCAACAAGAACGACGCAAAGTCTCTCCACGACCTTCTGAGCGGCGAACTTCAGCGCTCCCGTGCCCTTGTCGAAATCCTCAATTCCAACAAGAAGTCCACAAGCGTCGCATCACAATCTGGAGATGCTTCTAAGCCGCTCGCAGCTCAGCTGTCCAACTATCCTTCAAGTGGTATCGACCTCGAAAACATTGTGGCTTATCCGCCACAGTTAGAGCATGTTCCCGTGAAACCGCTCTTCTTGGATGTTGCCTGGAACTATATTGACTATCCTGACAAGAAGGGGCCCTCCAAAGATGCAGAGAGCGCGCTGGGGAAGGCGAACGCAGCGGCAGCAGAGCCGGAGGCGAAGCCTCAGAAGAGAGGTTGGTTTGGGTTTGGAAGGTAGTGCTCTATGCCCTTTGGAGTCGAGGGCTCGGGTAGATCATGTTGTGGCATATCCCACCAAGCCGATGATTTATACACATGAATCAACGTTCGAACCACGCAGGTCGTGAGCGATGCAGTAATGTGAACAGAATGACTTCTTTTTTCAGCACTTCGCCAGCTCTCTATTGAGGGGGGATTCTAATTATGTCCGGTTTCATGGTCTCGCTGTTGACCACAAAACATATCTACCACATACACTCAACATGCAGCCTACCCGATCCCCCCTTTCCGTTCCGGCGCCACACCCCCCATCTTGTCATTGAAAATCGTAAGATGATTTCCCCGTAAAAGTTTGATGCACAGGAACGCCTTCCGCCAGTCTTGCAATATTAAACACAGGACAAGCTGCCAGGCCTTCCAGTAAAAGCACGATATGATACAAAGAGTACACTGGAGACAAGCTCCAAGCTAGTCAGACAGATGGTAGAAAGTAGAGGGGTATAACGGATGGTGTGGGGTGGATGAGTTTTAAGGCTTCTTCTCGCCTTCAGAGCCAGCATCCTGGCTACCGCTCTGGGGCTGCTCGCCAGACTCGGCACGGGCCTTATGCATCTTGTCGAAGAGGTTCAGGCTGGCAACCTGGAGCTCGTCGGTCTTCTCCTTGAGCTCAGCAGCGGTGGCAGTGCCCTCGCCAGACTGGCTCTTGGCGACGAACTCGCGCAGCGAGGCAATCTTCTCGCGGATGCCGTCAGCCTCAGTCTTGTCGAGCTTGTCGGCATACTCGTTGAGTGCCTTCTCAGTATCGTTGAGCACGCTGTCAGCGCGGTTGGCAGCCTCAATGGCAGCCTTGCGCTCCTTGTCCTGCTCGGCATACTTCTCGGAATCCTCAACCATCGACTGGATCTCGGCATCAGAGAGACCAGAGCCAGAGGCAATAGTGATAGACTGGTCCTTGTTGGTGGACTTGTCCTTGGCGTGGACGTGGACGATGGAGTCAGCGTCAATGTCGAAGGTGACCTCAATCTGGGGAACACCGCGGTGGGCGGGAGGGATGCCGACAAGCTGGAAGTTTCCGAGGAGCTTGTTGTCACGGACAAGCTCGCGCTCACCCTGGAACACCTTGATCTCGACAGCAGTCTGGAAATCAGCAGCGGTGGAGAACACCTGTGACTTCTTGGTGGGGATGGTGGTGTTGCGATTGATCAGGCGGGTGAAGACACCACCAAGAGTCTCGATACCGAGGGAGAGAGGGGTGACGTCAAGAAGGAGAAGGTCCTTGACCTCGCCGGACAGAACGGCACCCTGGATGGCAGCACCAATGGCGACAGCCTCATCAGGGTTGACCGACTTGGCGGGGTCACGGCCGAAGATGCTCTTGACGGACTCGGCAACCTTGGGCATGCGGGTCATGCCACCAACGAGAATAACCTCCTGGATGTCCTTGGCCTGGAGACCAGCGTCCTTGAGAGCCTTCTGGACGGGTCCAATGGTCTTCTGGATGAGGGGGTCCATCATGGCCTCGAGCTGGGCACGGGTCATCTTCTGGTTGATGTGCTTGGGGCCGGAGGAGTCAGCGGTGATGAAGGGCAGGTTGATGTCGGTCTGGAGCGACGAAGAAAGCTCGATCTTGGCCTTCTCGGCAGCCTCGCGGATTCTCTGAATGGCCATGCGGTCCCCGGACAGATCAATGCCGGAGTCCTTCTTGAACTGGGCGACGAGCGAGCGGACAAGCTTAATATCGAAGTCCTCACCACCCAAGTGGGTATCACCGTTGGTGGACTTGACCTCGAAGACGCCATTCTGGATCTCGAGGACAGAAATATCGAAAGTACCACCACCCAGATCGTAGACAGCGACGACGCGGTCAGCCTCCTTCTCAAGACCGTAGGCAAGAGCGGCAGCGGTGGGCTCGTTGACGACGCGGAGAACGTTCAACCCGGAGATCTGGCCAGCGTCCTTGGTGGCCTGGCGCTGAGAGTCGTTGAAGTAGGCAGGAACAGTGACGACGGCATTCTTGACGGTCTTGCTGAGGTATGCCTCGGCAGTCTCCTTCATCTTGTTGAGGACGAAGCCACCGATCTGGGAAGGCGAGTACTTCTGGCCGCGGGCCTCAACCCAGGCATCGCCGTTGGAGTGCTGGACAATCTTGTATGGGACCTCCTTGATATCTCTCTGAACCTCAGCATCGGTGAACTTGCGACCGATTAATCGCTTGGTAGCGAAAAGCGTGTTCTCTGGGTTGACAACAGCCTGACGCTTGGCAGCGACACCAACGAGACGCTCGCCATCCTCGGCGAACGCGACAACCGAGGGCGTTGTTCGTGCGCCTTCCGCGTTCTCAATGATCTTGGGGACCTTGCCTTCCATGATGGCAACGGCAGAGTTGGTGGTACCTGTTCAATTGATGTGTTAGCCCCAGGCCCTGGGTGGGATGCTTGGGAATGTGGCGGCTTACCCAGATCGATACCAATGACGGCGCCCTGGACCTTCTCATCGGATCCCGTCGACTCGTACCGCCTGTAGGCAGGAATCATAGGCTTGCGAAGCATACCCGCAGTGCGGGAAGCTCTGGGAAGCTATGGCGCGCATTGTGTCAGCTTTGTCTGATGTTGGAACTTGAGAGCGACTCGCGAGAGCTGTCGCGTCGCCACTTACAGCTCGGGCGAACCTTGCCGGCATCATCTTGAATGTGTGTGATTAGAAAAGATTATTAAAGAGAGCGCCTTGGTCTAATAGAAACAGATCCAAGGAGGAAGGGGTACAGCAGACGGGATTTGATGAGATGGGCTCGAAGGTCGAGTGATGTATATGATGAGTGAAAAGTATGGAGGACTCGGCAAAGCTCCTTATGTATTGAAAAAAATTTCGAAGGCAGCACGGTCATCGAACTGGTTGGAAATTTCGCTGGCAGCAAGTGGGTCCACCAGTTCGCCCCACAATCTCGTCACCACGCGTAAAGTCGGAGCTCGGCTGCACGTGACTAAGCTTCTGTGGGCCCGCCATTGGCATGGATGCCGACATTGAATTGGCGAGCCGCATGATGGCTCAGGACAAATGCAAAAGCCGTCGCGCGTTGAGGCCGCAGGTATTTCTTGATGCGCCGGATTTCCTCGAGCAATCCCGGTGTGGCTTGTTGAGGCTGTCGGAGCCCCCATGATCTCGCCGCTGAGCATTTGAACTCCTTGCAATGTACTCAATGCTAGTGACAGAGAGTGAAGTCTCGGTGACTTAAGTGGTGGAATAAATAAAACGACGCATGCGTTGCTTGCACCATGCGACGACGAGCACCTGTTCCAGACGCCTGCCATCAGCGCTGGCAGCGGCAATACAACGAAAGAAATTGTTTCCAAGACCTGGTTGTAAATTTTGAAGACTCGTAGTTGGTCCCCTCTAACTCAACGCTCAACGGCGGTAATTCAATTTACGAGGCCTCATTATTGCTGGTGGCGAGGCGCTTTATGGTTCCGTGACGGCAGGAGCCGTTTGCTTTACTCCGCAGTCCCTCCACAGCAATGACGAACACCTAGACTGAGGACCCCATCCCACCAAGCAACTCGACATCTTCAACACACTTCGCCATCCACCCAGCACTTGGTTGCACGCGCTTGCACTAGGGATTAGCCGTGTCCAGCGCCGAATCTCAGGAACCAGAGCTGCAGCGAAACGGAAACAGCAAAATCGCCTTTGATGGTCGCATCCCGCTAGACATTCGGCCACAACCGCGGGCACGATGGCCGTGGATCACGACGAGTATGGAATCCCAGCTGCAGACCGATGACTTCACTTGCCTGTCCGATTTGAGTGCTGACCGTGGTGATTGCGCGCACAGCTACGTCCCGACCGAGGATCTTATCCTCGCGAAACCCCGCCGACATTATCGCGCCTCCGTCCACGCCATGTGCGTTCCCCTTTCAGATCTTGCAGTGGCACCTGGAGTCGGGATGAGATCCGCGGTGTCGTCGTACATATCTCTGTCTAACACCCCCAATCTAGTCATTGGCAATTGCGATCCCTCATTGGAGCCGAAGACCAGCACCTCGTGTACTACGTCACAGGCGACCTGAACAAAAATGTCCAGAGACTCAACACCATCACCCGCGAGACCGAGACGATCAAGCGACTACCATTTTCACCGAGATGTCTTGTTGCGGAGAACGGCTGGGTATGCTGTGGTGGCGAGACCGGCGAGTTCGCCGCAGTCAATGTTCGGGAGACGGAGACATCAGGCGAGGCTGTGCAACAACAGCTGAACAGTTTTCTCGAAACATTCCCAAATCCCAGCGAAGACTTTTCATCCAGCGACGCGTTTCACGCAATCATGCGCGCCCGCTCCAATAAGAACATAATGGCCGACAGCAAGAAGTTTGGCAAGGAGCTTGTAAACTGCATCACATTGTGGTTCACACCGACGCTGGCGGCCCCCTTTGTCGGAGCTTACACCGAGCCGATGGCAGTTCTATCCAATAATGACAAAACCGTGGCGTTAATTCGACTTCGGGACCTGGAGGTTGATGAGCAGATCTCCTATCCTGATTGCGTAAACAGGGCGATTATCTCCCCGGACGGCCGCCTCCTCATCGCCATCACTGACGACCCCTATCTTTATATACACGAAAGAGTCGAAAAGTCGTCCCGTTCTGCCGGCTCATTTCGATCTACTACAACCAAGTACAGATGGGTCTCCCGTGGCAAAATTCATCTCCAAAACCAGCGGGCAGAGGACCCTACTTGCGTGAGGTTAGAATTACCCCTGAACCCTCACTCGCGTTGTGTCGCACCAGTTACTTACGGGAGCAGGGGAAGCTTCGCCGCATGCTTTTCGGGGACGGGCAAGTACCTTGCCGTGGGGACGCAGTCGGCCAGCATCTCCATCTTCGACGTAGCTGCCCTGACCGTCGCAGGCGTTGACCCACTTCTCAAGACCTTCGGCGCATCAAGAAGAAGTGAAGAATGCGGCGCCGTACGTGACATGGCCTTTGCGCCTGGATACAGCGACTTGCTTGCCTGGACCGAGGATCGCGATCGCATAGGCATAGCAGACCTCCGCCACGGCTACGTGTCCCGGCAGGTCATCTCCCTCAGCAATCTGGAGGACTATGAACACATTTCCATTACCGACAAGAGCGCTATCGATCCACGTCCCCTAGAGACACGGGTAAGCGATACCCTGTCGTCTAATTTTGCTTCTGCCTTGGATATATCACCGGATAACCGGGACCCCCTCTCGAGATACTACTCCCCACTAACCCCACAAGAGACAATGGTGCTAGCAGCCTTGCAGGAGCACCGCCGACGGCAGGAGCAGCGTGAGGAACGTGAGCAACGGATTCGAGGCCAAGATGAACCCCCTTCTACGGCACCACGATCTCTCTGGGCGGAGCGTAACACGCGCTCGGCCCAACCATCAGACAGCACAAGTTCGAGCGCCAGCTCGCGGCCGCGTGGCGAGCGCAGCGCAAGCGCATCCAGGACGGTCAACGACTTTATTAGCGATGTCCGCAGCCAGCGGGAGCGCATGCGTGATCAGCAGGAACGGCTGCGGGGCCCGATGCGCGAGGACAGCACGTCGACAGCTGATCGCCGCAGGGTTCCGCCCGCATCGTGGCGTGTCCCCATGCCCGCGCTGGTAACGACACAGGCAGGTTTAAACCCTAGCGAACGACGTTCACTTCGCTTGACTGTGGGCTCGCCTTATACAGACGACCTCAGCATCAATCTTAGCAGCAGCATCGTCGCGTCGAGGAACGCAGAGCTGACTGACTACACCCAGGTTGAATTCCACAACTCCGGCGATGGCGGAGGCGGTGAGTCCTCCTCATCTCCTTCGCCTTATGAGGGCTATCGACCCACTGCAGACGCTGACCTTCGCCGGCGCGAGCGCGCAGCGTATTTGATGCGCGAGTGGGGAGAGAACCCAAGCCGCCGCATCGAACGTTACTTTTCCCGCGCTGGCGAGCCTGCGGCGCCAGACCCTCACGACACTTCAGGCTTAGCGTGGAGTGCGGACGGTCAAAGATTGTAAGTCCCCCTCCATACGGACTATCTGGCTCAGAGATATTAACACTCAGTAACAGAATCGTGGGAGCGGATGACGGCATCTACGAGTTCCACGTAAATCAGATGAGGAGAAAGCTGTTCCCGAGCGTCAGTCTGCGGTAACTACCTTCAAAGGGACAGTGCGACGGATACGAAGGCAATATACCATAATATTTGCCAGGTAACATTGGAATATTCACTTTTTTGGGGGTACGCAACATTAGTTTGCGGCATACATAAGGCAGGATTCGGTATGGGATAGGCGGCGTAATTTTACGTTTGTTTGGAAACAGTGGAACGCCGACTGAGCTTCTGGAACATTATCAGTGTGGTGAGCTGTTTTTTTTTGGAACGCGCCATGCTTTGTGTTTGCACGGAAAAGAACCACTGTTGTGTATCAAAACCGATGCTATTTTTGGGGTCCTCGTGGCCAGGATATATGAGCCATCGTGGTCGTCGTCATAGGAGCACAGTTGAACGACTTTCTTAGACTGCGCACGTTGGGGCAATTCATGGATAGCAGCTAAGGCGGGAAGGATATTCATTTCTTTTCCAGTATATGTCCCGATCCGGTGAGCTCTGTTGTCTGCCAAACACACGATTATCTTCCATACAGGACTTTCCTCACTCGTTTCCCGATGGCCAAACTACTAGTTAGACCAGGGCTTTCAATATTGAGCAGATTGACGAAATTCCGGTATCCGTCTTCCTGCCGGATATAAAAGTCAACAAATCCCTGTCCGTGCGCCACCGCGCCGGCCTTTGCGAGCTTGGGCCGTATGCCTGCGTAGTCGGGTTGGAGCTGGGTTTCATCCAAGCTGGGCAGATACTTCTTCACCTCCTCGATTGTCTGAGGTAGCCTCGACTCGTTGACAGACAGATCGTCCGGCGAGTCAACCCACTCCACGTCCGGTCCGAACTTAATGCGGCCCGCCATGTCCAGCGTCAAGTGAGTCCCCAGTCCGCCGTGGCCAGGCTCGGGGGCCGGGTAGATCAGAGTGTTTACCTTGGGACTGGAGGCGGGGTAGGAGAAGTAGTTGCCTTTCGCGTAGTACATTTCCTTGTGGCGGTCCTTGGGGAGAATCATGTTGTGCACGTCGACGGCGCCAAGTCCGGCAGCGTTGACGATTGACTCGGCGGTGATGGCTGAGGCTTCTCCTGTCTGCGAGTCGCGTACCTGGATCTCCCAGCCGCTTGCGCCAGGAGGGTTTCCCTGAGGCGTGATGGCCTCGACCGTGCTAGAGAGAGCGAGAGTGCCGCCAGCATTCTCGAAGAGTCCCAGAAGGGTGACCATCAGGGAGTGGCTGTCAATGATCCCCGTTGTAGGGCTTTCGAGGATCGCCTTCTCAGCCTGAACATCAGGCTCACGACGCTTCGCCTCCTCGCGTCCGACCCAGTGGATGGGAACATTTATCTCGTCTCTGCAGAAAGCGTGTATGCGCTCCAGAGCATCCAGCTGAATGTCGTTCTGGGCTACGATCCACTTGCCGGTGCGTCGATATGGAACGGAGTGCTTGTCACAGAACTGGTAGAGCATGTCCTTGCCGGCGAGGCACAGCTCAGTCTTCAGGCTATCTCTGCCATAGTAAATGCCGGCGTGAATAACCTCGCTGTTGCGGCTCGATGTCTCGGTGCCAACCGCGCCATGGCGCTCAAGCAGTAACGTCGTGTCGGTTGGTCCGCCCCTTTGCGCCAGCTCCTGAGCGATAGCGAGACCGACAACGCCTCCGCCAATGACTACGTGGGTGAAATCAGCCGGCGTGCGGCCTGGCGCGAATTCGGCGAAGCTTCGATGGCGAGGCAATCGATGCCTCAATGGCGCCGATGTCGCGAGCCGGATAAGGGGCCGCGGCATTGTTTGCGTCGGGTAGCGGAGGCTTAAGCAATGGCCTGATGGGGCGATGGTTGTTCTCCACTAGCGAGACAAGGCCAAATTCTCAAAACGCTGTCTCCGGCCGGGGTATTCTCAGAATTGGCCTCGGCATCGGGGCCGGAATCCGCTTGGATTCCACGATAACGAAACAAGGCGAAGCCGTGAGATACCGGTTCCGTGGGGATGCAGGAACCAAGGAACACCACGGCCCCACTTCCTCGCATCACCTTCAAGCTCCCGACACTTGCGCCACTCTAGATGAAAAGAGAATCGATCTCGTGCTGCGGTTATTCCCCTAAAAAATGCAAGGTCAGTCCCCAGCACACAATAGGCAAGATTAATTGGGATAGCTATTGGCAAGGCATGTTTATGTGTCATCAAACCTCAGTAGATGTACCCTTTTCAGTTGCTCCGTCCATCAATAGCTCCGAGGTCGCCTTCCGCGTGGCAAGAAGTGAGCAGTCCGAGGCCAGTCATCATGCGCAGCCAGCAATAGGGGTTTGTTTTTGGTTGATTCTCGATGCATCGCCATTTGTATCATTATGACCAGGAGCTTGGGATCTTCGATGTAGTGACGAGCCGGCTCAGTTTTATTTAGTCGAGCGGAGGGCACCGATGAGGCTCTTGGCCAGTCGATTATCGCTAAAAGGAAATCCGTCGGGCGTCAGGAACGACCTCACTGGCGTCGCCTTAGTTGTGGGCTGTTGCCTGCCATGAGTGGTGGGTGTAACGGCAATGGGCAGCTGATTCGATTATGCGTCACGCGCCAAGAATATGTTTTGAGCCGCCCATAGGAAAGCGCAGACGTCAACACCCCACCTCGCCTGTCTCGTTCATTGTGCTCGCAGACGATTACGACCAACGGATGTGCCTGTAAAGAACAACGTGAGAGTAATGCCTAGAAACCACTGCCCCCCAGCCGGCTGAGCGCTTCCGAAACTCTCCCCACGGATTTCGAGGCCGATTGCCTCATTGAGTGGACCGTCCGTCAGCCCGTGACGACAACTGGCCACCTGCTGCACTGTGGGCTGTTTCGACGTTCCAGCTGGACGGAGCCCCCCCGACGGAGCCGGCCTGGCTTTCTCTGGAAGTTTCCCCACGCTTCAAAGAACCCGCATTCGAGCTTCTTTATTAGCTTAGTGCCCGAGATGGCTCCCGACCTGAACTCACTCCCTCCACAAACAACCACATCAAGCACATCAACCACCGAATCAAGAGTACACCCGAATATCATGTCCTCTCTCAGCATCGAACCTACCAGAATTCACAGCTTGGACGGCCCGCCATCCCCGTCCCCAAGGAGCACTTCCTTGCAAGCCGCGGCGACCCTCAATGCCGGCCTCCAACGGGAGCAGCCATCGCGACGTACGAATTTACTTCCCGACCCTCCAGTGGCATGTGGCTGACTTTTTCCCAGGATCGTCGAGCAGCTCCTTGTCTCGCACCCTCCGCTCGCCCAGCACTGGCCGTCGACGCTCTCAGGTCCTAATGAACCTGTCGATTGCCGACCCTTCGGTCCCAGCACCGGGAGAAATGGTCTCAGAAGGTCGGAGTCCACATCTGTCGGCCTCGCCCCAACCACTACCACAGCACTTCCGTGCCCCGAGTCTCGGCGAGCTGCACCAGGAGTTGGAGAATGAGCAGGAGTTCCAGGTTAACAGGCTTCTCTCGGAGATCCGAAGACTTCAGCAACAGGTGCAGCAACAACAGTCATCGGGCTCCGCTATCGGGGACGACTCCGCCCCACCGTCGGCACATCCCATCTCAGGCTCTCTTCCGCGATCACCAAGCTTCCCACACCGTCCTCGCAGTTCATTCGACATAGCACGCGCCGATCTCTCCCGTCGGTCTAGGACGCCGAGTCGCGGAGCCTCGCCGCGCATGAGGGCGCCGTCTGCGGCATCTATCGGCGAAACCAACGAGCAAATGATTTTGGGCGGGCGTGACGAAAGCGCATTCTACCAAGCGGAGACCCAGATGTTGATCAGAGAGAACCAGATGCTCAAGCACCGCATCCGCGAACTTGGTATGTATCCCGCTCCCAGTACGCATCAACCGCGCTAACCTTGAAGCAGAGAAACAACTCTCGGAGGCCGTTGGAGGCGCTAGCCCACACCCATCTCTCCTGCACCATTCTACATCAGCGTCTGAGGAAGAGCCTCAGCGCCGGAGCGAGCCTTGAGAGATCCGGTTTTCACTCTCACTGGTGCAATTCAAGTCACAAGGGGCCGTCTGATGAGCCCAGTTTACGATGTCACGATATTTCTTTAGTTATCAAGTTTCAGAGAGCTCTAGCTCAGGCTACCCGCAAGATCTCAATGCAAAGCGGGCAAGGGGATTGGACCAAGGCGTTTGGAGGTTTCTTCAATCATTGGGCGGGGAACGCTCGCCATTCTAATTATTTTGTAACTCTCCCCTGGGAAATTTTGGGAGGTGTTTGTTGTTCAAAAGGCGGGAAAATGTATAGTTAGTCGCGCTAATCAATAACCATATCCCACCTCCAAATGTGTTGTTGTCTCCTGCTGCTATGCCCAACTGCCCAATCTCAGGATACCGCCGCTCGGCCTGGTTTCTTCTGGAGCTATTTTGACCAAGCATATGGCTGGCTGCTCTCTAGCTCGCAAATAGGCAAAATATTACCCGTGTCGTGGAGGAGACAGTCCATCGTCAAATACCGCATCATTTCACAAAATCGGCTTTTGCTCGGAGACCGTGCACGCCTCGATGGGTTTACCAGAGGCCTTACGCAAAGCTATCAAGCGCTCCTTGCACGATAAATACGCCATGGGCTGGATTCGGTAAGGCCTTTGCGGCACCAAAATAGGAGTCTGCGCAGCTAACACAGGGCCAGCTTACGGCATTGCTTGAGGCTTCTGACAAACCCATCAAGGCGTGCACGGTCTCCGAGTAAAAGCCAATTTTGTGGAATAATGCGGTCATTGAATGTCTTGCGACGTCGACTGAGGTTGAAGGAAATAGGGGCAAAAAACATACAACACCAGGGATTCGCTGGTCGTCACCGACCCAACTACTAGTCTGGCCCTCACTGGCTTATCTATGGGAGAGCGGACGGGATCCCGAGTTCTCCAGTGGGTATGGTCGTATGTGGTAGAAAGAGGTGGAGCTGTAACTTATCAAGGTGGTGCCCTGAGCGGGTCACAGTGGCAGACCCGAGCAGTATCTTGAATACCACGGGATCCCTGTGATAATCAGTACACGCGAGTGATAGTGTGGTGACGACAAAAGCGGTAATCCCCCACGCATTTCGACGCCGAAAGATTCACGCTCAGGAGGTAGTGGTCATCCAGGTATCGGCTACGACGACAAACACCCTCCGTAATGTACAGCCACCAATGGAGGAATGCACTTAATACGAATCATACACCTGTTGAAGTAAATAAAACTGGAATTTGATCCCTCAGAAAGAATATCGTAGCTACGTTAATGGGCAACACCAGACGTCGTTGGTTGGGTGCCGTTCCGGCCACGTCTGATAAGCTCCTGAAAACACTACGCCATAGCCATGCGACTGATTCTGCCTCCATGAACTACCCGACATTGGTTCCATTACTTCAAGAGCCCTGCTTGTTGGGAGCCGCGTTCGAGACGCTAAACATGGTGAGCAACGAGGTCGGGCGAAGGATTCTCATCGACCCAGCCGACTTTCTCTTCAATTTTGCCTGTGTGGCCCCCTTCCTTTTCCCGCCGGTGTTCCCAGAAGCGTTGCCGCCGCCCATCTTCCGTCTGGCCCTGCGCTCTCGCACCTTTTTGACGATGACTCTTGGCCCCTTTCTGCTGGCGCGGAACTGGCGGACGAACCACTTCTTGACCTTGACAGGCCGTTCTTTGAGATTCATGTGGCTAAAACGACGTCTGAGGACCGAGACAGCACTACGTGGGAAAGACGGCTTTGACCCGTAGTTGCCGGCTCTCATAAGAATACTGCCGTTGTCGGCTGAGAGACGGACCCTGTCCAGATTGGAAGAGACCCGGGGCAGACATTTCGTGGAAAGCCTGTCATTGTCCTCGTCGTAGTAATCATCCACCATGATATCGTCGTCGTCGTTCTTCGGAGGGTGACGGCGAAGCGTACCCTCACTTGCGACGTCCATGTTTTCATCTTCCTCGATAACGGTCGCCTCCACCACATGTCCGGCAGCATCAGGTATAACCAGCACATCGGGCTCAATGCTTCCCTCTGCTTCACACACGGCACCGCTTGCGATCTCATCTGCCTTCGTATCTTTCTCTTCGCCATCAGCCTCCCTCTTTTCCTCCCCAACGCCAGCGCCATCTACCGAAGCATCGCTGCCACCCAACGAAGCCAAGTGTGGATTTGAAAACCCATATGCCTCGAGGCTCGATAAGATCCTCCTTCCAAAACTCATGGGTGGAGACGCCGACAAATCCGGGCTCCTTGCACCCCCAGCCTCAGAGGGATACGACGAGGAGGCGGTGCGTACTTGTGCGCCCTCTTCACTTCCCAGAAGCTCCAATTCACCCTTGTTCAGCAACACAACGAGCTCCGGCTCAGGGGAGCCAGACGGGCTGACAATACTGTGTGCATCCTCGAACGAAAAGGTCTTGATGCGGTAGGAGCGGGGGGGCTTCGTTCCGGGTTCGCTGGATTCGCTGGATTCGACGGATTCGACGGAGGAGAACTTCCGAGGGAGGAAGATGCCTAGACCGGAGGATGCGCGAATGGCCGGGGGAGCTGGGCGAGATAGGTTGGTATTCTCACGGTCACGAAGGATGCCCGAGAGGGAGAGCATCGAGTACCGACCGATGGAGCCTCTGGCGGGTTTGGGTCGGGCATTTTCGGCCTCATTATTGGCGGTGGTCGGAATGACAAGACCTTGCGTGCCTGTGGGCGGACCCGAAGATGAAGAGCCACGTCGTGTGGTATGAGTGCGGGTGCGGCTGTGACGGTTTGGGTCCTTCTCCTAGAGGCCTGCAAACGTGTTGGGAACATTCAGGCGGCGACGGACGAGGGGCGCGGTGTCGGCCGGGTATATTGGGTTTGTGGTTATGCTGACTTTGTTCTCTTGTTCTGCGGGCTCCGACGCATTGGTAGCCATGGTGTCACGGTGAAGTGTTCGACTGGGGATCGTGAGAGCTGCCATGGTGCGGATATTTTGGGAGTATAAAAGGCTGCTCTGTCACCTGGATGAATGTGACTGATGGGAAAGCGATGAACCTCTAGCACTGATGGATATCCTGGGATGAGTGGTACGAAAGTTTTGGCTAGAAGCTGTGTTGAAGTGCACGCACGGTACAGGAGACAGTCTTCGTTAGGTTGTTCCTGCCGTCGATGCGACGTGGAAAGAGCGGGAACAAAGCAACATTTTGCCAAGGTAACAGCGAGGCAATGTCGCCTGTATTAGTTACTGTATTCCCCACATTATATCTGTACAAAGTCGACCATGGATGCCGACGTCCGCAGTACTCTGCCCCAGTCTTCTAGTTCCTTCCTTTCCCAGATCCGCCTCGCGCAAGCGCCAATGCAGTCCAGATTCAACTCAACGCAGTAGTCGCCAGGCTGCCCGGGCGTTGGGCCACCACGGCCAAGCATTAGCAGCCAACTTACTGAGTGCGTCGATCCAGGTCAACGGCTGGAAGACGTTGGGCTCCAATTCCCGACTTGCGATTAGCCCAACCGGTGTCGCGATTTGTCGCCAGCGTGGCCGTCGAGCCGGACCCGGAAGTGTTTGTTGGATTGACAGCTCCGCTCAGCGTAATTCATGATTCTTCATCCCTCAGGCGATATCGTACCGCTCAAGGGGCCGCCATCTTCATCTTGATCATGGACAGCTCGGAGCTCTTTGCCCAGGACCCGTCAGGGGTCTGCCGGTAGCATATCAGCCTGCCCTCGTCTCCAACACTCCCCAAGATCTGGCCGTCATCATCAAACCCGACCCTCCAAACGGGCGTCCGATGGCTGTCGAGCCTGGAAACCTCGGTCACCATATGCCTGACCTGCGCCGGCGCCGCAGGCCTCCTCTCACCGCTCGTCTTCAGCTGGTCGAATCCCGCCCGAATTCCAGATTTTGGGAGGCTTTGCATCAGCTCCGAGGTAACCCCTCTCTTCGCCGCTGCATCGTCGTCCCCTCCCGCAGTCTGGCTACCCCCTCCGCTTCTCCTTGAATGCTTCTTGATCTCCCCCACCGACCACCCAACCGGCCGCTCCTCGGTCTTGTCGTTTCCCTCGCCCTCTCCCCCAGCCTCAGTCCCACCTGGCGGCGTCGTAATCTTGAACACCCTCACATACCCATCCTGGCACGCCGTCGCCATGATGTCGTAACCCCTGATATTCCCCGGCGCCCACGCCACATCCCTCACCAGCCCCTTATGAATTCCAACCTCTGCAGCAAGATAAAACTGCCTCGACGTCGTCGCCACCCCCAACGACGCCCCCACCACGTCCCTCGTCCTATAAATCCTCACCGTATCCATCGCCGCCACCACCAACCCCAACGCATCCGCCGGAACCCCCGCCCTGAGCGCCGTATAGCACACATCCGGATTCGGATCAAACCGCACCCTAAAGGACGTCTCCTCCCCCCTCGCCGGCCGCGCACACACGCTAAACTCATCCATCTGTGTATAATCAGCCAGATCCTCCGGCGCCTCATTCTCATACACCGTCAGGCCCCCATCCGCCGACACCAGCGCCAGATACGTATGCCTGCTATCATCCAAATGCTTCATGCTAAACGACCGATACGGACTCCGACTATTCCTCGTCTCAAACGCCGCCTTGGGATTCGCCGATCCTCCTCCCGCCGAAGGCGAACCATCCGTCGTCGTCTGATGATGCTGCTGCCTCGATCCCACCCGGTTGTTGCTGAACCGCCTACCCGGCGCGGCGCTCGGATCCTCCGCCCAGAGCTTGAACCGCCCCTCGATGCCCAGCGACGCCAGCAGGTTCGGGTAGATGGTGGGCGGTAACCATTGCAGCTCGAGGATCTCGCCGCCGTGGGCGCCCCAGTTGTCGCAGTGGCGCCAGACGCCGTCCTTGTGTCGGTTGAAGACGCGGATCTTGCCGTCGACGGAGCCCGTGGCGCAGCGGTCGCCGTAGCTGTTGAAGGCGACGGCTTGGACGAGGTCTTGGTGGCCGTGCCGTACGAGGTCGAACGAGGCGCGCTCGTCGAGGGCGGGCGGGTCAGAGAGGTAGGGTGCTATTGACATTTTGGGTGACACCTGTTACGCGCAATTGACCGTGTTCAGATTTGCGCAAACATTGGCGAGCTCGGAAGGTGGGAGGTTGAATTGGCGTTGACGTTGGTGTGGAGTTGGAAAGTTCCCCACCACGAGGGGATGTCCCCTAGGCCCAAGCTCCTTGCAGTTGACGACCCCCACCAAGGTGGCTCGTCTTGGCGCCCCTTTGCGATGGCACAGTGCGCTGTTGATTTTGAGTTGTTGCCAAGGCCAGAAAAAAGGGGCACGGGGATCACCACCACCCTCACAAGATGTTCGGCACCGAACGATCATAATTGGTGTCACTATGGTAGGATTCACTTCTAGCCATAAGATGCACACTATCGTTCGAAACAATCACAAATCCTTCAGCATGCTGATATCCATGTCTATTCATCTTCATGCATTTATCTCACATCATCCCATCTCCTGACGGAGGACCGACATTATTTACAGTGCATTACCGCCCCTTTGCATCCATGCTCTATGAACTTACAGCTCCAAATTATCTTGCTTGAAGATCAACAAGGCCAGCTTATGCCGGATAAACAAGCCCAGCATGCCCACTACCGCCTGCATCGCCGTGATTTCCATCGCTAATCGGTCTTCCCTGAGCGGGCCTCTCCAGACGAGCCACAGGTTGATAATAGTAAAGTTGCTCGTGTCGACGAACCGGCCTTCTGAGTCGAGCGTCACTTTGAGGAGGCGCAACTGGTGTAGGAGCTTCAGTCCCCATGCTACTGGTGCGCGTGGCTGGCGTTCGGGGGTCCATTCTGTGACGGAGGGCTCCATGAGTCCGGTACGGGCGTTGAAGCGGGGGAGACGGTGGCGAGGGCAGGGAACGAGGCCGAAGATTTGTGGCGTGGAGTAGACGAAGTTGAAGCCCTGGGGGAGGAGCAGGAGGATGAGGGTTTTGCTAAAGTGGCCGAGGATGGCGACGGTGGCGAAGACCATGCCGGCGAAGTAGCAGTAGGTGTCGCCGACGAATACGCGGGCGGGGTACCAGTTGTAGTGGAGGAGGGCGAAGGAGACGCCGAGGAAGGGAAGGAGGAAATAGAGGGAGAAGAGATGCGAGTCGGTGGCCGGGTGGGGGTAGGGGGTGAGGAGGTAGAGGGTGTCGTTGAAGGCGAGGAGGAGGGCGATGACGATGGACTGGGTCACTTCGATGCCGTTGATGCCAGCGAGGATGTTGATGGAGTTGGGGCTGAAAATGGCGATGGCGGCCATGTAGACGTAGTAGAGCGCGCCGAGGTTGAAGAGCTCGCCGAGGTAGGGCTGGAGGGGGATGGGGATCACGATGGAGGTGACGCCAAAGTCGACAAAGTAGACAACCAGCAGCGGGATGGAGGCGAAGGCTGGGATGAAGAACTTGTGGCGCCAGCGGATATCAAACAGGTCGTCGCCGATGCCGAGGATGGCGATGGACTGCAGTGAGATGATGGCCGACAGGTAGGACGCCAGCTTGCTGTGCGGGAAGCGGTGCAGAAAGCGGCCTTGTGACACATGATCGACTTGGAGGACGACATCGCGGTTCCCGCCGCCGCTGGTGGCGGCCACGATGTCCTTGTAGAAGGGGAAGGGCACAAACACGATGACGACCAAGAGGTAGACGACGGCGCAGATGGCCCCCATGCACTCGGGCAGCTCGCGCCGATGGTGTTTGCTCATATCGACGCCCTTGAGCCCGCTGCGGATGAAGGTAGGCCCGAGCCAACGGATGAGCGCATAGGTAGCCCCATACGCGATGCCGCTGAGCGCCAACGACGCAATGAGCGGCTCGCCATCGCCCTGAAACGTGTTGCCGAGCACCGCAGCGCATGCAACCACGAGGGTGAGGAGGCCAAACGTCTCATTGCGCGAGAGCGCCGTTTCCGGGTGGTGCGCCGTCATTTTTTGGCGGCTCCGACTCCTCCCGCTTCGATGTGGCGGCGGTGGTGTTTGTTCTGATGCGGAAGCCGTTGAATGACGACTACAAATCTGGAACTGCAACCCCCGAGGTCATGGCGCGAATACGAAGAAACAAAATTACCGAGCTGCAGGCATTCCAAGCGCGGAAAAGGAGAGGGCGAAATTGACACAAAAGAAAATAGGGGTAGCAACCCAGTTGGCGCAGATTGGAGAACTCAAGAAAAAAAGTACACGTGGAATTGGAGGTCAAAGTAAGCGCTCCGTTCGGCGCGAGGCGGAAGGCTTGAAAATTCGCTAGAAGCCAGATCTCCCGTCGCTAAATGACAATTGATTGTCTTGGCGATTGTCCGCAACAGCCTTGTGGGTCCGCTACAACCCGAGTCCTCCCCGCAAGCCCCGCCGTCAGCTCGGCGTTCCCCACCCACCGAGGCCTACGGCACGGCCTATGAATAACCGACCATTTTATTGGGCGGCACCGTTACCGATGCGTCTTACATCAGTTCCTAACTTTGACTTCACAGCATGTCGCGACGCGATCCAGAGAAATGGTGAAGTCAATATCAATTATCATTTACGGTTCCCTCTCTTCCCACAAATTACAGAATGCCGAGTCCTCTGCCGTTAGATGGGTAACACCATCTTTGGCCGTTCTATCCTGAAAATATACCCTCAAAACCTTTGCCCGAATGTCCCACCAAGTCTGATCCGTGTATCCATCCACCGCCCCCTTTTCCACCGCATCCATCATACAGTAGGACATGATAACGATGTAGCTCATCCGCTCCGTCCCCTCTTTGTCAAATGTGTCAAATGCTTATTAACTGGTAATTTACCACAAAAGGAAGAATGCCAACGCCACCGACGCCGCAGCTGAATGAAGACCGCTATTTGCCGCAGAGAAAAAAAAACTTGCTTTTTATCGATCGCGCTCGTCCGCCGATGCGGACCCCGATCTGCTTCGCGCTCCCTTCTTTTCGTCATCTTGGAGAATGTTCAAGCTAGTGCTCGATTCTGCGAAGGGATGTCCTTGCAAGGGTTGTCCGGGCATTCCAGGGATACCGGCAATGCTGCATCGGCAGTTATTGCAGAACGAGTCGCGATGCCCATCCGATCCAGGCACTGGTGGAGGCGCAAATGCCGGGTTCACATACATGACAGGCATTGGCACCATACCAGACTGTCCATAAGGCGAGTTCCCATAGGGCGAATTGGCGTACATTACTTGAGTCGGCATGCCCATCTGGCCATACGGGTTGTTCGGGTCACCGCTGTGCGGCATGAACACAACAGGTGCGGCGATTGCTGAGTTGTACGGGTTGTTCGAATCGAAGCCAGTGGCCGGGAGGCTGAGGTTGGAGCCATTGGGGTCGTGAGGCGGCATGATAATGCTATAATGCGAGTTCTGGCCCATGCCACCGGGCATCGACATCATGCTGTAATGAGGATTTCCGTGTTGATCAACCGCGATGACACCAGTGGAAGGATTCGAGTTGCCGTCATATCCACCTGGTCCGCCCTTGCGGTCAATGGGCATACCGTTGGGATCCATTGACTGCCGACCATCCATAACGCCGCCGCTCATCTGCTGTTGCATGGGAATATCGGGGCCGCCGGGAGCATTGCCAGCTTCGGCTTGTCCACTGGCACCACCAGGACCTGACTGGCCGTTCTTGCCAGCCTTGATACTTCTCCATTCCATGCCCAGGGCACAGAGCAGCGAAGCAAAGCAGAAACCGGCGGCGGCGAGGAAAATACGCTGCGAAGCAAAGTTGTACGCGTCGATCGCCATGTCCTTGAACTGGGGCTCAATTTCCTTGAGAAGATGCGTAATACCCTCGCCGTTGATCGTCTTGGGGTCGAATCCGGGGATCTGGGCCAGTTGGGATCCCAAAAGGTTGCTGAGAATGGCTTGGCCGATGGATGCCGAGATAGCACCACCAAGTTGCTGGAGGAAGAAGTTGACGGCAATACCGATACTGATATCCTCACGCGGAAGCACGGTCTGAATCGCGAGACCGGATGTTTGCATACCGAAACCGAGACCGAAACCTGCGATGAACTGATATGCGATCCACTGGGACGACGGGGTGTCGCGGGTGAAGGTGGTCATGAGACCCTCACCGATGGACATAACAGCGGGAGCGATAAGCATGGATGGGACGTAGTATCCAATCTTTTGCGTCATGATACCGGCGCCAATACTGGAGAAGACCAGACTGAGTACAAGCGGGAGCGTCCAGATACCGGACTGAATGGGGCTTGCGTCCTTGACGGTTTGGACTAGAGTGCTGTCAGCTAATGCACCAATGAAGGAGCCCGATGCGACATTGGCGGGGACTTACACCAGATCGGCACGTAAAACACCAGCAGAATCATGGATCCGGAGAGGAAGAAGGTGAAGGTGACACCAAAGGCAACGCTTCGCTGCGTGATAATCTTGGGCGGAACGAGAGCGGTTTCAGGCTTCATGATCTGGACCGAAACAAAGGCAACGGTAGCAGCCACGAAGACACCGAAGAGCATCACAATGCGCCAGTTGCCCCAGTCGTATGTACCACCACCCCACTGCAGAGCCAGCAAGAGCGAAACCGTCGCAGGGAGGAAGAAGAGCATGCCGATGGGATCCAGGCGCTTGATGTGCTCCATGACGGGTGCGGGTCTTCTCTCCATTGGAGGCGGGTTCCAGAAGAACATCATGAAGACAAGTGATACAGCACCAATTGGAAGGTTGATGTAGAAGCACCAGCGCCAAGTGGCCGCGCTCTCAGTAAAACCACCACCAATGATGGGTCCCATGACCGAGGCAAGGCCAAAAACCAAACCGAAAAGACCCTGGAAGGCTGGACGGCGATGCAGAGGAATCATGGGAATCATGATGAGCATGGTTCCCGAGAAGATACCGGCCGAGGCCGCACCAGCAACGGCACGACCAAAGATGAAGACGAACGACGTGGGCGCGGCGCCGCAAATGGCCGAACCGATCTCGAAGATGATAACGCTGATGATGAAGGTCCTGTGTGTGCGTTAGCGGCCGGCTCATTAGCGGGCGTTGTGGAACGGAACACTCTCACCATTTCATGTCGTAGTACTTGTAAATGCGGCCGTAGAGGAGCTGGGCGCAGGCCGTAGTCAACATGTAGGCCGAGCCATACCAACCGACGTCACCTAGCGCCTTGTAGTCGTCGGAAATACGCGGGATGGCAGGCGCGATGATGGTTCGATCGAGGGCGACGAGGAACAGCGCGAGAAAGTTGCAAACGAGGGTAGCCCAGAACTTGAAGCTCCGGGGTTGGAACAGCTCTGGATCGTGTCCTCCAGGGCCGAGTGCGGCGCCTTTTGCGGCCTCATCGCTGCTGCCGGGGGCAGCCGAGGACGACGAGTTTGGCCTGCTGGGGCCTGGTGTGCCGATGGGACCCAGCTGTCCCCGCGGCGGTGGCAGGCCCGGCGAGTCTGGTGCGAGCTTCTCCAGCTCGCTGGGGTCGACCGAAGTGTGTCCTGTTCGGAAGGCGGGCAGAGACTGGCGGCTGCCCAGCGATGTGGTGGAATTCATGGCAGCCATGGTCGACGATGTCCAGACGACCAGGGGCCGGCCTCGTTCCTCGCTCTCCTCGGTCCTTCCACTCCAAATGCGCTGTCGTCGGGTATAGGTCGGAACGAGCGAGCGAAAGGAAAAAACAAAAAAGGAAAAGAGCTAACGAGGGGAGGGAGAGGTGGTCGACAGGTGAAGAGAGAACGAGGGAATGAGGGACCAAAGAGCTGGAACCTGCGAGCTGCGAGTGTGATGGGCGATGTATGCTCCCTATAGGAGGAGGTGACCGGGGCGGTCTGCCAAGCAACGCGTGGAGACGGGAGACGGGAGCGAGAGCGAAGACAAGGTCCGGAAGTCCCCTGCCTGCGTCTCGAGGCTGGGCTGCCGCTCGGGAAATAATGCTACGCAGCTACGTTGCTACGACTGGGTAGCGGTGGTAGGGGCGCGCGCCGTGGTGGCCGTGTTGGTGTGTGTGCGTGTGGCCGTGGCCTGCTGCTGGCGCTCGGGGCTGTTGCGGGCTGTGGGATGACCCTGGATTGATTTCCGGGAATCTCAAAAGAGAAACTGCAGAACAGGGAGGCAGGAACGAACGGGACAATCGGTATGGATGGACCGCTATGGACTCATGGAGCACGGGCTTGCATTGGCTCTCAAACGCAGCATTGTTTAGGGAGGATGGAAGGCGCCGGAGTTGTCTTATAAGACTTATCCGTGGTCCCATCAGATTCCCGGTTCAGGTCGGGTGTCAGGTCAGGTCGTCCTCCTCGCACTCCGCGACGGCTCCGTCGTCTCACGCGTGCTCACCGCGCAGGCGCAGCACCTTGTCCCTGCTGCTTGGTGCTGCCCTGCTGGCAGCTGGGATAAGAGGTACTGCGCTGCGCACCATTGAGCACAAGGATGGCCGCCGAGGCCATGGTGAGCACGGCGGGCAGCGCAATCTAGTAATCGAGGCAATCTATCCGGGCCGCTCAATTTTAGCTGAGGTCGGCGTTGACGGGCGCCGTTGCTGGGCCCAGGCTGAAGGCTTAGGGCCATCCTGCTGCTGCTGTGCTGGGCAGTCGGCACGGGCGGGAGACGGGAGTTGGGAGCGTCGAGTGGGCCTGATATTGTGATGTGAGAGTTATTTGCGGGAGGGGGGTGATGGAATTTCCCCATCGGATGCGCGGTGCTTGCCCCTGCACGGTTGGCAAGACCCTGGTCGCGGCTGTCGAATAAGCATCGAACTGGCGTCGAATGAACGCTCGCAGCCCCGCGCAGGACGGTGCCGTACAGAAAACACGTGGTGCCTTCTGCTGCTTATTCTGTAGCCATCGCCGTGTCCCTGCCAATCGTCTCTACTCCTTCCTGGGACCATAAGCAGCGAAATTAGAGCCCGTCCGGATGGCTGTCGATCGTCCCAACTTGGCTAGGCTCCAGGAGACCCTTGTCCCCCTCATGCGGCTGTGATTCTATGGTTCGCGCTTGGCTCCTACCAATTTTGCCCGGTTGGGCAAAGCTGTGCTGGCTGTTGCCAGCTGGTGTCAGCGTCTGCCTGCTGGCGGACAAGGTCTCGGGCATCGCGCCCGCCCTTCGGTCCCGAGTCCGAACGTCTCCTTTGTCTGCGGTCGAAGACAGTGCGGAGGATGGCCGCTCCTTCCTTGGCAACAGCCCTCCCACTGCCCCTTCCATGGCTGTTCCGAGCTGCTGGCACCGCCTGGACCCTGAGCACGCGAGGCAAGGCGAGGGTTGACAGTTGGACGCCGCTGTTTCTTTTTTTAAATCTACACGGCCTCCACCGTGCTCGACAGGGTAGCCGCAGACTGTTTGGTTTGGTCCGGCCTGGCCAGTCATCTCATCTCGTCCACACTGCGTAATCCGTATCGCCGTGTTTGTCAGGTTGGCGGATTGAATGCTTTGCGCGGGTAGCCCTTTCCTCTCCTCACCTGGCTCAGCTCGCTCGCTCACCGGACCTTCCTTGTGTTCCTCTCAGCGGAGCGTGATTTCAGTTCTGCTCCTTCGAACCAGTTGAAGCAGAGCAAAACCGGGAAGCAATGAACCACACATCTGGCGCAGCCATTTAGAGCCCGGCAGTTTGAGACCCGCATCATCGCGCACTTTCGGCCTGCCCATCTGCCCGCCGTCGTGGAAGTGTTCTGTTTCCTTTCCTGGCCCGCGCCGAACCTGACGCCACACGCTCGCTTCTCTGGCAGCTGTCAACTGGGATCTGAAAGTCTTCGGACTGGTTCAGCCCGAAGAAGCTCAAGCCTGGAACGTCTTTTCGTCGCCCCGGCCGAGCTGGCCCAAGAGTGGTCGGCGCAAGCTTCGTTCGCCGACTCGTGCAGCGTTCAGTGCCATCGGCCCTGCACGCGCTCGCCGTTCGTGGCGGACAACGCACACCCTGGGTGCCGTTTTTTCCTGGACGCCCCGACTCGCTCGACCGCCGAAGCCGTCTCGAAGCAACCCCGCGGCCGCCAATCGACGGTCACGACTGACAACAGAAGCCCCCTTCGCGACCAACGCTGGGATCCCATTGTTCTTTCGGTTTTAGCCTGACGCCGAGTGCGGCTCTGCCTGGAGCCCACCCCCTCCTCCCGTCATCCCCTCCCCGCCAGGCCAGGCGATCTGCTAGGTACCAACACCACACCCTCCACGCGCAACGGCACCCCTCCCCCCGGTTCCCCCCTTGTTGCGCCCCGACTAGCCCGGCTCACTTCCTGGACTCTGCCTCGCGCTGCTGCGCGCTGCTCGTTCACTGCGCTGCGACAGCAGGTCATCCTGCTGGCCGCTCTCAACCAGGCCGGACTGCTCCTCGTGGGTTTCCTCTTTCGGACCCGAGGGGCGTGCGTTGGCATCCCGAAACCCGGAATCTCTCGAACACGCTCCGTACATATTATTGCCGACGATGGCTTCCGAGCAGGCCCCCCAGGGCGCCGAACTGCCTCCGCCTCCGTCGCCGTCGCCGCAGCGGCTCCCCGCCGTGCTGCCCGCGTCTGAAGCCGCGGCCATGAAGTTGACGCGGGGCCACTCATGCGTCCTGTGCCAGCAGCGCAAGGTCCGCTGCGACAAGCAGAAGCCATGCGCCAACTGCGTCAAGGCCAATGTCGACTGCCGTGTTGTCCCGCCGCAACCGCCCCGGCGCCGGAAGAAGAAGCCGCACGAACGGGACCTGATAGACCGCCTCCGCAAGTACGAGGCGCTACTGTCTCAGCACGGCGTAAACTTCGATCCCATCGCCCACGACCTCAAGCCCTCGGAGAATCCGGATGATGTGGCCGACCTGGAGCAGGACCTTAGCGGCCTCAAGACGTCGCCCTCCTCCGTGGCTGACCATGCCTCCCCTGAGCAAGGCCATGACAAGTGAGTGCTAGTCCAACCGGCTTGAGGCTTGATCACTGACGTTACCTTGTAGGCAAAAGTGGTTTCCTTATTACAAGGAGGTATGTCGTCCACCTTGGGCCGCTGGCACCCCCCCTCATTGTCTTCCTGTTTTGGCCCCTCTTTCTCTCTTGACACTGCCCAAGAGAGTCCTCTTCTCTTTCCATTTGCAAAAGGCCCTTTGGCATTCCACTCCGGCGCGCTTTGCTTTCTTGGCGCTATGCAGTGGAACTCTGTTTCGTCCTGTTCTCCCTTGCACGTGTCTAACATCTGTTGACAGTACCGCGCTACCGATGAGATGATGAACGACTCTTCAGACGAGGAGTACGATGGACCAACACTTCACCATGCATTTGACACCATGTTTGAGAACAACGACGGGTTTCCCTTTGTTGTTGGCGGCGCCATGATCAGCGTCACTGCGGCTCACCCATCTGCCATCCAGATATTCCAGCTCTGGCAGATATACATCAGCAACGTCAACCCCTTACTCAAACTCAGCCACATTTCTACGCTTCAAGCTCAGATCATCGAGGCTGGCGCCAACACGGCCAAAATCCCCAAGCCGCTGGAGGCGTTGATGTTCGCCATCTACTTTTCTGCGATCACATCAATGACGGACGATGAAGTTCAAAATACCTTTGCCGAGGATAAGGCCGTATTGTTGACCAGATTCCACAATGCCACGCAACAATCACTCGTCAACGCAGGCTTTATGCGGTCCACAGAGTTGATGGTGCTGCAGGCCCTTCTCTTATACCTTGTAAGACATTTTACTCCGAGCTTTCTGCTGGACCGTGTCCGCTAACTCTCTTCAGCTTTGCGTCCGTCCTTATGTCGACCCACGCTCGCTGTTTTGTCTTATCGGGATCGCGGTGAGGATCGGCACTCGGCTAGGAATTCACCGAGATGGCGCTCAATTTGGCTTGCCGCCGTTTGAGACAGAACTGCGACGACGTTTATGGTGGCAGTTGGTCCTATTCGACAAGCGTGTTGCGGAGATTACCGGGTCCTCCATCACAGCTCTGTCAACCTGCGGGGGAGACTGCCGATTTCCTCTCAACCTCAATGACACGGACCTGAACATCCATGCCAAAGACCCGCCCACCGCTTATACCGGCCCAACCGAAATGTTATTCTGCCTTACCCGTATGGAGCTTACCGTAGCCGCGACTCCAAACAGTCCAGGTGGTCTAGCCGCTGCTGCCGGTGGGAACGGAGCCAGTGGCAGTGGCAGCAATAGCGGTGGTCCACCGAATAAGCCGAGGCTACAATACAGCCCGTCCCCGTCATCGCCTGACGTTGCCACGCATCTGGCCAATCACAACCTCCCCAACAACCTGGAGAATTTCTGCAACTATATTGAGAACATATACCTCAAGCATTGCGACCCGAAGATACCACTGCATTTCTTCACGTTGATGATGACGCGGCAAGCCCTGTGCAAGTTACGGGTCATCGATTTCCTCTGCCGGGGTGTCCCAAGTGACTCGCTGGACCAGGCGGAGCGCGATCATCTCTTCGTCGAAGCTGTAAAAGTGGTAGAATACGATAACGTTATTCAATGCACGGAATCGATACAAGGCTTCCGTTGGTACACATATCAACACTTTCCCTTCCCGGCTTACATCTTCTTAGTATCAGAGTTGCGCCATCGGACGACTGGTGACTTGTGTGAGCGAGCCTGGGCCGCCATGATTGAGAATCACGAGCGCCGCGGCTTGACGCGGAATCTACGATCACCGATGCATATTGCCTTTGGTCACTTCTTTGTCAAGGCATGGGACGCCCGCGAGGCTGCCGAGCTACAAATGGGACGGTCGCTGCAAACCCCTAGGATCGTTGCGCTGCTCCGAAATACCGTGTCCCGGTGGAAGCGCCCAGGGCCCGCCAATGGCAACGGCTCGGGTGCGCCATCAGGTCCTCAAGCTTCCGGGTCGGGAGGTTCTGGTGCGGTAGGGGCCGCGGGTGGTGTTGCCCCGGGCGAACATAGCGCCGGCGCATCAGCTGGCATGTACGCAGGCAAGCCGATGGCTGACGTGACGACGCCACAGATGGGCAACGCGCCTGGTATTCCACTCGATGAAGCCATGATGTTTGGCGCCTTCGACGCTTCCAGCCAGATGTTTGGGCAGCCGATTCAAGAGGTCGACTTTGGGCAGATGGACTGGAACTACTTGGTGCAGTATAGCTCGTACGGTGGCTTCAACCCATATGCACCGCAACAGGGTGCGGGATCACAATAGCGGTGGACCGCCGATTAGCATTCAGGGCCGACGACTCAGGCTCTTGGTGATGAGGGGGGTAGAGGAATAGCTGTGGCTTCATTTACGGATATTGCCAGCGACGCGGCCTACCCGAGGTATCGGACACGGCCAAGGCCAAGCCGCGACAAGAAGGCATTGAACGACGGGGATCAAAATTTCATGCAACGGTGGTTTCTCTTCGCATGGCGTTACGGGTCAGGTTAACAATGTCCTTTCCGGGAAGGAAAGAGGCAGGGGTCGGGGGACGGTTGGCGGTGGAAAACATCTGTCTCACGGCATTTTCGCGTCTACTTTTGGTATCTGTCGACTTTCTGTCCGTCGTTTCTACGTCGTATACCCTTACGTGGACAAAGATTCTCTCATTCTCCTGGTATGTTCACACAGCACGGTTGGGATTGGACCGATGATTTCAAGAGAGGTATGCGGTATACTAGTCGGTTCTAGGTTGGAGGTCCAATCTGGGATCCATTTCCTTCGTTCGGCGTTATAGAGTCTGGGGGGAGGGCTCACGGTGCTGGCGGCAAATGTCGGTACCTTTGTGGGCCGGTGCTATATGTTCTAGGTAAACGGTGACGAGAGATGGGTCGGAGAAATAAACAGCAGAGAGAGAGAGAGAGAAGCTTTCTTGTAACACCCTCTTTTGCACACTGACATTGCAATGGACTGTGCGCGCCTCGCCTAAGCGGTCGAGACGATGCTTGCCGTTCCACAAGCCATGTGTTTTTGAGTGGGATAGTGATCTCGGGTCTTGACGGTGGCCGTGCCGGCGCCGAGGATCGGGGGTCGGCTCGCGGTTGGAATTAGGTAGCGCACGCAGGTATTATATTCTAGATTGGGGGCGGAGCTTGTTTCGAACGATGCCGGTTGAATCTATGTAAGGGTGGTGTGGTGAGAAGGAAGGAAAGAGGAACGCGAGTGAGTGAGATACGCATATGCGGATTCCGGGATCGTGTAGAGGGGGGAAGGTAATGTATTTATGTGGAGGAGGTCTCGGTAGGTGTTACCAGTGGCTTGTGAGGATGGGGATGGACAGGGGGGCGATGTCGGGGGTCGGCGTCGGGGTTTGGGTCGGGATGTTGGTTTTTAGTGTTTGAGGGAGAGTATTTTTTTGTAAGGGAGTGATATTTTTTGTTGTAAAAAGGGGGAATACTTTATTTGTGCGACGACACGTGGAAGGGGATGTCTTGTGGAGGTTGCACGGCTGTTGAGACGTTGCGAGGATGGGAGGGATGTGTGTGAGGAAGGTCGGGGATCGGGGTTTGGGAGACGTCTGTTTGATGGAGTGGAGTCATCTGGATTGAAGATTGTGAGGGAGGGTCGTGTTGGGAAGGATTAGGCGGTGGATGAGAGGTATGGGGGTTTGGGCATAAGTGGTTGGTTTGGTTTACTGTGTGGACTCGGAGAAGTCGATGTGTGGGTTGAGCTGGAGGTTCGGGAGTGCATTATCGCAAAGACGGGAGCGACCGCCGGTTGACGATCAAAGGGGATCGCCGCTGTCAAGAGGACGCAATGTCAATGCTTTCCCCGCCATGGAGACCCACGGGTCTGAGCTGGGTGATCCATAACGGGTTCGTTTCTCGGGTTTAGGTTCAACGAATGAGCGGTTTGGGGTGGCTGGTTGGCAGCGCGGTATAAAAGGCTGAGGAGCCATCTGTGTGTGAGGTGCGATTTTAGCCTGATGCTGCGACCTTCTTGCTCTTTTTCCTGCGGCAGAAACGAGCCAGACGTGGCGCCTCGGTATAAAACACTGGCGTTATGCTTTTTGTCGCCTTTTTGCCGTCAACTTACAATTTACTGTCAGCACACACGCTGGTACGTTCTTCCGATTGATGTTCCCGTTGTCAGTCCTCTCGGCTTTACCTAATCACTCACACGGGGAGTTGAGGGCAGAAGAAGCCAAGCGGGCGTCGTCAGGCTTGACGTTGTGCTTGCCCTGCCAGCTGGCGCGGTGGCGTTGGCCAACTGCCCGGGTCCCGGTCTAGGGTCTGAGACACGGGCTCCGGAGCCACGGTCCCGGTCAATGTTTCGAGAATGATTCCCAACGCCACCGAAATTCTTCTTTTTCCGACCACACAATTCTTTTCATCTCTTGTCCTCACTTACCTTAAATCTTCTGTTTTCCTCTTTGCCGGCCCCCCAAAACGCCGCAACCTCCGTTTCTGCTCTGAGCCTCTGATAGCCGAAACCCGAACAGCCCAGCGGTATTTCGGTACCTTCTCTCATTTGCTTCATTCTCCCCCTGAGCCACCAAGCGGTGTCGAAACTTACCGTTCCCCCCTTATCGTCCCTGAATTTCATTCTTAGTCGAAGATGCCATCCCATCAACTGGTTGCCTCACGGGAGCGCACTGCCAATACCACCTAGCGTTCACGGGAGGACACCCACACCGACAGTTGCTAATTTGCAATGTCTGTCTCGTGAAAACAAGCCACGTCCACCATCAAGGCAACCCTCGGCCGGCAAGGTCAAGCATACACAAGCATACACAGACACACCGTCTCGTCCCATCTGGACGCCGGCCATCACGCAAAGGCGCACCTCGTCCAGGCACCGACGCGACATCTGGATATACCGCGACCAAGGCAAATCGACTCAAATACATGCGTCTCTCTCAAGGGACGAGTCATCTGAAGTTCGCTGCGACAATTCTCCCATTTTCAACACACCGCTCAAACAGCTAGCAAAATCCCTCGGCCTTCTTCTGACGGTACATAGGAGAACATATCGGGCAAGAGTCCCATAATCATCCCGGGGCAGGCGCCCATATCCGCTTCCGTTTCCCAGCCGCGGAATCCGGCATTCCGCTTTGAGTTTCTCAGTCATGCCCCTCCCCCAACGCCTTAAAAAAAAACAGTGCCACCTCCCGCCACCATTTTCCTTTCAATCCCGGAGGAAAGACCATCTCCCCTATACCAGGTATAAAAAAGAAGGAAGAACCAAAATTCCACGCCCCAGACCAAAAAAGAACGCCAAGCTCGGGTGAGTCCATAAATGATGAGGCTTTGGAGATGGGTGGAAATGATGAAGGGGGACGGCGGCAACCAAGCACTTTGGAAAATGCCGCCGTCCACAACCGCTGCCGATTAAAAGATCATACAAGGAAACAGACGCTCTGGTCTATATATTTTACACGGGGTCGCCCGTCGCAGCCACCGGCGTAGAGCTCGTCACCTCGCTCAGCTTCTCCGCTGTCGGCGAATCCAGCGTTCCTCCGGTGTCGACGCTGGTCGCGGATTTCGGGTCATCGGAGTTGGGTATTGGCTTCAGCGCTGTCGTGCCAATCGAAGGCCGACTCGCGCTTTTGTTCATCCGGCTTTTGGTATAATCGCTGAGACTGAGCTTCTTCTTCACGGGACTAGGATTCGCCGCGATTCCGTTCAGCGGCGATATACCGAACGGGCTCCCAAACGCAGTGGCGGAGAAAGGGGACTGGACCAAGGACGCGCCTGCGGATAACGGAGTCGTAGCCGATGAGGGAGCTGATGCTGTCGGACTTCCAAAAGCTGGAACAGGGGGCATCTGAACTCGCAAATCAGGCGATGTTTTGAACTTCATCGGGTTCCCCGATGCAAGGCCGTTTGGCCTAAGGCTAGTTGGAGAGATTGCTGGCGCATCCGACATGGGTGTATCAGTGGAGTCGCGCATTGGCGCTGACACTGTGGGCGAGATCTTTTCTGGCTCTTGTCCCAAGCTTGGAGATGTTATCGGTGTTTTGACGTCGCTCAGCCCATCAATCTCCATCGCCGAAGGGGGAACCTCATGGTCAACTGAAAGCCGCTTACGGCGCTCATCCTCGTCCAGACGGAGGCGGTGTCGGTTGTCGAGCAGACGCTTTGACAAGGATACCAATCTTCGCTTTGGGGCATCCACTGGACTCGAGGCCTTATACCATGCGCTGTCTTCGGGCTCGGTTTGAACGGCAGCGTTGCAGTAGTTGGCGTGTAAAGGGGCGGAAGGGCGTCGAGACTCGCCGGATGCCGTGTCGATACCAAGTCCGATTCTGCGAGGTACGTGGGAAGCATGCGGGGAAGTAGCGCTCGTTGGAGAGCCCGATTTGCTCCGAGAGGTTCCAGCATCAACATAATGTCGCTCTGGGAACCCATTTGGAAGGGTTGGCGTTGGGGCCTCCGAGTTGGCCTTCGTTGACTTGGCCTTGGAACTGCCAGTGCCGTCGGAAACACGTTTCCTTTTGTTGCGGGGAGGATGTTTGTGCTCCTGTTGCTGTTCCATGCGGCGGAAGGAGTCTTCGACCATCGCCACCTTTCGCTTGTCGCGATCGGTAGGTTCGGTCAATATCCCCAGTTGATCAAACGAGCCCTGACGCGCGGTTGGAGTCATGTCTCGACTTCCCGGTTTGCTACGAGAAGAACCAGACACGGACCTGCCATCATGTTCTGGTACGTCGTCCAGGTGACCTTCGCTGGCTGCCCGGCTGTTTGTCGCATGCCCCGTGCTGGTCGGCGAAATGGCATGTTGCGCTTTTGGTTTGCCCTTTTTCTTCTTTGGTGCGCTTAGCCGTGGTTGCGTCTTCCCGTAATAGTTTCTGTGAAACCTTGCAAACGCGCAGTCGGTCCCGAGGTTGCAAGCACAGCCTCCATACTCTGAGAGGACAAAGAAAACCCAAGCGGCGATAGTTTGGTATTCGGTATCGTCGAGAGTAGGCTCAGGATGCACGCCCATCTCCTCGTCACCGAGTCCAAGTATTCGGAGCATTCGTGCGAGGTTGTTGTTGGGGAATCGGAAATCCCAGGGTATCGTTACTTCTTCCTTCGCACTGATCTTCCGGTCGCTCACAAGCCAAAAGTGATATTCCCGAGCGTCAGACAGATATGTCTCGAGAACAGCATTTGGTCTGCAGCTTCGCCGTACAAATCGCGCCTCGGAGCCTTCCTTTCTCGTGTCGATGTAGAGAGGAAGCTGTGGGTGGAAGAAGACGAAGGGCACGGGGCATGTGAATTCGTTCCATCGATTCTGCGGGTTGAGACAGTAAGCTGCTTGGAATCCTATCTGGCCATTCAACTCAATTAGCGGAGCATCTTTGCTGATCGAGGTGGGCGCTCTCAGGCACTGCCACTGCAGCGTGGTCCCCATATGCGGCTTCCTTATGCGATCGATTTCTGGTCTTATCCGAATCGAGTCAATATTTGATGGAAGCTTTTGAAACACGTCGGCATATGAGCGGCCTGTTTCCTTGTGCATCTTCTCCGGATCCCGCAGCCAGTCGGACATGGCGTTGGAGACCTGGAGCCCCGCGTGGCTGTTGACCTGCATGGTCTGGAATTTGCGGTCATCGTAAAGCGATAGGAAGTTCGAAGAGTAGCTGTGGATTTCCATGTTGTCCGGGAGATCCGGGGGTGTCCCCTCAGGACTTGGAGGGTGTCCATGGTTGGTCCTTCCGTTCCCATGAGATGGACTGCGCTTCGGGGCTTGCGAACTTATCGACTGGCTGGACTTGTGCGAATTCTTCACCTTTTTGGGAGGATGGGGATTCGTGTGGTCGTGAGGAATCGTGTGTTTGGGATGCTCGGTGCCGACATGATTTCCATTTAAATGTAGGTCGGTCGGCTTTGGCTTTTTCTTGTGGCTCTTGGACGGCGGCCTTTTTGGCTTCCTGTCCGTCGCTTCCTCTTCGATAATAGGTATGGCCGCTGTTCGGGCTCTCTGGCGCTCGATGGCCTGCTTGCGATCAACCGGTCGCGGGTCGCAGTCGACACACGAGTGGTTGAAGTCCTCGCGGAGCGCCTCATCGGGATTTTTCGGGTAGTAGCAATCGATGTGCTGCCATGTGTCGCATTTGTCGCAATAAATCGTATTTCCGTCATCGTCAGCAAAGCCGCATATACACTTGATTGTGTACGGCTCCTCGTCTACCGTCTCCTGTTTGCGGGCAGCATGTTGGATGGTCGCCGCCTGGAGAGAGTGAGGAGGTTGACTGGGAGGTACGATCTGCGTCGACAGCGGCGGCGGCTTGTCTGTCATAATCTAACGTTGGTCTCGCGATGGCGGTCTGGAGTCGGAGGGATTGTGCGACTTGTTTATCTCTCCGGTTCGAGGGGCATAGTGACGCGATGCCGGACGCGATTGACGATGGGAGGAAGTGTCGGAAAACAGCAATGCAGCCGTGGGTGTCATCCGGAAGACCGACCCACGCGCACTGGTTGGGATGAAGCGCCCTCGAGAGGTGGCTCAAGAGGGCGACCGTAGAAGGGTTCGGTCGGCCCAGGAGCGGCGAGAAGGACACGGCTCGAAGGGCGTGGCGCCGTAAAATATGAACTGGACCAAGCCGCAGCTTAAGGCGAGGCCAGAAGGAATCCGTCGAGTATATTCGAGTTCAAAGGCTGGGAGCGCGGCGGCGAGACGTGGTGCCGCTTCGCACGACTGCGACCGTGACTGTCACAACACTCGAGACGAGACACAATGGGAGCGACGGGATGGCGACTTCGACAAAGGGAATGGGGAATTGGTTGGATGGTGGGATTCGATCGAGGAGGCGACGAGTTCGACGAGTATTCCGACAGATCAGGGCGAAAAGACAAGTGGGTGACGCGGAAATTCGAATTAAGCAAGAAGAGTTTGTGAATGTAAAAGGGGAGTTGGGAGGGAAAGAGAAGATGGGTGAAGGCCCACTTGAGCGAGCGACACCCTGCACTCTCTGGGCGAGTTGGATGCCAACTGGTCCGTGCGTCGATCCCAGGTTTCTCAGTCCCGACGACTGATGAAAGGGTCCTGTGCCGTCTGCGATCCATCAGAGCGGCAAAAAAAGAGAAACGGAACTGGCCGATTGTTGGAGATGGTACTTGCCTCCGATAGCGACAGCATCAGGACTTCTTGATGCGGCAATCCTCGCCATTGCGCATTTTTGCTCGGTTGCTGGCGACGAGAAAACGGAGAGGGGACAGGCAAGCTGCCGTCCGTCAGACTCAAGCCAGATTTTCCGCTCGGCCTGAGGTGCTCTTGCATCGGCATGCATGGAAGCCTGAGGCGCGCACAGCGGGGCATTTGCAGCGTGTTGCGCAAGGTCAATGGAGGTGTGGGCTTTGAATGGAGAAAGTCGGCGCAGGAAAGTTGAAGACGGCTTGCGCCAAAAAAAGAGATCGCGTCGCTGTACGATCAGACGAAAGTCACGTTTCTTGCACGGCCCTCGCCCGACCACGAGACAGCAGCTTTAGAGTTTCTGGGAGACTTGTCAACATTGGGATGAGCGTAAAAGGGAAAAACATCTCTTTTTGAGCATTTCCATGCTGATTATTTCGAGCATTGCTGCTCGTGCTTCACTGGTAATGGCTGGCTGGGCGGTGCCAAGCTGGCTGTCGCACTGGCTAAGGAGACCCTTTCTTTTGGCTGGCGCCTGGGGTGTTGCGACAAGCGACTTCCCGGTTCGAGGACTGAGGCAGTGCATTGGTCACCTTCTGGTCCAATCGTGCCGACGAATGACGTCCCCCGTTTGTGCACGAGGTCAAGTCAACTTGCCAGCCACCGCAGCCATTTAGGTTGCTCGTTCGCCTTGTCATCAACGCCTGCCCGTCAACGATCGGAGTATTTGGCATTCAATTCATCAGTAGTCTCGATCGCAGGAAAAAGGATTTTTGATTCTTTCAGCCCGCTTGCGGAGGCTATCTCGACTTACCGAGAGCAGCCTGTTGCCTCTTTCCCCGCCTTCATACCTTCGCCACGCCTCATCCGTTTGCCGCCATGAGGTTCGCCGCAACCCTCGCCGCCCTCCTCTGGGCCGGTGTCAGCGCTCGCAATGTCCCCCGACTCGACCAGAGCGTCTTCGCCGATGACCCGCTTGACGTGCCCGGCCAGTCGCCGCTCAAGTTCTGCGAGGCCGATCGGGCGAAGGACATCATCACAATTGAGGAGGTCATCTTGTCGCCAAACCCCCCGCAGGCGTGAGTGCAACCACGGTTTGATTACCTCGCTGGCATGACTAACATGCGTCACAGCGGTGCGACATTGACGATCGAGGCCTCCGGAATCGTTAAGGAAGACATCACCGAGGGGGCGTATGTGAAACTGCAGGTCAAATACGGCTACATCAAGTTGCTTGACACACAGGCCGACCTTTGCGAGGAGATCAAGAATGTCGATCTTGAATGCCCCATCGAGAAGGGCAAGATTTCGATTACCAAGGAGGTTGAGCTCCCGAAGGAAATCCCACCTGTAAGACTCCCTTCCAAACCTCCCCGACACTGCATGGGTGCTCACCAATTACAACAGGGAAAGTACACCGTCCAGGCGGATGTGTACACCAAGGACGACGACCATATTACATGCCTCACCGCCACCGTCTTCTTTGGCAGGAAAGCAATCCCGTTTTTGGATCTCTAGAGTCGTGAGCGACTTGTGTAGCTGGCTTTCGGAAGAATACATTATCATGATTCATCAAGGGCGTTTCGATGGCATGTAAGATTGGTCGCGCGAGGGATCCGTTCGGTGTGCGTTTGTTCAACGACTAGGCATTGTTATCTTGCGGGATTCATTAGGGTTGTATTTGCCTTCTGCACCAGTGTTTCCTTTGCATTCTGAGGGCGTCCTCAGGCCGTAGACCTGCTGGAATAAACAAGCAGTGGTAATTTACAGGACTCGAATATCCTCTTCGTGCCCACTTCGCCCAGGTTAGAGACGACGCGCGCCGCTAGAGCCGTATCGCCTTCAAACGATAACTCCACTAGAAGCGCCTCTGCCAAATGCCTACTCGCCAAACAACCGGCGGACTCTCCGCAGGACACTGTCTTTCTCGGGGTCATATGGATGGTCTTTGCTTGGAATTTCGAGGACGGTGGGGAACGCAGCTGTGTAGGTGTCGACCCGATGGCGTATCCGGTCGGCAATCTGTTGAGATATCAGCAGCCACCCAGCCTGATGCCTGAGCTCCATCGCTCGTGACGGGAACGAACGTGTTGATTGATCAGAACTATGCCAATATCTTTCCTCTCTGTCGTAAACCGCTCAAATGCCTCCTCGATTGTCGCATTGTCCGTCTTGCCGTCAACTACGAGGAAGTTCTTTTGGGAATCTGGGGGCGCCGTGACATGCTGGGAAGCCCAGTTAGTTCAAAGAATGTATATAAAATGTGGCGCTGCGAATACTCACTCCAATTCCCGCGAGGAGCAGGCCGGTGACAGAGTCCTATGCTAGTTGTAAGTCGGCCAGGCACTCCCAGGTTCACTCGTCGCATCGCTCACCTCATCTCCGATCACTGCCAGAAACTGCCGGTCCTTGTAGTCGGCTTGAGAAGTCATACTGCTGCTCTGCGCAAACGGGCGCCAGGACACGGGCGGCGATGCTGTGAAAGAGTGTTGTATGACGATGTCTCGACCCTAGTTTTTGGGATGTCGATGTCGCGCTCCTCACCAAGGCGATGGCATGGAGCTCTGACCAACGACAGGCAGTGCCCCCACCCGCCCCACCTAGCCGCACTAGCCTGGGGTAGCTCCTTGCCTGTGAATTGTCCATTTTCAGCACATGCTTGAAGCGAGTAAACAAAAGGCTTTTTTATCTTTTGCTCTGCACGGTTTGCGCCTGACAAGCAACAACAAACCTCGCCTCTCCAACAGCCTGAGCAGGACCCGAGTCCGGGCGCCAGTTCCGCTTGCGAGGTCGATCGCTCGATATTTGTCCGCGACCTACTCTCTTGCGGCATGACGTGACGACAACGCGGCAAAACGAAGTGTCAACTCGCGTACCAGACCAGACTCACAGGCTTCCACCTCCGTCGCCATGCCTCCACGACCCCAGCGGCTGGTGCGCCGCCGCTCGTTCAAAGAACGGCTGCAGGCATTCATGAATCCCATGGACTTTTATCTCTGGTTGTCGGAAGAAATCCAGACCCTCGATTGGGATTCCAAAACGTTTGGCACACGTTTCGGACTGGCTGCGAACTTTATCTTCCTCCTCGCCAGAGCCAACTCTAATGGACGACAATCGGCCGACGATGTGTTCGGGGATTCCCCAGCTAGCAACTGGGTCACTGTTGTGGTGAGTACCACAGGAGCCGTAACACGCCGCCCTTGCTGATAAGTGATGCAGGTCAACTTTCTCGTCTACACATTGCTCCCTATCGCATTGCTGAACGCATTCTACACTATGACGAGGTCGCGCCAATACCGCCTCTTCGAGGCGAACGTGGAAACGTCAGGCCCAGCGACACCTTCAGCGCACCGCGTCCGAGTCGACTCCTCTCCTGTCTCGTCTTCTCCGCTACGGTTGCTCCAGGACATGCTGGGATCCGAATCTGCCGAATCACGCGCCCACCCGGACAAGACGCGAGATGTCTGGGAAATTGCTGTATGGGACCCGTACCCGGCAACACTGCGTATCTTCTGCCTGTTCAGCCCAGGTCACATCCTCATCTATATGCTCTTCCTGCCTCTGCAGTCCCTGGATCCACGACCAAGCGTCACCGTGTTCAAGTGTCTCGTTCTCCAGGTAATCCTCACCACCCAGATGTTCCTTTTACATCATGGATTCTCGCAGCAGGCCAAGGATACTGCCATTATCCAGAGGGAGGTCATGCACGAATACGACACGAAATATGTCCATCCGAGACTCCATCCCGTTATGCGTGAGGTGGCGGTTCAAGTATCAATCAGCGACGAAGGCCTTGAGCAGGAGTCTGTGGAGGTTGGTACCCCTGCAACATTGATCAGGAGGGGCTTCAAGACGCATCCGAATCCAAATTACGTCAAGTATGTCGACCCAGATGGTGGACAACCGCAACCGGCCCCGCAGCCCAGGAACACGATGTCGCCAAGCCAGTTCACCCCTTTGGCCAAGCCGCGTATGTCGGACGGCGGTACGTTTGCTTCTCATATTAGAAGGGAGTCTGGACTCCGCCAGAGCTTGCCTTCGCCAACCCCTTACCCAGCACCGAGCGCAGTATCAACAGGCGTGGCGTCGACGTCCACCGGGGGGCCTTCGCTGGCAGAATTAAAACAGATGAGTGCGCAAGGTCTTGGTGGTAGTCTCGGAGTTTTTACTCACAAGAACTCCCCGCTAAAGCATTCGCCACTCAAAAAGGCCACAAGTACCGGCGACATGAATAATGCCTACGCGTCTCCTCGCAACAACCGAGAAATGGCAGCACTGGAGCAAAGCCAGTTGGCCGAGCGAATGATACGGCAGATGAGCCCCAAGAAAGAGAGTAGGAGGGCCACAACCCAGTTGGAACAGGCCTACATGCAATCACCAAATACCGCCGCCGCAGTAGCCGCCGCCAGGGCAAATCGGTGGACTCAAGAGCGATTTCCCTCGAGGCGTTTATGAGGAGCTCGAAGGGATATTAGCTGAAAGGAGGATTTAAGAGGGCGTCTAAGGAGGTTTTTGGGGGGGCTATGTATATTTTATCTGTCCGGCCAGGCTGGGATGAGACACTAGGACGGAGTTACGGTCAAGGGAGCCTGTCTTGTCGCTTTTTGGTCGTTTGCCCAAACCTGAGGAGGAAGGCTCGTCTCTCATGCATACATAGGCGTTGAACTCACATGGCTTTGCGCAGACAGCGAAGCTTGGAAAACAGTATCGGTCAGCTTCATTGTGCGACCAGGCACGATAGGACGACTTGCTGCTTGTGACAGAGTGTAATATCTTTTTGCTTGGTCTGTGGATATGATTGCCATGACGTCCGCCGCTCGAGGGGCAATAACGCATTTGGCAGGTGCGTTCCCTGCCGTGTCGCAGCATTCGTGCTTTCCTCCATCATCCCAAGCAGAGACACCCGACCATCTTTTGATCTTCCTGGCCTGCCGCTGCCAAACACTACCAAGCTGTCAGCCAACGACGTGCCAAACACCAGTCCAACAACGCCACGAGTATTGTTTTTCGCATTAGTTGCTTTTCGTCTGCTCGGGACAACGAGCCAGGCATTATCATCATACACCCATGGTCTAGTGTCTAGGGATTCACGAACAACACATCATTTGTCATTTTACCGGAACCAGGATGACAGAGAAGGGTTTTAAGGTTTACCATACCAAGGGTCTTGGGAGCCCATCGATACTCTCCAGTAACGATAAGGGCTTGCCAAAACGCAGCAAGACGCTCTCATCGTTCACCAGCCTTCTCTCCAAACTTCACCCAAGCAATCGTCCCGAGCGCGGCGGCACCGATCCCCGGACCTATCAAGAGCACAAAAAGCACGGAGACGACGGTTGCAGCGATGCCCACTCGAAGAGGGCCGACACAAACCGGAGCACAGGGCCAAATGATGCTATGAACTCCGATACGATTCCTGCCAGCCGGTGGCGAACGCCCATGCCAATACCTTACCGAGCACAGAGCCTTAGCAGGAAAGCTGCGGGTGCAAACATGGACTTAATGTCCACGGGATACTCGTCGAGGCGCGAAACCGAAGAACTCGTTACGATTCCCATACTCGGAGCCCCCCTCAAGAGAGCAACATCCAACCCGTTCCCGCGACGGAAGCCGTTGCCGCAGGACATGGACGGAGCGCGGGAGATGTTTCTTGCCAAGCGGGAGTCGAGACGTCTGCGGCGAACATTGAAGGAGAACGGTGACTTTCTCGGCGTGACAGGCGTGAACCCGACAACCGGCGAGATGGACGTCTTAACACCAACGAGCAGCTCCGAGGAACACCAGTCGGGGTTGTCCGCTGAGCACACAACCTCCCAGCTTGCAGTGCTAGCGAGACGAGCACAACAGGCTCGGGAGGAATACGAGGCGGCACGGCGAGAGGTGGACATGCGGCGCCGGCGGGAGCGGAAAGATAAGGCGGAGCGGAACAAGGAGGCGATTCGGTTGGCACAACAGCCTGTTAAGTGGCGTCGCGAAGAGGGCCAGTGGTCTTCAGTTGCAGAACCTGGTTTGAGTCCCATTGCACAGTCAAAGACCAACACGCCTGAGAAGCAGTCACCAGAGAGAGTTAGCGAAGCCACCACCACCCGTCGAAGCCCCGATTCTTTTTTAGGGGTTGGCCCGCTGCCAGTGCCGGAGGCCGGCAGCGTCATGGAGCCCCTTTTCAAGAGCGCCGGAGACCAACCGGCAGAGCAGCATCATAGGGAGAGTGCCAGCAGAGCCAAACAGGGTCACTCGCAGAAACGAGAGTGCTTGTCGGCTCCGTCGCCAACGAAAACGAAACCAGTCCGGCTACAGTTCCCGCCTCTGATTCCGCGGCGTTTGGGATCGAGGTCCCATCGGTCTTCGACGGCGAGTTAGGGAAGCTCGGAGGCGGAGGAGAGAAAAGAGACCAAGGTAGCACAGCAGGTCGAGACCACAGTGCTCAAGCTGGATCTGGAGAATCAAAACCCGGCAGACCGTTGGGCGCAGGGTGTGATTCAAGACCTGAACGGCCTACAATGCAGCGAGGAGACGAGCAGCGTCCCATCGCGGACTACTCCCTCGCCGGAAGCGAGCGCGCGAATTCAGACATCAAGCAAAAAGATGGCACCATCTGCCTACACACCCATCACCACCACTACTGGTTACGAGTGCAGCACAAGCCAACACCGCGCTTGCGGCGGGAAGCTCGACGGGTCGAGAGGAGCAGCTGCTTTGACGATGAAGGTGGTGACAACATCGGTCGGAGAATGTCAGACGATGACGAGAAGGCCATCGCCCGGCCTGGGATCGTCCCCGTCGTCGACGCAGATACCCGGCTCGGCACGTTTCGGCTGGTTGGTTTCCCCACAGCCGGCGCCATGGAAGAGCTGGCCGAGAGGTATAGGCCATGGCCCGAATGCGGGTCTCCAGATAGTGATGGACGGCCGCGTAGTGGCACTTCTCACTCCTGTCAGCGAGATCGCGTCGGGTGGTCCACCCAGAGATACTATATCGGAGACAGCGACATCGGACGGCGGCAGACCTTATCAGCGTGCATCCCCGGCGGGTCAGCCGCAGAAGGAGATCCGAAAGACGATGAGAACAGCACGCGATGCCACCCTGCAGCCGAGCATATCACCACCCACGTGCACGTCTACCTGTCGGCGGCCGAACGTGCTGATGAGTCTCGTGCGGGGGCGCTCGGCTCGGAAACAGCGGCCGGCCGAGTCAGAGCTAGACAGGGCAATAGCACGGGGAGCAGCCCGGACAGCATACGTCCACACGACGTTAGCAACCGGTCCGCGGCCGGAGAGGGGTCCCGGCGGGCACAGCGGTCACCGAATCCCGCCCCTGGAAACTCTCCAGGAGATGGACGAGCACTCAGACAACGGCAACGAAGGCACCGCAACTCCTTCTGGGGAGACCCCACCGCGACCCCTTGAGATGGGGGATCTGAGAGACACTCCAGTGATGCTCGCCCGGAGTGTCTTGGTTGTCTCGGAGAAATTGACGGTGGCATGTTGGAGATTAGTACGGCCGGCGTTTGACCCCGACTCGGAGCTGCGGAGACGGCTCGAGCAGGGCCAGTCAAGTTGGAATGATTGTCTGTTCTTTGCATTGGCGATCGCCTTTGTATTTTTGATAGTGGTAGCTGGCGTATGGACGGTTCGGGGAATCATCTGGATGGCCTTGGGGGTGAGGTTTGCAGTGAGGGCGTGTGTCTTTCTCATCGGTTTCTGATGGGCCGGGCCAAGTATTCCCAAACAGGTTGGGACCAGTGCTAAGGGGGCGTGGGCCGTGGACGTATTACACGAACACCGCGCCGGTACAGGAGCAGGACCGTAGAGTGTAATCTCTGCAGTGTAGACTATCTTGCTATAGGCATGCCATTGATATCCAATGGGTGGCTCCCTAACATCAGCAACCGCCTCGGCGTCTTTGCCTTGTATGGACTGGCGATGGGCATGTGTGACCAAGAAAGAGGGGCCTCGAGGGGATCTGGGGAGCGTACTCGGCATATCGCTCCATCCTCACGACCGAAGATACGCGAAGTGTTTCGCGGTGCAGACCGCTGCAATGGGATGACGAAGGCGAAAAACGGAAAACGGGCACATGAGACGCCCGGCCTGCATTCCACTCCCAATATGCAAATGGTGCGATCTAGATAACCGGGAGAGATTTGCAGGAGGTGCCCGCGAGTATGCTGGATGAAGTGTCACTCGACATTGATCAGCACGCCACTTTGGCATAAATGACTGGTTGTCCTGGCGTATTTGGCAGCGACTGCAGCCGAGGTCCTGCAGTGTCATGGGCGCCCACAGACTACCACTGGTGAGTGAGTGAGGGTGACGATGCGATGTGATTGAGCGAGTGCAGGGGGTGGGTGGACAATGAGCTCCGAAGGACTGTCTTTCATCGTCATCAACGGCATCTCGTCCAACCCAATTGCACGCGGCTGAGATTTTCCAATCGTTTAGTCGATCTCCTCGGTTTGGATCGGGCCATGATGGATGGGCCTCGACCCAGCTGGCGGGGGGGCAATGGATGCTCCGGATGCGGATGGTGACTGGTTCTGAGGGCGGGAGGAGAGGCTCTTGTGGACCCCGCGTGGGCGACCTTGAAAGGTTTAGTTTCTGGAAGCTCTGGAAAGAGCCGCGGGTTGGGCTGTCCTCGCCTGCCTGCCGGACCGCACGGGGAGGGCTTGTAGCGGCCAGCGGGGGTCGCCCTGGACTCGCTACCCCACACCAGTGGCACGGTGGGCCAATCCTTTGTCAGGCTTTGGAAATTCGGGTGGCCAACCCCGCATTCCGCGGACCGGAGCTTGCTGCAGCACTCCGAACATCGGACACCGCGCCGACCGGTTTCCCAATGTCATTGAGGTTCGGAAGGAAGGGAAGCAGGTCTTAAAATGTTGTGGCCAGGCACCTTCACCGCAGAGAAAAATCTCAGGCTGTGTAATAAGCGGGATAACTGAAAGAGAGGAGTGTGTGCGTGTGTGAGATCCCGACCGAGGTTCCAGATTCCAATTCCCGACGTTGACCAAGGTTTTGCTGGCGGCTCGCTTGCCACTTTCTTATTCAGAACACACCCAACCCACCACGACACACGACGCATCACATCACACACATCTCTCTCCCGTCTTCTCGGCGAATACTTTTGCTTTCCCTGATACTCTGGAGCATTACTCGTTTTTTTACTTCATTTTGCAACGCCCAAGCCAGCGAGCGATAGCACGGTTTCCTGCCTAATTTTTGCCCGCCGTCTACTTCAACCTACCCACCGAACCTCGGCGCGCCACCAATCGATTATTCCCCGATTTGAGCGTTTGTCAAGTCGATACCCCCTTTTCCTACGGTAACACCAAGGCCCTGCAAGCGGGAACACCACCCATAACGTCCCAAGATGCCGGTCGCCGAGAGCACTCCCCAAACCCTTTACGACAAGGTCTTCCAAGACCATATTGTTGATGAGAAGCTGGATGGTACCATTTTGCTGTACATTGATCGCCATCTCGTCCATGAGGTCACCTCACCAGTAAGTTTTTTACATCCTTTTCCCCCCTGCCAGCCACAGTTTATTTGTTTGCACTCAGAAACTAACTTATCAATAGCAAGCTTTTGAGGGTCTGAAAAACGCCGGCCGCAAGGTCCGGAGACCAGACTGCACACTTGCCACCACTGACCATGTAAGCTTTCCTCACCCTAGAAAACACATCATATATATATCTAACAAAAACATCAGAATGTTCCTACCACCACTCGCAAAGCGTTGAAAGACATTGCGAGTTTCATCAAGGAAGATGACTCCCGAACTCAGTGTGTAACACTCGAGGAGAACGTAAAGGACTTTGGTATCACCTACTTTGGCCTCAGCGACAAGCGACAAGGAATTGTCCATGTCATCGGGCCTGAGCAAGGTTTCACTCTCCCTGGCACAACTGTGGTCTGCGGTGACAGCCATACATCCACCCATGGCGCTTTCGGTGCGCTCGCCTTCGGCATCGGCACTAGCGAGGTCGAGCATGTCCTCGCCACGCAGTGCCTAATCACAAAGAGGAGCAAGAACATGAGGATACAAGTCGATGGTGAGCTTGCGCCCGGTGTGAGCTCCAAGGACGTCATTCTCCATGTTATCGGCAAGATTGGAACCGCTGGTGGTACGCAGTCTGTCATCGAGTTCACAGGTAAGCTTATTTTGAAACCCCACTGTAACACCAGCTAACCCACTTTAGGCTCTGTCATCCGCGGACTCAGCATGGAGGCCCGCATGTCCATCTGCAACATGTCGATTGAGGCTGGTGCTAGGGCTGGCATGGTTGCTCCTGATGAGATTACATTTGAGTATCTCAAAGGCCGGCCTCTGGCACCTAAGTATGGCTCTGAGGAGTGGAACAAGGCCGTTGCGTACTGGAAGTCTCTCGGTTCGGATCCCGGAGCCAAGTACGACGTCGACGTTTTCATCGACGCCAAGGACATTATCCCCACCGTTACTTGGGGCACGAGCCCCGAGGATGTGGTCCCTATTACCGGTACCGTCCCTGACCCAGAAACCTTCCCCACCGAGGGAAAGAAGGCTGCGGGTCGTCGCATGCTGGAGTACATGGGGCTGGTTGCCGGAACTCCCATGCAGGATATCGTCGTTGACAAGGTCTTTATTGGGTCCTGCACCAACTCCAGAATTGAGGACCTCCGGGCCGCCGCCCAGGTGGTGAAGGGCAAGAAGATTGCCGCCAACATCAAGCGCGCCCTGGTCGTTCCTGGCTCTGGACTCGTCAAGGACCAAGCAGAGGCTGAAGGCCTTGACAAGATCTTCTCCGATGCCGGATTTGAGTGGCGCGAGGCCGGCTGCAGCATGTGCCTGGGTATGAACCCCGATATCCTGTCTCCTAAGGAGAGATGCGCCAGCACAAGCAACAGGAATTTCGAGGGTCGCCAGGGTGCTCAGGGCCGCACTCACCTCATGTCTCCAGTGATGGCTGCTGCCGCCGCTATTGTTGGGAAACTGGCCGACGTTAGACAGCTTGCGCAGTACAAGGGCAGCCCACATATCGAGGCCTTTGTCGCTCCTGAGCAGGCGGAGAAGGCGCACCCTGACGAGCGGATCGAAACCGACGACACCGAGAAGGAGATGCTCACCGACCAGCCCGAGGATGCCTCGCCTCAAGTCAACACTTCGGTCCCCAAGGACAGCGCCGCTGGCCTCCCTAAATTCACCATCCTCAAGGGCATTGCCGCACCGATGGAGAAGGCCAATATCGACACCGATGCTATCATCCCCAAGCAGTTCCTCAAGACCATCAAGCGCACCGGTCTCGGGTCCGCCCTCTTCTACGAGATGCGATACAAGGACGGCAAGGAGGACCCCGACTTCGTGCTGAACAGGGAACCCTACCGCCACGCCAAGATCATCGTCTGCACAGGCGAGAACTTTGGCTGCGGTAGTTCTCGTGAGCACGCCCCCTGGGCGCTCAACGACTTTGGCGTCAAGACCGTCATTGCTCCTTCGTTTGCCGACATCTTCTTCAACAACTCGTTCAAGAACGGCATGCTCATGATCCCGATCAAGAACAAGGATGACCTTGCCGCCATCCACGCTGAGGCTTCCGCTGGCCACGAGATCGAGATCGACCTGCTGAACCAGGTGATCAAGAAGGACTCAGGCGAGACCATCTGCTCCTTCGACGTCGAGGAGTTCCGCAAGCACTGCCTCATCAACGGCCTTGACGACATTGGTCTGACAATGCAGCTGGAGGACAAGATTGCCGAGTTCGAGAAGAAGATGACGCTCGAGACACCGTGGTTGGATGGCACGGGTTACCTCAGGCGGAAGGGTCGTGGTGGCAAGCTCGCCGTAAAAGCAGTGCCTGTGCCCAAGACGAACCGCGGCGAGGAGAAGAAGGAGCCTTTGGAGTGGTGAGACGCTCGAGTGAGGGTTGGTCGGTTGAAATTTTGCCTGGTTGCTTGCTCCACTTAGCACATACCTAACTGTTTGATGGCATTGCAAGGGTGTAATTGGGATTTTACTTTTTTTCTGTTTACTTCAGGAGATCAATGTGGTTAAGGGGGATTACCCAGCTTGTGGTATCACTTACTTTTGCTTGTTCGGTTTGGGATCGCAAGGAACCTAGCAGTAGGCCTTGGTGATTTTGAGAGTGCGAGTCTTTGGGATTGCTTTTGACGGATCGAAAAGTATGGGAATATATCTGGAGGCTCATTCTTTTTTATGCAATGTGACTCTTGCCATCGAGAGGTCTCTCTGGCTTGAGAGTGAGGAGGAAGAGGAGGATATGATAATATGGCTCCATTGATTTTGTGCAACACTTGAAGAGCTGATCATATTGCGTATATGTGGTGATGGTGGTGAAAGTCGCCTGATACTGTCCATAGTTACGAGTGTGGGACATGGGTCATGCCATGATGCTTCTCAAGGTCAAGAACTTCGAGTCAGCAGAGACGGTCCGCGGTACCGCCTCCATCCTCGACAGCCAAGAGCATGACAATATCACTCAGTGAAGTGAAAGGGAAAGGCTGTACAATTTCAGTTAGTCCCGTACTGTACCAATCCCTCGGGGACAACACCCCCTAACCACCCCGGCGTGTACGCGGCGATGCTAGGAGTTAGGAGATAAAATCTTAAGGTGGATGGGCCGGGATACTCCGTACCAAGCAAGCAAGCAAAGCAGGCGGATGAGTCAGTCACGCGGTGTTCCATGTTCTCAACGGTGTGCTTGGCAGATAGGTATCTCAACAGCGTCTTGGCAGGTAAGCTAAGGTACGGAGGCGTTGCGGACATTTGCGGAGGAGAGCGGGCGTATGCAGGTCCTGCGTGAATTTTGCCCGTTTTGAGTTGTATGTATGGAGTAGTAACCGCCGGCTTTGTCTCGGAGAAAATGTTGCTCAGCCCTGTTTGGCGTGGTCTTGGTACCATAGGTAGGATCTTGGGTAAGACTTAGTGTGTTGTGTGTAGACTACGGGTTAATCATGGCCGAGCTGGGCTCAGGCTGGTGATGGATGCCCTCTTTGGAAGTCCTCGGGGGGTTTTACAGTCTTTTACTGGAAGCGGATAGGTACGGTCCGTATGCGCCGTATGAGGCTATGGGCTACGACACGTGGGGAGAATGGATGGGATATGCAAGGGGAGAGAGATCTTGCTGGTTGGTTTGTTTGGGGAATCGGTCGGGTGAGGCGAGAAAAGGGTGAGATCTGGGATTTCTGGAAGGCGACGGTTCCGATTCCCGGGTGGCGGAGTGGTGGGTAGGGCTTATCGGATAGCGGGCAGCCGGATTGCTGGGTCAGTTGCCCTGCGTGTGGTGGTTCGATTGCGGCTACTTGGGTCCAGTATGATGTCGTCTGTATGGACTGAATCCGAGCGGTTAGCTGAGGTTAAGATGGGATATTCCAAATTCAGATGCACGTGTGTAGTGGTGTTTTTCGCTCGGAGGGGAAGGGGCGTTCGTCTGATCTGGATTTCTCGGCCTGGGGACGGAGAATTTAGGGAATAGCAGGGAATAGTCGCTCCGGGGATGAACGGACCGGCTTTCTCAAGGTAAGGTACCTGTCCAGGCGATTACTCAAGGCTAGCCTGGTGGTCATCGAGACCGCAAACTCCGTACAATCCTGGGGTGCATTCTACCTTGGTAATGCCGGGTAAGATAAGTCCTCCAGGTGGCGGGAGTTTGTCCAATGTCAGCTCAGGCGGAAGCTTCTCCGATAACGCATATCGAAGTCACGAAAATCCAAGTCGGCTACAGGGTACGCCAGTTTTCCTCAGCTTTTCCGTGCAGTCTTTGAGTCAGCGCACGCCTAAACTTGCAGCTGGGCGAGGCTCAAATGCCGTTCCATGTACCGCTCGACGACACCTAGCAATGAATGGTAGAGGAAGAACCGCGCGCGGGTTCCGTCGCGAGAATGGCGCCTTGACAGACAATTGTCGAGCGCAATGATGGGCAGGGCACAACGCACGCAGTTCGATGGGTTTAGGGGAAAATTTCCTAGATTGGTAAGGCGGGATCTTCAGCGACAGTTGAGTAATCACCAGCCTTGTTGATCCTGCGCGTTGATTGGATCTGACGCGCATATAAATGCAAATCTGTAAAATGTCCGACGATGACAAAGAAGTCCCTCTCGCGCTAAGATATATATGGATTTTAGGCAAGGCAGACTGGGAACGCCCAGCTGGGCAAATTCGTGCGGAACTTTGAACTCTGACTCTTTCACTCTTACCACAATACCTAACCTGGAAGATTGCAGCGCTGGGCCATGCGGCGGAAGCTGGAATATCTGTGAGATGCCAATCAAGCACAGCATCGCCAAAATGGTCCTGGGGTCCGGAACTGTGATGGTCGACGAGAAAGGAGAGAATTTCAGTTCCAGAGGACGCAGAATGCAAACCTGGATCAGGGTGTGAACGATATTGACATCGTGATGAACCAGGGTGTGGCGCCCGTGGTTTGACGGTGAAGGACCTCAATGCTATCTTGGTGCAGGAAAAAGGTAGCAGCCGCTATTCTTGGCTGGACGCGCGTGGGTGTGGGCAATCGGCCTGGCTCGGCCTGGGCAGGACTTACCACAGTTGTGTCTTAGTAAGGGGGAATCTGGAATTGTTTCCCATACCAATTGGGTGTGCTTCTCCTGTCAGGGCAGATAGATGCCAAGGCCGGGCGGTGGGCGGTGGGCGGTGGACTGTGGGCGCTGGCGGGCGTACGAGGTAAGAATGCAAATGGCCTTGCAGATGGGTTGCGCAGAGGGTGCTGCGGACGACGGCAAGCCAGAGCCGATGCTGCCCTATCTTGGCGGCATGCGGAAGCTTCCTCTGCCGCGATGACGACGCCGTGTTGTCTTGTCGATGCCGCATTCCTTCCTGACAATTTGCCCTCGATCCCACAGCCGTCCATGGTGCGGGAGGCGGAACACTGCGGCGATGCCGGGGCGTGCCATGTGGCCGGGTTTGCTCCCCAGGTCCCGGGTCAACTTCTGACCAGGGCTACTTCTGATGACCATGACCATTGACCCATGATATGACGATGCTGTCGGAGCCATGGCCGGAGCAAAGCAAATAAACCCCCCTACCCTTCTCACCAGGTTCCCACATTGTGCTCCGACCGGCATCAGCATCAGCATTGGCACCACCGTATCCCAAAGTAATACAAAGTGCACCGCTTGTCGCTCATTAGAGAGACGACCAAGCAAGCACTTGTACTTCATCCCCCTTTTGCCAACACTGCCAAACTCGGAGCTCAGTGTCTGAGATCAGTCGATACGATGGCCACCAGTCCCAGCTACTCCTCCTACACTCCGTCCGGCACCCCATCGCCTACCGCGTCGTCAACATCGAGCCAAGCTCCCAAGAAGCGTACCCGGGCGAGCAAGCCAAAGGTCCGAACTGGATGCATCACTTGGTCGGTCGCCCCTTTCCCTGCCCCTTGACCCCTACCCGGTGATCTAACCCCCTTTTCAGCAAGATTCGCAGGGTCAAGTGCGGCGAGGAGAAGCCAGCATGTCTGCGCTGCACCTCAACAGGGCGGACGTGCGACGGATATGACCCGGAACACTCCCCTTCGCGGACCCGTGTTGTCTTGGACCCCATCGAGGGTGCTGAGCTGGCCAAGTCCGAGTTCCTCAAGGCGTGTCAGCGGAGCGAGGCCTTGCGCTTCATGAGGCCCCTTGCTCCTGACATCGATGGCTGGAAGACAAGCCGGCGCTTTATCCACCAGTTTCGGCCCATCCCAGCCGACCCTGAGCTCTGTTCCTTTGCCAACTTCTGGAATCGCGTGGCACCACAGGTTATCGGTGACCGTGCATCCCAACAACCCCATGATCCTGCTGTGCGCTACGCCATCGTGGCTCTCGGTGCGGCCTATCAGCTCTACCGCTTCCCCAACGAGCCCCTTCCCGAAGATTTCACCCTCGACAGTCTAGAAATCTTTGTCATCCAGCAATACAACCAATCCATCGCCCGCCTCCAGCCCCATGTTTGCTCTTCGCACCCCGACAGCATCCGCGTAACCCTCATCTGCTGCCTCGGCTTCATCTTCCTCGAGACACTCCGCGGCGCACACGCAGCCGCCATCACACACCTCATGAATGGCCTCCAGATTCTCCAGTCCCTTCCGCCATCAACCTTCGATTTCTTCCTCTCAGGCAACAGCCTCCCCCAGCTCCCCACCTCCAACGATACCTTCGCAATGGCCGACATCATTCGCATCTTTGGCCGGCTCGAAGTCTCGGCCTGCTTCTTCCCGAACGCGATCCGTCCGGTTGTCGCCCTCCACTCCTACCGAACCCGCCTCTTCGACACCTCGATCCCCCCCAGCAGCACCACCAACCCGCTCCTCGACCTCTTAACCAGCTTCCACCGCGACGTAACCGCCTACCTCCACGAAACGAACCACCCTTCCGCCCCCTCTCACCTCCACAATCGCCAACACTCCGCCCTCCTCGCCCGCGCGTCCCACATCTCATCCATCCTCCCCCCTCCATCCAACAACCCCATCACCACCGCCTCCGCCTTCGCCCAAACCCTCGCCCTCCTCAACTTCCACACCGCCCTCCTCCTCCTCTCCCCCTCAACCACCCAAACCGCAACCCACACCACGGCGCTCCACCTCTCCTCCCTGCTCCACGCCTCCCCCCTCTCCCAACCCTCAACCCACTGCCTCGGCGCCGCCCCGTCCCCCGCACCCACCGTCTCCAACCCCCTCGCCGCACCCTTGTACCTCATCGCCTTCCAATCCTTCCTCTCCGCCACCGAAATCCACTCCCGCGCCGTTCGTCTCCTGTCTAAAATCCTCGGCGCATCCAAATCCACCCACCCCGAAGCAGAGACGGAATCCACACTCACCGCAAAAATATCCCGCGCCATAAAAGACGCCTACGCACGCGGAAACACGGTGCCATGGGACATGGAAGCCACCACGGGGGAGGTGCAAGTGCCGCGGTCTTTGACGGGGTTAGGATGTCTGCCGAGGGTTTGGGATGCGGTTTTTAGGGAGGGCGAGGGGCATTGCGAGGTAGCAGGAGGGGTAGGAGCAGGAGGAGCAAGAGCAGTGGGGGAAGGAGGTGAAGGAGGAGGGATGGGATTTGAGAGTTTGAGTTGGATGAGCGGGAGTGGAGAGGTGGATGTGGATATGGGTATGGATTGTCCGTGGATGGTGGAGGGCGGCGGCGGGGAGTTGGATTTTGACTTGGATTTGGGTGCTGGTGGGGGTTGGAGGTGACGGCAGACACGTTGGGTGTTAGAGTTGTTGGGAGTTGAGTGTTGTGGCTGTTGACGGGAGTTTAGGGTGCATATACGGAGCGCGTGGAAGGAGCAACCGCACTCGCACTCGCATTCGCACATGCAGGCGGCACATACAAATCAGTGGTTTAGCGGCGGCAAAGCTGTTTCTGCAAAGCGGGAGGCGGGAACTCCCCCACTAACCTCGGAATTGAGTAAACATCGGTCGTGGGTTGTGGTGGGCTGGATTTCCCATGATTATTAAACGGACACACACACAAGACCCTGCACTTGGCATGCCAGTGCATCGAGTATTCTGCAGGCAGATATACGGCTACAAAGTACATAGTACATACAACTACCGTAAACTACCAACTCTTCCTGACCAAAATGCCAAACTTCGGAGGGCGATAACAAAAGCACCGTCTAAACGCTGCGCAGTAAAACATGTAGAGATTTATGCTGTCCATACAACATAACGAGCCTAGCCAGGGGTATTCCGTCCCAAAATGTCCAGTGTGCTCAAAACAGAGCGAATTCAGTAATCCATTGCAACAACCTCGCTTTTCCCCACCTCTCAAAGACGCCCGTTCACAATCTCCTTCTTAAAGATCCGCACGCCCCACACGTCGTAAAAGTGTATGTTGTCCACCGAGTCGATCCGCTGGTTTTCCAGCTCGTCATCATCGTCGCTGTCGCTGACTGCGTTGTCCCAGTTGTCCGGGGGCGGCAGCACCGGGAAGAGGTCGTTCCCGCCGCCGCCGAACTCACCTGGGGTCAGTGCCTTTTGTTTGCCTTTGGCCTTCTTCGATGCCATCTTGTTGAGCTTGGCCCGTTCCGACGGCCGGATGAGCCGCTCTACTCTATCCTCGTCGTCGATCGAGATCCACTCGAGCTTCAAGTGCGGGTGATGAGAGAGATTGTCGATAAGGAACCGTTTAGTTTCCCGCATGACCCACACGCAGGTGTCGTCGTTGCGGAGCTGGATGATGTGCAGAGCCCGGAGGTTGATAAGGCCTGAAAGGTGTTGCATGTACGTGTGCTGGACGCCGCGTTAGCTTTGCATTTCTTGAATTCGGCCATGGATGACACTTACGATAACTCTAATGCCCATATTGCAGGCCAACTCCTCGAGCGCCTTGCCACGCTTGCAGATCAGCATTACTGTTTTCTCGTTCACATCCCAGGCCATGTCGGCGTTATTCTTGATCATGAGACGCTTGAGCGTTGGCATGTGCTTCTTCAGCACCAGGCGGCGAATTTGATCAATGGTTGTGTTCGTCTTCGGAGCAAAGCTCTCGGGCTTGTACTTGATGTCCCTCTCGAGAATGAAAAATTCGTGCAACTCTTCGAGCTGGGAGACGAATGTCAAGAACACCTGTGAAACGTTGTCGGTGAAGATCTTGCGCAATGGTAATGGCGATTCCTTGTTCTCCTTTTGCAGATGCGCCCAGATCGGTGCCTGAGGTCCGACATTGAGCAGCGTAATTCGCCGGAGCACACGAAAGTCGATTGCTCGTGACAAAACCGAGGCCCTGACCGGGATGAGGTAGATGCTGAGTGATTGGAGCGCGATGCCTCTGGTAGTTCTGAGGTACTCGCTGACTCGCTGACACTGGGCTTCTGCGGATTCGGCGGCGGGCGCGAGGAGTATCTGCTTCTCGGCGTCCTCAATCTCGGCCTCGACGACATTCATCTCGTTCTTAAGGACCTGGATATCGTTGGTGATTCCCGCTATCTCCTTTTCGAGTTCTGCAATCCGAGAGGAGTGGTCAACGTTATCCGCTGCCTGCAAATCTTGGAGAGTCTTGCGCAACTGTGTGCTCTGCGCCTCACAGAGCTCGAGCTTTTCGGCCAGCGTCTTGATATTAGCTTTCTGAATCGAGTAGCTTGCCGCCGCCTTCTCGACACTCGGAGACATAGTGGCCTTTGGTTGGGCGGGTTCACTTGGTCCCGACAGGTCCGCTGCAGGGGTCGCAGGCCCAGTGGTTGCTGGGCCGTTGGGCAACTTCGGTGCTGTCGAACTCGAAGGTTCCGCCACGACGACAAGGGTCTCGGCTGCAGCCGTATCGGGAGCCTCATCCACAAGCTGCTCTTCTGGGGCAATAATGTCAATATCGTCCGGGTCTATATCCTTCTGCGCTTCCTTCGCTTTCGTGCTTGTCGACTGCCCAAATAGACTGACGGAAGCCTCATTTGGTGTGGGGGCTGTCTCCGCGGTTGGGGCGGCGGAAGTCTCCGGCGTTGCCTGGCTGGCCTCCGAGCTTGACTGGGCCCCTTGCTCCTGGCTGTTGCCATCTCGCGACCTCGCCTCCTCTGATGCAACGTACTTCCGCGCAGCATACTCAATCGTGGCGAGGATTTCCTGCTGAGTGGCGGACAGGTCACCGGCCCCTTGAAGATCTCTCATGAGCTTCCCCGATACCACCTTGATAGCATTGATAAACTCTGCTCCTGGATTTGAAGCTGCTTCTTCCTTGGCCTCCTTCTCCTTTTCTCGGACTTTCTTCGGTGCTTTCTTAACGACGTATGGCTCCACGTCGAAAATCCTGCCGAGCACAGACTCCTGGCTCTTTTTTTCTTCCTGAGCCCGGAAAGCTCTCGCAGGTCCACTCACGTCGTCATTGTAGCCCGCCGCCGGGACTGGGACTACCTGAAACTCGTCATCAGGGTCAGAGTCATCGGGGTCCGCCTCCGGTGGGGGTTTCCTGGCTTGGTTGGCAAGAGAATCCGAGAAAGACAACTTCAGTTTTGTAAGCGTTCCAGAAGAACTCCTAACACAGGCTTTGAGCTCCGAAACGACGTCGAGACTGTCTATGTCAAGAACGGCAAGGCTTTTGAGCTTCTTGAATCCCGATAGCGTCGGCGGTTCCTTGGATAAGGGTGTTTTCTTAGGCGCCTTGACTCTAACAGCAGGCTTCGGAAGAGGTGGGGGTGGCGCGGTCGTGGCCGGAACGTAAAATAAGGAGTTCGGCGGAGGAACCATGAAAGACTGGGGAGGTGGAGGAGCCGGATTAACGGGTGTCATGTGCTGCAGAGGCGCCATAGAGTGCGCAGCTGGTGCTGGATGCGAAGTGTTGTACGGGAGGGGAGGCGGGCTTTCGTAAAGTGACGGGCCTGCCTGCAGCCTTATGTGGATGTGAGAGAGAGTCTCTATCCGGTGGAGAGCCTGGTATACTGGCCGGCTTAACTCAACTCGGATGTTCCATCTACGACAGAAGTCAAGTCAGCGGATGTCATGGCGGGCCGCAGCGGAATGCCCGTGTGCGTACGCGCGACAGAGAAGCGATAGCCTAGAAGGAGGAATGTTACGCAGCTCATCCAGCGTGACCCCGGCAAGTCGAGCAAACCACACGAATGGGAATGGATGAGAGGACGTACCTGAAAGACTCGAGCGCCTTCGCCTTGCGCAGCGTCACTAGCAGCAAAGTGTTCATGAACTTCCCGCAGCTGACATTGTAAAGATACGGCTTGTAAGCAAGCTCGGCCTTGTCGCCACCGCTGAGCGTGTCGAGCGAAAGGTCTCGGAGGTGCTTAGCATAGTCGTAGTCGCTCGTCACGAATGTATCGAGACCGCCGGCGAGTCCATCTATAGGCGAATCGAAGGCTGGGTCGTCCTCGTCGGGGAAGACGATGTGGAAGTTCCGATAGAGCTGCGCGGCGGCGAGCTCCCGGCAATGCTTCGACACCAGAGCCAGGCAGATGAGGTCACACTGAGAACAATGGCTGACGATCTCCTTTTGGACCTCGCTCGGCAAAGTCAGCAGTGTAGGAGCCGGCTTGCTAGGCGGAGACTCCTCTGCTGTAGAGGAGGCCATCGTTGCGCAAAGCGCGCTACGGCGACGGAGACGGGTGTGCGATGGACGATGCAGCCGAATGGATAGTTTTGCGACGGTCAGGCGGGGTATGATGTGTGGTTCCGAGGAGTGCGCAGAGAATTCGTGATGCAAAGGAAAGAGCGCTCCTGCAGGCGTTGAGTTTTTCTTCGGTCGATCAGCAGCAATCGGTTTCTGGTCAAGTTTGGCGACGACGCAAGTCGCAAGGAGTCGGGTGCAAGGCTTCACGACCAGGCGGACAAGGGTCAGGGTCTCGGTGCCGGGGCTGCGAGCTGGGCACTGGCGCTGGATGTGTGAGGATGCGACCGGGATGGGTGCGGTGCTAGCGCCCAGCTCCAGTGCTGGGCGAAGATCGGAGCCGGAAGGCTGACGTTTCTGAATTGCACTTCTGGAATGCGGCAGGAGGTTTGGGGAAGGCTCCACCAAAAGGCCGTGGGTTTTGAGTGAGTGCGACAGGCTACAAGTTATGTAGCATCCGAAGGTCTCAAGCGTCTCAACCCCGTAATGGCTGCAGCTTCAAACCATTGTCTAAGTCTCTCGGGTTCTGGAACCCAGTTACGAGATATGTATGACCTTGGGTGCCCGGCCGCTCAGGTGTGTTGTGCAAGGGCGATGGCCTCGCCCTCAAAGGATACTGAAAGCCGGTTGCAAACCCGACTGTATCACGGAGGCTTCTCTGTGGGTAGGCATTATGCCGCTTTACAGACACAGTGGTCCCCCTCGATAACCCTCCTATATCCTCGGAAATCCCCTGCGGAATATGAGCTGGGATACCAGCACGACTGGCTGCTCGCATATCGTCTTCTGGTTGCTGCAGGGCAGGACAACTAGACGGGACTAGTGAACAGGAAGTGAGTTCGAGATCCAGGATTTCGCGAAGTGGGGACGGGCGAGAACGCGTCCAGGAACTAACCAACCGCATCTGAGACCTTAAACCTTATGGCCCGTCATAATTCGTTGTTTGAACTCAGAAATTCAGTCCAATCCGAGTTCTTTGACAGATATCCCCTCTGGTTTTTGAAGACGCATTCCCTGTATCTCAAACCAGCGTGGGCAGCGGGTTCCCACGCATTAGCGACCGACACCGAATGGAGCCGATGGATATCGACACGGTGACGGTAATAACTTTGAACATGTTACTCTCCCCACATCTCCAGACTCCTGCACCTGGCGCCACTTAACAACCCCTGCGGCGGCGGTAGCGGGCAATGGCAGTGCTCGGTCCGCGTGCAGACGCTTCTGACGGAGCGGGCTGTGCCTTATTGCCGTTGGCGAAAACATTTGTTCAACACCGCAGAACCTCACTCCCTCTTCCTACGCTCGCCATTGCATCTTCTACAGCAAGTGATTGCTTCCATCGCAGTGCAATATGGTAGAGGTCGAAGAGCCACAGTTTTCGACGCTTGCTGAGCGTATTGCCGCGCTCAACAAGCAGAAGAACTTCCAGGCACCCCCGTCCACAGCAGGCAAGCGAGCCCCTCCCCCACCACCACCCGTCCGCACTGCGACCGAGTCCGTTATCACCACCTCCTCGGCGCAAAGGAGCCCGGCCATACCGCCGCGTCCGACGCGGGCGGTCACAGACGATGCGGCCACTTCAGCAACACCTCCTCTCCCGCGGCGCAAGACAGAAGATGCCAGCTTGAGCATTGGCAATGGAAAACGCGGCATGGCGCCGCCCCCGCCTGCGCCGTCCCGTGGTGCTGCCCCTCCGCTACCATCGCGGAACCCACAGCAGAAGCCAATGACACCGGCTCCGGAGCTGCCATCCCGGCGTCCATCAGCCCAGACGCTCGGCGGTCGAAGGGGTTCCAGTTCGTCAGATGCCTCGCACATCTCAGCCATGTCAGCACTCTCCCTGAACAGCACGTCAGATAGCCAAGGCGCTGGCGGCAGGAGACTTCCACCCACGCTAGACCAGGCACAACTACCCCCACTACCGCCGACCAGGCGTGAGACCGAGGCAGCTAAGAAGGCCGCTGAAGAACAAGCCATCGCAAGGACACCCGTCTTACCCCCTAGGAGACCAGGACAGTCGCCGGCAGCTGCTCAGCCAGAGGAAAGATCGCCTGCACTCCCTGCCCGCCGACTGCCCCCTCCGCCATCAAATGTGCCATCCCGCCCCAGCGGCTTTGGTTTTGGGTCAGGCCGAGGCCCAGCTCCGCCACCAGTTCCTCTCAGCTCCCGCCCTACCCTCGAGCAGATCGACAAAGTGGCATCCCGGGGGGCTGCCTCCCAGACCGCGCCAGGTCCGTGTTCGGATCCGCCTTCCCAGGAGGAGCCTTGCCTCGTGTGCCGCGACTTCAGTGGCCCGGATAACATCGCCGCCGTGTTTCCCATTGCTCGACTCCCGCGGCAGGATGTAGTCGGATATCTAGCCCATGTCCTCTGCGACCCTTTTCCCTCCCATACCGATAAGGCACGCGCCATCTTCACCTGGTGCCACCACAACATCCGCTACGACGTCGAGAGCTTCTTCGGCAACTGCGTCCGCCACATCACCGCCGAGGAGGGAATTTTCGAGGGCAAGGCCGTCTGCGGTGGCTACGCCACCATCTACGAAGCCATCGCCCGCCGAGCAGGTCTGGAGTGCGTCATGGTCACCGGTCATGGCAAGGGCTACGGCTACACTCCTCTCAAACCCGGAGAGCGCTGCCCCCCTCCCGATCCCACCGGCCACGCGTGGAACGCCGTCAAGATCGACGGCGGAAAATGGAAACTCATCGACTCCTGCTGGGGCGCAGGCCACCTCGAAGGAACGCGCAACTACAAGCAAGCCTTCTCACCCAAGGAGTTCGTCATTTCCAACATCGACTTTGGCAAGACGCACTTCCCCGCGGACACGAGGCACTTCTTCCGCGAGGACGGGCGCATCCTGTCGTGGGAGGAGTACTTCATCGGGGGCACGGACGGGGAACCAGCAAAGACGTTTGGGGTCATGTCGGAGGAAGGGCTCAACGAATATGGGTTCACGCCGCGCGACATGCGCATCCCAGTGTACAGCGGCAAGGTTGTCCAGTTTCGCTTCTCCAAGATTTGCCCGCACTGGACGCCCGAGAAGAACGGAAAGGGGAAGCAGATGCTGTTCTTGCTCAAGATTCACGGGGTGGATGGTCGCAAGGAGGACCTGCTGGCGCTGGACTACGATGGGTTTTGGTTCAGCGCCGACGTCCAGGCGAGGGATCTGGGTTGTCCAGGACAGAAGATTTCCTTGTTTGGGGTTGAGACCATGGATGGGAGGGACGCAAGAGGGGTAAGCAAAGCGGTTTGGTTGAGTAAGAAAGGAAAGGTGGGGTTCAGCTTCACCGGAGTCTGCGAGTGGGAGCTGGTTTGAGAGCTGTTCGCTTTGGGTGATGGATTTGGATTTGGATAGCGGCACCCGCATTTATCCGTCCCGGATGGAGGTGACCTTACGAGTATCACGTTCTTTGTATGTATAATGATAATCGCTAGAACACGCTAAATCCGTGGTTTCTCTGCCTCTACTAGACTCTGGATGGCTACCTAGCTGATGTCTCTTTCAAGACGCCTACGTGTACGACAAACCCAGAGCTCGACCGCAAACCCTCGAGAAGCATCTGGTCCGGGACCCGGTAGGCGTGGAAGGATTCTACGAACTTGGTCAGCCACGCCTCGAAGATCTCTGGATCACGCAGCTGCTGTGCTATTACACAGACGCTCGGCTCCAGTTCCGAATCAGACTCGGTCTCTCTCAGTCGGCAGACATCCGCACAGGCTGAAACGAAAGGATCTATCAGGGCCTCGTTGTATATGCAATCACACGCAACAACCGCGTCGAAACTTCTCGCAGAGTCGGAGAGGGTCAACGCAGATGTCGGCGTGTCGGTTTCCCAATCGAGAGGAGTGAAGTGGATCCGCTCCTCGCGCTTCTGATGCGCTACTGGCGCATGTGCCTTGCTCTTCGACGAAGCTGATGGCCGACCTTTCTTGGCGGCAGGTGATGTCGACTGTCGGCTGCCGTGTTGATTTTCGGCGATGTTTTGCTCGACGAGCTTGGCCACGTAGACCTGATCAGTCAGGATGATGCTTGTGATGCGCGGCGCAAGGAGGAGGCCGACGAGAGCGGATATGCCGCATCCCAGCTCGATGACGTGGGAGGAGCTGTTCAGCAGGCCATGGATGAAGAGGGGGTTTTGATCGGAGCTGATCCACTCTGCGAAGAGAGGGGTGATTTTCCAAACAACTGCGGATGCTGGTATGAGAAAACAACGCCTGCACCGGACGACGTCACGGGCCGCGAAGGCGGGGACACGCACCGGCTCCGGTCGTTCCCCCGGCACGGTTCGAGGCCAGCACACCCGGGGACTGGTGGATGGTCAGGTCCCGTCCCGCGATGGTCAGCTCGAGAGCTGGTGCTTTGGGGTCGATGAACCCTAAGCTGTGTGAGGGTAGATCCTGCGCGAAGAGATCGTATGTCTCTGAGCAAATTCCACGTGTTAGTGGCAAGATGTGACGAAGTGGTGGCCTCCTGCGGCTGCCGAACCTTCATCGGGAGCCTCGATCGGATCGCCCAGCAGCTGGAGCACGCCTTCAATGTTCATGATTGCGGGGATGCCCGAGGAAATCGTCGACTTTGTTGTGTTGCTAAATACCCTATCGTTACGGCCGAGCCGTGGGCTTGGAGGCAGCCATGCATCGCCGAACGCATGGGGAAAAGCAATGCTGGGCAAAAATCCATAATCTCGCAAGGTGCGGAGGCGAGCAACTTTTAGCCATGGCTAGCTACTAGCACCGCTCTAGCTGCTGGGGAGCTCTCACGAGCTGGGCTGTGGAGACGAACCCCACGATATCGATGCACCAGCCACATTCTGAACGAAGGGGCCACCGAAACTCGCGTTTTGGCGCCATGCTTTGCAACCATTCTCGTTGAGGCAGGTGCATTCTCAGCGGCTTTTGTCACATTCTTGAGATTGAGAGGGATTCCAAAGCGCGCAAACTTACCTCCCATTCAGCCCCTGAATCCAACAAACGAGCAGCCAAGAAGATGTGATGGTTTGCCCGCCCTAGACCTTTGCGCTCGGCTGGTGGGACGTGTCTATTTAGAACGGCCAGTGCTACCCTCAGCAACACCATTATTTCGGACCTTGGCTCGTTTGAAGAGAGGCAGGCATGTGTGTCGGGAAGGCCACGCTGCGAGGCGGGGAACCACTGGGCGTCCCCAGTTGGCCCCTCTCTGTTTGGATGCCAAGCCGATGCCCAGCGCTGGGGACAACGCTGCTATGGCAATGCCAATGCTTGGATGTGCAACCATTCGGGGCTGAGAAGACGAAAGGTCCTCGAGACTGCGAGAGAATCAGAAGCCCCCATGCAACGGATGCCGCCGCGCTCACGGCAGACTGACCGAGGTCGTGCTGGCAACCGCCCGTGATGTCCTTGGTGGTGCGCCTCGTTGCAGGCCGTAGCTTTCCCGAGACTAGGCGACCGTTCAGCCATCGCACCAATCCCCGCCCTCCTTTGGGAGGGCTGGTAATGAGCCATGAAATTGACAAACAGGCTTGGCTGCTGTCCGTAAAAATGCGGGTGCGCCAGCGCCCCAGTTGCTGGCGAGACCTCAGTTGCTTGCTTGGCGGCTGTCGTGATGGGGTAGCCAGAGTCTGTGCAATGTGGAGGTATGAGGCGGCGAACCGGCTGATGTTCTCCGAATTGTGCGAATCGCGTCGAAGTTGCCTAGCTCTTGGTTGGAATAGCAGAAGGCGGCAGAAGAGCACTTTCGAAAGCACCGCCAGCGATGGCACGCAGTCCAGCGCATCGTGACCTGTGCCACATTTCTTGGTATGGAGCTGCCCAGATCCGAAATGCGTAAAGTCTGGCAACCCCAACTGCGGCTAGGCAAGGGGACTGGACGATGCGGACAGGGGTGGTTGGAGGGACGGCAGGCAGGAGAGGGAGCTCGAGCCAACTGTAGCTCCCCCAAAATTGAGATGCGCCCTCGTTTCGCGTCGTAGAGGTGAAGAAGGCCTTTTCTCCCCCTCGCCTCCACCAGTGCCTGCCTTTCTTCTCTGCCACCAGCCGGTCGCAAGGAGTTTACTTTTTTGTCGTCTCGATACCCAAAGTTCATCGTTTGTATTTTCTCCTCGCAAAGCCTGAGTGCTGCTGCGTCCCACGATCCGGAAGCCCTCGTCGTTCCTCCTCCCTGTTTCGACCGATCGACAAGTGCAGCTTTGCGTCACTGCCGCCGCTTTCCGCCATCGGCTATTCGATTTCAGCCCTTCTCATCGCGCACACCAGCCTTCGTTCGGCTCCCATCTTGACCTTTACCTAATCCCACCCCCATAATCACTCACAATGACCGGAAAAGGCCCTCAATTGCAGCCGCGGCTGTCGGCGAAACCCCCATTCTCGGTCGAGGTTCCTGGCCAGCAACCTGTCAAGGGCGAGACCCCTGTGCGCCGCCATCCCGCCTCCGTCGACAAGATCATCGACAAGCCCTCCGACGACATCACCACCACCTACGAGCTCGTCCGCAAGGCCGCCGCCAAGTATGGCAACGCAAAGTGCGTCGGCTCGCGCAAGCTGGTCAACACCCATGTTGAGACAAAGAAGGTCAAGAAGATGGTGGACGGTGAGGAGCGCGAGGTGGACAAGAACTGGACTTTCTTCGAGCTGAGCCCCTACGAGTACATCACATTCAACGACTACGAGGCGATGGCGCTGCAGCTCGGCGCCGGGTTGCGCAAGCTGGGTCTGCAGAAGGATGACCGTGTCCACATCTTCGCGGCAACGAGCCAGAACTGGCTGTCCCTGTCTCACGGCGCCGCATCGCAGAGCATGCCTATTGTCACCGCCTACGACACGCTGGGTGAGGAGGGCTTGAGGCACTCGATGGTGGCCACCAAGGCCAAGGCCATTTTCCTCGACCCCCATCTTCTGCCGACCCTCACAAACGTCTTGAAGGTTGCCACCGACATTCAAATCGTCATCTGGAACCACCAACACACTGCCAACCAGACTCACATCGACAACCTCAAGGCTGCATTCCCCCATCTCACCATCCTGAGCCACGAGGAGCTCCAGAAGCTCGGCAAGGAGAATCCTGTTGATCCCGTTCCCCCAACGTCGGAGGACCTTTGCTGCATCATGTATACCTCCGGCTCCACCGGAACGCCCAAGGGTGTCCCGCTGAAGCATAAGAATGTTGTTGGTGCAGGTAAGACTTTGCCACCAATCCTGACGTAAGATGTTAAAATACTAACTCCGTTCCAGTTGCCGGTGTTAGTGTGGTCGTTCAGCCCTTCATTGGCCCAGGCGACGGCTTGCTGACGTACCTACCCCTGGCCCACATTTTGGAGTTTGTGTTCGAGAACGCCTCCCTCCACTGGGGCTCTACCATGGGCTACGGAAACCCCAAGACCCTGTCGGACAGCTCGGTGCGCAACTGCCTTGGTGACATCAAGGAGTTCAAGCCTAGTGTGTTGGTCGGTGTCCCGGCGGTTTGGGAGAGTGTCAAGAAGGGTATCATTGCCAAGGTCAATGCCGGCAGCCCTGTTGTTCGTGGGCTCTTCTGGGGCGCACTGTCCCTAAAGGAGAAGCTCATGTACACTGGCCTTCCCGGCAGCGGCATTCTGGACGCCGTCGTGTTCAAGAAGATCAAGGAGGCTACCGGTGGTCGCTTGAAGCTGTGCATGAACGGCGGTGGCCCTGTTGCCAAGGACACCCAAAAGTTCCTCAGCATGGCCATTTGCCCCATGATCAGCGGCTACGGTCTTACCGAGACCACCGCCATGGGAACTCTCCAAAACCCTCTCGAGTGGACTGTTGAGTCCATCGGCTGCATGCCTGCCTCCGTTGAGGCCAAGCTCGTCGACTTCCCAGATGCCGGGTACTTTGCCACCAATAAGCCCAACCCTCAGGGCGAGATTTGGCTCCGAGGGCCCACCGTTTTGGAGGGTTACTACGAGAACCCCAAGGAGACCGCCGAGGCAGTAACGGCCGACGGCTGGTTCAAGACGGGCGATATCGGCGAGTGGGACAAGCACGGCCATCTCAAGATTATCGACCGCAAGAAGAACCTGATCAAGACTCTCAACGGAGAGTACATTGCTCTCGAGAAGCTCGAGTCCATCTACCGCGCCGCACCTGTTGTCGCCAACATCTGCGTGTATGCCGATGACTCGAAGGCCAAGCCGATCGCCATTATCGTCCCCGCCGAGCCGGCGCTCAAGAAGCTTGCTGACTCGGTTGGCGTTTCTGGTGACAGCCTGGAGGAGCTTGTCCACAACAAGAAGGTCCAGGCCGCTGTGCTCAAGGAGCTCCAGACCGCCGGTCGCGCCGGTGGCCTCTCGGGCATCGAGATTATCGAGGGTGTTGTTGTGTCGGATGAGGAATGGACACCGCAGAACGTAAGCTTCCTTATGCCTCCCCACTGGACGTTATGGAGCTTGAAGCTAACATTGTTGCAGGGCTTTACCACCGCCGCTCAGAAGCTCAACCGCAAGGGCATCCTTGCCCACTACAAGAAGGAGGTGGCCCAGGCTTACGGCAGCTCTAGCTAATCACCCGAAATTTGTTTGGCTTGAGCAAGGATGTCGTATGTACTATTGTCTTTTGCTAGCTGGGTAATGCCGCTGTATGTGATTGGTCGGTAGCTGGGTCCTGGTGTGTGGTTGGATTTCTTAGGGGTTTGTAGCCTGTCTCTTAGTTATGAGGGAGTGAATACCATTTGCCTTACGCGTTCTTCAGCTGTTTCGCTTCTGAGTCAGGGATTGAGAACAAGCGTGACGTCTATCAGGACCGCCACGAGGAATTTCCAAGACCACTGAGTAGCGTCTATGTTTACAATTCCAAAGCTCTATCAACACCAGGTTTAGGTACCACTCATACACCAGCATAACATTTAAGACTTGAACCCAAAGACACAATTGAATAAAACCGCGAGTTACAAAAGCTATTTAGCCATACCCCGTTTCGCTAGAATATCGAACAACGATACCACCACTCAACGCTGACAGACAACCCCACACTGCATGACCCTCGACTCATCTCGCCCCTTGGCCCTCTTGTCTTCACTTGCTCTCGTAGCCGCTGCCCTCTGCCCGTCTTCTCCCTGTACCTTAGGTTTCCCCTGCGTGCGTGCGCCTGGAGTTTCACCAAAACATCCCCCTTTTCCAACGGTCCACGCGCATCATTTACCGCCCTTATCATTCTTGTCACCCTTATCCCCCCTGAATGGGAGAAGCAAAGGTGTAGCTTTCTTTATCTGGTCTGGGGTCTAAACAAGGCCGTCGTAGAGAGACAGAGCGGATACGATGGTAGCGTCACGTTGGCTCCCCTCCTTGAACTCCTCCATGTCGAGGCTGCCGTTCTCGTCCTTGTCCATCATCTGGAAGATCTTCTTGACGCGCTTTTCGGGCGTGTCCTCATCGTCGGGGAGCTTTACCATGGAACCGACCTACAAGAGTCATCAGTTTGCCTGTCCTACACCTAGGGGATGCTGTGGTGCTTTAGGTCGGCCCTACCATTTTGTAGATCGCCTCCACGATCTTGAGCATCTCGTCGTAGCTAATCTTGCCGTCGCCATCGATATCATACAGTTGGAACGCCCAGTCGAGCTTGTCCTCCATCTTGCCGCGGCTGGTAACGCTCAGAGCACAGATAAACTCCTTGAAGTCAATAGTTCCGGACTTGTCGGTGTCGAAGACGTTGAAGACGTAGTCGGCGAACGATGAGGGGTCGCCAAACGGGAAGAACTGGCGGTAGATCTTTTGGAACTCCTCCTTGGTGAGCATTCCCGAGGGGCAATCCTTGAGGAAACCTGTGGAATGACGTCCCTGCGTCAGCAACTTCGATCTTGCAAGGCGATCGTACCGTAAATGGCGGGCTGCGCGCTCGATAGGGGCGAAGGCAGCGGGAGAGACTGACCTTTGTACCATTGCTGCAGCTCCTTCTTGTCGAAGTGTGTCGAGTTCTGCAGTTCGGCCAGCTGCTCCTGAGAGAGCTTGGACTGTCTGTGTGGTGACGAGAGAGAGGCATGGTCAGCGACGCACTTGAACAATCATGATCGGGAGGGTCCCCTGAGTGAATCTCCTCCTGTGGGTTTCTAGATAATTGGTGCAGCTGCTCGCCCCCTCGGCGCGCGCAAAAGCCCGCCCAAGCAAGAGTTGACCCCGCGCGCCCGGCCGAAGCCCATATGCGCTTCCGCGGAGGCTGCCCTTTTCATCTGCCTCCCGTGCTCGGAAACGGCGAATGGTGGAGAGAAACAGGGGAGATGCGCGGAGCGAACTCACGATTTTCCCATATCTACCGGCTGGGTGACGGTCCTACGGGTGTGCCGTCACGACTGCTGAAGCGATGGGTCGTTGGCGTGGTGTACCTAGCGGGCGCCGGAAGTTGAGCGTATGAGGAGGAGGGGTGCTTTGCGACAATGCGAGCTCTCCTGGTTGCTCGACTCGCAGTGCGGCGCTTGTGTGTGGGGCTCTAGTTTGCTGGCTTTCAAAGCTGTTTCGATATGATTCTTCGTCGCAAAGGATTCACGGTACGTCAGCGCAGGCTTCAGCGTCGGCCGGGTCGAGGGAAATATGCAAGCGTTGTTGGTTGTGCTTTTGTTGGTTTGGGAAGGCGGGGGGCGGGCGGGTGGTCGTGTATTTTTAAGGCCTCGATGCTACAAGACTGGAGGAAGAGAGGAGCTGGCCAAGGTGAATTGGTAAGGCGCGCGGGAGTCCGAGTGACGACGGCCAGTAGTGGGTGGATTCTGGAACGCAAGGTACCTAAGTACAGTACCGAGATGCACTGTATGAAATCGATCCCAACGATGGATGGGGTCAGAGAGCTACGATTGCGGATTGCGACGGGGGAGGAGCCAGCTCCATCCTCTCTGGTTCCGTTGGAGAAACAAAACCATGAAACTTGTTAACCCATCGCCCAATGCACAGCTCCGCGGACTGTGGCCGGCTGCCGCAGTGGAAATACTCTAAAGATCACTTATACGGGAGAGCATCGCCAACAACCAAGAGGCCTACGAAATCTCATCTTCTCTCCTCTCACCGACGATGTCTTGAGACTTGGATGTGACGAGATTCCTCCTCAGAGCGGGCGAGGTGAGGGGCTAACAAGCACCATTCGATGCGGGGCACCAAGAGATAACAGCGGCCCCGACGAGCAGGGGCGGACATCGCTACTGCGCGCGATCCATTGCCCTGCACCTGCAAAGCACTGGCTGCCCGTGCGAATAATACATGTGGCTGAAATCTCTCCGCCGTAGCGTTCCAGGTTGCACAAGGCTCCTGCTGGGCTCTTCTCACACTGCTTGAATCCAAACCTACCCCAGGTATATACTGAACGCCCCTTTTCCACCTCCCGTCTCTGTCCCTTTGCAAAAGTGCAGCAAGCAAAACGATGGGCTCCCTCCGAGCCACCTCAAGGCAGCAGACGAGGCCATCTCGCCCTTCATCCCAACCCAACGCACCAAAAATCCACTCTACGCGTGAGGCACGCAAGTCAGTCAGGGGGGCAGTGCAAAATCGCCAAGCAACATCTGCCGGGAGTTCGCACCGCCGACCACTCAGCTCTCAGAGAGACACTCCAGCCACATTCGAGTCGACCTTCCAGTCTCGCAAGTGCTCTTCTCAAACAACGGGGCCTGAAACTCTGAGGCAAACCGATCGCCAGGCTCGCGGAATGTTCTGCTGCAGCTTGGCTCTTTTAGCCACCTGCCCAACTGTCGCAAACGTCAAGGCCTTGTGTGGCTGTGTCGCTCGCCGGTGATCGCGCCGTCAAGTCGGGGCTGTGTTCCATCTCGTTCATCTCGGGTGTATGAATGCAACGGAGCCTGCCTGTTCTCATGGCGTCTCTGGAAGGCAGTATAGATTGAGCCAATTACCTGTGCCACCTGCGAGGGACTTGGCACGCGCCACCTACAGCACACCTTCCCCATCAGAAAGGCACAGCGGTCCACCATTGACGACCCCTGAAATCGGTCGCTGCGTAAACAATCATTTACCATTTCAACACCATGACCAAGCTACCTACCAAAGAGAACATGGTAATATGAGATGGCCATGTCGAGCTCGTTCCGTCGTTCCCATACCGTGCCCTTGCCTGTCCATTCCGTTGCTCCAGCCAACAAGAAGTCCACACCCATCGAAACAACGCCATGCCCGCGCAAGCTCTAATGCAAACAGCAACAACAAACGCCCGCCTGCCAAAAACCAATTGCTCAACCCACAACAGCCTTCATACTCAGGCTCTCCAGAAAGCCTCCCAGGTCCTCCTTCTTCACCTCCACAACACAGTGCTCGAAGCTGTCGATGCGCACCCGTGCGTTCGTCTCTGCCACCACATCTTGGAAGGCCGTACCGAACTTGTTGAGACCGTATCCTCGTTCCCTCACTCCATCGTCCTCATCATCCGACTCCTCATCTGAGTCCGAATCGGAGTCAGAGCCACCACTGTCGCTCTCCTCTTCGTCGTCATCAACTTCCTCGCCAGCGGCCTCTCTCTGTGCTCGCTTGGCCTCCTTTTTTTCCGCTCTGAACTTCTCTTTGTTCTTTTGCCTCTGCTCTCGCGCCTTGGCTCGAGCTTCCTTCTCAGCCGCCTTCTTTTTGGCCGTCTCGGCATCGAGAAAGCTGGTGTCGGGACCACCGCCGCCTCCAGTGCCGACAACCACGTAGACGCCGCGTTTCTCGTCCAAACTAGCTGCTACCAGCGGCGTGCCGCGCCCGCCTAGGGCAAGTTTGCCCGTTGCTTCCTTCTCCTGCTCTGCAAGGGCCTCGCCGATCCATAGGGCCAGCTTGGTGAGGGCACCTGGGTGGTTGAAGAGGGCAGCGTCAGGCGAGTCCTTGACAACACACATGCGGAAGGCGCGCAGGTGTGAGATTTGTTTTTTCTTCAAAATGGTGGTTCCGGTTGTGAAGATGGCCTTATGGAGGTATTGCGCTGTAGGGAGGCCGGCTTTGAGACATTCAATGCTGCACGCTGGTCAGTTGTTGTAGAATATATAGGAGGGTGGGGTTCTTACTCTTCAAGTGCATCGTAGGCATCCCAAAAGCGCGGGAGCCACTCTTCACTCATCGTCTGCTCGTTATCAAGATCAATCAGATCTTGAGACGGCCCTCCTGCGGACTCGCCGACCGCAGTGGTGCCCTTGCCAACCTCCAGGAGAGCACCAATAACCACGCCAACATCCTGTGCACTCAGCGTCGCCCGCCAGCCCCAGCTACGAACAAAGCCCCATCCATCCTTGGCGCCGCCACGGTCTTTGCCGTCTGTATCGATTGTTGGAACAAGTTCGTCGAGATTGTAAAGCGACGCATACTTTAGCAACTTGGTGCGGAGCTCACGCTTGAGCATCATGTCCATGTGCGCATAGCTCTGCTTACACTGCACGAGGCTGACACCCATCTTAGCCAAGAGCTTGTGCAACCGTTTTAGGCCAGTTTCACTCCAGGTCTTTAGGCGTGAAAAGAGGTATGGTGAGTGTAGCATGCTGTCATAAAGACTCCAGTGTCGAATGAGGAGAAACTTGGGCTCTGGGGAGAGACGAATGCTTGTGTCCTCTGGGCTGCGCGCCGTAGTGGGTATTATGCCAGTCGTCTCGGGGAGCACCCTACCGTTCCCAACCTCTGGTGGATTGAGACGACGGACTTCATCTCTGAGGAGCTGTCGTATTCTCGCGCCACGTAGACCCATCCAGCCCGACGTCGGTCGAGAATCTCCGGCGCGGACCGCCACGGCAACGCCGGCTGAGGAACGTCCGTAGAGCTCCATCGAAGTGACACCCACAATGGTCAACCACAGCAGGTCGTTGTCTTCACGGCCGAGCTCTGATGCTAGCGAGTACATCATTGACGATATGGGCTCTGAGTAGGATGCGCCTAGGCGATAGTACTCTCGAAGGATGCTCTCGTTATCCCGCCGTAACCGCAGCAGTTTGCGTCTCAGGGATCTCGCTGAAGGTCCTTTAGGAGGCTGCGCCGCAGTCGGGGGGTCTGAGTTATCAGAGGAGAAAACCGCGTCGTCCCTCAACGATATTAGTCCGCGCTGTGCGGGGCGTCGAGGAGAATCAGGTATGGGACTCGACTGGAGACAGGTCAGTACGTATATCAATCGGCGTCAGGGGTTCCACATACAGAATTGCTCCGTCTCCGCTGCCTAGGTCGGTCATCGTCGCCACTGTCATCGTCGTCGAAGTCCCAGGACTTTCGTTTTTGCCCTGCCCTGACAGTTGTCTCTGCCGGCTCCTCCTCGTCATTCTCGCTATCATCATCGCTGTCGCCAAGGTCTTCCCCGTCGTCCTCGACCTCCGGCATGTCGACAATCGCTAGGTACGCGTCCCGCTCCTTGGTCAACTCGTCCTCAATATCGCCGTCGTCCATCACCACAATGCCACCCTTCCCAGGCCTGTACGCACGATCGATTCGCCCACCCTGCACTCCAGCGGGAGAGCGTGCTGCGTAGCTCGTCGCATCCTCGGTCTCTGGCTCCAATGGGAATCCACCAAAGAGATTGCTCAGGTTCCAGGGGCGGTGCGCATCCACCACCCACACCTCAACACCTCCGAATGTGTTCTCTTCGCCCTCTGGCTCCAATCCTAGGACGGTTCCCAGGTCTACCATACCGCCGACGCCCAGGCAGACAACCACTCCTCCTGCACCGCCACGCGTCTCCATCATTGGGCTGACAAGCTCGCGACCGACGCGCTCGAGGTCGGCATACCCGGCCACGGGCTGGATCTTGTGCGGGATGTAGTCATGTTTGAACAGACGCGTGAGAATGCGACACGCACAAAGAGCATCGGGCTCAAGGGCGACGAGCACAAGCACAGGCGGTGATAAGGGATGGCGCGAGTTCTGGAGGTGCTGGTAGAGTTTGGATATCAGAGACCGTGGGAGATACATGGCTCATGAGAGGATCCCGACGCGTATTGAACGGTGTTCTAGAGCCGCATGGGGAATGTTTTCTGATATTCCCTCGAGGTATGGTCGTTCCGAGGCCGAGTCGGGAATTAGGCGCGAGGCAAGTAGTAGAACCCCTGTTCGCGATGAGCCGAGAGATATATACGGCGATTGATGCAGAGGAATCAAAGAAACTGGCGTCAATGTGCGAGCCGGCACCGAAGAGGATTGTGTGTACTCGGCGAGGAGACCGTTAGAAACGCAGGGCTGGGTGTGCAGTGGTGGTGGAGGTGTTTATCGGTGTTGAATTTGACCTATAATGGACCAAGCGAGCAAAGACGCGGTCTGACGCGACTTGGGCGCATGTGGGGTGCGCGGCGTGTGGACGGCCAGCTGTTATCGCTTATGGCAGCTGTCAGCAACAACACCACCTTGATGGCTTGCCAGCACACGCGGTGAACTGAACGGGCCCGTCATCGAATCCACTTCGGCCTGATTGCATTCGAGAAGCCTCGGCGCCTTTAACATTTAGGTGAAATCGAGCGAGGTCTTACAAAGTCGTTGCACCCGACTGCACCTCCTTTTCAACAGAGCGACAGCCCCTCGGAGCGGAAGTAGCGGTCCACTCCATTCACCGCGCATTTTCCAGGCCGTTGCAGGAGTGATCCTCAGTGTTTGCTCGCTTCCTCCCAATGGATGTGCTGCAACTCCATACTGACCGCTCATTTGGCGGGCTATCCCTTCGCTGACAAGGCTTTCAAGAGGAACCAGCCAGAGGGGCCGCCCACTTTTGGGTTGCATCACCAAGATTCACTGCAGGTCATGCTCAGCGCTCACCCGTCCGGCAGAAGGGGTAGATGCATGTCGGCCTGCGAGGTCGGGCGTGCTCTGCTCCGTGAATCGACGGCCAAAGGGCACGTTACCCGACCAGCTGGGAGCGGTTGAATGCTCTGGATGTCAAACGTTCGTATTCGGCGTCGTGGGTTGGATGTGCGTGCTTGCAGCATCCGGTGCTCCAACTCGACAAAAAGCGCCACCCTCTGTCCTGTTCCCCTCAGCACCCGACACGACGGTAACGGGAACAGCCTCCGCAGTCCCGACGGAAACACACACAGCCAGCATGATTCAGATTACAGCCTGACCCTGCGGCTCGCCAAGTCCCGGCATCCTGGGCTGGGAGCCGGCCGGGACACAGGACCACAGGGCGGCACACTCGGGACGTTACAACTCTCCGTTGAGCTGGTTACCTTTTCCTTCTGCCGTGCGGCAGTGTGCTTCTGTGGACGGTGCAAGATGCATCGATGGCGTCTTCCGCATGCAAGATGGCTCGGGTCTGGCGGTTGATTGGCCTGCAAGTCAACGTTTTCCGCTCCACACATCCTCCCTTAAGCTCCCTCATCGTTGCCCCGAGATTGATACTGATCTAGGGGCCGGCTAGATGGTCATTTCGCTGTTCTCTGTTTTTTTCTTCTGACTGCTACGTGGGCGTCTCTCCCTCGACACGGCCACTACCCGTTCGTCACCAAGAGGCAGGAGCTACTCCACTGCGCTTCCCCGGGAAACCTAACATCTTGCCATCTTTCCCACTAGCGGGCCTCACCGTCGGCCCCTCTATGCGCCCCCTCACCTCGTCTTGGAGACATAAAGTTGCTCCACTGGCTCCCGAGACCAGCTCCGCCGTCTCTCTCTGTATGCGTCTCCGAGGTATGCGGAGGTTTGCTTCTACTTGTTTGCTCTGGCCCTTGCGCGGTCATCCGTTCATTTCCGTCTTTTGAACAAGAGACATCTGGATCCTTCTTTACTCTCGTTGCTTTCGTGGGCTCTCGCAGAACTGCTTGGGCAGTACTCGTGTGCTCTGATACCACTTCAAACGCACCTCCACCCCGGCGCTCTACGCATCAATACCTCAGCGCCCACGGCTTCGGGCCTGCGTCACAAACAGCACTCGCAGCTGTCGAAAATATATCGTTCAGCATCACCCTGGACTCGCTGGGGCGCGGCTTTTCGGTCAAATTCACGGCAAAACGTCTGTTTTGATGCCCAAGATCTTTGCAACCATGCCAGCTGTCTTATATCCTTGTTTAGGCCAGAAGATCATTTGCCCGTCATAGGAGACGACGACCTTTCAGTCGATGGCAAGGCGGCCATCGCGACCCTCTCGGCTCTCGTCTCAGCCGAGATGGCGGACGACGTCCCACCAGCAGCCCAACGGGACGTTACATCAGATTACGAGCCGAGCCAAGATGGCTCTGTATTTGGGTCCCTGAGTTCAAGCGTCAAAGATCATGTTTGGGAGTATGGGAGGTACGCTCTTTCTATCCGTACCTAGGATGCGCTGTTGGCATCTGTAACTGATGACCTTGTAGGCGTTATCACATGTTTAAATATGGCCGATATCCGTTGCCCAACGACGAAGAAGAGTTTAAGCGAGAGTCTTTGCGCCATACCATGTTGAAAGAGCTGCTACACGGCAAGCTGTATTTTGCGCCTATCGGAAGCCATCCCCAGAAGATCATTGACCTGGGAACTGGATTTGGGGAGTGGGCAATTGAAGGTAAGGTACCTCAGGCCTTTTCGCTGGCACGCCTTATAAAGACTAATTGGTGGCGGTATCAATAGTGGGTGAAACCTTCCCAAGTGCTACTATCGTCGGGGTAGATTTATCACCCATACAACCGGTGTGGATACCACCCAACGTCGAGTTTCTCGTCGACGACATTGAAGATGATTGGGTTTACGCGAGCGACTTCGATTTTGTGCATCTGCGCTTCACGGGCATCACGATCAAGGACAATGCTACTCTCCAGCAGAGCATCTTTCAGTGAGCAACAAAACCGCGTGACAACTAGCTTTCGCATTGTTCTAATCATGGCCAGCAGGAACCTCAAACCTGGTGGTTGGGTGGAGTATCAAGATATCTACCCGGAACCAGGATCGGAGGACAATTCGATGCCGGCGGACTATGCCGTGCGCAAATTCTATGCTCTGTGCGTACGGGTCTTCAGGAATGTCTACAACTTCGAGCTCGATTTCGTCAAAAAGCTACCAGAGTCTCTTCAGAGCCAAGGCTTTGCCAACGTCCAGCACAAGGTCTTCCACGTGCCCATTGGTGATTGGCCCAAGGACCAACGTATGCGGACCATTGGAGGTTATCTCCGCGAAGTACTCATGAACTTTGCGTCAGCAATGGCTGCACGGCCATTCGTCGAGTTTGGGATGGAGAAGGCCGAGATTGACGAACTCGTCAGCTCTCTGCGGGATTCTCTGAGTGATAGGAGCATACATGCGTATCTTCCGATCCATTACGTCTGGGGCCAGAAGCTCTAGACTTGAAGCTTCAAGTCAGCTGCTTGGCAACGGTTGAGGTCGGGTACGGTCGTCTACTATGGCTGCCTGTCAATATCCAGGGCCTTCATCGTTCACTGCTACCAGGGTAGGTATGCTTGACAGGTTCAACACACATGCATCGACCAGGGTGCTAATGGGAGGCATCGTCAATTGGGCACCTTCAGCATCGCTTCGCTGTTCGATAACGGCGCTGTGACTTGATGAATGAGGCAGAATTAGGAGGAAGTACACATGCCAAGAGAGATTCTAGAAACATATCAGCGGTCGACACGGTGGATGAATGGATGACGGGCAATTTCGCTGCCAGTAGCTGGATCCGGGGGCTGGCCGATGGTGAACACGGCAGTCACTGGGCAGTCGACGATTAGATGGGCCACGAAAACAGGTCTACAAATACAATAGGCCTGGTAGGACTGTTTGGTTGAGATGCTCCAATACATCCATGTTACAAAATCTTCCATTCTCGTACTGAATTCGGCGGCATACCGGAAATGGAGCGGTGTCAATGTCGTCCGGGTACCCCTGAGTTCATCACGGGCGGCTCAGGCCGATGAGGTTCGGGAGCGGCGCCCTTGGCACGGGGCCGATTCAGCGCCATGGCGGCCCGGTGTCCAATCGCGTGGGGGGCACTGGCCCGCACACTCAACCTCCCACCTCCAACCGCCCCAGTTCAATCTGTAAATCCGAACCTGAGAACACTTCAGCCTGGCTTGCTGTCGCAGTTCAAGTAAGGAAATGGCGGCCCACGAGAAACTAAAGACATTGTGTCTTTCCGCAGCTGCACAAATCCAATCAGAGTGCGCTGCGGTCTTGGGACAAAGCGACAACCCTAGCAAGGCGGCCCAAGTCAACAGTATCGAGGGCTGCGGAGAGCCTCTAATACAGTTGCTTGGACGCCAGGCTTCGCAGCTGATTCGCCTGCAACAAGACGAAAACTCGTCAAAATCACCCAAAATATCACTGCTGCTGCGCAGGCTGGACGACATACTTTCGGAATCCTACTCGCGCTTTTACGCATACTTGTTCAAGGACCTGCCTGTCTGTTGGAGGCAGTTATACACTGATGCTGCAATACTCAAGTTTGCAGTTTTGTATCCGTTCGCCCGCGCTGGAAGCAGCACTTCAACAATGTCCGAGGAGACGGCACTCGACGACCTGGTCAAGACACTGGATCTAGCGCTCATACTCGCCGGGGCAGCAGGAGAGCAGAGGGGGAGGAAATGGATCGACACCGCCATGACTTTGTTGGAAGAATCTCTCGGCTCGACCGAGTCAACGCAGGACGATATACCGCCAGCAAAGAAGCTCAGACTATCACCAAACCAAAACGACAAGCCCATATCTCGCTGGGACAGCACGCCGTCCTTCTCAAAGCACGAACCCTTCACACCACCCATAACACACCCAGTCAGCCGCACCGCACCGCTGTCCCTCTCCGCCTTCCAGTCCTACATGGACTCCTCTCCAGATGGGCCCTCCCCCCTAATCATCACATCCCTCGCCACCACCTGGCCCTGCCTCACCACCAACCCCTGGTCCAAACCCTCCTACCTCCTCTCCCGCACCTTCTCCGGCCGCCGCCTCGTCCCCATCGAACTCGGCCGCAGCTACGTCGACATCAACTGGACCCAACGCCTCCTCCCCTTCCGCACCTTCCTCCACACCTACATCGACCCCCCTCCCACCCCCACAAACCAAAACCCAAACCCAACAGCCTACCTCGCCCAACACCAGCTCTTCACCCAGCTCACCTCCCTCCGCAACGACATCCTCATCCCCGATTACTGCTACACCGTTCCGCCGGGGCATCCCACCGATCCCGCGCTCAACCAGCCGGAACTCGACGCGCCGCAGCTGAACGCGTGGTTCGGCCCCGCGAGCACGATCACGCCGCTGCACACGGATCCGTACCATAATTTGCTGGTGCAGGTTGTGGGGAGGAAGTATGTGCGTTTGTATTCGCCGCGTGAGACGGGGAGGTTGAGACCGAGAGGGAAGGAGGGGGGCGTGGAGATGGGGAATACGAGTTTGTTTGATGTAGGTGTTTTGGAGGGGTGGGATGAGGTGCCTGAGGGGGGAGGAGAGGAGGGGATAGGGGGCCAAGTAGGGGAGGTGGTGGAGGAAGGGGGAGGAGTGGAAGAGTTTAAAAAGGTGCCGTATGTGGAATGTATCTTGGAGGAGGGCGATACGCTGTACATTCCCATCGGGTGGTGGCATTATGTGAGAGGGCTGAGTGTCAGTTTTAGTGTTAGTTTTTGGTGGAATTGACGGAGTGTTTTGCCAATTCTTGATGAAAGGTGGCTGACGGTTGACGGGCTGAGAGCCTGAGACGAAGCACCTAGCGACCAACATACCGTGGTCAAGACATCATAACCGCTTTCCAGGACACAAACTGTCACATACGACCATACCCACTGGAAAATTCGGGATCCCGTCCGCTCTCCCATAGACAAGCCAGTGAGGGCCAGACTAGTAGTTGGGTCGGTGACGACCGGCGAATCCCTGGTGTTGTATGTTTTTACTTTTTTTTTTTCCGCCTTAAACCTTCGTCTGAGGAACATCTCTTGACGACGTAGAGGATGTCATGTTAAGTTTGCTTAAGATTGGTCCCTGGCATAGAGGGGTATCGCAGGGGTAGCAGCAAGCTACGTAGGTATAAGTGCTTGGGTATGACTTTGTTTTTACCGCTTTCCTCGGGGTACCTAAGAACCTTGTTTGGGCTGGGCTCTTTCTGGGTAGGAGATAGATGGGATGTCATGATACTTTATTGACTCGTAATATTGGCCTTTACTCTTGCCCTGTGCACACCTTAAGAGCTTTATCAGCGCAGCGACACAAACCCGCCAGCTGGATTGTGTGAACTGTGCAGAGGCCTATTCTGATATCGCAACGGCCTTACCTAATAAAGCCTATGGCTATCTTGCCGTGTAAGGAGCGCTTGATGGCTTTGTAAAAGGCTGCTGATAAAGCTCTTAAGGCGTGTATAGGGTAAGAGTAGAGGCCAATATTGCGAGTCAATACGGTATTGTTGTAAAGTGACCCCTTTTTAGGTGGTTTGAAACCCTGATCAAGTTCAAGTTGGATTGATACCGCTGAAAAGTAGTGCGGCGAGCGGATTTGTGCAGGTTGAAACCCAGATAAATACGGTGGCAACAGTGGTCTAGACAGCGGGAAGCCGGCGTTTTCCAGCTCACATCCCGAAACGAACATGGCCCAGCTATCTTGCCATGGGTAGCTAGACAACCTGAACGGAGTGGTTTCTTCTCCCACAACGGAAACCTCCACATCATATCAAAACTCCTGACAAGCTAATACCTGAGCAAACCGGAGAGCTCTTCCATGCCCCAAACCTACCGCCAAACAATGACAGATATGCGCCGAAAAGCAAAGGCCACATGCCCCATATCCCATGCCAGCCATCTCTTGCATAGCTCCGCGGTCAGTCCAAACCTCAAACCAATATTACAATTACCACGCCACCACACCACCATCATCCCGCTGATCAGAGATCACCTACACCTACAACATGTACCTAAACCTCTCCCCCCTTTGCCCATCCCCATCCTCCTCCTCCTCCACCAGCCTCCTATTCAACCTCCCCAAATACCCCCTCAACACCCACCCCAACACCGCCACAACCCCCATCGCCACCGCACACACCGCCATGCCCCTCTCATAGTACGGCCCTTCCCCATCAGGATACAACCGCGTCCCAACCAACGGCCCACACTGCCCCACAACCTGCATCAGCGCGAACCCGCCTCCCTGCCTTGCCGCCCCCTGCTGGTTATTCAGACTCCACGATACCGTAAGGACAACTACGTTGAAGAAGCCCACCGCGGCGGGGTAGACCGCTAGGTAGCGGAGGGTGTGGCCGGGCGGGAGGTAACGAGAGGTGAGGGCGAGGAAGGCGTACCCCGAGGAGGAAAGTAAGGCGGAAGCGATGAGGTAGGGGGAGCGGCTGCGGGAGGCGTCGGAGGCGTAGGCTGTGGTGAGGAGGATAAGGAAGGAGGTGAGGTAGGGTGGGGCGGAGAGGGCTTGCGAGAGGAGGGGAGAGTGGCCCATTGAGGTGAGGATGGTGGGGAGGAAGACGGGGAGGGAGGAGTACCAGAGGGGTGTTAGTTTGAACAGTTTGAGGGTTAAGGGGGGGGAGGGACTTACGGCCATGTTGGTAAGGAAGAAGATGGCGGCTGTAAGCCAGGCGATGGGGGAGGTGAGGACGGAAAGTACGGCGCGCAAGGAAAGGTTGTTGGGGTTGTGGGTGGGTTTCTTTGGGTTGGAGGAGGGCTGTTCGTGGCGGAGACGAAGCCGGGCGATTTTGCGTTGGCGAGGGGTGAGGTAGGATGTTGTTTCTGGGGAGTCCGGGATGATGGTCCACGCAAAGGCGGCGGCAAGGACGGAGGGGAAGCCTTCGACGAGAAAGAGGAGGCGCCAGGGGGCAATGGGGCCGTTCTGACCGACTTTCATGATGAGCCAGGCAAGTGAGGATGCGAAAGTCGTGGCCAACGGCGCAGCCGATATGAAGATTGCTGTTCGGAAGGCGAGTTCGTGGCGCTTGAAGAAAAAGGTGAGATAAAACGGCACACCCGTGAAGCCGGCTTCCCCTATTCCCAGAAGTGCCCGCAGCGCGATGAGCATGGGGTAATTGACCGCCACAGCCTGCAGTGAGGCAGTCAACCCCCAGGACATGACCAGCACCGAGATGTAGATGTGAGGCGGGATAACTCTCCACAGCAACGTCATCCACTCGAACCCGATATACGTGATGTAAAACGCCGTCAGCGCCCATTCGTACCAACCGCCATCCTTCCGATCCCCTTGCAAGTCGTCATCCATCCCAGCGACACGTGCGTTCCCGATATCTAAACCCCAAGTCAGCACAACCATGTCACATCTCACATCCAAGGAGTCCCATACTTGACCGATCAAGAAAGCTCAGCATATAAAGCAGCGCGACAAACACCACCAACCTCCGATCAAACTTCCTCACCACGGCCCTTTCCTCGTCCGGCGTATACAGCTGAAAGCTCGCAACCGACCCTCTCCTCCTCCTCCTCCTCACACCATCCACACCATCCACCGCATCTTCATCAAACCCCCCATCCTTCCCACCGCCCTGCAACAACCCCCTCTCTTCCAATTCATACGCCTCCCCTTCCCCATCCATCACCTCCCCCTCGCTCCTCTCCTCGCTCTCGGGCGTCATCCGCTCACTCGTCTTCACTTCTTCCTCCTCCGACGAATTGTCCCAGAAAGCCTCGCTCACTTCCCCCTCTTGTAATCGCCGCTGTGCAAAATCCCCACTCCCTTGCTGCCGCTGTTGCGGTCGTTGCAATCCCCCCCGTCGCTGCTGCACCGCATCCACCCCCTCAGCCATGACGACATCAAACTTAACTACCGGTACCGAAGCGCGGCGCGGCGCGATAGATGACCCGTCGCCGCAACGATACAATCAGAAAATGCCAAAGGCACCGCACTCAAAAAAAGGAAGCCGCAGCCGCAGCCGCACATGGCTGTTTGAAACGCCCGAGGAATTGAGTTTTGCAAAATCTCTCGCTCCATAAAAAAGTAGGAGAAAAAAACAAGGTTCAGCAGCCAAATTCCGCGCTTGCGGCCTTAAGGTTCAGGTACCCTGACGATCGCGTCGCCTAAAAGGACCATTGAAGCGTGCCGCGCCTTTGGCAGTCTGCAGGTTGAACTGCATTGGGGTGGGCTAGTGAACCAATAGTGTTACCCACATCTGCCTGTCGAGATCCAGAATAATGGCCCTGACACTGCAATTCTGCGCCTGGAGAAGGGAGACGTGTCGTGAGATGGGATAAGTAAACCTGTCATCTCAATTGCTGTGGCCAGTTCACCACAATGAAAGCGGGGGGCCGTGGGATACCGTACGATTCCACCGAAGTGAGACATTCAAGTGTGAGGTAGCCACGAAAACTACCAGAGTCCCAAACAGTCACAAGTCACTCATCGCCATGATCAGACAAATCTTGGAATCCAGGCCGGTTTCTCGTATTCTAGATGTCGCAATATAGCCATAGCCATCTAACTACAACATCATTACAACACCCCAGAACAAAAGAGATCCGTATAGATGGTTATTTCACTGTCTTGTCCGCCCGGCCTCGATTGCAACGTGCCCAATCCATCCCGCCCCAGATCATCCAAAAACACACACATCATCCAACGTTGCGGAACGGCGAGCACGTTGCAATCCAAGCTGGCGCGAACCCGGGCCATTTTCCCCTTCTCCACCACCCGTCGTCTCCACCTTTTCACAACCACACGTTCCGTATGCAAATCTCCGCACGAGGAGCGTCTCCCCTCCGTCCAAGATGGGCATGCGCATCGACGCTCCCTTTCTCTCCAAGAATAATTAAATAATAAAAAATGCCTAGGACACCGGGCCTCAGGCCAGCAAAAGGTGGGCCTGGGCCCTTGTCGTGGTGCTAGGACTGTGTAATCAAGACGGCAAGGCGCTCAACAGCAAGCCAAGTCCGCTAGTCGAAGGGTAATACAACAAACAGTTAAAGCACAAAAAGATCCAAGTCGGGTCGGGGCGTCACGTCGTCTCGCGCCGCCTTGGTCGTCTATTGGAGGAGGCTTGTCCGGTTTTTGTCGGGTTCGGATGAATGTAGGTTGGCATGTCAACCCCCATATGGGAAAAAAGGACAAATGCGTTGCTGGGTGTGAGAAATAACCAGCAGGGTATCGAAGCGTAAAAAACAAGAGATTGCCGGTTTGCAGGATCGTTGGAGACGTGAGACGGGGTATCTTCGCTGTGGCCAAGGTTCTTTTATCAGTTCCAGCCAAGGGAGTTCTCCGCCGCGACAGGTGCCGAGATGTACTGCGTGCGTGCCGAGTTGTTCATCCCGCTCCTGCCACTTCCGTGGCTGTCTCGTCCACCCGCTACAGCACCGCCGCTCCCGTTGGTTACGCCCCCGTACCCGGTGAAGTCCCTGCTCAGCAATGCGCCGCCCATGAGCGCAGGGCTAGGCGTCTGCCGCATCTCGGACGAGTTGTTGCTGATGGAGCTTGCCCGGCGGTGGGCCTGCTTCTTCTTCTTGTACCGGCGAGCAATCACAAACATGACAGCACCATACGCAGCGGCCACAAAGACAGAGCTGCCGATAATAGCGGCTGTAGTGCCTGACTGGGCTGGCGTCTTGGCCTCAGTTTCCGGGTTGTTGAATGGGTCGTTGCCGGACCCGCTGCCACCACCGCCTGGCGATCCAGAAGAACCTCCGCCGGCGACTTCATCCAAGTTTGAGCCGATGGTAATGTCGATAGCTGGGTTGATCTGCTTGGTGAAGTTGTAGGTGAGTGTGTCGGGGTTGTTGTAGAGAGGCGAGTTTGGTGCCTTGACGTATACTCGCAGCGATTCCACCAGGTTGTTGGGGAAGCTGACAATGGCAAGCGTCGTGATGAAGCCCATCGATGCTCCGGTATCCAAAGGAACCAGCTTGCGCATCTGGATCTTGGACAGATCTTCTCCCACAGCATAACCCAAGGCGTCCGGAAGAAGCTGGAAGATCTGGGCCGCGGCCTTGGTGTTCTCAACGACGAATGGGTAGTTGTATCCCTCGAGCAAGCCGATCTGGATCAGCGTGGTGTCAGGAGGTTGCGGCTGGTTGCCAGCGTCGGCGGGCGTGATAGCCTTGGGATAGGCTGACGGAATGCCCGTGGCGGTAGTGGGCGCCAAACCTCCCGAAACAGTCGTCGACGTCGGATCCACAAGGATTGTCGTCGGAAGCCATGACTCGGAATTTGTCGTGCTGCCGAGCTGAGGAATGCTGGTAACTCCGCTGGGATCATCCGTCGGTGTCGGGGTAGGATCCGGGAAAGTGGTGGTGTTGGATGTAGAGTTCGTAATAGGAGGAGGGCTCGGGGAGATGGTGAAGGAGGATGGGGGTGGCGTTACTGTCCCGGAGGTCTCGGATCCAGGAGGCGGAGTCGGAGTCGAGCTCGGCGGGGGAGGGGGCTCGGTGGTGTTGGAAGGAGGGGGAGGTTCGAGAGTGGGTGAAGACACTGGCGGAGTCGGGTCGGTTGGCTTGTCGCCATCAGTCGTCGACGGGGGCGGCGGCGGTTCCGTCGTCGAAGTAACAATCCCGGTTCCTGGAGGCGTGGTGTCCGGGATTGTGACCGGCGTCGAGGTCGGTGTGAGCGGCTCGTCGGGGATCGTGGTGGCATTTTGGACCGGAGGGAGCACGCTTGTGATCACTGAGACAACCTCGCTGACAATCGATTCGATAGGCTCCAGGGGGTCTTTGGTTGTCGGCTCGGCAGTGGTCGTGGGCGTGGTGGACTCGCTAACGACGCCAGTGGGCGCAATCACGATGCCGGTGCTTGAGCTGGTCGTCGTCGGAGCCAGGGAAACAGGTGCGGAATCGGACGCCGGATCGGGCTCGGAAGTCGGCGGCTTCGAGATCGGGTTCGCAGGACCTTCGGACGGCTTAGCGCTCGGCTGAGCACTGGGCTGTGTGCTCAGCGGCGCGTCTGATGTCAGAGAAGGCTCGGGGATTGTGCCATTGCTCTTGCCAAACGTGGGGCTCGGTGGGACGAAGACGGTGCTCTGGATAACAACTGTCGTCACCGCTGCCGCAACACTGGGAAATGGCAGATCCGTCAGGCTGTCAATCAGGTCGGAGATATTGGACTGTCTTTTTGTCGGCGTTGAGGACGCGTCCTCAGAGCTGGCGACGGGGCTCTCCGACGAGGTGATGGTGGCATTGGAATACTGCCGCTTGACGTGTCGGGGGAAGTATATTCTCTTCGGTGCTGGCGCCTGTTGGGCGGCCACAGACGCGGCGGCCACCAGAGCGGCGACCAAGGCTGAGGTCGTTCGCATTCTCTATTCAAAAGCTGCTCGGCATGCGATCTCGAATCGGACTTCGGTGGAGGGTTCGGGGGGGGCGTGAGGAGGATAGCGAGGGATAAAGATCTAGTTCCAATGCGCGTCAGCGCCGACCACGGCGGCGACGGTGGCAGTAGAACTCACGGTTGCCAGGAAATATTGTAACGAATGAACTTGACAAAGTTGTCAACGAGCGTGGTCTGCTGATGGTTCCCCAGGTCAGCCAACTTCTTCCATCACTCCGCCTCGGAACGGCTCCATCGCATGAATGATCCTCGCAGATCGGCTTGGTGTAGGCGGATTCCGGTGGGCCTGGCCTCGACGTTTCCTCCAAGCTCCCGATGCTCTGCCTTCCCAACTGAACCAGCGCTCCCAATCCAAAATACTCACTTTTGAGTATGAACTCGCGACACCCGGCGCGGGGTGTCGTCGTGGTGGTGTTGTTGTTTTTAAATGAGCGACTTGACGAAAAATCGTCAACGGGAAGGTTTCGAAGGGACCTTCACTTTGCTGAATGTTTCATGACACGGTGGGCATCGGGATCGCGCAGACCCTCCGGAGGTCGTTTCGAATCGCAAAGGTGGTCGGAAAACGGGGACCGTTGACAGAACACCGAAGGCGTCAACGGGAGGCTAGTCGTGATGGCGTTGAAGAGGACGACGTCGCCGGCGAAGAGGATTGCCGGGATGCTGTGGCGGCGGCGGGGAAAGGGAAGGAAAAGGAGAGGTAAAGGTGTGAAGGTGAAAACGAGCGGAAAGGCACGACGAAGGACAGCAGAAACAACAGGGACGGACCAACGAACGAGCAGGGAGGCTGGAAATGGAAGGGGAACGGGGCGGAGCGGCGCAAGGGTGTCAGACCAAGGAGCAAGGAGCCAGCAAACGGGATATTACACGAGCCAGGGCAGTTCGGACGCTGGGAGCCGGGTCCTGCGCCGGAGGGTCCGCTAAGGTCCGAGGTATCCCCACGCCTAAAATTGGGTGTAACACGACTTGCGGCCTAGCTCGCCGTAAAAACGGTGGGCTCGAGCAGGAAAACCCACAGTGGGTGTGACACGGCACCCACCCCAAGCTGCGGGTCTAGGGGGAGAAACGGGTCCAATAATCAATCCATCGCTTGGCGTCCTTGACAGCGGGCTTCCAATTTAGCGGGACGATGGCTCCTCAATCGCGCTCATCTGTCGCGTCAAAGTCCATTCCATGTCATTTTCGTCATCGCTAGGTGCGTCTCCATCGTGCTATCCCTCCGCCGCGGTAACTGAACGCGAGGGCGTACCGCGCAGGGCATCGCGGAGCACCGCCATCTCGTGTCTCCCGTCTGGAATCCAAGGGGGGCATCCACCACGACGCGATGGAATGCGGGCTGCGAGGCGAGGGTGCGAGGGTGCGAGTGTAACTGCCAGGCACATCGCCTCAACTGGGACTGAACCGCTGCGGGCCCTGGGGACAGCAGGCACGAGCGGCCGTTAGTGGTGGATCGGTGCTGCAGTGCTGGGGGGAAGCTACTGGCGGGCGCTGTTTAAGATTACGGCGCCATCCAAAGGGGCAAGTGGGAAGAGGAAGGTGTGGACGGTGGCGCATGGTCCGGCCCTAAATTTGGGCACTCGCGGGTACCTAGTACTTCCGACAGCCGCAGCCGCACCCGCTCCCACGAAGTACCCCAGACGCCGCGGGTGGAATCCCAAGGAACGCCCCACTCTAGGCGGGACTTCTGTCCCATGATTGGATGACAGTTGACGGGCTGCCGCTTTGAACGATTTCTCCATCAACCCCAGGGCAAATGGAGTGGGCTGAATTGACGAACACTTTCGCACGCAACCCACGAAATAACGCTGATTTGCCTGGCTCAGGAAACGCCCAGCTCGCGACTGGGCGCCACGACAGCACCAGCTCTGCAAAAGGCTTCTCAATGTCTTGATCTTGCAGCGAGATCTCACAACAGCCCCGATTCAGAACCGACCAAAGACAGGGCGGAGCTGGCGACGAACACGTGTGTGACACGGGCCACAGGCACACACGGCCGCCAGGGCAGCTTCTATTGATGCCGCACATACGCAGGATGCATTCTGACCCTGGAGCCCTTCTCAGTCGATGCAATCATCGGTCACCGTCGGTCTCGGGCTGTCGTATTTCGCTCGTCCGTCGTACTGGGGCTGTTGCAGCAGCTTACGCACACTCGGAATTCCACGCTCAGAGCCCGGCCACCGTTCTCCAGTTGCAATCACCTCATCCCAGCGTCGCATCGCAGCCGAACGCTCGAACGACCAAGACTCCAAGCGTCCAGACCAAGCTCCATCCAGGCGGGCTTCTAGACAAGAAATGCCTCCCTCACCAGCACATCATGTGCCCTCGACAAAACTCTCCAAGTGCGGGGGAGGGGGCGTGTCCGAAAAACGCTGTGTTCACCTTAGCGGAGCGCTCCCCTCTTTCAGCCGAATATGAATTAATTCACATTAATATATTCCGTCCTCTCAGATCTCGCTGAGCTGCAGCGTGTGCAGCGCCAGCAGCATATGTCAGGAGCGAATATAGGGCTCCGAGTGGCGGGAACGGAAGGAATCAATTGATTCACCCATAACGGTGGCAATCGCAAAACGGTGCCGTTTGCCCTGGTCGGTTCGCATGAGAGTCGAAATTCGAGCCTGGAATCCTCGATCGGCGCATTGAGCCCGTTGAAAGCGTGGCTCCACCGCGTTCTGGGGAATTGAAGATCGTTGACTTCTTGGGCAGCGGCGCATCATCCCGAGGGTCCTTCCCAACCTTGCGGAGCAATGCGATATTGTCTCAGTCGATGATCTCTCCTGGTCGGGAATCGATGATTGCTTCACGCACCGCGTCACCTATTGACACTGGACTGAGTTGACAAGAAAGCCACATCCGTCGTTATCTTGGCCCCGGGCCACCAAAACAAGTGGCCTCGACCGCTTTCTCGGGATCCCAGGCATGATTTGGCGCCGTAGGGTTGCGCGAGCGGGCCGTATGATGAAGTTGACGCCCGCAGGGCTGTTTGGTGCGGCTCACGGAAGCCTGGCCGCTGTGAACCAAACCATACAACTTCAGGAACCCCCCTCACCTCGTCAGACCGGAAATGACAAGCAGTTTTGATGCCGTGGGTTGTTGACGTTCCCCAAGGCCAGCAGTTGGCGGCCCTCTGGCGCACAATGTCACAGTAATCCGCCGCTTGTTCCTTGTAAGCGCTGCCGCAACGACATCGGCGATTGGCGACTTGGAGACGCGTGTCTTCGGTGAAGGAAGATGAGAATACTCTCACCTTGACATCAGCTTGCCGGGGTTGCAACGACGGGCTCCGGGCTGACCATCATCGCAGCACGCTCAAGCCTCTCGCAGACAGGGCACACAGCGGATGCCGGCGCGCAGAGATGTGTTGTTTCAACTCAAACTTCATCTACCTGAAAATCATGTTTGCGCTCCCTCTCTCCCGCCTTGTTTCGTTTCATCCATGGTAGCTGCCGCAGCGGCAGACGACATGCGGCAACAATTAGCAGGCGAAATGGGTGGATGATTATGGATAATAACCTCCTCCTTTGAGCCTCCAGCTTTTGCCCGGCCGTGCTACCTTACAAGTCCGGCTGGGATCCGATACGACCTGTTTTGTCTTTACTACTACTCAGCCTCTTATACAAGCCAAGCACGGGCTTGGGCCGAGCTAGCATCTTGGGTGGTTCATGGGCTACAATGAAGGGAGCGGTAGTTGCAAACCATCTTGCGTTGGCCATGGCGTTGACCGTGGCGTTCACCAGCTGTTCGCGGGCAGATCTCAGGAGGACATCATTCAGTTCCCGTCCCGGCACATCATCTCTGGACGCAATGAGCAGTCACTCTTACTCGCCCCTATTATTCTTGGTTCGCGCGGCTAAAGATTACAACAGCAAGTTTTCAGACTGCACCAAACCCGGCACTCACCAAGCGGTCGCCGTCCTGGTCGGGCGTCCCCAAAGATGCCCCCTTTTGCCCTGTGTACCCGGCAACGACAACCACATTCCCTCGAGGGCCCACAGAAACCCACTTCCATCAACGACGTGTCAAGCCGTCACAAGCCCTCCTTTACCCGGCTGGTCAGGAAGTCCAGACTCGCTCTCAAAAATCCAAGGCGAACCTTGAGAGGAAACCCCAGGGCCTAGACCTCCACCAAGCTGAGACACAGCTTGCATCGTGGACGTCCGCCGGACCAGAACCGCCGACGTCAGCTCTCCCGGCTTTTACCATCCCCCCTTTCGGCATCAACATCTCCGACGATCCGAGGCCTCGTCTTCCGAAAAGCTTCGGGCAGGCAGGGCGGTAAGGTGTCATTCCCTCGTCATCACCAATAAGTCTCAACCTCTCTCTCCGCCCTGGCACTGCAGCAGTCTGCAGGCAGCATCTAGGTATCTTGCAGGAAAGAAGAGAAGAGCCAAAAGAAAGGAAAAGGAAGTTGGAACCGCGCTGCAGGGTCACGTACATAGCTTCGGTGGTCGAATCGATGGATGGCAAGTTCCGTCCAACGCACCGCATCCATCCATTGACCACCTACCGGCGTCTCCTCCGGCCACACATTGCCGATGTCGTGACCGCACGGGATAGGTTCCTCCTCCCGAGCGGCGGGCCTTACTGTGTCCAAAAAAAAAGCAAAAGAGACACCGCAACGTTGGCTCTTCTGCCGAGCTCCGGTTGGGCACTGCCAAAGCAACAGGCGGTAAAGCTCATTGGGCGTTATTCTTCTCGTTCCTGCTTCGTTTTCATTGGTCTGCTGTGCTGTTCTCCAACATCGAGACCTGGCTTTTTTTCTGCCATTCATTCATAGATACACGTACCTACGTACGTACTTGCATAATTTTTTTTCGGGGTTTGGGGTAATGCCCCCTTCCAACGTTGACGAACCCCGCGGTGGTTCGGGAAAGGGGGGCGAGAAGAAAAACACGTGGAGGAACTCAAGTGGGTGAACGTATGAAGGTATCACGAATTTAACTGCGTACCTGCTCGTGGACGGGAGAGAGGACGACCCTGGGTAGGTACCTACCTACCTACTTGGATTCTACTCGTCCACAACTGCTGCGTGCAGGCACATTTGCGCATGACATTGATGTGCCGGGATCTCTTCTGCTTTCCTGTTCAGTTTTGATGCTATCGTTAGTCGGTGAGATATGAGGCGGGGGATGGAGAGTCGGTACGGATCGGCTACGGCGGCAGCCGTGCCGATGCACTGGAGATCCCGACGAGACTCCCCGCTGCTCCCCGCTTCAGACTTCCGTTGACGATGGAGGCACGGCCTTCGTCGTCCGTCAACAGCTTGCCCATATATCATTGACTATTAGCCAAGAGGGCACGAAATCTCGGAGACCATTGAGGAGACACAGCGACATCCCTGAGAGCCCGACAGTCTGATGCCGCACGGTGTTCTGTCGCGGGCTTGGGGTATCATGTGTCGTTGCTCTCATTGGCGTTTTGTTTGCATCCCGGTTGGACATTCTTCTTTTTTTGCATTTTTCTTCTTCTTTACCCTCGGAAGAAGAGGCGGGGTTAGACAAGTTTGCTGCAAGCCTGTCACATCAATTTATCTGGCATAGAGACAACATTCTGTTGTTTCTTTTTCTCGAACGGTGTTTCGCAGAACTTGTGACAGCGCGCGATGCAGGTTGGACTGTTGTGCAGATCGGGGATTCAGGACAGAACCCTCACTGCTTCGGCTGGCCCCTCTCCCTTTCTCTGCTTTCCGGCTGGCATCTTCGGGATGGCGGGATCCCGGTGTACACTTTTGCACACTCGAGAAGCGGGATGGGAAAACTGACCGATCCCGGCGCCAGATCTGGTTGACATGTCTTTCCTCCTGCCCTCCCGCCATTCAGTGGGCGCTCGTGTTGCTTATTACTTACTCGCAGTAGTAGAGACACGGATTGCGTGTGTGGGTATGGTCGTTCCCAAGCAGCAAGGGGGGACCCACGGGTGAAGCGGCTTGTTGCCGCAAGTGAGAGTCCCGGGAGGCTGATTTGGGACTAGATGCATCCAAGGCACGAAGAGTAAGGTAGGGTCGCGCGGCTCACACTCCCGACGATCTCATCAAGACGGTGAAAGGGAGGGGGGCAGAGAGGGGCACGTCAGTGACGAAGATTGAGATCTGACGACAGAATTTGGGGCTGTCTGCCGGCCGTGTGTGGGAAAGTGTGGTATGCGATGCGGCCTGGGATGGGTGATGAAGGTGCATCTTCGCTGCGTTGCGTCTGCAGTAGAAGACTCGTGCTTGCGCCGGCGCCGGAGGTGCATCCGATCATGGGCAGAGCGCTCGCTGCGAGGTAAACGTAGACTACCGCAGTAGTAGGCAGGTAGTTAGTAGAACTGGAACCACTGGCCGTTGGGTTGCCGTGCCGAGAGCGCTCTCTGCGCCCAACCCATCCACCCCCCATTCCTGACCATCATCGCGAGGACGGCGATCTCGTAGCCCCGCCGGCGGGCTGCTTTGGCTTGACGCTGGATGCCGTCTTCTTCCCCTCATTACGTGTCCAGTTCATCTCGATGACTTTTACCCTACGATTCATACTCTCCTCCGCTTCTTGGGCTAGCGCTGCCAGATTCCCCAATGACAACTGGCCGATGTGATATCTGATAGAAGTGGCTAGGGCTTGCAGCGATGTGGGCTTGCCAAACAGAGGTAGCTGCTAGCCGATTTAGTTGACGGGAAATGCCGTGATGGCCGATCTGTCCCCCGCGTTGGCGTCCGCCGCGCTTCAGGCCCCGGATCCTTGCCCCTTTTCGGTTCCTGCGCGCCGGTTGAGACCCTGACCAGATGAAACCGGCCCCGATAATGCCTTCTTGCGTCTGCCGTGGCGAGCCTGAGAAAACCACCACAACACAGGTTCAAGACGGAACCACGCCTTCGTCAACCTTGGGGATTTCTCTTTAGCTTGCCACAAAGAAAGGTGGCACTGACGGCGCCCAGCCGCGGTGGGGGAGACATCAGGCGAAAGGCCAGACAGACGATCGCGCCAGCACCTGATTTTTTCCTTTTCCCTTCTTTTCGGGTCCCACAACATCTGCTGCTCCTACCCTCGCCCTTCCGCCGCGCCAGCGCCCGCATGCCAGCAGCAGTAATGTGTTCTAGCTTGGCGCGTATGCAGCACCTTGCTTTCTGCTGCAACTTGCGCTGAGCTGTCCGATGTGGGCAACTTGTCGAGGACGTGGAGCAATGACCTCTGCGGGTTGGGCGAAGAGGGGAAGGGGGACGAATTCGATGAGGATGAAAAAAGAACAGTCGATGGCACCTCTTCCCACCCTCCTCTTCCCCCCTTACCACAGTAGTCTGCCCCGAAGCTTCCCACATATCCATGTCCAGCGCGCACGCGTTCCTCGGGAGATGTGATCGCGAGAGCATGCCCCCCCATCCCGCGGATAACCCCGCGCCGGCGCCGCCACCGCCAGATCGATTCTCCACGTCAGACGCAAGAGGTGTCATGGGCTTAGTACTGTTCATGTATGCAGCATGTACGTGCTATGTACTGTGCGCATGTACGGGGTTGCGCGCAGAAGGGTGCGAGACAGCCAACACAACACATAGCCGCGCTGCCGCCGAACATCGCTCTTCTTTGCCGCCACAACGAGAAGCACGCTTCTCACAGGCTGGCGATACGAAGGAAGCATCTCGGACGTGAGTGTTCTGGGGGCCGGGGGTTGTGCCTGTCCGGCCAAGGCAAGTGATCGACAATGCGTATGCCATTTTGCTGTTTCTTGGTACGCATATCCCAACGGGGGTCCGCAGGACGGGTAGGTAAGGCAAGTAGGCAGATGTTGCGGAAGCATTCGTGAATCACCATGGTTGAGGAGCCGGGCGAGAAAAAGGCCGACTTCCCCCGGTGTGTTCTGATTCGCCCAACCCTGTCTTCCATTTCTTCTTCTCTTGTATAGATAATGGATGCCCGGCCGCACACTCCCCAGGCAGACGCCATGTGCAGACTCGACGACCAGCCCCCCTTCTCACCAAGACGTCTGTTGAGTCTCTGAAGATACGAACGCTCGCAGAGCTACGAACACTCGCAGAGCTTGGTCTTCCAGTTGCCTTGTCGGCCGCTCCCGCTCCCGCGCTGTTGAACGGCACATCTCGCAACCCAGCAACCTCCTTCCACCATGGGAGTAAGGAAGACAGTCGTCGTAGCAGGAACGGGGTCGCGGCCACGACGGGGGCAGACCGTCACCATCGAGTACACAGGCTGGCTGAAAGACGACACGCAGCCGGATGGTCGAGGCGAGATGTAAGCATCGCACCGCCTCGCTCGAGCTCGGCGAAGCTTGATGTGCCTGACATGCTTGCAACCAGGTTTGATACCTCGGTCGGACGCGAGGACTTGGAGACTGTGATTGGCATAGGCAACCTTATCAAGGGTGAGATACAGGCAACAAGCCATCATGTGGCCAACATGCCGGCGGCTGATACGTCGGTGGTTCTGCAGGTTGGGATGAGGCCGTGCCTCTGATGCGGGTCGGCGAGCGAGCGATTCTGGAGATTACCAGGTGAGTTTCGAGATCTTCAAACTTCCCACCCCAACACCGCTGACGTAGGTATACAGTGATTATGGGTACGGAGAAAGGCGAGTAGGAGCTAGGTCGACCAAAGACTGGCAGAATATGAACTGACAGCTGCCACAGGGGGTTTCGTGGTCATATCCCGCGCAATGCGGATCTCATCTTGTGAGTGGGACATTGCGCCGGAATGGTTTTTTTTTCTTTGGCGAGACTGACATTCTCCGTGCAGTGAAGTTTGGCTGAAAGCTGTGGCGTGACCGGAGGCGTAAATGGCGAGCTCCTCTCTGCCTCGAGAGACTTTTGTTTTGGGAGTTCAATAAGGGAAACGCGGTGTTGGGGACTGGTTGTTTTATTCAGGGTTTTGTTTCGCGATTCGAGATGGACAATGGTCGGGCAAGGTGTTGACGTTGTTGACGTTGTTTCGTTGCCAGTAACAATTATTTGTTTGCTCAGGTCAGGGGCAGTTGTGCCGTGAAACGCAAGGCTGCCGGCACTTCAGTTGGCTTCACACCACTGGCGACCCGGCTGGTGGACGGTGACTCGACGCCGTAAACGTCACAGACGCCGAAGCAAAGTTTTCCCCAGACGCTGCCGCCTTGATGCTACACGCCACCTGAGGCTCGGCCGACTCTCGGCCGACTCCAAAGAGCTTAGAAATCGACGGCCTTGAAGTGTGTCGGGAGCGATGCTGACTGGGCGTGTTGTGGCGTGCTGGGCAGAGCTGCGGGCCTGACTGAGGTTTGGGTTGAGGTGCCTACCTAGGCGACTTTCCAAGCCGTTTGATGCAGCTGCCCCGCCCATTGGCTGACAATTCTGGTGAGGGGTGGAGTTGTGGGTCCATGAGGGATGCTGCATTGACGGAACCTGTTTGGAAAGAGTGGACGGTTCGAGACAGACAAAAGCTTCCATGGTTGTCATCTGCGTCACCTCTCTTCCCTCTTGCAACAAAATTGTACCGGCCTTCTCATAAACTCGCCGTCAGCTTTCTGTGGAAGTTTTGGCGGTTTTGCACGTTGCGCCTACCGCCATCCCGCTCTGTCTAGGTTTCCTTGAGGTACTTAGGTACCTGACGTCGTAGTCCAGGCAATAACTTCCATCCGCGCAGTGCTGGTGGCGGGGCCAGGCTGAGCTCACCTTCGACGACCTTCCCCTCCACTCCTCAGCTACCGTGCTACCCACCCGCTGCTGCCATAACCATCCCTCGGTTCAACCGCCTACTTACACACTTGCGCCGACGAGCAGACAACCCCGAAATACTGTCAAGCTGGGGAAGCGCAAAATTTCAGACGGGGATCTACCTATCTCCCTCAAAAGGACCATGACGGTACGTTGCAGGGTTCCCCGCCGTCCCCAGAGGCAGCCGATGGACGTTGCGGATGTCGCGGCCACTGCCATGTTGCTAGTAGGGAGAAATCGTGCTGACCTTAGGTGATCGCCGACAACAGGACAAGAAGCTTCCCGAGGTCGACCTCGTCACCAGGATGCAGGTTGACGAGTCAGTCGCGGGCACGACTACCGAGATCGACGAGTCGCTGTACAGTCGCCAGCTCTATGTGTTGGGTCACGAGGCTATGAAGCGCATGAGCGCATCCAACGTCTTGATTGTCGGCCTCAAGGGCCTCGGTGTTGAGATCGCAAAGAATATCGCCCTTGCCGGCGTCAAGAGTCTTACGCTCTACGACCCCGCGCCAGTCGCCATCGCCGACCTGTCTTCCCAGTTCTTCCTCCGCGTCGAAGACGTCGGCAAACCCCGCGACCAGGTCACTGCGCCTCGTGTCGCCGAGCTGAATGCCTATACACCCGTTCATATCCACAAGTCGGCAAGGTATGTGCATCCTCTTGATTATGGGGAGGGGCCTGGGTTCTAACCGCGTTTGTGACAGCCTTGGCGGGAACCTCTCAGAGTTCGACAAATACCAGGTGGTTGTCCTCACAAACACGCCTCTAAATCTCCAGCTCGCAATCGGGGACTACTGCCACGAGAAGGGGATCTACGTGGTTATTGCTGACACCTTCGGATTATTCGGATCCATCTTCTGCGATTTCGGCGAAAAGTTCACAATTATCGACGCAACAGGCGAAAACCCCGTCAATGGTATTGTGGCCGGGATCGACGAGGAGGGTCTTGTATCGGCTCTTGACGAAACTCGGCACGGGCTTGAAGACGGAGACTATGTCACATTCTCCGAGGTAGAAGGCATGGAGAAGCTCAATGGCTGCGAGCCCCGGAAGGTCACGGTGAAGGGCCCATACACGTTCTCCATCGGCGACGTGTCTGGTCTTGGACAGTATCAGCGCGGCGGCTTGTACCAGCAAGTTAAGATGCCCAAGTTTGTGGACTTCAAGAGCATCTCTGCTGCCCTTAAGGATCCCGAATTTGTCATCTCCGACTTCGCCAAGTTTGACCGGCCCCAGCAACTCCATGTCGGCTTTCAGGCACTGAACGCCTTCGCTCAGACCCACGGTCGCCTGCCACGGCCCATGAACGAGGAGGATGCCCTGGTCGTCGTGAACTCCGCGAAGGAGTTCGCCAAGGCAGAGGGGCTTGAAGTCGAGTTTGACGATAAGCTCCTCAAAGAGCTCAGTTACCAAGCCTCGGGCGATTTGAACCCAATGGCGGCTTTCTTCGGCGGCCTCACTGCCCAAGAGGTACTCAAAGCGGTATCAGGGAAATTTCACCCCATCAAGCAGTTTATGTACTTCGATTCGCTGGAGTCCCTTCCTACCAACATCGAACGCACCGAGGAGCTCTGCCAGCCCACCGGCAGCCGATACGACGGACAGATTGCCGTCTTTGGTCAGAAATACCAGGAGAAGATTGCCAACATGAAGCAGTTCTTGGTAGGCGCGGGAGCCATTGGATGCGAGATGTTGAAGAACTGGGCGATGATTGGCCTCGGAACTGGCCCTGAGGGCAAGATCACGGTGACCGACAACGACCAGATTGAAAAGAGTAACCTCAACAGGCAGTTCTTGTTCCGACCAAAGGACGTGGGTCAGATGAAGAGCGACGCCGCAGCCAAGGCAGTGCAGCAGATGAACCCTGACCTCCAAGGTAAGGTCGTGACCTTGAAGGATCGGATAGGCCCCGAGACGGAACACATCTTCAACGAGGAGTTTTGGGAGGCACTGGATGGCGTCACAAATGCGCTGGACAACGTGGAAGCGAGAAATTACGTCGACAGGCGGTGCGTGTTCTTCCATAAGCCCCTTCTTGAGAGCGGCACTCTCGGAACCAAGGGCAACACACAGGTTGTTCTTCCTCGCATCACCGAGTCCTACGCGTCTTCTCAGGATCCACCAGAGCAGTCGTTCCCTATGTGCACGCTCCGCAGCTTCCCGAACAAGATCGAGCACACCATCGCCTGGGCGCGTGAGCTCTTTGAGAGTTCTTTCGTCAAGCCTGCTGAGACTGCCAACCTTTACCTTTCGCAGCCTGGGTACCTCGATATAACACTGAAGCAGGGTGGCCAAGAAAAGGTGACACTCGAAATGTTGGTGGACTACCTCAAGAATGAGCGCGCTCTCACGTTCGAAGACTGTGTCCAGTGGGGACGCATGCTGTTTGAGAAGCAGTACAACAACGCGATTCAGCAGCTTCTCTTCAACTTCCCCAAGGATGCAGTGTCGTCAACTGGCACGCCATTCTGGTCAGGGCCGAAGCGTGCTCCTGATCCGCTGAAGTTTGATGTGGAGAACCCGACACACTTTTCGTTCCTCGAAGCGGCGACCAACCTGCATGCGTTCAACTATAACATTAACGTTAAGGGCAGGTCCAAAGAGGACTACAAGAACGCGTTGGACGCCATGATGATTCCCGACTTCTCGCCAGACTCAAATGTCAAGATCCAAGCTGATGACAAGGATCCGGTAAGTCTGGTGGTTACGCTACAAGAGTTTTTGTGACTGACAGGTCATAGGACCCGAATGCTGGTGCTGGAAGCTCATTTGACGACAACGCCGAGCTGGACAACCTCATCCGCCAACTGCCCGACCCGAAGTCGCTGGCCGGGTTCAAGCTGACGCCCGTGGAGTTCGAGAAGGACGATGACACCAACTACCACATCGACTTCATCACGGCAGCCAGCAATCTGCGTGCCGAGAACTACAAAATCGAGCAAGCAGACCGCCACAAGACCAAGTTCATTGCTGGCAAGATCATCCCGGCCATTGCGACGACAACAGCTCTCGTGACGGGCTTGGTGATCCTAGAACTTTACAAGATCATCGATGGCAAGGATGATATCGAGCAGTACAAGAACGGATTCATCAACCTTGCGCTGCCCTTCTTCGGATTCAGCGAGCCAGTGCCTAGCCCCAAGGTAGAATACAAGGGCCCCAACGGTACCAAGGTGTCGCTCGACAAGATTTGGGACCGATTCGAGCTGGAGGACATCACACTGAACGAGCTCATTGAGGACTTCAAGTCGCGAGGGCTGAGCATCTCGATGCTGAGCTCAGGAGTGAGCCTGCTGTACGCGTCCTTCTTCCCTCCAGCTAAGATGAAGGATCGATACGGGATGAAGCTGAGCGAGCTGGTCACGACGATTTCCAAGAAGAAGATCCCCGAGCATCAAAAGGAGGTGATTTTCGAAGTGGTTACGGAGGATGTGGACGGCGAGGATGTTGAAGTCCCATACATCAAAGTGCGGGTAGGGTAGGCCCCTGATTGTTTTTCCCAGGGGACAGAGTACGGTTTGCTATCTCGGGTTTTTACAGGGCTGAGCGAGAGAAAGAAGACTTAGCGCCGCCCGAGAAGGATGGCTGTGCGTTCTTAGCGAATAGACGATGCTTGTATTTCCCTTCACTGTATAGGCTGCAAGTGGCTATTTCATGTTTTGCTCCTTCGGCGTTCGGCCTCGCGTTGCAACCCCACCATACGTCATGAGTACGGCATCATCAACGGCCATTTGTCAAGAGGGTCCGCTCTTTGTTGTGATTGTGAGCTGTTGGACTCTAGTGAAGCTTCGGAATTGATAAACGAATCACAAATGGGTTAGAACGTCCGCGATCTTCTCCGTCGAAGTGAAGCGGATGAGGCTTTCTATGTAATAGCTGATGAAGGATTATATGATGACTGTATGCGGGCGCTTTGTAAGCGGTTTGTCGCTAGGTGGGTGGAGCCCAGGAGGGGAAGAGGTATCGCGGGGTGGGGGAAGCGGGAGACTTGGCGACGTAGGTACCGGGCGAGAGGGCACCTCTATGGGCAGATTACTACGCAACCTCGAGCTTGGAGCTGGAGCTTACCTAGCTCTTTTGACGGAGTAACGCGCGAGGTATAAGTGCGGGTGTGTGCCCCGCGTGTTGTTTGTGGGTATAAAGAGGGAGCTCCTTCATCGCGTTTGGGTTGGGATGTCTTTAACGAGAAGATTCATATCGATTTGTTCGAAGCAGCAATTTCTAGGACTCGGAACATTACCTGCGATTACTACCGGAATCTCAACGTCTACGTCTACGGCCACGCGCTTCTATTCGCAAGCAAGAAGAAGCTATTCCCACTTTCCCACCCTCACTCACTACAATTGCAACCCCCGCACTTTCGCAACAATGGTACCCGCCCCCCTTTACACCCCGTGCATCCCCACCAAGAAGCCTCACGCTCACCACTCCCAGGCTGCTCCTTCAAAGGAAGAACCCAAGATTACGGACTGGGTCCCCAAGAATGACAAGACGGGCGAGTTTAAGCGCCAGCAGTCGTCGTTTCGGGACTTTATCTCCCGCGAGCCGGGTGCGAGGTTCGCGCCTGAGAAGGGGAGGTATCATCTCTATGTCTCGTATGCGTGTCCGTGGGCCACGCGCACGCTGATTGCAAGGAAGATGAAGGGGTTGGAGGGGATTGTCTCGTTTTCGGTGGTGCATTGGCATATGGGGCCGAGGGGGTGGCGGTTTGCGACGGCGGAGGATAACGATGCGGAGGGTGAGAATGTGATTCCGGAGTGAGTGCTTTTCTTGCTGTCCGTTTTTTGAGCTGGATGAGGATGATGGGGTTGGATGGCTAACGTTTAGGACAGTCCCCTCCACGACGGCTTCACGCACCTGCGGCAGTTGTACTTTAGCGTCAACCCCAACTACGAGGGCCGCTTCACGGTGCCGGTGCTGTGGGATAAGAAGGAGCAGACGATTGTCAACAACGAGAGCAGCGAGATCCTGCGAATGTTCAACACCGAGTTTGACGACTTGATTGAGGAGCAGTACAGGAGCGTGGATCTGTACCCTCAGGATCTGCGGGGTGCCATTGATGAGGCGCACAGCTGGCAGTATGACTTGATCAACAACGGCGTGTACAAGTCCGGATTTGCAACGACGCAGGAGGCGTACGAGCGGAACGTGGTGAAGCTGTTTGAGGCGCTTGATCGGGCGGAGAAGCACCTGAGTGAGCAAAAGGGGCCGTATTGGTTTGGTGATAGGTTGACAGAGGTGGATATTCGATTGTTTGTCACCATTATTCGCTTCGATGTAAGTCCTCACCCCCGTTTCCAAATATCTTACCCTCCTATCCCCTCCTCTGTCCTTACCCCCTCTCTCTCCCCCTTCCCAACCCCCCCCCTTCCCCGACCTCAATTAACAACTCCCAGCCCGTCTACGTCCAACACTTCAAGTGCAACATCCGCGACATCCGCTCGGGATACCCCGCCATCCACAAGTGGATGCAGAACCTCTACTGGAACCACGCCGCCTTCAAGGACACGACCAACTTTTTGCACATCAAGAACCATTACACTAAATCTCATACCAACATTAACCCCCTCTCCATCACGCCTTTGGGTCCGGTGCCTAATATTCTTCCTTTGGATGCCTAAGCTAGGCTGGAGGGTGTCCGGTTGGTGATTACCTACCTAGGAAGGGGGAAAGGGGAATGTTTAGATTTAGGTGGTAAGGCTAGCGTGTGGAAATAAACATCTGGGCGTTTCAATATCATTTCGTTTCCTGTGTGTGTTTACAGAATAGCATGCCCGCGGTCGGGTAAGAATAAACCTGTCACTTCACTTCGAGCCCATACATCAAATCTTATTAGGTGACAAACTCAAGCTCACGTTCGGGCACTGGCAACTCGGGTTAACTGCCGAATGGGCGAAAAACGAAAGTGTTGATAACAACTACGTGTGTGCTCAGAGTATCATCTGCACCGTACTTGCACACTAAACACACTAGACACAGACCACACACACAACACTAACATAAACAACATCAGACAGCCTGAGTCAAATAATGTATTCTCCCACGTCCCCTTTCTTTTTGTATATGACATTGTAACGTTGTTACCAACAAGCCAGAAAAGGCAAAACCAAAAAAGCAAACGAAAAAAAGCCAAACCCACCATAGTCCTGACCCCGTTTCTCCGTATCGGATGCAATTGTTGTGTAGTAGTAGCGCGCAGAATTACTAGTAAATTAAAAGATGTGTGTGTCACAATTGGAGTCGTCTTCTTTCGCCCAGGGATATCCCAAAAAAAAGACCGAGTGAGAGAGAAACATGAAACGAAAGGACGGAATCCGAAAAAAACCCCGAGAGCCGACCAATACAAAGACAATGTGGGAAGTGGACTCTCCAACAAGATGTTGATGATTGCTTTTGGGTAGTCCCAGAAAAACACCGAGATGAGAACACGACTCGATACATCATGTCATGCTATGGCTTGCTCATGTTGCGACAAATCAGGGGCATCACAATTGCCCGGAAAGCAGTGCCTCCGTAGCTATTTCCGAGTTAGCAAAACACCGCCCATAAAATAACGACGGGGAATACATACCACTGTTGATATACGCCCTTCTTGCGTCGAGCGGAACGCCAAATCTCCTCTCAAGCTCCTGCTTGACTCCCTTCTTCGTTACCGTCATCAAATCCGCTGTCCTCAAGATCTCCCTGATCTCGGCCAACAGCGCATCATCGCTTGGTAACCCTGCCAGGTTCGCCATCTCCATTTCCTGCTGACTTGGGCTGGATGTGAGGAACTGGCTCCCGCCAAACTGGCTCTGCCTGTTCTGCCCCATCATCTCTGACGCCGCGAAGGACATGCGGCTTTGGCTATTGTTCACAGGCATCAGACCGCCCGGAGTCTTATCCGAGTACCCGCCCAGAGGGTAGCCGACCGTCGACCCCGGCCGGCTGGCAGCCCCCCAGCCACCGTACTCGGACACGGCAGCGTTGGGCTTGGTGGCGTAGCTGAAGCCCGATATTTCGGAGCGGGCATCGTCGCGGGAGGTCTGGGCGTCCCAAAGCTCGGCCTGGTACTCCTCCCACTTCTTGCGAGGAATGCTGGCCGGGTCGAATTTGCCTTCGTCGGAAATGACAACCTTCTTGCCCTTCTCGCCGGCCACGACACGCGTGTTACCCCAGTTGAAGTCGTCCATGTGCCAAAAGGCATACAACGGCAGACCGAAACTGAAGACGGGCACAGCGAGGATGTACAGAACCATCCATCCGATCATTTCCCACTTGCGACGCAGGATGAAGATGATGGCCTGTAAGCCGTAAATGGCACCGAGAAGCACAAAGGCGGTCACAGGCACGACAGTGGCTTTCTGCGTGACGAGGACGACAAGGTAGACGATGTAGGCGATGGTGACGGGCTGGACGATGGTGGACAAGAGATCGACGAAGACGATGAATCGCATGCTGAAGCAGCAGAAACCGCAGAGCTGGGCCATGGGCATGAGTTCCATCAGGTTGTGCACCGTTGAGTTAATCCAGCGGCGGCGCTGCGACAGGAACACCTGCCACGAGTCGGGGGCAACGGTCCAGGCGTGTGCGCTGAAGATATACTTGGTCTTGTACTTGGAGTGATACTTGAGGAGGAGCGTTGTGAGGTAACGATCCTCACCAAGATGTAGCAGGTTCTTCATGTGCAGAGTGTCGACACGGATCGTCGAATAGGACTCGACGACTTCGCGGCTGACGAAGAGCGGCTTGCCCGTCTCGGCGGCGCGGATGCGGTACATGGAGAAACAACCGGGAAGACAGGTGACGGATCCGAACAGAGATTCGAAGGCCTTGGACAGATTGTGAGAAATGTAGTACTCGTAGACCTGAATCATGGTGACGAAGGATGCCTTGGCGTTGGTCAGGGCCGTCTCACCGCACACAGCAATCAAGCGCGTGTCGTCGAGGAAGGCCGACACCATGCGCGTAGCCGAGTCGGGGGCGACGACTGTGTCGGCGTCGATCTGCAGCATGAACTCGTAAAAGGTTGGGTTGACACCGATGATGTTGCGGATTTGGTGGTACATCTCCAGCTCGAGCGGGCTCATGGGCAGGTTGTAGTGCACACGGTTGAGGAAGCGCATCATGATCATTTGCGAATCACGCTTGCCACGGTTGCCAGGACGCGAGACCTCGGACGGCTTGCCGATCTTGACGATGACCAGGAAGGGGACGATGTGACCTTGCACCTCGTACAGACCAGAGTAGACCTTGCCCATGTTGTGTTGTTTGAGACCCTCACCCAGCGATTCGAAGCTCAGGGGCTCGGGGTCGACCGTCTCGGACACGCCCAGAATGTCCAACACGATGCGCGGCGTGGGCCTGTCGTTGCCCTGTCCGATAATCATACCATCGCAGACAATGACCAGGAGCTTCCGCTTGTCGTCATACTTCATGCGGGCCGCCGAGTCGATGGCACGGCGCAGCGATTCTTCGTCTTCGGTGTAGGCAGGGATCTGACACATGACGAACTTGTCCAGGTTCTCGGGCATGTTCTTGGATCCGAATTGCAAGGCAGCGAAGAACTTGAAGGCGATAACTGAAGCCAGCAAGATGGACACGGCGAGCACGAGGTACTCGGCAAACTGGCAGCGGACTGAGTTACGCGTGTCGACATCGCCGACGTAGAACAGGTTGTCGAGGCAGAGCTGCATGTTGGATTTTGTGTCCCTGTCGAGACCGAGCGCCTCCCAGAGCTTGGTGACGTCCTCGCCGGCCTTTTGCTGGAAGAGGTCCACGACCAAGTTGTGCATGAACTCGGTAACGCTGCGGTCCCCCGGCACGTCCTCACCCACAGGCGCCCTCAGGGGTCGACCACCAGAGATGTACATGGTCATGTCGTAGACGCGCCCGTTGAGGATGGCAATCTTCCATGTCTTTTCGGCAAGCGTCTTGACGTATTGCGGCGAGTAGCCAATGTTGCCGACCTTGTAGTTGGCGCGCAGCATGATGAGCTGCTCCGAGAACCAGTCGGGCCGGCTGTCGTTGGTGAAGTAGCGGAAGTCGTGGTACCTGGCGTTTCGGTCCTGGCTGCTGATGAGGTTGGCCGAGCCCGAGACGTTTTGGTTCCTGTAGTCGAGCAGGACGGTAGGGTCAATCTGACCATTGACGCCGGGGCACACGGCCGAGACCTGGACGGGGAACAGCGCCGTGATGTCCATGCCGCCGTACTGCGTGATGGACTTGGTGGGCAGGTAGGGAGGGTAATGCCGGCTCGCAAACTTGCCAATGTCGAAAACCTGGCCACGGAGGGCGGCAAAGGCAGGGTTGCCATCCTTGCCGTCGAACCCGGACAGTTCTTCGGAGCTGTAGACGTTTTGTTTGGGGCAGATGAGGGCGGGGAAGACGATGATGAAGAAGGCGGCGAGCAAGCAGGAGAACCAGATGATCATGTTGATGGCCAGCTTCTCGCGCCAAGCCATGCGCACATCCTTGCGCGGCATGCGGCCGAGGAGCCGGATGACGAAGTCGGGCACCCAAAAGGTGAGCAGGTAGACCAGGAAGACCCAGCGCTTCCGGCTCGGGCTGTCCTTGTACTCCTCCACCTCGACCATTTCTTTTTCATTGCCGCGTTCTGCCATCTGCTCGCGCGTGTCGAGGTTCTTGAACATGTCGCCGCCCCCAAAGGCCGAGACGCCGGCATCAGACCGGGCATCCACGTCCTTGCTGCCGAAGTAGCCGGCCCCTTTGTCGCTGAACCCCTGCGGCGTGTTGCCCGACGAGGCGATGAGGCGCTCCTTGGACATGCCGAACGGGTCTGGTGTGGTGCCGTCCCCAATGTCGGACGGCAGGCCATACCGCCCGGAGGCCGACTGGTTTTCGCCGAGTTGGGCAATCTCCAGCCAGCAGCGCTCGCTGAGGAAGACGCCCGTTGAGCCGATGGCCACCTCGTTGTTCGGCCAGCGCTTTTCCTCCACCACCATCTCGACCTTCTCCCGCTCGCTCCCGACCAGCACCGTGTCGGCGTCGGCCAGACCCAGAAACTCGCCAAAGGGCAGGAAAAGACTGAAGTCGGCGGCCCGGATCCGCTGGCTGATCTCGGCGATGCCAAATGTCTGGACCTGCGCGCGCACGCACTTGCTGTCAAACTGGTTGGCGATGCGCCGGTCGTTGGGCTTCAAGCAAAACACGAAATAGCAGTTGGTGTTGGGAGCGGTGAAGGACCGCGTAACGTTCTCCAGCGCAGCGAGGAACTGCCCGGAAGCGCCCTGGTCGGCGGCGTTGCCTCCCCTTGTATTGGTCGACCGCCTTCCGGCTGTCTCGCCAGCATCGCTGTAGTTGTCCACCGACATGTCCCGCTCTGGCCGCGGCTTCAGCGTCCGCGACGTCTGAGGGCGCCCGCGCCGCGACATGATGCTGGGCGCGCGCATCGGCCTCGAGCTCACCGATGCCTGCATCACTGTCGTCTTTTCTTGCGGGTGGACGATGGTTTGGAGCGCTTCCTGACCGAAGAGGCGGGCGACGAATGTGCTCTTGCTGGCGTTGATGAGGTTCATCAGGTCGCCCGATATGACCTCGCCATTTTCTTCCACCAGCCCCTTGACGGGGTAGTCCACCTCCCCAGCGTAGTGCTTGACGGTGAAGGTCGCCGCCGTGTTCTCGGTGAAGAAGTTGCTGCCGGGAAGCTTGGCCGTCGCGGATCCTACCTGGATGGCCGGGTTCTTGCCCTCGAAGCGCTTGCGCAGACTTTCCAGCATCTGCATGTCGGTCCTATGGCGGCGCGTTTGGTCGTCGAGAATGCTAAGCAGGCCGTTTCCAGGCTTCAGCAGCCCCTTGACGGCGTCCGAATTGTCAAAGTAGCTGGTCGCGGGCACCGCCACTTCTTCCGTCTCGAGCATGTCGGCCTTGCGGTCGAAGAAGTTCTGGAGAGTGAGGTTGTACATGGATTCTGTCGCTGCATTGTTGAGGAGCTGGTCGAGCGTCGACCCGGTCGAGGACTGTTGTTGGAAGCCAGGGAAGTCGATGATGGAGACAGTGTTGGAGATGGATTCTTCGGCCGCGCAAAGCTTCTGGTTGATCGTCTCGACCACGTATGCCACAAGAAGCGAGTACAGGGTCCGCGCCAGCTCGTTCGCATTGGACCGCGCCCCTGCAGGATCCAGCATGACCGTCACCCTTTCCTTGTGGATCATCTTTGTCTTGTAGCCCAGCGTTGTCTGCAGCTCGCTGGCCCCGACGCCGAGGAAGGCCGCAACAATCCCCAGGACATCCTTGTTCTTGACCGTGGTGGTCGTTTGCCCGCCCTCGTGCGAGAAGCCGCCGCTGTCGTCGCCCTGGACCGTTGTGTTGGACGACGTCTCAAAGTCCAGCTGGCCGATGTGGAGGATGCTGGCCAGGATTTGGCAGATCTCGGCGATTTCGCTACGAGGAAACTCCAACTTGCGCAGCGCCGTCTTGAACAGCTGGAACCCTTCTGCATCGTTTATGCCCACCTTGAGCTGCGTGGGGTGTCCCAAGTACCGCCACCTCTTGGTTGAGCCCGTCGGCTGATCAAAACCTAGATGTGTCTTCTCGGCGGCACTTGTACCGGCCAGGAGGTAGTACAGCACGTGAAAGTTTCTTTCTCCCGTTGGTACGTCTGCTATCCTGCTTCTTTCGAGGCGGTGATCGAGCAGTTTCGCACCAATGAGCATGGGATTCGTGGTGGATGCCGTATCGTACTGTAATTCGTAGAAGAGACCGGCTTTGGAGGCGGTAGGTGTTGTGGCGGTCTTGGTGGTGGTGAGGGTATCGAAGACGAAGGCGGCAAGAGAAACCTTGTTGGATAACGGGGTGGAGGAGCGGTTGAGGATGGACGTCAGAAGGTGTGATCGAATGGTTGTCTTGCCCGACCCGGACTCGCCGCTGTGCTTCTTGTTAGCGTTCTGCCTTTCAGCCACCGACAGCATAGCATGATCGCGACGCATTCACGTACAGAAACAGAATAGCTTGGTTCTCAGACCTATGGCCTAGGCGGATGAACGCCCTCTCGGCCATGTCCTCCGCCGCGGCTGAGGCGCTCGAGTCCTTCGTGCCATCTCCCTTGGTTGAGGTTGTATACGTGTTGAGGCACACGAGCGCGTGGGATGAGAGGCGGGCGGTGGGTAAGGAGACGTGAAATCGACTGGCGAGGTGTGCCGTCAGGTGTGTATCCGACTGGAGATGGGCCGGCAACGACGGGAGGGAGGGCTGGGTATGGGCCCCTCCGGTGCTCCCACCGATCGGTGGGAGGTGTTGGGCCATGATGGCGACGCTGCCAACAACTGGCTGTGCTCTCTGTCGGCGGCGTCGGCGCTCGGATGTCGGTCAATTGGGCTCGATATCGGTGGTGGTGATGCCGGAAGACGGATCTGAAATGTGGCCGTGAGCTAAGGTTCTTCGGGCCCCGGTTTCGTGTCGAGAAAGTCGTGGAAGTACGTCAGGACTGTTAAGCCAAAGGTCCGGTGAGAAGAGGCTTGCTGTTGATGCCAAAATAGCGAGCGAACGTCATGTGCAAACCAAATGGTCTAAACGAGTGTCAGAAGAGAGGAGGACATGCAGACGCCAAAGTCGCCTGAAGCTGTCCCGGTGTTCTGCGATCGATCCAACAGTGTGCTGCGGTGCTCCAACAACGGGCGGCGCTTCTCAATGGGGCTGGCTGGGCCGACCCAAAAAGGGGGATAACCACTGTTTTTTTTTTCGACGTGCTGCTACGGCGGGAAATATGCTCCACATGCGCAGTATTCTCATACGAAGTGCTCCGTTTCGCCGCCTGATTGGCTCTCGGCGTCTAAGCCGCTCGGCATGGATGACCATGGTTGTGGTTCATAACAAAGCCCGCCGAGGCATGCAAATTGCTCTGGTGAGGCTGTCCTTTCGTTCGCCTGCCAACACCAAAAACAAAGCTGCTCCCCGAGGAACCGTCAAAGCATGCTGTCTCTCCTTGCTGCTTTTACTGTGTAGGTTTGCTGTCAGGGCGCTCTCTTCCAGAACACTGGACGAGGTTGCAACTCGGACCTGGGCCTACTGCGTATTGGCCGGGAGCAACGCGGCCCACGCAGCCAGCTAGCGCGTCATGACAGCATTTTGCTCAGGGGGTCAGGGGCTGCAGCAGCGAGCGTTGAGCGAGTGCCACCGAGGATGTTGTTTCGGCATAAATCCCTAACGCTATAGCCCACACTTCCGTTTCCCCCGAGACTCGTTAAATTGGTAGCCGTTCTGCGGCGTGCCCGCCAAATTAAAGAATGGCGGCCCGGAATGATGCCGGCATCCATCGTTCCAGAACCTGGGGTTGTCGGTCTGCCGGTTAATTCGACCCTGGAAGCTCGCGTCATAACCTTGATCTAGATGGTCTAGCATGGCAATGCATCTTGACCGATACGAAGAGGCGAACGCCGCCGCTGGAGGGAGGAAACGCATACACAACATCGTGTTGGAAACGCATCGTCGCGGTGGGTCGGGCCCGCTGCTGGTTTCGCGGCCGCCAACATCAAACAGCATTGTGGCGAGACTGCCCCACAGGCCTCCGCTGAGGGGGGCTCTTTTTCGTGTCTGGTTGCTGTCGCTGCTGACCGTGAACCTGCCTAATTCCTGCACCTGCACCGTTACTAGGGAACCAGAGTCGTGATGGAATCACTCGCCTCCGTGGCTTAGGAGGGTTCAGTGGCTGCTGCAGAAGGGTTCCAAGCACTGACGAGAGCGACAAGAGCGGCAGGATCGGGCCCCGCTGTTGGTGATCTTTGGCCCTTCGTTGCGGGGCTTGGCCCCGATTTGCTCCGGAGCGGTCCTGCTGCTGCAGTGCTCCGCCAAAGGCGATGGCCCTAGGTAACTTTGCATGCTCTAGAGTGGAATAACGGTTTGCGTTCTTGCGTCGGAACATTTGAGACATGATCCTGATCGTGGCAGCGATTCCGAGCCACTTAGGGATCCGTTGGTCACGGGCCACTGGCGCCGTGGAACGAGGCGTTCAATTCCATCGTCGCTTCCTGGCTCGCTTCTGCACCCATCACGAAAAATCCCACCTCGGCAAAAATGGGCGACTGTGAATACGGGCGTGGGATGATGTGGTGGTGACAGAGGCAAAAGTAGTAGGCGCAGCAGCGAGAATTGAGTGGGTAAATAACGACGGTAGTGTTCGTGTTGGATGTCGCGTCTTGGTGTCCTCGTCCCACAGCGGGGAGAGTGAGTGGGCACTATTTTTATCTTTCTCACTCACGCTTCGCAAGACGTCGCACCACAAATTCTCCAGCAATACAGCGATATCCGTGTATGCGTAACGACCCACAGGGCCACAGGCTCAACCCGATCGTGCCTTCCACCGACGTTGTGTTTGCTGCTGCGGTACTGCTGACCACCGCGTCGGGCCTTCCTTTGGATGCCAGAATAATCCGGGCGACCTCAGCGGCCGCGGAAGGATCGAGGAGGGTAGGCAATTACTAAATTGAAAATCTGATCTCAATTGGAGGCTCTTCGTGTCCAGATTGAACGCGGCTCGCTAGGTGCAGATGCCATCCACTCCATCTTTTCGTGGTCTCATGTTCCATCAAAAAAGTCCCCTTTTCGGCTACATCCCCTCTCCAGCGTTCGTATCGACCCCTCCCACGAAAAAGCCTGTTTGGGAGGTGCAGCGCGGCACTGCAACGAGAAACAAGCAGGACGACAACCTCAGCAGGCTCTGGCCCGAGAATTGGCGCCCCAGCCAATGAAGCAGACAGAATCAAGCCCCGAGGCGCTCTGCCGAATGGGCATGCAGAGTTGATGTCCGAGGAGGGCAGCGCCATGCCCGGCCTGCTGCCAACAAAGCCGACAGCTGTCCAGTTGGATGCGCAGCGCGACTGGTATTTTGGGGAGCGCAGCGGAATCCTGAGCGCCACACGCCAGCACACCTCACGATGCCGCACACCGAGTGCTGGGTAATTGCAAAAGACAGATGTGATTCAGCGTGAGTAACGAGGGGCACTTGCACTGGTGCTGGCGCTGGCGGGTGCTGGGCACCGACGGATTGGGAATCTGGGATTGGGTGTTTTGGCCCGGGCGGCGCCATGCCACAGATCTGCCAGTCGAACCGGGGAGGCCTTGAATTTTTCACGGCACATCATGCACCATCCACTTTCACCCCGGCAAGGCGGGGCCTTGGCGTGTTTACGCACCTTTCGTTGTGGCCCGCCGTAGGAGCGTACCCAGCGGACCACCCAAAGGGGTGGTGATCTTTTCTGTGGACACAGCTGCCCCAGCCCGCCTGGCCGCTCACCCTGCCGCAACGCTCGCTGAATGTGATTGTCGCCTTGACATTCGCTTTTCCCCTGTTTTCTCCCTTCCGTTGAGTTCAGCGCCTCATTCGTTTTGGCGGTTTCTTTCTTCGATCGTTTACGTCCCCTGAATTCGAATTGGGGCACTGTTTTCCTCTTTCCCGGCTGCTGCGACTCTGGGTTTCCTGGTTACGAAAGGGGCGTTCGAGAGGCTGATGCATCTTGAGCCTGTTGCTCGGTGACGACCAACGCATATACCCCAACCCGCATACCCGCACACTTGCCAACGCTCGCGCTGAAGCACTCGCTTTGAAGTGGAATCGGCCGGTACAAACACTCTCACCTGCCAAAACCGCGCAGGACAAACCCCAAACCCAGGACACGCGTGCGGCAACACGCCTTCGCTAGCCGCCTGCTTGACCAACAGCTTCACTGTCTTCCTCCCGAGAGGGGCACCACGACTGCCCACTCAACAACATGGCGAACCGCATGTCGATGTACTCCATGGCCTCCGAGTCCGCCGGGCCTCGGGGTGCCGGTCAGCAGTCGACACAGGTCTCGACCACCACCCTCCTGAACGCCGTCCACAACATCTACCTCTCCGGCCAACCCTACCGCCTGGACGCTGGCACAAGTCTGGTGGTGAACACATGGCTCACCGCAGCCCAAGCCGGTCCAGATGGGAGGGTCGGAGGCACAATCGACGGAGCCCTGGCCGCACGGGCATGGGAACATGCCCGTCGTCGTGCTGAAGACGGGTGCATTATTCTTGGGTAGGTGCCTGCGAGCATCGTTTGCGCCTCAACGTCACGATACTGACAGCTCCCTAGCTCTCTCCATCAGTCTACACCATCTATTCTTCGCCCCTTCCTCACCTCCCTCCCTATTTCGCTCCCGACATCCCTCTACAAGTCGCTTGAGGCCATCGAGCCGTTCCTACGCTGCGTTGCGCCGTATAACCCATCAACACCAAGGCAAACGGCGTTAGGAGTCACCCTCACACTTGACCTTTCAGGGAATCTTACCGCGGCATCACTCGCCCTCTCGCAGGGCGGTATCGACACCGATAAGGGACTTCTCAACATCCCCGCTGAACCAGGCCACCGCGCCTTCGATGTTTTCTACTACCTCCTAACTTCCGCCTCTACACCAGCCGAGAGAGAATTCCTCGGCTTGAAGGCAGCTTCGCAGTACACACTCCTCGCCAGATCTGGAACCTACGACCCGCCATCCTACCTCCCCACTGCTGACGATGGCGCTGCCGCCGATGACTTCCGATCCGCGCTGAAGGAAATTGGCATCAAGGGGTCGGCCCACCGCAACTTCATTTCAACTCTTGCTGGTCTCCTGAAGCTCGGAAATACCATTGACTATCATATTGACGAGGAGGTTCTTGACGAAATATGCGAGGATGTTGGTGGCCTGTTGGGCATGGAGCCCGACGTGCTGTCCCGGAAGTGCACAACCGAGGACCGTAGGACGCTCATCGGTGGCCTTTACGAGGCATTGGTTGATTGGGTCATCTCTAAAGCCAACGAGGCTATCGAGGCTCAATGCCGCAGAATTCGTGACGGCAACGAGTCTCTTGATGGGCGAGGGAATACGACACCTGGCTCGAATGGGCAAGATGGCGACACCGTCTGCCTGACCGTGCTCGAAATCCCTGATATCAACCTTGGCAAGGCAGTCGCCATGCGCGGTATCTTTGATGACAGCCAGGGTATCAACTCTGAAATGAAGCAAGATGGCGTTGAGGTCGCCGCTGTCGGTAGTTCCATCTTGCGTGAGACGCAAAACGCGGTTGCCGAGTGCGGCCCTGAGCTTGGAATAATGATCGGGACGATCGGAAGGGAGAGACAGCATCTGTTAGAGAAGAGGGAGGAGGTTTTGGAGCGCATTGCTCATTCTGCAGAGGATGACGTTTTCCTGAAGAAGCTCCTCTTCCCCGTCCCCGCCGAGGGCATCAACCTTGGTCGCAATGGCCGCATCGATATTCCTGCCATCCTGAGCAGCAGCCGCGCATGGTACCACCTCTCTATCCACCCGACCGACGAATCCCCAGCCAGCTTGGCCGCCTTGCCGTCGGTGACATCAGCATGGTCTGCTGGAACGGTGTCGCGCCAACTCCGTGCGTGGCGACTGCCGGAGTGGGCCAATCGGCGAAATAAGCACCTCGATTTCACCGCTGACTTCGACATGGACGAGTTTGTTCAGCGCTACCGCTCGCTCGGGTGTATGGACGGGCGCGATGGGATCGAGAGCTGGATCCTCGAGCGTGGTTGGAGCAACGGCGAGGTGGTTGTTGGCCAGGAGCGAGTATGGATGAGGGAGAGCGCGTGGTGGGAGGCTGAGAGCATGCTGGACCTGAAGCCGATGGAGACGGAAAGGCTCGGAAGTATGCCTCACATGGTGCCGCCAACCCTTGGCTCAGCGTATTCCAATACTGGGAGCAGCTTCTTTCCACCACAGGCCTTCGCCAACTCGGCATCCAACGGGAGTCAAGAGCAGCTTGTCAGCCACCAGAGGAATCTCAGCCAGGCTACGCTCGGCGCTCCTCACCTCACAGCCACCCCTTCCATTGCACCCACCTCAATGACGGGCATGCGTAATGTGACGACCGGAGACTACGGCCTTGGTCACAAGGGTGACACATACAAGGGACAAGTCTTCTACAACAACGAAGGCGAGTTTATCGGAAACTTGGATCCAGATCTGGCCAAGGGCAAGCATGTCGAGGAGAACCCCATCACGGCGTCTCGAAAGATTTGGGTCGCCATTGTCTGGGCACTGACCTTCTGGATTCCCTCGCCACTTCTTCAGTTCGTTGGTCGTATGAAGCGGCCAGACGTGCGCATGGCGTGGCGAGAAAAGCTTGTTCTGTGCTTCATCATTCTCCTCCTCAACGCCATGATTGTCTTCTGGATCATCTTCTTTGGTCGCCTTCTCTGCCCCAACTTCGACAAGGCTTGGACACAAGAGGAGGTCGCTACACATCAGGGAGAAGATGACTTCTGGGTCAGCATCCACGGCAAGGTTTACGATATCTCCAAGTTCTGGAGGCTCCAGCACAGTGATAACGGAATCGACACCACGAATGACCTTATGAAGCCTTTTGCCGGCCTCAATCTGGATGGCTACTTTGTCGCACCACTGCCCAGAACTTGCCAGGGGCTCGGCATTCAGGACTTTGTCACTCTCATCCCTAACGAAACGGTGGTCTATCCCGAGGGCTTGCACACCTCGGGCTACGCCCAACCCAATGTGGCTAGCGCTTTGAGGTCGGACACATGGTATGAGGATCACTTCCTGCCGCGTATCAAGGAGTACTACAAGGGCGCTCTCGTGTGGGACCGGAACAAGGTCGAACAAGACGGTGCCATCAACAACCACGCCTGGTTCTTGTACGAAGAGAGGATCTACGATCTCACCGACTACATGTACACGATCAAGTTCCAGAAGAACGTGGCAGCCTACTCCTTCCTCGACCCGCAGATGATCAATATCGTCAAGAACAACCCTGGCAAGGACCTCACAAACGACTTCAACGCACTCATCAGAAACGCTCAAGGAAACGACACACTCGTGGCCCACTACCTGAACAACCTGAATTGCATCCAGAATACCTTTTACAAGGGCAATCCCGACTTCCGTTACTCCGTGAGATGTCAGGTCAACAACTACATTCTCCTCGCCTTTACCATCATTCTCTGTGCGGTCATTGCCATCAAGTTCGTCTCGGCCTTGCAGTTTGGCTCCAAGCGGCGGCCCTCTCCCCAGGACAAATTCGTTATCTGCCAAGTGCCAGCTTATACTGAAGGCGAAGACTCGCTGCGCAAAGCCCTGGATTCCCTCACGGCCCTGCAGTATGACAACAAACGTAAGCTCATTGTGGTCATTTGCGATGGTATTATTGTCGGTGCTGGAAACGACCGCCCAACCCCTAAGATTGTCCTGGATATCCTCGGCGTCGATCCTAAGGTTGACCCTCCGGCCTTGCCCTTCAAGTCTGTCGGCACCGGCAGCGAGCAGCTCAACTATGGCAAGGTGTATTCCGGCCTGTATGAGTACGAGGGCAACGTGGTACCGTACCTCGTGGTCGTCAAGGTCGGCAAGGAGTCTGAGCAGAGCAAGGCCAAGCCTGGCAACCGTGGCAAGCGTGACTCACAGATTCTCCTCATGAGTTTCCTCAACCGCGTCCACCACCGCGCCCCCATGAATCCCCTCGAGCTGGAAATGTTCCATCAAATCAACAATATCATCGGCGTGGATCCTGAGCTGTACGAATACCTCCTCATGGTCGATGCCGATACCAACGTTCGTGAAGATTCCTTGAACCGGCTTGTTGCCGCCTGTGCCAACAACTCCAAGATTGCTGGTATTTGCGGTGAAACTAGCTTGCAAAATGAGGAGCGTTCGTGGTGGACCATGATCCAGGTCTACGAATACTTTATCTCGCACCACCTCGCCAAGGCCTTCGAGTCCCTCTTCGGCAGTGTCACTTGCTTGCCCGGCTGGTAAGTTAACCTGTCGTTCTTGCTTTTATCAAGCGTCTGCTAACAAGATCTCCTAGTTTCTCCATGTATCGTCTGCGCACTGCGGACAAAGGAAAGCCCCTGATTATCTCGGACGACGTAATCCGCGAGTACAGCGACTGCCACGTGGATACCCTTCACAAGAAGAACCTCCTCTCTCTCGGAGAGGATCGTTTCTTGACGACGCTGATGACCAAGTACTTCCCGTACATGTCGTACAAGTTCATCCCGGATGCCTACTGTCAGACTGCTGCCCCAGAGAAGTGGAGCGTCCTACTCTCTCAGCGTCGTCGCTGGATCAACTCCACCATTCACAACCTGGCTGAACTGATGTTCCTCAAAGAGATGTGCGGCTTCTGCTGCTTTTCCATGAGATTCGTCGTCATGATTGACTTGTTTGGTACCATCATTCTCCCAGCGACCTGCGTCTATCTGGGATACCTCATCTACGCGGTTGCCACCAAGACTGGACAGTTCCCCTTGATTTCGATCATCATGATTGCGGCTGTCTATGGTCTCCAAGCCTTGATTTTTATTCTCAAGCGCCAGTGGCAACACATCGGCTGGATGATCATCTACATCATTGCTTTCCCGATTTACTCGTTTATCCTCCCCATCTACTCCTTCTGGAACCAGGACAACTTCACCTGGGGTAACACGCGCATTGTTATCGGGGAGTCCGGAAAGAAGCAGCTAGTTGCCGTCGATGACGAGGGCTTCGACCCTCGTTCCATCCCGCTGCAGCGATGGGACGACTACGCTCTTGCCAACGGCTTGCCTGGTCGCCGTGGCGTAGTTGGTGAGAAGGGCATGGACGGCGGCATGTACGACGAGAACTATGAGATGGATGACATGAAGTCTGTCTACTCCTCAGTTCGGCAGCCATCAGTCATGATGGGTCTTGGTCGTGGCGGCGCATACCTCTCCCCGCAGAGCCCCGGCACACCTCTCGGTGGTGCCATGACCCGAACGAGCACCTTTGTCCAGCAACAACCTTACTCTGATAACCCGCTCGCGCACCGCCAGAGCATGATGTCGATGGGCACCATGGGTGGCGAGATGCCGCGCCGCACAAGCCCATACCAGGATGCCGTCGTCCCTCGCCAGAGCATCGGCAACCTGCGAGGCATGAGCAACACACCACCCACTCTCGGCGTCAACCCCCGCATGTCCACCGCGACCGGTCTCAGCCTCGGCCGACCCGGCCTTCAGCACTCTGACACTGGCCGTGGGAGCACGAGCTCTTTTGATTTCCAACGCGGCAACATCGGCCCTGACGACGTTGCCATTATTGATGCCATCCAGGCCGTCCTCCGTGAGGTTGACCTCGATACCGTCACAAAGAAGCAGGTGCGGGCACTTGTTGAGCAGCGCCTGCAAACCGAGCTGGTCGGCGAACGGAGAACGTTCATGGATAGGCAAATCGACAACGAACTGGCGAACATGTAATAAATCTCACGGCTCTTTTTTCTTGGGTCAGGCCATCTTTTGGGTTTCTATTTTCTTGTCATCAGGGTACTCCCGGGGTTCTTTTTGAATTTTCTACTCATGTTGTTAATCTGCATTGCGATCGTCGTACATATATAAAATGTGGGAGTTTCCTTTTTTTGTCCCCGGATCTACCGTCTACCTGGCTAGTATCACCAGCCAATACTTCTAATCACCCACCTCTCCTACACCTACCTGTCGAATCGATCGCGGAGAACAGGCAAGACTTATCTGGGGAACTGGCATGTCGTTACGATGACTTCACGGTCGGCTCGGTGTGCTGAAAGTTTTCCTTTTTTTGTTGTCGACGGGGAGATCTCATCGCAGAGGAGAAATGGAGTAATAGTTAGATGGGGCGAAAATCTACGTTGCGTGATTGTTGCGAATTAATGTTGTTTACCCTACCTACCCAGTGATTCATAGAGCGGTGATGACATGACTTGAATATCTAATGAATGGATCCTGCCTTGAACGATCACATTGGCCCGGATATTACAAAGAAGTCGCCCCGGGAATCACGAAGGAGAAATGACTTGTCTAGATAGCAACAGAAATACAACGCCATTCACGGACACACCCAGTTCCAGCTAGGCAGCTAGACCTATGCGCCCAACACCCCTGGTATAATTGAGCTCGTCTTCTCATCGAACCCGACTCTTTCTCATCTTCTCTATCATCCATCAGGACATCATTCATAGGTAGGTACGATGACACCCAACCCCTTATTCAATCTTACCCACTCCCTTGAGACGCAGGTAAACATCCGTCCCCCACCCGTACAGACTCTGCACCGCGATGCCCCCACCAAAGTACTCCGCGTAAGCTCTACTCAGCGGCAACCCGTACCCGAGTCCGGCGATCGAGCTGGCTCCGTTACTGGCAGCTGATATGACACCCAGGGCGTCCTCGCCCCACGCCCCTGGCACGTCGTCCTGGTCGACGAAGGTCGTGAATGAGTAGCCCCAGATATGCGGCATCACGTCCGGACCGATGCCGCCGCCCCGGTCACGAATGCGGATGGTCACACCAGGAGCGTTGTCGTCGAGCGGGGCGATGGCGTCGGTGCCGCCGAAGACGCCTCGTCTCTCGTTGGGCGGGTCGAGACGGACCGAGCCGGGCGCGTGGGTAAGGTTGGGCGGCTCGGGCGCGATGGTGATGACCACGGGCTCGCGGTTCATGCCGTTTTCGACGGTGGCGCGGAAGGCGTTTTTTAGGAGTTCTGTTACGATGTACTCGAGGTGCATGGGCACGAAGGCGAAGGTGGTGTCGGGTTCGCCGTCTACCACCCAGTGCGGCCGCACACCGTAGTTAAGCTCGCAGATGTCGGCCACGAAGCCGCCGCAGCTGTCAACGGTAGAGGCGGGACGGAGCGCCGTGTCGATGACGCCGATGTAGCTCGGGTGTTCGGGGCAGGGGGTGGGGCTGGCGCCTGGGTCGAAGTGCGGTGTGCTGCTGAAGTGAAGGGCGATGTGTTGCTCGGCTACCAGGCGGGTTCCGATGCGAGCACGTAAATGCTCATCCAGGAAGCGTGTGACCTCGGACGCGGAGATGTACTTGCGGCACTCGAGGAAGCCGCGGGCGAGGATGGGGATGGTGTCGGTGTGTGTTTGGACGAGCTCGGCGAGGACTTCGGTGAAGCGGATTTCGTCTTCGAGGTTGCTGATGGTGCGGCCCTGCCAGGGGAGCAATGTCGTGAGCGAATGCTGGTAGTTGTTGTAAATTTTACGGATGTTGGGGTTGGACACGACGATGTAGGGCAGGTTGCGCAGCGCTTGGATGCGATGGGCCAGCCGGATCGGCAGTAATGATAGGGTGAAGCGCGCCGAGGCAAGGAGTGCCTCTGCGGATAGGGGTGGACGGCCATGTCTGAGAGAATCAAGGTGTTAGTCACAGACATCAATCGGGACGCAGAGGACCGTCGCGTCGTGAGGCAGGACTGCTCGTACTTCACCAGGTCTGCCAGACTCAACGGGTGCAACGGCTGCTTGGCCAGCCAAGGTACCTCGTCGTCAACCTCGGAGCGGTTGATGTGGCGCTCGCGGTGCGGATGCGGGTGGTGGCCGTGGCCGTGGCCGCCAGTTGACGAAGGGTTAGCGGTGGCATCCTTGAGATGCTGCAGTGTTGAAGATGCCCTGCGCGCGAATGGCGACAGGGACGAGGCCCTGAGAGGCGCCAGCCGCCTCAATGGCCTCACGGAGCATTTCATGTCGGCATTTTGCCCTGCAACGATCGCAATGTGGATTGGAAGAGGTCAAAGAAGCATTGAGTTGGTGAGCTGGATTGGCTGATGACGGAATTGGTCTTGGTGCCGAGGCTGCAACAACAGGGGAGCTCTGTCACCACCGGCCCCGCAGTGCGGGATCAGCCAAGCTAAAGTCCCTTGCCGGGTCCGAACTCTCGATAGGTATCGTTCCACACATTACACGGCATTTCACTGGGTCTGCGAGCAGGTTCAAAACAATGCACTTGAATTTGCGACTAATGGCCAGGGACGGTGTCAAATTACTACACTAGCTAACCCCTTACGCCGGCCAAACCTTCTCCTCACCCAGTCGTGGGGTATGATGCCCCGCGGATGGCAAACGTTGCCCCGCATCGTTCAACATCGTCAGACGCCGTCTATTGAATCGAAACCTTCTTGTCCTCCTCAATCTCCTGGACAGCTTCGTGCTTCTCAAAAGTGGACACGCGATCCTCGGGGAACATGACCCTGTCAGATTAAGTACCAGTTAGCAGCAAACCCTTGGATCGAGCCACATGAACTGGGACAGGAGTTGGACGTACTGGAACGACTTCGTCAGAGAGTATTCGTAGCCAATTTTTCCGCCCTGCTTGACGGCATCTTCCTTCGCGCTGTGCGGCGTCAGTTTAGACCCTGTATGTCGAGGACTCGCGATGTGGTGGCAGCCTTACGCCTTGACCTGCTCGTCGGTGGCATCCTCCTTGCAGGAAACCTATGGCGCGCGACGTAAGTATGCTTTCTCGTCGAAGCCCCTGGTCCTGACCAAGCCGGGAGGGACGACTCACGATGAAGCTCTTGATAGGCATTGTTGCTGGTGATTGATAGGTAGAGAACTTGTGAATGGTTCTTGAGTTGAGTAGGCGGATGGATGTAGTCTTGAACGACGACAGTTTGATGGTTTGATGGTGGATGGGTATCAGGGGGTCTTCGAACGGACTTGGACTCTTCTTTTTATACAACGGAGCACATTCAAACAAGCTGAGCAACGGGAAGACCGTCTGGAATCTAGGGTGCCAAGGGACGCGACGCCCAAGCAAGCGAACTGCGGCCGGAGGCCAGTACGTCATGCCGCCCACCACTCTTGTTCCACCAGCCCCGCCAACAGGAAAAAGGGGTCATGCTTCGTCCTTATCTCACCCATCAGACAATCACTTGGCCCGTACTAGCCAGGAAATCTAAGGACAATGTCAGAGACTCGTACTCGCTGAGAGACGTCGCAATATCTAGTCTCGGCCTCAACTACTCGCTGGCTTTCGACGGAGTACATTCATTGACTCGTTCATGACCGGCTTGTGGTGAAGTTGGTATCGGGTTGCAGTGCCAGCCGGGTGCTCGTGACACTCCTCCTCACCACAATGCCCAGTTGGGCAGTTGCCAATTCAGCATGTTTCAATCCCAACGGTTACAACCGGGCGGCGTAACACATCCACTTAGTAGGAGCCCTCAGAATGCATGCTGACGTTGCAGTGGTGATTTCGAAGCCCGCGGGAAGCGATGGAAACATAACCCCTATTCCGATTGCGCACTGCTTGCTCAGTCGGAGGCCTGCGCTTGTTGCAGCGTTGGCGCGGTGATGCAAGACATCCTGAATCCCCGATGGACCCTGTCGATCGCCCATTCATCAGGAACGTAGATTGAATCAATCACGAAAATTGCCCAGGTCGCTCTAAACTCTGACCGATGATGTCTTGGAGATACATCCAATAGCTAGAGATGATGAACAGAGGAACCGAGAAGTCGGGGCCAACTCCGCTGCATCATGGGATCCGGCGGTGCCCCGCTATAGACCCTGACCCCACTTCTGTATCTATTTATCGATAAGCCTATCGCTAGCCCCGAGGATCTGCCGCCCAAAAATTTCGGAGCTCTGTGATGGAATTGAGAGGGTGCGCATCTGCGATGGGACTTTTGCGCGGGAAGTCTTGAGTTTCCTTTGCGACAGGCGCAAAAATGGACGCCCAAGTCAACAAGCCGCATAGGCAGTCGAAAAAGTCCAAGGATAAAAAAAAGCAGCACACAGGCGGTATGATTGCTCTTCTGTGTGATCTGGCGCAAGTTTGCTGATCCCAGATTTAGAGAAGAATCCGAAAGCATTCGCCTTCTCCAACCCAGGCAAGCTCGCGAGGCAAGCAGCGAGATCACACGACGTAAGCGCTTCCTTGACGTGCCCTATCTAATAGCTTCAGTTAACGCTTTTCGCCAGATCAGGGAAAAGCGACTCCATGTGCCCCTTGTCGACCGCATTCCCGATGAGCCGCCGCCGCGGCTTGTCACCATCGTTGGCCCTCCGGGCGTGGGGAAGACGACTCTAATGTGGGATTCTTTTCAGAGGACTAGGTACCCTGTGGACAATGCTGACGTTCGTGGTGGTGTAGGAAGTCTCTGATTCGGCGCTATGCGAAAGAAACGCTCTCCGACCCAGTTGGACCCATAACCGTCGTTACCTCGAAGAAGCAGCGATTGACATTTGTCGAATGTCCCAACGAACTCGAGGCCATGGTTGACATTGCCAAGGTGGCTGACATTGTGTTGTTGATGATAGACGGAAACTATGGCTTCGAGATGGAGACCATGGAGTTCCTCAACGTCCTGGCCGCTACCGGTATGCCTGGCAACGTGTTTGGTATCCTCACGCATTTGGACCTCTTTAAGAAGCCACAGGCGCTCAAGGATGCGAAGAAGAGGTTAAAACACAGGCTCTGGAGCGAACTCTACAACGGCGCCCATCTGTTCTACCTCTCCGGCGTCATCAATGGCCGTTACCCAGACCGCGAGATCCACAACTTGTCCCGCTTTCTCTCAGTGATGAAGAATCCTCGACCTCTGGTGTGGAGAAACTCGCACCCTTACAGCGTCATTGACAACTACCGAGACGTGACGCATCCCACGAAGATCGAGGAGGACGAGAAATGCGATCGCACAATCGAGCTGTCGGGCTATCTGCGGGGCACCAACTTTTCGGCCCAGGGCCAGAGGGTGCACATAGCCGGCCTGGGAGACTTCACAATCTCAAACATGGAAACGCTGCCCGATCCTTGCGCAACCCCAGCCATGGAGCAGGCACTGGCAAAGGCTACTGGAAAGACCGGGAGGAGGCGGCTCGACGAGAAAGACAAAAAGATTTACGCACCCATGGCTGATCGTAGTGGATTAAAAATCACCGGCGACCATATTGTCATTACCAGGGAAAAGGGTTTTACCTTCGATAAGGATGCCGAGGGAGTCGAACGGGGCGAGGGAGAGCAGCTCATTATTGATTTGCAAGGCGAAAGGCGGCTGCTCGGACAGACTGACCAGGGCGTCAAGCTTTTCTCGACTGGTCAACAGATCACTCAAATTTCTGAGGAGGAGGATACGGGGCGCAAAACTAAAAGGAAAGCCCGATTTGCCGAGCGGGACGACTCAGAAGACGAGGCTGAAGACCTGCCTGACGATGAAGGGTTTGTCAGTGGCGAAGACGACGAGGCTTCTGATGCTGAAGAAGGTGAATTCAATGAACAGAAGCTGGGGAAGCTCTTCCGCAAGAAAGACGACAAGGTGGCAGATGAAGATGTAGCCTTTGCCGATAGCGACTCCGACCTCGGCTCCATATTATCGGACGAGGAACTTTCGGATGCGGACGAGAACGAGGAGTTTGACTCCGACGAGGACGGTGCTGCTGTTAGGTGGAAGGATAACATGATGGAGCGAGCCATGAAATTACATGGAAAAAGGAGGCCATATCGCGCTGTTGACTTGGCGAGGATGATGTACGACGACTCAATATCACCAAAAGAAGTACTCCAGAAATGGAGAGGCGAGGAGGAAGAAGATGAAGAGGAGGATATTGAAAAGGACGACGACGACGATACCTTCTTCAAAAGGACCGGCAACGGACTCAACGAGGACCTCTCAGAGGACAGAGTCATTCCCCGCTTCGATTACGAGGAACTGGCCGCGAAGTGGTCTAATGAGGATGCCGTGGAATCACTCAGGGCCAAATTTGCCACAGCCAACCTGCTCGACGAAGACGGCAACGACGACGGTGGTGAGGACGACGAGATGGGCGGTGATGAAGACGATGACGATGAGGGCGATGGTGCTTTTGAGGATTTGGAGGCAGAGGATGGCGACGAAGAAAATGAAGAGGAAGAGGCCGTACCTGAAGTGTCACTGGAAGCGGAGCGCGAGAAAAACGCCCGCCGCAAGGAAGAGCTCAAGCTCAGGTTCGAAGAAGAGGACCGTGAAGGTTTCGCAAACGACAAGGCTGTGGCCAGACGGGAGGGCGGGGAGGAGGAGTTTGGCGAGGACGACTGGTACGAGGCACAAAAGGCTGTTTTGCAAAAGCAACAAGACATCAACAGGGGTGAGTTCGAGAACCTGGACGAGTCTCAGCGCGTTGCTGTGGAGGGTTTCAGAGCTGGCAAGTATGCCAAGATCGTCATTGAGGGTGTGCCTTGCGAGTTCGTCTCCAAGTTCCAACCAAAGATGCCGATAATTGTAGGAGGCCTCACCCCCACTGAGGACCGGTTCGGGTTCGTTCAGGTCAGAATCAAGAGGCATCGATGGCACAAGAAGATCCGTGAGTTTGACATCACCCCATCCAATGTAACGAGCATGGCTAACGTGAGCCTGTGCCACAGTCAAAACTGGTGATCCTTTAATCTTCTCTCTCGGTTGGCGGAGGTTCCAGTCAATGCCCGTCTACTCGATATCTGACTCGAGAACCCGAAATCGTATGCTCAAGTACACACCTGAGCATATGCATTGTTTCGGTACTTTCTACGGGCCCCTGATTGCCCCCAACACAGGCTTCGTCTGCTTCCAGTCCTTCTCCTCATCTAACCCTGGGTTCCGGATTTCGGCAACAGGCACTGTATTGAGCGTTGACGAATCTACCGAGATCGTCAAAAAGCTCAAACTGGTACGTAGCCCTGGTGGTCCAGGCGTCCCATGATACTAACTGCGTGTAGACTGGTACGCCATATAAGATCTTTAAGAACACCGCTTTCATCAAGGACATGTTTAACTCGGCTCTTGAAATTGCCAAGTTTGAGGGCGCGGCTATCAAGACGGTTTCAGGCGTCCGCGGCCAGATCAAGCGTGCGCTTTCCAAGCCGGATGGCCACTTCCGTGCGACGTTTGAAGACAAGATCCTGCTCAGCGACATTGTCTTCTTGAGGGCGTGGTACCCCATCAAGCCTCATCGATTCTACAACCCGGTCACCAACCTGATCGGCTGGCAAAACATGAGGCTTACAGGAGAGATTCGTCGGGCTGAGAACATTGACACGCCGCAAGACAGGAACAGTCAGTACAGGAAGATTGAGCGCCCGACCAGGCGCTTCAACCCACTTCGGGTGCCCAGAGCGCTGGCAGCCGAACTTCCGTTCAAGTCGCAAATCATCCAGACCAAGCCACAGAAGAAGGAAACGTACATGCAAAAGCGAGCTGTGGTGGTCCGCGGCGAGGAAAAGAAGGCGCGAGATCTCATGCAGAAGCTCACGACAATCCGGAAGGATGTTGTCGAGAAGCGACGGGCAAAGAAGGAAGAGAAGCGCGTCGAATACAGGAGGAAGATCGCCGAAGTGGAAGAAAGGATGGAGAACAAGAAGAGGAGAGAGAACAAGGCCTACTGGGAGAGGGAAGGGAAGAAGAGGGGGCCAAGCGACATGGGTGGCGGAGGAGGAAAGAGGAGAAAGTAGAGCCTTTCGTGTGATAGTCTATAAACCAGTCCGAAGCCATACTGGGACAACTGTATTTACCAATTGTTGCGAACCTGGGTACATCGACTGAGGACGCTTCGTCCAAACTTCACGATGGTGGGAGTCTACGTGCCAACGCAAGTTGCCGAGCTGTCTCGTAGATATCACATCACCAGTTTGCGCCCGAAACGGTCAATTCCCCCCTTTTTTCACGTCAGCGTCTCGGACATTCGGCAACAGAGAAAAATTTTCTTGCGAAATAAATTTCTTGAAGTGGTCATTTTTTTGCTTTCTCCTCCCGGGATGGCAAGTTGACGTTCCTCGGAAGGAACGATGATGATAGTGTCTTTCAAGCGGCTCACGTGACCACGCATCAATGCGCGTTCCTTCCCTGTTTGTAAAGGCTCCCAGGTCATCGGGTTCCCCCAGGTTCTTCGGGCAGAAGTCAGCTCCTCCTTCTCTATTCGTTTTGTCTACGAGGTGGAAGGCACTTTGAACGCCTTTGATGACACTGTTTTTTTTTCAGCTGGGTGACGACTTTGCGTTTTCTATTTCAGAAAAAAAAGGGAGTCCTTACACACTCGCAACGCGTTGAAGTGCACTCACATGTCGCGATGCCGCGCAAGACCACTAAGCGGCCCCGCGCCGAAAGCACAGCCAATGGTGAGGGCAGCAGCAGCAGCCACTTTCGCCAGGCAAAGGCTCCGCGTGTGGATTCATCGTCCTCATCCTCGCACAACTCGCGGCCCAAGTCATTGCTGGCGCGTCCGTCGGCAGCGCTGGATACCTCGTCGTACCAGCTTTCGTCTTCTGGCAGTGCTGCGCATGCAACTCCAAGCACCTCGTATCAGCCATCCAGCAGTGCGGCATATACGGCTCCTAGCAGCGTCCCGTCGGCGAGCCAGCGGCTGGGTTGGCAGGCGCAGAGCCAGGAGGACCGCGAGTGGGAGGCGATTGATCTTACTCAGGACGATGATGGACCTGCGCGGGAGCTTTATGGGAAACTCGGTGAGTTTGATGGTTATGGTGTCGGAGTGGGGTGGAGCTGATTTGTGGTAGACGGGAAGGTTGTCGGTGTGAGGTATTACAATGGCGTTGCAACCCCTGGTGAGCATGTCATTTTGAAGAGAGAGCCAAGCAATCCGGTATGTTTCCGTCCTTGACGTTTTGTGGGATGAGCGCAGACTGATGGGTGGCCAGTATGATTCCAATGCAATCCGTGTTGACAATGTCTTTGGACATCAAATCGGGCATATCCCGAGGACCATCGCGTCGAAGCTGGCGGCCTATATGGTAGGGTGCTGCTCAGTGTGCGTCATGCACTTGTACTTACAGTTTGCAGGACAGCGGTGAAGTCGACGTGGAGGGCGTGCTTACCGGCGAGAAGGGTTATTACGAATGCCCGATTCAAATCACCATCCTTGGTAGTCCCATTGCGCTCGCAAGAACCAAGCTGGAGGAACGCTTGAAGAAGGATAAGCTCCTTACTGCTACCCAGCTTAAGCAGACTCGGAAGGAGAACGAGGTTCAACGACAGGCTATGGGCCTGAAGGGCGGCCGTTCGACTGCCGGATTCCCCAAGAAAGCACCTCAGGTCTCGCTCGAGGAGCTGGCCATGGCCAGTCAAGCTGTGAACTTCCGGTCGGGCGGGGATGCTGTCAAGTCCTTGGCTATGGACGAGGACCAGCTATCCAAACTACCAATGGCCGAACAGCCATCGTCGCTCAAGGCTATCTTGTTGCCTTACCAGCTACAGGGCCTGGCATGGCTCACCGCCAAAGAGAAGCCGCAACTGCCAGTACAAGGATCCTCAGACTCTGTACAGCTCTGGAAGCGCAATTCCCGTGGCCAGTACGTGAATGTGGCCACTAACTTCACGGTAACAGCTCCGCCGACGCTACTTTCAGGCGGTATTCTGGCGGATGACATGGGTCTGGGGAAGACTCTTCAGATCATCAGTCTGATCATGACTGGTGGAAAGGGGAGCACACTTATCGTGGCACCTGTCGGCGTCATGAGCAACTGGGAGCAACAAATCCACCGACATATCCTGCCTAAGCACATGCCCAAGGTCTTGATCTATCATGGAGCCGGGCGACAGACTGCCGCCAAGTCGTTGTCAACTTATGATGTTGTAATCACAAGCTACGGGACGATGACCAGCGAAACAGGTAAATCGGGTTTGTCCAAGGTCGACTGGCGTCGAGTTGTGTTGGACGAAGGCCACACCATCCGCAATTCGAAGACCAGGGCGGCCGTTGCAGCTTGCGCGCTCAAGGCGCAGTCGAGATGGGTCCTGACAGGGACGCCAATGTACGTCTCACTGGTCTCATTATCGGGTCCAAGTACTAACATTGGTGACCAGTGTGAACAACATCAAGGATGTCCACTCGCTCCTCAAGTTTTTGCACATTACCGGCGGCATCGAGCAATTAGAGGTGTTCAATGCGGTCATCACAAGACCGCTCACAAATGGGGACCCCATGGGCGAGGCTTTGCTGCAGTCTCTGATGACCGATCTTTGCCTTCGTCGCAAAAAGGACATGAAATTCGTTGACCTCAAGCTGCCAGTCAAGACGGAATACATCCACCGCATCACGTTTTGGCCGGATGAGCAGAAGAAATACGATGCATTGCTGTAAGTTCCGCTCCGGTACTAGCCTAAGTTGTGAGCTAACATATACTAGGTCGGAAGCCCAAGGTGCCCTTGAGGAGTTCCAAAACCAGTCGGAGGTTGGCCAGAAGGGAAGGTTCCAGGGGGTGTTGGAAAGATTGCTCCGCCTCAGGCAAATGTAAGTTCGGCATATGTGGTCGGGTTCATCACGCTAACAACCCCAGTTGCAACCACTGGACTCTCTGCAAAGAGCGCGTTGCGGACTTGCTCAAGCTGCTTGAGGACCAAGACGTAGTCCCTCTCACCGACGAGAATCGGGCGCTTCTCCAGCAGGCCCTCCAGCTCTACATTGAAAGTCAGGAAGAGTGTCCTGTTTGCATTGATGTCATTACGCAAAACCCTGTCATCACACACTGCAAGCATGTCTTCTGCAGGCCGTGCATCACAAAGGTGATTGAAACACAACACAAATGCCCAATGTGCCGCGCTGAGCTGTCAGAGGACAAGTTGCTCGAGCCTGCACCGGAGTCTTCGGGAGACGAAGTCGGCGAGGGTCTCGACCGAGAGACCAAGAGTTCCAAGACAGAGGCGCTACTCAACATTATCCAAGCGACGCTGAAAAAGGAGGGATCCAAGGTCATCATCTTCTCGCAGTGGACATCGTTCCTGTCAGTCATCCAGAAGCAGCTGGATGAAGCCGGGTACAAGTATACACGAGTGGATGGCAGTATGAATACAACGCAACGCGACACTGCTCTCCGCGCCCTTGACAACGATCCCAACACCCGCATCATGCTTGCCAGCTTGGGCGTCTGTTCAGTGGGACTGAACCTGGTTGCTGCGGATACCGTGGTCCTTGCGGACAGCTGGTGGGCTCCCGCGATCGAAGACCAGGCAGTGGACCGCGTCCACCGGCTGGGTCAGTCGCGACCAACCACAGTGTGGCGGCTGGTCATGGAGAACACGGTTGAGGAGCGCGTCCTTGATATTCAGGCAAAGAAGCGAGAATTGGTGACCAAAGCTTTCCAGGAGAAGGATGGAAAGAAGAAGAAGACCAAGGAGACGAGGATGGCGGATATTGTGAAGCTTCTTCGCTAGTATGTCATATTGTCTTAAGATTTGGTCGTGTTTGACCCCTGTCTCTTTGGATGGGGGAGGGATTTTGGAAGGTTTAATGGCATGATTTCTGGTCTTCAACAGTCGGTCGGAGGTAGGTGTGTTTCCGGATTGTTGGGCTGGCTGGCAGGAAACGATCGAGAGAGCTTGTTGGAAGGTTAAGGCAGATAACACCCGCGAGGGAACGGTTTAGATTGCTAGATCAATGTATTAAATCCTGGGAGCTGTGGGTGTTATGAGCCTGGCACTGCTGTAAGTCTTAGCTGAAGTTGATTCATGTTGTCGTTGCAGGACCTTGAAATTGTTAGCGGGGCGTACAGCGCTTGTCATTCCGACACCACACCCGACGTCACCTCATCCAACACCTCAAAACAACCACAATCTCAACCACCACCCGCCACAAGGCAATGAGCCCAAAATGCACCGCACTTCCCTAAACCGGCCCCTAGGCGCCACCGTCAGGAGACAAACTACACAATGGATCCCGCGCCTTCAACAAACTCGAGCGCTCCATCTCGCCCCGCCGTTCCTACTCGAGGACTACACGCCGCGGTACATGACGCTTAGCTCGCGGGATGCGGCGATGAAGCGGTCTGCTGCGTATGCGCACTTGAGGAACTGTAATCTGTGTCCAAGGCTTTGTGGGGTGAATCGCTACGAGTCGACGGGGATGTGTGAGTTTGATCTCTGCTTGGTATTATAGCACTTAGGATAGGGTGCTGATTTGGTGAGGTCAGGCTTGATTGGTGAAAAGGCAAAGGTCAACGTGATTGCGCCTCATTTTGGGGAGGGTAAGTGTGTTGTGCTGTATTGGGGGGATATGGGTTGTGGAGAAGGTGCTGATGATGGGTAGAGCCGTGCGTTCAGGGACACCATGGAAGCGGTTCGGTGTTCTTTAGGTGCGTTTCGCAAGTCGGAAGAGAGGGAGGGAAAGACTGACTTTTCTGCAGTATGTGTAACTTGCGCTGCGTGTTTTGCCAGAACCACGATATTGCGCACCAGCGGAACGGCATGGACCTGACGCCCGAGGAGCTGGGCGACTGGTATGTCAAGCTGCAAGAGGTTGGGAATGTTCACAATATCAACTTGATCACGCCAGAGCAGTAAGTATTGCAAAAAATTGAGTTGGAGGTATGGAAAACTGAAATAGAAGGCAGTGTTGTTCCGCAAGTCGCACTGAGCATTCTGCACGCGCGCGACAAGGGGCTCAAGGTTCCTGTTATTTACAACACGTCGGCCTACGACTCTTTGGCCTCGCTCGAGCTGCTTGATGGGCTCGTGGACATCTATTTGCCTGATTTCAAGGTGTGGGAGCCGGCAACGTCGAAACGGCTGCTCAAAGCGGATGATTATGCTGCTACGGCGCGAGAGAGCATCAAGGCCATGCATGCTCAGGTTGGGGACCTCTGCTTCACCGGCGACGGAATCGCCAAGAGTGGTGTACTCGTTCGTCACCTTGTGATGCCGGGGTATGAAGCTGAGGGCGCCGAGATTATGCGTTTTCTGGCCGACGAGGTTTCAAGGGACTGCTTTGTCAACATTATGGAGCAGTACCGACCAGACGCCTACGTAGGGAGAACAAAAAGGGGCTCTGCGGGAGATGAGAAGCGGTACGCCGAGATCAACCGCGCGGTGTCGAACGAAGAATTATCTACCGTGAGGAAGGCAGCCGAAGCGGCTGGGCTGTGGAGATTTTGCGATCCTCCCAAGCATGACGGCTTCAACCTTTGACGTTACCATGAGTATACCAGCATCGGGCGGCACAATATCAAGGCGGCCGGAACTTTTCTCTTCAATATGGATTCCAGCGGGCCTGGGCAACTGCATCTACAGGGGCTCTTTGTTGCCCGTGGCATGACCGGTGTCGCTAGCCGAGGTCGTCTTTCACCATGGCCGGTCCAAAATAAAGGATAGCGGACCGCCGCTTACTGAGCACCGACGGCTTGGATCTTTGTCCCGTGGTATAAGGATACCGTTGCATCGGGACCAACTCTAGAAGATCGCCAGAGACAGCTTGTCTCACGGCTTATATACAGGGGCAACCTCCCAATCTGTCGGGACATCACCATCGTGGCTCACATCAAGAGCCTGCCTTGATACCATGGACTCTGTCAGCCCCAAAACTGTGCCAGCCGAGCCGGCTTCGGCTCCGGAGCCTTGTATTTCGCTGGAGAACCCCCCTGGCACATCAACACCAGGAAGCGACGGATATCCACCACTGCCGGAGACACCACCCACGCCACCGGAGCAAGACTACGACCCAGCCCCTGAGAAATACAATGAACCCAAGGAAGGCCCATATAATAACGACAGACGTAGCCAACAAAAGCCGCCCCTTCACGTCAACACCACACCCCCTACTCCTCACCCCCCTCACGCTCATCCATGGCATCCCCTCTCCCAGGTTCACCACATCGCGCCATTCACACCCATCTCCCCGCCTCCCACCGCACAGCGCACCAGCCTCGACGACCTCCACAACGAACGAACCTACCTCCTCCAGAACCTCCAACGCCAAGGCGAGCGCGCCACACGTCTGCTAGAGCGCTACGCCACTCTCGAAGCCAGACTCTCAGCTCCCACTCCGCCGAATGGCACCTCCAAGCCCCCTTCCTCACGAAAGACGCGCAAGGAACTCGCCACGCTCAAGGGTCGTCTGGCTGAGAGCTCCCGCCAGGAGCATCTCATGCTGCTGCGGCTGGGTGAGATATGGCTCGAGGTCAGGAACCGCGAGAGGTGGTTAGCAGTTGCCGGACACATGCCACAACGTGCTCACGGCGGTGTCGAGATACCCCCTACGCCGGCTACTGCCGTGTCAGCTGTGTCAGCGGCGTCAACTGAGTACTTTGCGTGTTCGTCGGCGCTTAGTCCGCTGTCCCCTGATTTTGTGCCCGGGAGGCCCTTTTCTAAACAGGACATGTGGGGGAGGACCATACACGAGGATGAGGACGCTGAAGGCGCTAAGAAGAGCACCCATGAAGGAGATGACAGAGGGCAGGGGATCAGAGGAGGCGGTGATGCAGCGGAGGGGGGCGAGGCACAGGAAGATAGTATCTACATGATGGAAAGAGAAGAGGCCGGAAACGACAAGGAGGATCAGACCGACAGGGAGGTCGACACCGGTACGAAAAGCGTCATGTTCAAAGAAGTCATCTGGGAGATTGACGACGAAGATGCTAACACATCCGTGAAGCATCTACCCACCAAAGGTCGACGGAGCATCTCGCTGCACCTCCCGTTCGCCCTCGGAGCCCGCGACAAGCGCATGAGCCTGCCGTCGTTGAAAACCATCTGGCGGTTGGGTGCTGGCGTTGAGCTAGACCAGGATGAAGATGAGCAGTTTTTGGGGCCGTTATGCCACTAGGTAGCCAGACTGATTCCCATCCCCTATATTACTCCCTTTTCTTGTTCCTATTGTAGATTATGTATTTTTTGTATGTACACGATGTAGATAGACGGAGAAAAAGCGCCAGCCTACAAAAACTCCTTTGTTTCGTTTCCCGCACCGTGTGTAGAAGAGGAAAAGATCCCGTCGCTATGCTCGCTTACCAATACCCCTTTTCCGATCCCTACGCAAACTCCCCATTCGCCCCATCGTCAAACCCCAGCTCCTGAGCCGACAACCGCTTCTGCTTCCTCACCTCCTGCGCGCTCGGCGGCGGCGGCAGGAACCCATTCCCGCTGCCTGATCCCGACCCCGAACCCGGCGGAGGCGGCAACGCAAACGAAGCCAAACTCTTCCCCTCCCCCCCTGAATTACCGCCCGACGGCGGCGGCGGCGGCCTAATCCGATTCTTCCCAAACTTGGTCCCGCTCAAATTCACCGTAATCATCTCCCCCTCCTTCAAGCTATAATCCCTCTTCTCCCCCTCCCCCTCCTTCTTCTTGCCTTTTACCTCCCCAGTACCCCCCGTCCCGTGAAGCGCCCTCTCCGCCTCCTGCAGCGCAACACCAAAATCAAACGCCTCGCTCCGCTCCTCGAATCCAATACCTAGCGTGGCTTTCCGCCCGCTGGGATCTTGCACGCGCAAGGCAAAGAAGCGCGAGGAGTCGGCAGCGGGCTCGACGACAGCGCGGGTGGTGTACGGGGCGGCGGCGAAGAGGGCGCCTGTGGTGGGGTCCGTGAGGAGGATGTCGATTTTTACCGTGTCGGGGGCGTCAGGGATGGAAGAGGGGGAGGAGGTTTCGAGGACGCGTAGGCGCGAGGTGAAGATGTGGCGCTGGGGTTCAACGGTCCAGGAGGCGGCGAGGTGGCCGCGCGGGGAGGAGAGGGGGGGGATGGAGTAGATGTGGACTTTGGGGGAGAGGTGGAGGATGCGTTGGATTGCGTCGGGGTGGAGGGGGGTGCCGGTGGCTGGGTCGAGGGTTGGTTCCATTTTGGACTTTTGGGGGTTGTTGATTTATGGGTGAGGTGGGAGGGACGTCATGGTGAAGAAGGGGGAGATGGGTTTTGTTGGAGTTGGGGGTTGATGTGGTGGTCCCTCCTGTCAGCGAGGGGCTACCCCTGTTGCCGGGAGCGGGTCGCTAGCGGTGAGACGCGGGGCAACCCTGCCCCGCAGTGGTGCTTATCGTGATAAAGAGGGCGGTGGGGCACGGCAGAATGGACGTCGGTCCAATTGAGTCACATTCTCGAGGGGCAGCTTTCTTTGAACCTTGAATTAAGTGCTTGTTCGGGTTTGCGATTTGACTCGTCGTGGTCGGAAATTTCCATCAAGTACCCTGGAAACGTGCTTGCTGAATGCTTCGGCGCCGACTGCTACCCCAATTTGTTTCCTCTGTCTACTTCACCAGCAAGATGGCCGTTGGGACATCTTCGAGCGCGCAACCAGCGCCAGCGACGCCTGCGGGCGTGCAGCAAGATGTGGGAAACGATGCCCAGGTGGAGTGGGAGTAGGCCACCGATGCCTGGTTGGAATTCTGGCCAGCGACTGAGCAATTGACTGACACCCTCGGCAGCATCGTCAGGGCATACAAAAATCTCCTCGCCAAAGACCCGGAGATGACAATGCCCGTCGCCGCCCTCGAGTCCCTCATCGAACTCCTCCACGCGATGCCCTCTTCCACCTCCATGGAAACAGTCCAAGTTGTCAAGGACCAAAAGGCCAAGCTCCTCGCCGCGTCGCCCAACCCCCTCCCCATCCTCGCGGGCGCCGATCTCTTCGAGCAATTCCTTCTGCGGTCGCTTAGAGGGCCCGCCGCAGATGAAGCCCCCGGCCAAGTGCTCAGCTTCGAAGACACCCGCGCCCACCTGCTCCAAAACAGACAACTCTTCGCAACCCGTGCGCGCGAGGCCCGCGACGCCATCGCCACCGTAGGCTCCAAGTACGTCCTCCACGACAAAGTCGTCCTCACCGCCGGCGGCTCCCGCGTCGTCACCTCCATCCTGCTGCGCGCCGCTGCCGACCGCACCCGCCACTTCAAAGTCTACTACGTGCGCGACGGCAGCCCGCGGACCGACGCATCCATCGCCGCCCTCCGCGAGGCCGGTCTCGAAGTGAGCACCATCAACCAGGGCAAAATCGCCCACGTCATGTCCAGCCTCAGCCGCATCAACCTGGTCCTGGTCGGAACCGAAGTCGTCCTGCAAAACGGCGGCATCATCTCGCGCATGGGCACCAGCCAGCTCGCATTCCTAACCAAGCACCTCCCCGGTTCGCGCAAACGCTTCTATGTTGCCGCCGAAACGCACAAGATCGTGCGCGTGACGCCCCTCTTCGGGCCTATTGTCAACCGTGTGGGTGTCCGGCAAGAGGACGTCAGCACCTGGGACAATATTGGCCGCACACCAGAAAATGTCCAGGAGCTGCTGGCTGAGGAGGACGAGGTAGATTACACCGACCCGGAGCTCATTGACGGTATCATCACGGAGCAGGGGACCAAGATGACGTCACAGATTTGGGAAATGGTGGAAGACTACATTTAACTCGGGCTGTTTTTTTTTTGCATGGGGGAGGTCTAGACTTTTTTGACATAGGCGTGCGATGCGACCGATGTACGTAGCCTAGGTAGGGTGTATTGGGATCATACCAGGCGTCGGCGCGGCATGGAGGGGCGTTTTTGGTACAGGAAAAGGGGGCTTACTATAGGCAATAGGGGTATGACATGGGCTATTGGTCTGAGATAACTGTGGCTGAGTGTCGTTGAAACCGCGTGGTGCGTACCCTGTGTGTCAGGCCCGGCTTGAAATTTTGAGTAACCCAAATGATGCACAGCATACCCATTCGCAGCAGACAACTCGAGCGCAAACAAACAAATCTCGCGCCACTATTAGAATCGCCGGCAACGGGAAAACCCCATCGCCATCTTTTTATATCACACAAAGCCGTCCCATAGTTTTGTTTTTCCAAACCTAAACACCTCTCTTGCGAGATGCATTCAAAATAAAGATTGTTCCTTGCTGGACAATGACTGAGCAAACAGAGACAAATCGAAACAACACGATGCTCCATAGCGAGGATTTTAGTTCATGTCACGAACCAAACGAGCGCCGACCCATGCGTAGGGGTAATTGCGTTGATACCAGTTTACGCTATTGCGGCAGTCAGTGTTTACTGAGCATGACCGGACGGTGGAAAGGTGGACTCACAAGCTCTTGCGGCCTGCGATGCGCGGGTGAGTCGCCCAGGAGCCGCCAAGCACGATGTTGTGCTTCTCGTCGAAGAAGTCGGCCGTGTACCCCGGATAGAGCGGCATCGGAGAGAACCCATCCCACGGACGGAGAACGGTGCTGGTCCATTCCCAAACGCCTCCCATGTCCGCCTGGCCGGCAAGGACGTTGCCACGTCCAGTGACGGGCATGGGGTGCCAGTGCTGGAATCCAACATTGGTACCATCAAGGTCGATGAAGAGCTGCTGCTGGCCCTGTCCGTCGACCTGAGTGACGGTAGGTGTGGACGGCGGCGTGATCTCAACTCCATCGTTTGATAAGTGCCTATGCCAGAGACATCAGCAGGGATTCAGCGGGTCGTAGTGGGTCAATCCTTACCCATTCACAGCTGGAACAGTCTTTCCGAGCTGCCTTTCAACCTCCTTCTTCTTCTTCAAGGCGTTGACGTGAGCGTAAATGCTGCGAGTCTCCTCAAACGTGGGAATCCGGCCGCCCATATAGGCGGCGCAACCCGCAAGCTCATCATACGATGCAAAAACGGGCCAGTCCAGGGCGTGCTTGAGGGGAACCAGCCCAAAGATGGTCCGAACTGACTTGCCGTTGAGGAAAGACTCTGGTAATGATGATACACTGCCGTGGCCATTGGTGTAACCGTTCACGGTGTGGTTGGCCTTGTCCACAGATTCCGCCCAGGATGCCGGCACCTTATCAATGCTCGCATCGTACATGTATCGTGCATACTAAGTCGTGTAAGATGGTGGACCCAGTGCGAATACGCAAACCAACACATACCTCTTCGTTGCTGATGGATCTGGCCTGGGCCTGGAATGCATGGACGCGCGCCTCCCTGATAGGCTTTTCGTTGTCCCTGTGTACCGTCAGGGCCTGTTTCGAGCATGCGTCAATGGGGGTCTCACCAGCCGAAATGCAGGTCGGGTTCTTCCCCGTCATCCGGGTCATCCAAGCCGATCGAGATATCTTGAGCAGGAATATCAAACCACTGGTTTGGCACCCTCTCGGCGCGGGCCTTGGCGGCGAGCTTCTCAAAGTCCGGCATGGGAACATGTGATGGCGGGCGCGTCTTGTCACTCTGCAGCATCATGTAAAGCAATGTCTCGATGTGCATGAGTTCATGCTCGAAGCCAACCCACACGGCCCGGCCCACATGGCGCGAGATCTTGCCCTGACCCGCGGCGTAGATGCGGCGCACCCGGGAGCGTACTTCGTCCTGATAGGCCAGGATTTGGTCAACCGGAGGCCATTCGTCAGGGATCTCCGAGTGTGCATGGCACAGCTCCGGGTTGTCAACGTCGGGGTCAATGCCACGCTCGAAGATTCGAGCAAAAGACTGGGGTTCCGAGGGAGGCTCCTTGGTCGCCTTGGTCAACTGGATATCGAGAAAGGTAGGAATGTGGCCAAGGTAGAAAATGCACGCGTTGCGGAGCTTGATAGGCTTCTCGAGGAGCTCCTGCTGCGGCAGCATCTCCCGTGTTACGATGTCCCAAGACGCCCAGAGAGCTTCCCAGTCCTCCACCGTGGGAAGCACGCCCCGGGCGTACAATGACGGCATCAAGCTGAACGACATTCTCGGTTTGGTGAGCATATGGAGCCCTATCATGAAGTATGCATGTCAGTCCAGCCCCGTCTCCAGCACGCAGATAAGAAAGGACGCTCTCCGAATCGGGGAGGCAGCCCAGCCCCGCAGGTTGGCGCAATCATCACTGGGTGCAGGCCATGTTTGCCAAGTATCAGGGTATCGCCCAAAGAGACCAGACGAAGGTTTCACAAAGAACGAAACCCCAACGACTGGTCCCACGTGTCAGGGCACGCGTGGGGCAGTCGCTCGGGATGCTTGATCGGGCCACAGTGGTGATGTGATCTGGCTGCACAACACAGCCCGGGCCGATAGGCCCGGCTGCAAACAAGATCGGGCATGGGTACACTCACCATACTCATCAACGTGCCTCCACTGGGCCGTCTCCGTCATCCCCGCCAGCTTCCAGAGTTTCTGTGCTTCGGCCGGCGAGTATTTCAGGCTCTCTTCGACCTGGATGCGATCGTGAGGCCGAATCAAATCGCCCATGACGACAGTGTCGCGCAACGGTGCATAGAACGCTTGGTGGCGCCCCCCCTCGCCATCGAAAACATACTCGCCGATCACCCTCCAGTCCCTCTCAACGAACACGGTCTCGCCGAGAACTTTGTTGGCATGACGAAGACCGTTCAGGACAAATCTAGAATTTGTCAGTTGCCGCGTCCAAGTGGGTACGCTTGCGTCAGAAGAGAAGCGTGAGGTGTGGCATACTCGTGGGTAAGTCCCTCTTTGTCTTTTAGAAATCTCGTAATTAGAAACTGGCGAAACTACCGCTGAATACCGAAGATGGGTTACACATACCATTGTACGCGTGACTGACAAAGAGTCAGCGAAGTATTCAAAATGGTGTGGGAAAGGGGTTACACATACTAGACTTTGGCAGGATTGTCGCACGCATCTAGCCCAATCAACATTGTGTCACCTGGGCCAAGAACGTCTGCGAAGTTCTTCAAAAACTCGGCCGCCTCAGTTCGAGAAAAGTTGCCTAGAAGCTGCCGCGTTAGGCGAGGGCGCACGCATTGGGCAAAACCGAACTCACCAATGCTAGAGCCGAGGCTCATGATGCACTTTTGCCTGGAGGAGTTGGACGGCTTCTTGAGCCACTCTCTTCCGTCATCGTACGTCCCGAACAGGCCGTGGGCTCGAACGTGCTTGTATGCCGGGAGCTGGCCGAGTGTGCGCTCAAGTTCCTTCAGGGAGAGGTCCAGAGCGTAGTAGTCGACCTCCTTGCCCGCTTTCTCAAGCTCCTGCAGGAGCAGATTCACCTTCCTGAGGTTCCTAGCACGTTGGTGAGCGCGGGCCGGACAAGCCGCGTGTTTTGAGGAGGCCTCACCCGCTACCGAGCTCGATGATCATGGATCCCGAAGGAATAGACTTGACGATATCGGCTGCGAAGGACTCAAGCACTTGGATTTCGTCATTGGTCAAGTAATACTCCTCTAAGTAAGTGATCTGAAACGAGTTAGCACGAAGCACGCGAGAGATGGCGGTGGCAGAGAGCGGTAATAAGCCTTACCTCTTCAAACAGCTGTAGGCCCCTCTCGTCGTAAAGCAAAAGTGTGGGGAGCTTCCGGGGGCCGTGCTTAGCCTGGAACATGGACCGCACTTCAGACTTGAGATTGATCTCGACCTCGGCGTGCCGAATGTCAATGATATCAGGGCCCGCCTTGGCCGAAGTCGTGGTGAGCTTCGGCATCCCGAGCTCCTTAGCTCCTTTGAGAGGAGCAAAGAGTGTGCCGTGCGGCACAGCACTCGCTTTGTCCACACTCGGCATGGTGATTCGACGTCCGCAGCCCCTGAAATGCTTATCGAAACTGACAAGTCCGAGGAAGTAAGTGAGACGGGGAAAATGACAAGCTTGGATGACCAGAGTTGAGGTCCAAAAAGTATGTATGCTTGAAGGTACCAAGATGGTACCGGGACGGTGGCTGTAGTTGGACCGGAGACGTATATATAGGAAAACAGTACCGGTTTTGGCACGGTACCTGCAAGACAAAGGGAAGAGACGAACCCAGATGACGGGTTCACCGGGGAAAGGCGGTGCTAGTGTCACCACAAAACGCTAAGAATAAAATATACCTTGGGACTTTGAAAAGGTACCTGCCTGGTCAAGGAGAATGGGAGGAACGGTCGGGTAGTCTGTTGTGTAGTGGGCTCATGACCCCATTCGGCGGAGCACCCGTGCTTCGATGGCGGATGGCTAGCCAATTCCAGGGAGTCGACGTTCTGGAAACCCGACGGCAGCCAGCCAGCTTGGCTGGTGGTGCTTGCTGGGCGCCGCCCGCTGCTGTGCTGTGGCAGCCTCAAAAGGAACCCACAGGACAGGGCCGGCCGTTCCCGTCTGAGACAGCGCCAGGCCATCCACATTCCCTGGGGCGAATGGCGCCTTCCCCTCCACACGCCCCCGGAATTGCCATTGACCCGTCGAACAAGGCCGCGATAGCAGGAAGCACGCAGCAAGCGGTCAGAGGGGCGTCTGCGTACCGGTGTAGCGTAAAAACGCGAAGCAGCTGCAGCGATGCGACAGCCCGAGGCGAAAGCAGACGAAATCTTTTTGTCATGGAATGCAGCGAGCGCCGCCTCATCCTGGGGCAAGAGTGGGAGTTGGAGATGCAAGGGACAAATCACGAGGAAGAGCAGCCGGCGCGCCCCACGCCCTGGCTAAAATGGCGAGAAGCTAGTGCGTGCTCGTGCAGGTGTGGTGTTCTTGACGCATCGCGCTTCTGTGCCAGACCATAATGCCACTCCACGGCAGCAGGGGGGTCCGATTCGATGCGGGCGTCGATGTCTGTAAATCCGCTGAGTTGAGCTCGTTGGAAGCCATGATGAGAAGTCGAGTCCGAGTCTTGCCAGGCAATAGGAGCACCCGGAGCGAAGAGCCTGCGCTGCGTCCCGCCATCCAGTTGTTTCTTAGTAATTGTGCGGTTAGGTTGGATAGAGCAAAAAGGGGTGTGTCTGGGAGGGGAACGTGCTGCTCGTCATGATGGCGTGTTTGCGGCCGTTCTGTTCTTCCCTCTTTCGCCGAGCTCACCGATGACCGGTTGGGCGACGGATCCGGCAGCTTCCTGGGCCCGCCTGGGCAGGGCAAACTGCAACCCCGGACGTTCCTGCCTCACATGTAACGGCCCGTACACCTCGTGCGCTACGCGCGCAGCAACGCGACACGAGCTCCAGCGGCCGGCGTCACGAAAAAGAAAAGAAGCGTCCCAGACCCGGGCCGGACGGTTGAGAAGCTGGGGTCGGTGAGAGGGTGTGAAGTCGCTGTCAGGCACGCGCCTGCCTGCCACCGAACCAGCAAGCCACAGTCGACCAGCGTGGGTGGGGACGAAGGACCCCTCCATTGTGATCTCGTCCTGACTGTAACCACCCTCCGGGCTGGCGGTAACTACACACTAACGTTAACCCCCAGGGACCGGGACAATCCGCCCTGGGCTCGTCGCAGCTTGTTTGTCGCATCCTTCCTTCCCAACTTCCCCAGACTTTGCCTTCTCCGCGAGCCTACCACACGAGACGGGTCTGCCGGCAGAGAGATGCCAACCTTGCTGCAATCATATGCAGGCTTTTAGCCATGAAAGATTTCTTGACACCAGGAAACAAACGAAGCTGGCAATCCCTTCGTCAGCTTCCCTGCACCTGGCCATCTTCTGCCAGCATGCCAGCAGTCCGGGAGGAACGATCGACAAGGCCTCGGGCCCACATGGAGCGAGCTGTGTTCTTGTTCTCTGGAACTGCTGGGCAGTTGGGCAGCTAGGTAATGATTTTTGAGGCCCATCGGACATTCTCAGTATCACAACTTCCCTTTGTTGAGCGGTTGGTTAGTGTCGGCCGCAAAATGTTCTGGAGGAGGGCAAACCATCGACGTCATTCGCAGCACAAGAGGTGAACAGACTTGGGGCCACCCCTCACCTCACCTCGCGAATCAACTTCCTGTCAACCAAGCCAACGCTAGCTTCTTCCAGGCAGGTGGTCCTTGCGCCCCTCTGCCCCCACCTTGAATCTGGCCCGGAATCGAAAAAAACGAGGCCATGTCACCGATTCCCCCACGCTCTTGGCAGAAACAGCCCCGGATCCGACTGCAGGCGACCGCCCAAAGCAGCCCGTTGCAGTGAGCTCTCCATGCCGGCGGACGCACAGTCAACAGTGTGCGAAAGCATGCAAGCCGGGAGTTTGCGGGGAAAGGTGCGTAGGCGCTCTCAGCGCACCAGCCAGGAACAACTTTGCGGATTGACAGGCAGTTTCTCAGACGACCTCATCAGCTCGGCAAGATATGTCGGAGATCGCTACCTCGCATACATTTTGCAGTTCTTACAAGGAAATCCGCTATCCGTGCCAAGGCAGCCTGTCTAAAGCAGGGTTGGGGCCCAGCAATCGACATCCACTTTCTTTTATGAACAAAACCAAAGACGAAAGATAATAACCATCGCGCGGAGGATACTCCGTACAAGCGTCGGAAGTCGATGCTGTGGAAGGGTTATCTGCAGGGATTCTCGTTCCAGAAGCAGCTTCTTCCTGTGTGACAGGGCATCTGGATGCCCTGAACGCCACGGCTAGTGTTCCCACCAGGCACCGTGGGGGGAAAGAGGAGCCCGTTCAACAGCGCCAGCCTCCCCAAGCCGCTACTTGAGGCTCTCGGACGGACTATGGAGACTCGGTTCGTTTCTCGTAATTTGCCGTCCCGTCAGCTGACCGTAAATACAGAAGGTGGTCAACCAGAATATCCATCTCGATGAGCCGACCCCTGGCTGTGATAGAAAGCTCCTTATGATCATGTGGGCGGACTGTCGGTGAGAGCCTCGACGTGTCGTTGACGGCGACGGACCCATGCAGGCAAGGGAGGATCTTCACGCTCAGGTGACTGCCTCCGATCCGATGTCTCCTGGGTTCCGCCCATCGGAGCGGTAGGTCACCATGTTCCGGGCCTCACCGACCCCGACGGCTCCTCACCCCTACGCGGTCGCTACACCGGATGGATCCCGCATTGGCTAGGCCAGCCCCTTACCCGAGTTGCCTGCCGGGTCGGAAATCCACCTCCGCTCCACCTAGCCAGCGATCGGTTCTCGTACATGTACCTGACGCCGCTTTCAGCTGGGCAGGGAGGGTCCAATCAGCTGTGCGAGTGAAAGGGGAGTGGTAACCGGCCCTAGGGAAGACTAACGATGCACGTATGATGACATGTTCCCCTGATGGAAGTTGGTTGTTCAAAACAACTTGGTGGCCGGTTCCAGGCCAGTCAAGTCAATCTCCTCGTGCGGGATCAGCTGACAACGCGAGGAGACATGGTGAGAACCTGGGACGCGGAGGGTTCGCGTTCAAAATCAGAAACCAACATCAGGCCATGCAAGTTCACCGAGGCACTGGAGAGCCGACACGTCGTATATACACGATATTTGCGAGATGGACGCATTCTCTATGGCTACTCCGGATATGCCTCGGGTTTCGGTTGTTACATACAGCCTGACATGCAGCCCCCATTACTCAGCGCTTTATGTCATGACACAACGGGCTGATAGACACCGACCCTTCTTCCATATAGCTGTTTAGTAGAGAGTACAAATATAAGCAGATTACTATTCCTTGGAATTGGCTCAGACACACCTCATGAGTTCCCCAGCCGAACCCCTATGTCAGAAGTATTTTGCCAGCTGTCGTCAGTAACATCATGTCAACCGCCGAGGACCTCAAAACGTATCGGGCCAACTGCCATTGCGGAGGATACATCTTTGAAGTTAAGACGCACGAGATCAAGACAGCAATCGGGTGTAACTGTAGCAGTTGTTCCAAGAAGGCATATCTTTGGTTATTTCTCCCCGAAGGCTCCGTCAGTGTCATCAAGGATGACGGACTCCTTTCCGAGTTTGTTTGTGGTCCGCACAAGTCCACCCACAGAGTAACACCGCCCAGGGCCCGTCATCGAATGAGACAAGTGTTGACCTTTTACCAGTTCTGCAGCCGTTGTGGCACCTCCGTTTTCGCTACAAACCCGGCCTACCGTCCCGGAACGGCCGTCAACGTGAGTTACACAGACGCAAAAACGTAATGGAAGAAAACAAACCATAACACGGTGATCTAGGCTCGTACACTCCAAGACCTTGACATCTGGAGCTTAACCACACCCATGTATGTCTTTCCCCCTTTCCACCCCTGACCCCTCTAACACCCACCAGCCACGACGGCGCCAAGATCAACCCTCAATGGATACCCCCCGTCTACTCCGGCCCCGAGCCTGTCCTCTCCAGCCCTACAGAATCCAGCCCCGGCGTCGAATACCGTGGCAGCTGCCGCTGCGGCGCCGTGCAAATCGCAGTTAAGCTCGCCTCCCCTGTGGACTCAACCTACCCCGATCCCATCGTCGAATGCAACTGCAGTATCTGCCAACGCGTAAGTCCCTACCTACTCCTCCCTCCCCCCTCCCCCTCCCCCTCCCCCTTTCCCTCTGCCCCTATCTGATTCCCCGCCCCATCCCAACCCAACGCCAACTCAACTCACACATTCTCTTCCCTAGGGCGGCTACATCTGGATATACCCCAAAAAAGAACAAATCGCCCTCCAAGGCGCGGAGAATCTAACTGGCTACGCCTTTGGAAACAAAGTATGGAAAAAGATGTTCTGCAGGGTCTGCGGGGTGCATATCATGAGTGAGTTGAATGTTAGTGAGGAGGAGTTTGAGACGCTGCCGGAGGAGGTGAGGCTGTATAATGCGGGGAAGTTGCCGTATCGGGGGGTGAATGTCAGGGTGTTTAATGGGCTTGATGTGGGGGAGTTGAAGACGAGGAGGGAGGATGGGTGGGGTTGTTTGAAGCCGGATTATGTTAATCCTTGACGTCAGGGGGTTGTTGTGGATGTTGAGGGAGTTGGGAATATGGAGTTTGGGGATTGGAATGGGACGCTTGTTTTTGGACTTGATATAGACGGTATAGGGTGAGGGTCTAGCTGGCATTGACATCAGGGGGGGCGGCGTTGGGGTCTCGAATTAGACAAGATATTTACTTTTCCTCTATCATGATTTCTTTAGGTTAGGACTTGGTCCCTCCTCGAATGCTTCCAAGTGAGGCTTAGGCTGTCTTCTGCACTGTCCTCTGCTTTCCGGCACAGTTCCCCGCGTCGTGAGCCATCTCTTACCGCAGCCTTACACTAACTCATCCCTCCAGGGGATCGAGTCCTGAGCCCCCTTTCTCTGAACCGTCTTCGCAGCCGCACGATTCGCCTTCCTCACAGCACTCTCAATATCAAACCGCGCCCCCTTCTCCGTCCCGACCACCTCCAAAGCATACTGGCCGACAAACGTATCCCCCGCCGCAGTCGTATCCACCACCTTCGCCTTCTCCGCCGGCACCAACCCCTTCCTCCCATCACCACTCAAGTAGTACACCCCCCTCCCTCCCAGCGTGATAATCACATTCACCGCCCCCTTCTCCACGAACCCCCTCGCCACCTTCTCACAACCCGCCTCATCATCCAGCACACCGACCTCCACTCCCCCCAGCAACGCCGCCTCCGTCTCATTCACCACCAAGTGTCCCAACCCCTTCAACCACCCCTCCGGCAACACCTGCGCCGGCGCCGGATTAAACAACACCTCCACCCCCTTCTCCTTCGCCCCCTCCAACGCAGCCAACACCGTCCGAACCGGAATCTCCAGCTGCATAATCAACAAGTCCGTCCGTCCCAAAACCCCCTCCAACCCCACCCCCTGCTCCGTAACCTCGTGATTCGCCTCGCCGCTCAGCACAATCCGATTCTCCCCCGTCGGCTCATCAACAACAATAATCGCAATCCCCGTCTTCTCGCCCTCTCTCACAATCACACCCTCGACATCGACACCATGCTTTTGGAGATTCTCTCTAAGGAGCGAGCCGTAGGAATCCGAACCCACGGCACCGACCATGGATACGGCGGCGGAGGGGGGATCGGTGGACGGCGGCGCGGAGCGCGAGAGCTTGGCGCAGGCGACGGCTTGGTTGGCGCCCTTGCCGCCGGGGGAGACGTTGAAGGAGGATGCGGTGAGGGTTTCGCCGGGGAGGGGGTGGTGGGGGACGCGGGCGACGAGGTCGATGTTGAGGGAGCCGAGGATGGTGATGCGGGGTGGGGAGGCCATTTTGGCGGGGGTGTATTGTTCTTGGTGTTGGTTTGTGGGCTGTGTTGTTGATTCTTCGTTACCAAAGGTCGAGGTAAGGCGTAGGAATCTTGCTCTTGTTGGGAGGTTATGATGTGTGCCTTTGATGTTGGATTTTGTGAGTAGATGTGGTTTGAATGGAAGAATGAGGTCCTGGATAGGGTGAGGTGGGGCTGCAGTTGGAGGTTGAGTAACAGTGAGGAGCAAACGAGTGAACCTTCGTAGTTTTTCTACCGTCACCTGGCTGAGCTGGGCACGGCGGCTGTGGATTCTCGATTGCGGACCTGGCCGTTGGCTTTCAGTCTGATGTTGCCTGATGTTGGTCTCGTGAGCTCCATGGCATGATCCAACCCGCTGCGGGGTGGTGACTGCCGAGGGTACCCACACGCTCCCGTTCCCCGTGGGGAACAACGTAAACGGGTGTTGTGGTTATCTCCCCGCCCCTGTTTCTCCTTGCTCTGTTTACTTCATGAACAACTGGAGGTGTTCGGCAGCAGGAATCTAGAACCCGAGTCGCACACTATCTTCGCAAAAGAAGCAAAGGGTTGGAAACAGACTGCGATCTGTTGGGCCACTCAATTCTGGGCACTTGCAACACTTGCGTTTGTGCCTGTCATCATGAAAAAAAAGATACAAGCCACAACCTGGTGTCCGGCAGGTTGGCAAAAGATTCTTCCCAGACCTCGCAGCAAATTCAATCGCCGACTCCCAGCGTCTCGCAATGCAGTCCCAGTGGTATCAATCCGCTAAACAAAACCCTGTTGAACGCCATCTCCCTAAATCCTGTCCCATTCCCGAAATTTGGCCTTTTGATAAGTCCTGTGTCCCTGTATCGTCGAAACTAAACAAAGGCTTGCTACCACTACTCCTCTGCATCCACCTTCTTTCGCTTGCTGGGCCGCCGGGAGGTTGTGGCCTCCCCTCCGTCCACCCAGTGGTTCTTCTCGATCTGATGCTGCCGCAGGTTATCCGGGCGGTTTTTATACTGACTCGTGCATCCTGGATACGGGCATTTGTAGATCTTGGGAGGCGCGGTACTGTGCTGTAGCTTCCGGTGCTTGGCCATGCTGCCTTTGAACCACTGCGGGTCACCCTTGGGTCGGTAGCCGCAGATATCACAGCAAGCGTCGGCCTCCACCTTCTGGCCGTGCTGATCCGGGGGCTCACCGCGTGTCGATTCCTGGTTCATGTGTTTCTCAGCTCCCGCCGGGCTCGCTGAGGAGCTTTCGGCCAAGGGACTAACTCCTGCGGGAACCCCTTGCGTGTTGGATGACTCACAAGCACTAGGCGGGTTGACGAGGTTGAGCTGGCAGTCGAGGGTCGAGCCGGTGAGATCCTCGAAGAAAGCATCGAAATCTTCCTGTTCGTCGAACGTGGCTCCGCCGGCTGGGTTGTCAAACTCCGGGATCAGCCGTTCTATGAGCGAGATACCAGCCTGGTGATACGTATTGCGCCGAGACGTTCCTGTGTCGTGTTGTTGATACATCCTATCACACATGTCTCTGACCTTCGGAGTGTAATTGTCGAAGAACCTCACAGACGAAAAGCAATCCTACACATTTGTTTAGCGTCGGTGCAAGTGAAAAGCGGCCGTTTTGTCACACCTTGCCAGCCGAAAGCATTTCGATCTCCGCCCTTCGAACACTAGAAATAATGCCCTCGTTCACCCGTTGGGAGACCTCGGTGAGCTTTTCCATCAAGCTGCCCGCCCCGTCGTACCCTCTAGTAAGCGTATTCAGTATAAACCGCATGTTTTCAGCGAAGGCTTGATTGACAGGGGGCGCAACATGGAGGTCTAAGTGGTGTTTCGTGTAGAGTTCTGAAGTCTGGACCTCTAAGGAGGATGGAGCTTGTCCCATGACCAGAGACATTTCCAGTTCTGAATCAGACGTTAGTAGTCGATAAGCATAATCGAGCAAGGAGGCATACCATCAAGAAAGTCCCGGGCCGCGTTGAGGAGGGCGTCGTCGCTGTGGACTTCACGCTCCTTGCCCTTCAAGCTGGATGACCGACTTAAAGACGATGTTGGGGCCGCAGCAAAATAATCACTCAGATCTGACTGTTCGATATCTGCTGGCTGCCAAATGCAGAATGCTAGTTGCGTATAGGCGCGGCGGTCGTCAGGGGGAAGCGAATGGACGTAGGATAATGACTGGAGAAAGAACGGCTTCAGCCTCCTCGAGGCGCCTTTCTCATGCACCGCCAGTGAGAAGGCATAAATAAGGTGAACAAAGCAGAGTGTGTCGATCGCGGACGACGGCTGACCGCCGTCAAGAAGTGTACGTAACGTCCGAAGGCCCGATGTTGCAATAGTCTTTGGTGACATTGGCTTCAACTGGTCTGCGAGATGGTTGTCCTGGATCTCTTGAATCTTGAGTGTAGACGAGAGTAGATGCTCCTGAAGGGCATCCCAAGCCGACCCAACAACCGACTTGGTCTCGGAGCAGCAAACATTGCTCTCTCCTAGCTCCGGCTCACTCACGTCAGCCAAGCCCATCAGGTCCTCGTTCATCCTAAGATCGTTGCTAAACATTACATCGACAGGCTGTGGAGGCTGAAAGGTGACCATCGGATCTAGTTGCAATGGTTCGGTAGGCTTGGAAATTGGGAAGTCGGCCGGGAGCTCAGAGCAAAAGGTGTGGGGATCCCATTCCGCGTTCGCCCACGGGTCCTCAGCAAGGGCTTCCACGGGAGACGGTAGGCTCGTGTTGAGCCCAGAAGGAACTGACCAAATTCCGCTCCAGTTAGATGAAGGCGACAGCAGTGAGCTAACATTGCTGTTGGTGCTGTTGGTGCTGGCGGTACTGTCGGTGCTTGCAGTTGATCTCACCGAGGAGCTCGGCGAGAGACCCTTGCTACGGGGCACAACCGGAGTTTCTCGGGGGACTGGTCGCGGTGCTGCGTGTCGGCGTGGCGGCAGGCCGTGGGTGTTGACCTGAAGGGCTGGCTTCGTGCCAGCGCCCCGGCTTCCACAATCCTCAAAGTCGTACCCGAACGGTGATGACGGAACCATAGTCGCTTGCCACTGCATAGCAAAAGGGTCGACAGACTGCATCGCGGAATCGAGCTCGGGAATGGACGGAACTAGCAGGGCCTGGGGATTGATCCCCGCGTCGACACTTGGGGGGGTGACGGTGACGACCTCACGGGAATCGATCTCGACAATCTCAGTCGACGACGAGAGCTCGGTAGCGTTACCAATGGGGATATCAAGCGAGTCGTAACTTGGGGGTGGCTGGAGCAGGCTATCGTCGACGTCGTAGTCGACCACCGGCGCCTTCTTCGGTTTATGCCCGAGAGAGTGGAAGAAGCTTTTGGCCATGGATAGCATCTTCTTTCGCTTCGACGGATGACCCAAGCACCTCTTGCATTTCAGGTCGTCAAATCGTTCGACCCTGTTGTGGAGGTAACACCAGTATTCACCTGAGGCGAGATAAGCGCAACCAGCCAAGTGCCGCAGCATCGCTTCATGGTCTGGAAATCGCCGAGTACACTTGAGCAACGGACACTCGAGCCGTTTTTCAGGCCTCATGCCCGGGCTAGAGTTTCGCTTCACCGCCGCCCAAACAATGAACCTGTGCCGCGCGCAGTCCTCTTGAAAAGTCTCGCGGGTCCTGCAAGCTTGGTTAGGATCCAGCAACGCCGACGACAGAGATGAGAAGTGGCAGCATGGCCGATGACGACCACCGCGCAGGCCAGTGGATAGGCGGGGTCGGGGTTGCGGACGACAATGTGTCGAAACCCGCGACAAGGGGAAGACATACACACACGATATTGATTGTCGGGAAGGATCAAGGTCGAGGATAGGTGTTTCGACATCCGCACTACCGAGAGTCGAGCAGCGGGCATCCCAGGCCAGTGAGGACCCGGAGTCGTCATCCAACAGGGCCGCAAGCTTTTTGGACGCCATGATGGCTGCTAAAGCGGAGCTTGTTGTCGTCCAGTGGCAAACCAAATGAACAAGCACATGCTCTAAACACGCAAGGAAAAAAGAATCATCCGCCACTCAGTGTTTTATTTCACACCGAGCTGCGAAGCTTCCAGGTTGTCATGGAGGGAGCTCGCGCGGTGCGGGAAACGGTAGGTTGGCGTGTGGTCAAGTCCTACGAAGGCTTCGCCCACAAGAAAAGGTCCATCTGCTCCGTGCGGCAAGACATCGGCGTGACCCACACACGGTTTCCGCCCCGAACAGGAGCCCCTCAATGGCATTTTCGGAGCGCCATCTCGAACTAATAGAGCGCTTCAAACGGATTTCACATTGCTCTCGCTAGTATTCATGCAAGGCTCGAGCTTTGCTGGCCCAGTCTTCTGCTAATAAATCGAGGTCTCAAGGTATAAAGGCCATGGGCATTTCTCCGCCGTCGTTGAGGACGAACAGTGTTAGTATACCTTTCGCACTGACCTCGGGACTTTCTCTTTTGGCCACAGCATTCGTACGCAATACTAGGACTTCATCAGCCCAGCAAAAAGCGACGTGGACCGGGGTGCAATACGTGGGATGCGGCAGCTGTTCGGCAGCCACCTTTGAGGTCTTGGCCGGCTCGTTGGCTACCTCTCCCACTCGGGGCTGTGCCAAGGCGAATAAGGCAGATTTTCCGCAACTGACGACGCTAACAGCTTATAACAGCTCGGAAGCATTGTTGGAAGAGCGAAAGATCCAACCAGTTGCGGAGGCTTCAGCCACGCAGGCTGGCAATGACTGGAAAGCCACTACTGGATTATGACCGGCGTCAATGGGCGCGGGGTGAGACCTGGGGTCATATCCAAATGCAGCGGGAGTGCAGCCCTACGACAATCGAGGAAAGTCCTACAGCTTGCATCTTTCGAGCCACGACGCCGAGTTAGACCATGACGAACTGACCAGAATAGTTGACGTGCCGTCGTGTCGATTTGGACAGGTCCGTACGGCATAAAACCACCGGACACCTCGTTCTGGTATACGGCATAATGTGGACCACAAACTGGTGGCTCCCGCTCTAGCCGCTCCCCTCAGAGCTCGACACTGTCGTCGGCGCGGCAAGCTTAGTCGGCTTTTGAGCGGAAACACACTCTGCTATATTCCCAGCAGCAACCCCCCCGGGCCGCCTTCAACACCGACCGAATCCTTCGTCACCCATGCCCGCCGACTGCCTGGCGGTTTGGTCGGCGGAAGGACAAGCTGGGGAAAGTGAGGAGGTGGGGGAGCTAGGTGGGGGCAACCCCACTCTTAGGGCGAACCCCGCCATCTCAGTTCGCTCCCCTTCTCCGCGCCATCATCCCAGCCTGCCTTTTCTATTCCAACAAAGGTGATGTCGACTTCGGTCAGAATGGGTGGACCGAATCGCTTCAGTAAGCCTGTCCCTTTTGCTCCCATCGACCAGCACACACTCGGCGATGCGTGTTGAGAGCACCGAGGCGACTTGGCAGAACAACTTTGCTCTGTTATCTCTCTGCGGGAGGCACTGGCTGCAACCATGCGACCCGAGCACCCAAGGCGAGGTCCTAGACGGTACCAAAATAAGCCTCCGGATTCGTGGGCGAGATGCAGGCAGGCCGGCTCGTTCAGCTCGTCTTCACCGTCACCCCGAGCCGTTATCAGTGAAGCGAGCCAACCCAGCAGAGCCTCGACTCCAGCAGCCGTTGTGACACCAAGGTCCAGAATAATCAAAGCAAGGCGAAGAGATTTTCTATCCTTGGCCTTCTAAAGTGCGCATCCACCAAGCGACGTAAGATTTCCCCGACAACAAACCCAATTGTGGACGCTCGGGGGCTAGCCGATGCAGGAGGTGCAGCGCTCTGTTTGAGATTGAACTTTTCTGGGCTCTGACGGCGGGGGCCGCAGCATCTCAAACAAGAGCATTCTCACTCACGCAAGTCGAGCCGAGGACCCACGCATCCATTCGCAAATCCTCATCGGAAAACGGGCTTACTTTCTTCGGGGAAATGGGCATTGGCTTCCTTTCAGCAGGACGGCTGAGCATGAAGCTCTAGTTTCGCATTGATCATTTACCCCTCCTCGCCGTCCTCCCACGGTGCTCTTCTTAGATCGGATTGCGGGGGAGTTGAGGGCGGACCTGGGTCTCAGCGCCCCTCGAGCAAAAGGTTTGCCGGGGCGGCTTTGGGGATCAATTGTGCGTGTGGGGGGCGGTTGAAACAACATGTGAGCCCCCTTCCCAGCCTTGGGGTAGGATTCGGCTATCTGTCACGTCGAAACAAATGTCAAGCTGGAGGGGCTGGCACCGGCACCATCGCCTGCGCTCGGTTGGCTCGCGGACATGCAACCCCTTATCTGGATGGCCGTTCGTTGGTTCCCAGCCGCTGACCGGGACGTCCCAGCAGACCCAAAAGACCGAGTGTCATGTCTGGGCGTGAGCTTGTTGGGTTTGCGTGCTTGCTGCTTGTCGCTGCTTGCGGGAGGATAAAGAGAGTCCGGTCTGCATGATGCCGATCGACGGATCCTTAAAAAGCTCTGGCCCGGCATCCCTGGTCGCTCACACAAAGGACTTGAGGCGTTGGATGGTGCCCACTGAAAAGATCGGACCCTTCCGTGTTGACCTGCTTGTTATCTCTCGTCGCTCTTGTTGGTGCCCTCCAACATATAATCGAGGCAGACACGCAGATTCATTGGGCTCGGTTCGACTAAAGGCTGCACACCTACCCCCCCAGGTGGGCAAACAAAATGTGAGTTCTGGACCCCGCGCTCTGCCCGTCATTCTTCATATATGCAGCAGCGTCGAGCAATATCGACGCTGTCAAAACTCAGCCCAGCGTTGATGAAGAGGACGAGCGTTGCAACGCATCTGTCGGAATTTTGGAGAACAGCACTAATTATCGTTACCTCAGGCGCACCTCTGCTGTTCAGTGTCGTCGAGCGCTTCTGTCGCCTCCACAGTTCAATCATCACCGCCCAAGCCCTCCTCATTGGCAATGCTCCAATGACATGGACGTCTCCTCGCACATGGGCGCCGGCGCCGTTCCCGAGCTCGACCTCAGTGCTGGCTGCCACCCGTATACCATAGTCGACAAAATCAACGCCATGCCAGCCCTGAAAACCAGCACTGGTAAGCTGTTTGCCTTTTTCCTATCGACTTTCTCGTCGCCGCTCCTTGTTAGTCGCTGCCGAGAAGCCTGCCGGCTTGGCCTCCCTCGTTGCAAGCCTCGAAATATCTTCACAACCCGGGAGTACAAGATTCTAACTCGATGTAACCAGCATTCTTCACTTTCCTCCGCGCAAACCTCGTTCTTCCGCACTCTGCGATGTCTTCCAACGTCTCGACCCCCTATCTGGAGCCCCACACCTCTCAGACACTCCCACTCCCCTCACCATCACCACTCGCGTCGAACCCGCCCCTGACTGCCATCGACGACATCCCTCCCCTGTCGCTTGACGTCCTCACAAGTCACGACGATAAAGTCTCTGCGCTCAAACTCGTAGCGGACAGCATTGCCCAGCAACGCCAACAGGCGTCGTCCTCGCTGGCCACCCACCCCCTTCTTCTCTCCGCCCTGGCTGCGTGTCTCGTTGTCGTCTACCGATACGCATGGAGGCAACAGAACTATGATATCGGCACTGTCATGATGCTTGCCTGCGGCGCCGTCATGACCTACCTCCTTGGCATCCGCTACTTCGCCTCGGGGTATCTCAAAGCAGCGGACTCGCTGCGATGGGATTGGCTTCTCGACGAGCACGGAGAAGAGGACGTAATTATCGGTACCCGCTTCGGATCGGAGCTCATTGGCGCGCTGGTCTTGCACATTGAGCCGAACATCTCGTTTGGCGGAAAGAAGAAGAAGGGGAGCATTAGCATGAAGGGTGGCAAGGGCGTGGTTAGGGCTTGGACTACCAAGCTAAAGTATAGAGGGAAAGGTATTGGCGAGAATATGCTAAGGGAGGCAGTCAAGATCTCGCAGCAGAGATGCGGGCGGGATGTCGAGGTCGGGTTTGCTGCTTCGCATGCGAACAGCGTCAAGGTGTTGCCAGAGATGTTCAACGGCGTTTTTCGAAAGGGTGAAATGAGAGCTGCCAGGGCGCTGGAGGGTGTGGTGGGCAAAAGCGAGAGGAAAAGGTGAGAGGTTCGGGGTGCTTGTAATGGGAGGGTGTTAGGGATGGAAACTTGGCAATCGGGACAACCGAACGTATACGCATGGCATTGCATCGCATGGGAGAGATACCACTCACTAGGATTTGGACAGGACCAGGGCACCGAGGACAACGGTTTTCTTTTTGGATGGTGGTTCGGCCGGATGGGCTGCATTTTGATGATACCTGATACCCCGATACCCGGACGTAGACGTTCGCTAAGCAAGTAATGCATTGCGGTCTTTACTTTTCGTCATTTCTTGCATTGGTAACTAAAAAACTGAGACAGAAATTTCGATCCTCAGTGACTTCCGCCCATATTGACACCTTCCATCTCGTCCATCACATATGGATTTAACTCGAATTTGACGTCCACACAGTACCCCGAGGCTGGCAATTACACTTTGACTCCAAACTCCACAAGCCGGGTCCATGTCAGTGCTGCTTTTCATGCGTTGGGCTGCGCCCGTCCGCCACGCTTCGGTTCTGTATACGTCTCGGGGTCAAACCCATAGATTGGCTTGCCAATCCTTCTCAGGGCGAAAATGACCTATCCGCGAGTTAGTAAAAGGTCGGATTCACAAAGTAGATTTGATCGTAGCCTGTGGATATACTGACGTCATTGACAGTCACGGTTTTGGCGTTCCGGTACTCGGTGTAAGTTACCACATCCCTCATAATCTGCCGGCCGTCAATTCGCAACATCAGAAGAATAGCCCAGTACTCACCAACTCCAGTCGCGCCTTGAGGGCACCACGTATGTCCTCATAGATTCCGGCAGAGATACGCTTGACACCGCCACGGCGAGCGAGACGACTGCCGTCTGATTAGTGCTGGATTCAATCGGGTATTTTGGCGGATGTAAGGGACGGCTGCCGCGGGTCGACTTCAAAACCCAGATCAGATCGAAGCCGGATCAGGTCGCGACGGCAGCGCGAAAGCGCGTCGTGACGTCAACCCATCTCCTCGAGGCGATCCAAGTCCTTCGCGACCTTCTGTAGACTAAAAATGGCAGCAAAGGCGCTTACCGGATGGCAGGCTTGGCTGAAGATATCGTCAGCTCCAATTTCTCAACGACGCAGCGTCTCGCGGCAAGAGCCTGCCGTGTAACGGAATGGGAAGGTGCAACTTACTAATTCCGCGAATGGTATCCTTGATGACTTTCCTGGAAATCAACAGATAGGTCAGCCTTGCCCGAAGTTGAGAGCACGCCGTCATTCGCGATCATGCTGTGACACAGCGGCCTTGAGCTTGGAATTAAAGTGATAATTACCGATGTCTCTTTCCGCCTGTGATATGTTAGCTTTGATGACGTCGTGGGTAGAACGGTTTCGCTGTCATTCGCGAGCGCGATTGATCTGTAGATGAGGTTTGAACGTACCGAGCTTGCCTCCTAGACGGGCTTTCCCGCCACCGACGGACTTGCCTCCGGTTGACTGCGTGAGCCCGCGCTTTAGGGCGCCGGGCCCACCGCGGTGCATAATCGTGGGCGGCATTTTGGCGGGTGAAGCTCCTCAAACTTAGTTGAAAAACGTGTGTGGAGGAGGCGGTGGTGGTGGTGGCTGGCGTTGGTTGCGGCAACCTGAAGGTGGGGGGAGTAAACACAGTTTGTGGACCGTGCGTTTGATCACCAGCATCGGAATAGGAAAGAACGGGTAACTTATTGTCCAGAGATCGCCATGTAAAGTCGAATTTGATGTCAGATGGACGCGGTCGGGTGGTTCGATGGCTCAGTGCAACAGCGCAAGCAGTGCGGAGTGTGGTAAGCGCCAAATTGTGGCGCCCACGCGAGGAAACGACTTTGTTCACGTTCACAACGGTAAAAACGGCGATTAGCCGTGCACCATTGTTTCATGCAGGTTCGACGACGGGAATCGCCGCGGCCTGGGTTTATGAGATGCAGGGAACAAAGTCAATTATATTAGCTGGCTCCTGGGCCTTATGTGACAATAAGATTTGTCCATCGAGCTATTCAACGCTTGTTGAGGGCAGCGGCACCCACACACTATCAAAACGCGCATGTCCGTATACAGTCCAGCAAGTCAGCGAGCGGCTGACCTCTTACCATCTCTCAACGCCGATGCCCGCCCATCATTACTGCTACAACTAGGTACCAACCCTTGCACCTCGTGAGGCCTACTCTGAGATGAAGGTGGCCTCGCTGAGCAGCTCACCCTCCTCAATGACTTCTTGGTCGCCGATCTTCAACTTCAGTGAGAGTTTCTTGGAATGAGGAGAGTACTAATGATGCGCCACTCGTCAGCAAAATGCAATACGTCGATTACGGACTTTGAGAGCAGACGCACCTGGTAAATATACGGCTTTGTGCCGGCGGCCGCCTGCACAATGCTCTTCACGAACCCGGGAACCTCTGCCATGACATCTATCCTGTCGAGTCTGTCCTCGAGCGCACCTTCGATGATCGCCTCAGCGGGCTTCCCGTCTTTGGTCGTGCCCTTCCAGGTATACCTGATTGTTGCTGGCTCTGGCCAATCATTCTCGTTGTCGCCCTTGACCTCGAGATGTGTGGCCGCATTCATGGAGCCTGCGAAAATCACCTCGCCGTCCTTGACGATGCCACCGACGTTCACGACGGTCGAGCCGTATGAAGGGGGTGTGGTGAACTCCATCAAGACCGCGGAATGGCTAGGGCCTTGGAAGTTGCAAAAGTTCCAGCGGGCGGCGGCATGGTGGGGTTTCATTCCCTGGAGCGCCATGACGAAAAGACCCTTCCCCTTGAAGTCGATCGGTCCATCTTTGGTGGTAATGGTGCCTTCGGCAGCGCATCTCGGCCAAAAGGCGTGGCGCATGGAGCCCCATGGGTTCTTAAGATCGGTTCCAAAAAGTGTCTTTCCTGTCTTTCCCACCTGGAAACCCGGCGCAACCCGCTTGAGGGACAGGTTCACGATCGCCCTGTCGTCGTTCATCGACTTGATCGTGTATGTAGTTCCGTCTTCAGAGAGCTCAACAGCGCAGTCGTTGGCATAAAAGGCGGTTTTGTCCTCGCTGAACTCATGGTGGCTGAGCGCCGTCGAGCACCAGAGATGCTCCTTGGCCTTGTCGAAGCTGAAGATTTTCGTGTTGAATTGGCAGGTCGTCCGAATGCCACTTTCCTGATCGTCAGCACAGCGGTTCCTGCGAGGTCATCCAGCGGGCGAGGGGCCACATACGCCACGTTACTATAGATAACTTGGACAAACACGACCTGGCCATTATCCGCCGCGATGTAGAAGGTTTGCGTCTCGACGCACGTCGACTCCATGGCTTGCCATTTCAAGTCGTCTCGCGTGAGCTCTGTGTACGGCGTGATCTTGGCCTCCTCAGCGACGGATCGAATGGCCGAGGGCCCGTAGATGGGCTCTTGGGTACCGGCGACGTTGGCCACCCTACGTATCGACCGATTGTTAGGCTCACATGCAACGCGCAGGGCGAGGGCCGAGGTGGGGTTGCGACTTGGGGACTTCTTACTGTTGCTGCACCCATTTGAACATAATGGCGGTTTAGGGGTCAACGGAGCAAGAATACACGACAGCGTCGGGCACAGGGATTGGGGAGAAGACGGAGTTTTTGCAGACACCGAGTTCGAGATTAGAGAGGAGGTATTCACCGCTGTCTGGCTCGACCTAGGTGGTATGAAGAGAGGGCCCAAGAATAGAGGGGCTCGGCTCTTGGTTGGCGGACAGGCTGCTGCTGCTGACTGGTTGTTCCAGGACGTCACTGGAACGCTCGGCAGGGGTCCTGCCTGAACACAGCGGGTGACCCGCTCTGGGGTACCGTGTGGCTGGAGGTGGCTGACGCAGCAGTACGGTGCAGGGAAGCTGGGAACCCGTTTTTTTGCAGCTGCCGCAACATCAACGATCCGGCGAGCTTAAGCACCGACGACACCACCAGCCAGCCCAATACCCTACACGCGTTTGCCTTCGTATTCTGCAGTATCTGGGTATCGAAACCACTTCGATTCTGCTGCCGAAATGTCGAAGGCTGCTCGTGGGCCCGCCGCCGCGGCCGAGCAGATGGTCAAGCTCATCGTCGGCGCCGGGCAGGCAAGCGCCGGCCCCCCAGTCGGCCCGGCTCTGGGAAGTAAGGGTGTCAAGTCAATTGATTTTGTGAAGGTATGGTTGTCCGCGACGCCTTTGGAGTGGCATGCGCTGACGGTTCACCGCCATAACAGGAGTTCAATGCTAGGACTGCACACCTCGTACCTGGCACCCCGATGCCCGTCAGGGTGATGGTGCGACCAGACAGGACATTCTACTTCGATATCAGGACGCCGCACACATCATGGCTGCTACTCCACACAGCCGCAATTGCACCGGGGAAGAAGGGGAGGCCAATGGGGGCAAGCCGACCGGGCCACGAGACGGTTGGGACTGTGAGCCTCAAGCACATTTACGAGATCGCCAAAATCAAGCAATCCGAGCTCCGCCTGTCTGGGCTACCACTGGAGGGTCTTTGCCGGTCCATCATTTTCCAGGCGAGGTCAATTGGGATCAATGTTGTCGCCTAGGGCTGTCAACATAGCTTTGACGGTGTCCGGCTGCTTCTGGGGGCGGGACACAAAACCATCACCTTGTACAAGATTTCAAAACATTGACGGGAGCATGACGCCAAAGGCAAAGAGCGATACAAATGGCAAGCCTGTGTTGTACGATAACTGGACGGTGTGTAAGGTGGAGAGAAGATTTGTGGCGGTGCGGTGATACTCCATTCAAAACTTTTGTTCGCGCGAACTGGTGTGGCTTTAGCTGCATCACTGAACGCGGCTCATCAACTGGTTGCCCGGTAGGCAAAGTGTCAACCCGGCATCAACCGGACCGCCTTTACATTCTGGGCTGGGCAGGCCACAAGGGCGTCCGGCTGCGATGGACCAGTCGGAACCTTTCTGGAGACAAGGTCTTGTGTGTGGGTGTCACAAAGTCGAGCCGTCGTGACACTGGTAGTCCGTTTGCGGCCACAGAATCATCCAGGATGTGGGATAAGAACACGCACCACATCCAAGGCCGTTTTCATCCCTCAATGGCAATATATTGCGCTCTAAACAGCTTATCTGTGGTTATTTGTCCATCTTGCAATATCTCGGAGTGTTGCGCAACCGTTAGGGGTTCATTCCATTCGAGGCGCGTCATCGAAAGTTTCCATTCCGTGTGCCGCAAACATCTGCGTCAGGGCTTCCATTCCCGGCTCAGACAGCCGCCTGGAGATCCGAGCACTCGGCGTCGGGATCGACGGCGCAGACAACCACCCCTCCCGATTTTTCATCCCGGCACTCCCGGCACTCCCGGCTGCCAGCACCCAACCCAACTTCGCCGGGTTTGACTCCTGTCCCTAAACCGCCGTCGCTTCAAAGTTCCGGGCACTTTGCGGGGTGCCAAACGTGATGCGCGCTGGGCATTTTTCTCGGCTTCTGCCCTCCACGCCGCCCTCGAGTCATTGCTGTCGCGAAAAGGCCCGTCTGCCCATGTCAATGCAGCAAGGCTCGCTCGCCTCCAGCGCGGCGGGCAGTCATTAGAAAGCGCTTTAGTCAGGCCCCACCGCTTCATCCAGCGAGGCACCCTGACAGCCCCGAAAAGCCCCCGGCAGGTACCTCTTCCCCTAGCAGATTTCGGCAGGAGGTGACGGTACCACCAAAGTATCTTTTCACTGCCCCACCAAACTCGATCACATCGACGAGGGGTCGGCCATCTTCGCTCTCTCAGCGCCGCCCGTCCCGCGTCATTCTTTGGCCCGATCGTTTCTTCTTATCTGCAACCCGTTTTTGCGATACTCGCCTCGCAGCCCGGGCTTTGCGCCGTCCTTGTCGTCGTCTCCTGCTTTGCTTTTGTTCGGGGCGCCTCAGCGTGTCTATTTTGCGGCCTTTGCCAGCAGCGCCAAACCTGCAATCATGGCTTCCTCGGCTCCTGATGGGCCGGATCAGCAACGCCAGCAGGGCGTTTTGGCACAGCAAGGTGAGTCTCAGAGAGAGAAAAAACGCCGTAAATTCCGACAGCTGCCCCTCCTTCTGGACCCCCACGCAGCCCGTGATATCACGACGCAGAGGGGCGTCACAAGAGAGGAACTCACAAAGTTTTCCAAGCGTACATTGACTGACTTTCGGTCTGCGCCTTATAGACACGGTCCACAATGAGTCCCCGGTTGCAGGCGGTGAGCAAAAGTCACAGACACCGCCCGCCGTCCGCTTCAAATCTACTATCGAAGAGATCGCTCCCGATGAGGCCAGCGCGCCTCTCCCCGCCCCTATCAATGACCTCTCGCTTGGAGAGCCCGGCGAGGTTACACCTGAACAGCTTCGAGATCTTTCCAAGAGGCTCAGGGCATGCCCGTTACAAGAACGGCGCATGAACATATTTTCATATGAAGCTTTTTCGCTGCCGCCGTCCCGGGTACGTAATTCTCGGACCGCATTTGAGTTCTCCACGGGGCCATCCCACCGCCCGGATGGGCCGGAACGTGGCTAGCGGCCCTAGTACGGGCCGCCCATTTGCTTTCGCTCATCCCACTCGCATCTTGCTAACACGATGCGCTGCAGACAGTTTCTCGTGATGACGAGTCTAGAGAACCGAGCCGCGAGCCCACCAGAAGTTCAGCGGGCCACAACTCACCACGCCTACATCCCAGCGCGAGAAGCACCGAGATGCACACACCTCCTTTGACGCCGGCAGGAACCGAATCCATCGAAGGCGAACTTCACCGAGAGCCCCCGGTTGCCCAAGACCGCCTCGGTCGAACCCCTGATATCATCACCCCTCAGGACTCGTCGTCCCGCGAGCCTTCTTCGCCTGGCCCTGCCCGGTTGGCAGTGCATGTGCCGCCGCCATCGTCTTCAGATCAAGTGTCACCGAGGCCTCTTTCTTCCGATGGCCGGGACCACCTACACACCCCAGTAGGAGACCACCGGAAGGGCCTCTTCTCCATTGGACCCGGGAATAACTCCCCCACTGGCTCCGTCCCCGTCTCCCGAGAATCCAGCCCATCTAGAGCAGCTGCGTCGCAGTTTTACACGAGGCAGGCTCCTCCGCAAGGAGATGTCAACGACCCATACTCGGCGACCCGGCGACAGATACCAAAAACCATCGAGCCTCGCTTCGTGTTCTCCAGGAAAAAGAAGACGGGCTCGCCGACATCCTCGAGCATCGGCTTACCAAGGGTGTCACTGGACAAACGCCATGGTAGGAAGGATGACGTCCAAGGAGATGACGGGTCGGTGATTCACAGCCGGACAAGCTCAATGGCGAACCTAACGAGGTTCTTCAAAGTGGGACCTGGAAGGGCAAAGAGAGCGGCGTCTCCAGTGCCGTCAATCCGGTCTGGGAGGAAAACACCGCCCGGGACCAAGGCGCCGCAGATCCCGTTTGGCGACGACCACGGGCTGTCTTCCAAGTACGGCAAGCTCGGCAAAGTACTGGGCGCTGGAGCTGGTGGATCTGTGCGTCTTATGAAGCGCGGCGAGGATGGCGTTGTCTTCGCTGTCAAGGAGTTTCGACCACGCCACTCTTACGAGACTGAGCGCGAGTATGTCAAGAAGCTGACGGCCGAGTATTGCATGGGATCCTCACTCCACCATGGCAATGTTATCGAAACGCTCGACATTGTGCAGGAGAAGGGGAAATGGTATGAAGTGATGGAGTATGCCCCCTACGATCTTTTTGCCATAGTCATGACGGGCAAGATGTCGCGCGAGGAAATCAGCTGCTGCTTCCTGCAAATCCTCAGCGGCGTGACGTACCTCCACAGCATGGGTTTAGCACACCGGGATTTGAAACTCGACAATGTCGTTGTCAGCGAGCACGGCATCATGAAGATTATTGATTTCGGCAGCGCGCACGTCTTCAAATACCCGTTCGAGAGCAGCATTGTCTTGGCCAAAGGTTCGTATCTCGACCTGTGGTTCGGTTTATGAGCTGGTACTGACAGAAGCTCAAATAGGAATTGTTGGGTCGGACCCTTATCTTGCGCCAGAAGTTTACGAGGAGCAGAAATATGACCCGCAAGCAGTTGACATATGGTCACTTGCCATCATCTACTGTTGCATGACACTACGGCGCTTCCCCTGGAAGGTGCCGCGTCTTAGCGACAGTTCCTATAAACTTTTTGCAGCAGAGCCTTCACCTGGACACGATCCTAAAAAGATCATGCTCCCACCATCCCAGTCAACGTCGGCACTTACTGAAATACCGCAGAGGGATCTGGATCCGTCGGTGTTCCGTGTTCATGACAACCCCAGAGCGGTAGACCACAAGGGCGACACTCCGAAAACACCATCTTCAGCTGGACTTGACAGCGCCGCCGCAACACCTGCAGCCGAGAAAAAGGAGATTATTCGTGGTCCATGGAGGATCCTCCGTCTTCTCCCCAGGGAGAGTCGCCACGTCATCGGGCGAATGTTGGAGATCGACCCCAAAAAACGAGCGAAGATGAGTGAAATACTCGATGATCCTTGGGTTGCCGACACGGTCATTTGCCGACAAATGGAGGCCAGCGTTGTGGTGAAAGCCGAAGATCACAGCCACATTTTGGAGCCGCCGGCAGGACAGGGAGGAGGCAATGCACCCGAGAAATAAAGCAGACCCGTCTGCGCTTGACTGCTTGTCGCGGTTCATGTTACTCACCTTGACATATACCATACATACCTAACATTTCCTTCTGCTGTAGGATACCGGGGGGGTTTCGGGCTCGTGGGTGCAAGAGGGGAACTTGGGGTGAGACAGCCCAGAGCGTTGCTTTGCTTTTATTCGGAGTTTCAGGACAAGCGAAGGACGCACAAGAGTTTTTCTTGTCTATCCCTTCATGTTAGATTTGGCTTTTGGGTATCTGTTGCATGGCCAATCCAGTGACATTGGCATTATCATCATTATCATCGTGGGTACATAATTTATGTTTCTAACTGCCTGGAAGAGAGAGGTAGCAGATAGGGAGCGAAGAAGACATTGGGGTTCAAAAAAAAGGGGGGAAAGTATAGTTACAGTATATGATGTTGTGCCTGCCCCTAGCGAGTGGCCACTTTGACATAGAATAGAAGGGGTCGTATAAGCTATTTCAAGGATTCCATTCTCTTGAACGGAACTTATCATGGTCAATGACGTTTTTGTTACGGTGTGGCAGAATTGTCTCGAAGCCAAGATCGCTGGCCTTTCCAGAGCCCTTGGTGCACAAGGGGGCTAACGTTATTCTGCTTTTCGTCGTTCAGAGCAAGACAAGCTGCTTAACGTCCAGAACCCTCACAGAGTGTAAAGATCACATCCACCCACACAATTAACCCAGCCCACGACACAACCCTTTCTTATCAGACAATATATATTACCGACAATGTTGTCCGGATCTAGCAATGTGTTTACTTTTATCTGACACCAGCGCCCCGGCCGCATCCCTCATTTCATTCATCTAGAGCCGTTGCTCATGCCATCATTTCGTTTTTCCCATCCCAACAAAATTATGATTCCTGACAGTAAAGGGCGAAAGACGAAGAGCCCGAGTCTTAGCCCAATGGCAAGACCTATTTATTCCCGGGCGTAAAAAGGCTCCAAGGGTGTAAGTTAGAAAGAGACCGGCCCGTCCTTCGAATCGTGCGAGGGGGGCTTGTCGAATATTAGAGTGTAGAGAAGCGGTGAACCGCGTGTCGTCTATATACCGCCGGGTTTTTCGTCGGGGGATGGAAGGAGAAGAGCTGAACAAAACATAAACTCGAACGATCGCGGATCAGTTGGGGAGAAGCTCGGGTTGTCCTGCTTGGCCTTCACTTCTGCGACTGTGGGGAGACGCTGTTAGTGAATCGCAGCAAGGGAAAGGGTTAGCCGGGAGCTTACAATCGAGGTTGATGGTCTCAAAGTAGTGTCTGATGGTAGGATCTTCTTCGTCCGTCACGAGCTTGCCGTCTGAGCCTCGACAGGATGTTCGCGGCTGCACCTTTCTGATGACCAGGAGCATCCGGAGCAGGTCGGACATTACGCGACCCTGGCGGAGAAATGTAGACGGTTCTTTTGGAAGAGGCCAGATTATTCTCAGGTTGGGCTGCTCCCATGCCTTGAACTCCCACGTGGACTTCTCGATGCAGTTGAGGAGAATCATGCTCGTCAGATACATGTTGAAGTCCATTTTCACCTTGCTGTCTTGGAGTACGCGCTGCATGCCGGTGAGAAGAGTCTTACTCGTCTGGCTGGCTTTTCGCTCAGCCCCTGCTGTCAGCTGGAGGCAGATGGTCGTGAACATTTCCTGGTGGGTATCCTCCTTGATGCACTGGGCTCGGGGGGCGTCATCGCCGCTGACGCTGCTGACAAGGGACATGACCCATTGTCGTTCCCGGTTCACCAGCTCGACATGGCCCCATAGCTCAATGGCTTTCTTTAGAAGCTCGTCGTTTGAGGCATTGGCGAGTTCTAAACCCTGGCGCAGCGTGACTTGAACGAAGTGCGATGGCTCTTGGTTGATGAGCTCTGGTAGGATTTCGCGCATGTACTTCTCCACCTTGGCTGGGATGTCTTGCTTCTCGTCCAACATCATTACGCTGTACGAAGGGGTGCCGTTGTCGAAACCCGCTGGGTTGGACTGGGCCTCATCCTCTTGGATGCTTTCGCTTTGTAATACGAGAAGTTGTAGCCGACTTTGATGCTCTGGAAAGTTGTGTGCCTCTAGCACGAGGCCTCGATCTACAAGATTGGTGGACATCTGCTTCAGTTTGTTGATATGGTTTTGAGCCATGACGTTCTGGACTGCGGCTTGGTACATGTCCAGCTGTTCTGTAAACTTGGCTCTGCAACACCCGCTGCGCCATATTCGTGGAGATAGCACCTTGCGGCAAGTGTCACAGGGCTCGCCTCTTGAGCACGTCTTTCTCAAAATCTTGCAGCGGATGCAGGCGCCAATCTTTCGCACATCCTTGACCTGCTCCCGCCGCTCTGGGGTGAAGCGTTGCCGCGAATGGCGTGATTTTGCCCCGTTGGCCTCAAGACGGAACCCTCCTCTCGTTGCAGGGGAAACCATGTTCGCTGTCGGGTCAAGCTGAGGATGATAACCTTCCGTAGGATAGGTGATTTCCCCCCAGGGCTGCGCAACGGTTGGGGTAGAAATCGAGACTGGCTGCTCGACAGGGCTCTGGGGACCGCTGGATGTCGCTTGAGCATCCATTGGTGTGTTGACGGCGGCATCCACAGCTGCACTAGCGGCCGCGGCTGCGGCCGCAGCTTCGGCTCCTAGGAGTTGGGGATCAAGAAGTCCAGGTTGCAGACGAGCGGTAGCAGCTGCGGCCATTGTAAGATTCGTGGGCTCGTTGTTGGCGTTGTCGGCACGCAGGAGATCTTGTATTCGATCTTCAGGGGTCATCTCTGCTTCCTCTGGCGACACTGGCTCTGCTAAACATCTTGCGCATTAGATCTACCGCTTGGAAGCAAAATTCAGAGACCTGCACACCTTTTGTATCTTTCATTCCCTGAGCCTCTTGGCCGTCCTCGGAGAACTGTGGTTGCAGCTCAAATCGTTCTGATGCGTGAGGAGCGGCCTGTCCCGGAGGCTGCGGCTGAACTTGATCGTCGTTTCTCTCGACCTGGGTAAAGACTCTTGATACCTCTGCGAGCATTCCGAGTGCTGTCCAGTCTCTCTGCGCATCATGCTGGGCCATGGAGACATCGGCGGAAGGGCCATTGGGCTGGCCTTGTAATTGTTGTCCGTGCTGAGGAGCATGGTGAGGAAGTTGCCCCTGCTGCGTGTGTTTACTCATGCCCGACAAGGAGAGCAAGATATTGACCCGCTCGCTCTGTGATGCGCCATGGTCAGTTTTGTTCCAGACCAGGTCCAGACGACAGAGATTAGATATGTCTGGGCGTTGCGGCGTTGGGGATCGAAGTCAATTTCCCCTTCCAACCTGAACTGAAACAAGCATAGGCAAAAGAGCAATCTCAAAAATCTTACCTCGCTGATTCCTGGACATTTTTTGGTAAGATGCCCCGTCAGAGTATCGAGACGCCCCCGGGGAAAATGCTCGCCGCACCTGCGCCAAACCCATTAGCGACACTGAGAGGAACCACAAGTTCGGGAGACCAACTGGCGACAAGTATGTCTGCGACAAGCATTAGCTGATTTGCACCAATTTCTGATTTTACTCGAATTCCATGCTGGTAATTACAATAACAACAAAAAACAAGGGGACGACCCGCACGGCACTTACGGGTATCTGTTCGACTGATCGGGGAGCTTTGCACCTCGATCAAAATACTGCCCAATGAGGGGATTCGGCCTGCGCCCCATTGCCGTCACTACGGCCGGCGTCTTCGCCAGCCGGTATCGTCGCCGTCGTATATATTCTCGTCGGTGAGAGGGTGGTGGTTTGCGCCTGCACTTTGCGGTGAAAAATTCTGCCGGCGGAATGAGGGGCACGCTGAAAGTCCGTCGCTCGACATTTTGGCGGTCAAGACAAAGGCGGCAGGCGGATGACAGTCACGTGAAAACGAGGACCGTGCGTTTTTACGCCAGGGGAGTGTGTGAGGACCGTGCGCTTTACGGGGGAACTTTTCATCCCTGCGTTCCAGCTGGTGAATGGTGGGAGACGACGTTGTGCAAGAAGTGAGTTGTGTTCCCGGATGGCGAGCCCTGTAGCGAAATGAAGAAGCCTTTGTTGTATGTAAAGAGCTATTGGAGTCCGCCGTGTACCGAACTCTAGACGTCAGCCTGGTTTCCATATTCTTTAGGTGGACACCAGGGGCTGGCATGTGATAGTGCGCTAATTGACTGTCAGGATCGCAAAGTTAGCAGGGGACACAAAGTATGTATTCTACTTCGGGGATAGTGCAAACGGAGCAGTGCCTACACCCTTCGCAATACAGCGTGGGCTGCCGTGTGATGTGCTTGTGCTGTTGAAATGTCTAGAAAGACAGAGAGGGACCTTGGTTGGCACGGTCAGGTTTAGGGCTGTACTTGGATCCCATCTCTGGCAAAAGGCAGTCACCCAACCATACCACATGTGAATTTGAATCCGAACTTGATATAAACCAGTGTTAGGCCCAGCCCAATAAGGGCCCGGTATTGGGTTGGGTTGGGCTGGTTTTGTCAACTCCGGCCCAACAACGTTCTTCGTGGTTCTTCGTGACCTGCAACGCGCTTCGCGCTAACAGCGCTAAGCTTTGGTTCCCCAGGAACTGCAGGAGCGGCTCGGCCTCTTGGAAGGCAACATCCCGGTTTGTCAGTTCCAAGTTTTGGCGACACTTGTTTCCTCCCCAAAGCAAGACCAGACGGCGCAGCAGGTCTTCATGGGCTCGTCGCGCATGTGCTCCGCGATGGACTTGGTGAACTCTCTTGGCTTCCACAACCTGCTGCGACGCTGATCTACGACCGCCTTGTTGCTGACTCGGAGCCCGCAGTCGGCCCCGGAGCGACCGGTAGTCGCGTGTCTCGGCTACATCCCCGACGGTTTCCGCTCCCAGCGCATGACCCCCTGGTCCACGCCCAGTCAACTGCAACCGCAACCGAAGCGACGATGCTGCTCCTACACCAGGCCGGCAGCCTCAAGATCGGCGAAGTTGTGCGCTACACCATCACCTACACGCCTTCGGCTGATAACATCCTGCCGTCGCCCGAGTTCCTGTTCCTGCGCATCAAGAATACATGCGCCATCGCGTTGCGCGCCGCCTTCGTCCACGGCCCGTACAACCTCTCGGTCGCCGCCTACCCGTCCAACTTCAACCCGAACGAGAAGTTCGAAAACCCGCGCCGCTATGGCGTCCCCGAGTTCGAACCGATGCTCAAGGCCGCCGCCGTCTGGAACTGCCACCTGGTGGTGCCCGACAACATTCGCCAGACGGCAGGCGAGGGTAGCAGCAAACACGGATACTTCGGGAAGGGGCCTGGGGGTGATGGCGAGAGCGTGACATGGATCGTCGAGGTTGCGTCGCAGGTGGTCTTCTCCGCCTCGGCCGGCGTGCACTACGAGGTCCTACTCGCCCGCGACGAAAAATCGCTTAATCTCGGGTCTGTGGTGCCCGTCATAGGTGGTCAGGCTCAGGTTCCGCAGCCGGGAAGAGTCAGCGACTTCCAGCAGAGCGTTGGTGCAGTCAAACACCACGCCGCAGATCCGAAAGGGGTATTTTCCCGAGCGGTGCGGCTCAAGGTCGAGGACACAGCTGCTCTATGGAACACACCGGAGCTCCCGGGGTGGGACGAATCCGGCCGTCTCCGGGCTAAACATGGCGGAGCAAACGTCCCGGTAGAGCCGGTCATGGGCAGCGGGAAACCAGGGGAGTCGTCTCTGCCGAAGAAGCAGAAGAAGATTCACCTTGTTGTGCTCACTCACGGGCTGCACAGCAACCTCGGTGCGGATATGCTCTTCATGAAGGAGAGCATAGATGCGGGTGTCAAGAAAGCCAAAGCCGATGCGAGAGCAAGGAGAGCGAAGGAGAGGGCTTCGAAGCCGGGCACTGAGGACCAGAACGGTCTACCTCCCAACGACTCCACCGTGGTGGACGTGGAGGAGGACGAAGAGGACGACGAGGAAGTCATTGTCCGAGGCTTTTCAGGCAATGCAACCAAAACAGAAAGGGGCATCAAGTATCTCGGCAAGCGGCTGGCGAACTTTGTGCTGTCCATGACCTACCCAGATCAACCCTGTCTCCCCATTTCCACAAGAACTGCCGCCGAGGCGATTACGAAACCGCTCAAGTTGACATCTCCGAAACCTGAAGCCGAAGAGAAACCTGTTCATAAAAACAGCAGCATTGTTGAGGCCTCATCCACAGAGACCAAAAGGCTGTACAAGGTCACCAAGATCAGTTTCATCGCACACTCCCTCGGCGGCCTAGTCCAGACGTACGCTATCGCATACATACAGAAGCACTCACCTCAGTTCTTCGACCTCATCGAGCCCATCAACTTTATCGCGATGGCCTCGCCTCTACTCGGCCTAAACCATGAAAACCCGCTCTACGTCAAGTTCGCCCTGGACTTTGGCTTGGTAGGGAGGACCGGGCAAGACCTGGGTCTTACCTGGAGAGCCCCAACCATTGCGCGCAGCGGATGGGGCGCCATTGTGGGCAATCTTGGAGAGAACGCCCACAAGCATATCTATGGCGAGAGTCAGCCGGAGTCTAAACCACTGCTCCGGATTCTACCTACGGGGCCGGCCCATAGGGCACTCAAGAAGTTCCGGAACAGGACGGTCTACTCCAACGTCGTCAACGACGGCATTGTGCCCCTCCGCACTAGCTGCCTGTTGTTCCTTGACTGGCAAGGTCTCGGCAGAGTGGACAAGGCTAGGCGAGAAGCCGGTCTTGTTGAGACCGTCATTGGGTATGGCTGGGCAGAGTTGACGGGGGCAAATGTAACCTCTCCGAGGATTGGACCATGGCAGCCAGCGGAGAGCGAACCACAAGATGGCTCGGACTCCTCAGGCAAATCGACACCCATCGACGCTAAGCCGTCTCACGAAGTACCTCAACCTCCAAGCAACGCCACGCTGGAGGATGACCGCCAAAGCCTGAGGTCGGCAACAAGCCCTTATTTTGATCAAACGACATCAGAGCTACAGAGTCTGCAGACCTCGAGCACAGCAACCCATCGTCTTAGCGGCCTCTTCAGCTTCTTCCGCAGTGAAGGAACACAAACGCCCCTGACTGCTCCCCAGAAACAGATAAAGATCTACCAGCGGAGTCAAACGCTGAAAACAAACAGCTCGTCCGAGCCAGAGTCGGCAGCATCTTCAAAATCAAAGGTCACGGCAGGCAACGAACTAGACATTCCTGAAGGCTTGTCAGCTCCCCCCCGGACAACCTTCTTTGAGTCGGCGGGAGATCTTCTCAACCCTAAGCTGCCCACCATCGAGTACCTTATCGATCCCTCCAAGCGCCCCCGTACCATCTTTCATGACCGAGTCTATCACCCCTCTGACATCCCACCGCCGCCGATGAAGAAACGGACAACTCCAACTTCGCTCAGTTCGTTCACCCGAAAATCGGGCTCGCGGGCCTCGACTTTCGCTCAAAAGACTGGCGATTCCACTCCCGTGACCCCAGCCACCCCGACTATCCCCTTTGTAGCATCACCCAGCCTCGATCCCACACTATCCCCACGTGACGACGTCAGCGACACCACTCGTACAAGCACCGAGCATGACCAAGAGCCCGAGGTCGTTGACACGTCGCAAATGAAAGTCGAAGAGAGGATCGCCCGCGCCTACCACCGGGAACTGTCTTGGCGCAAAGTCCTCGTCAAAATCGAACCCGACGCACACAACAATATCATCGTACGCCGCATGTTTGCCAATGCTTTTGGCTGGCCCGTCGTCCACCATCTCGTCGAAGCCCACTTCAGCGACTCCGCCGCAGCAAGGATACGTGATGAGAACGAACCAAGGAAAGAGCGGGCAAAGAACCCCTCTGAGCCCCCCGACACTCACGGAATCGAGACACGCAAACGCATCCCGCCAGAGGACGGGACAATCTCCAAAGACGAAGCAGGTGAAGCAAGGGACGAAGTTCCCGACCTGCCCAGGGAAACAGAGGACAACCCTCTGGGCCTGTTGCTCCCGTCGCCCGTGTCAACTCGGCGGTCTTCGCGACCACATATCGACCGGGTGGATTCGATGACCTGGAGTGAGCGGGATTGGGCTGATAGCGGGGAGGATAGTGATGATGACATGTTTAGCAATGGGCGTCGCAGCCCAGAAAACAGGAAGCGGAACTCGCTGGATCGTGGGAAAGGGACTGCGCAGTGGAACTGGACTGAGAAGATTGTCGGGAAAGGCGCGGTGAAACGGTCCAAGTCGCCAAAATCGCCGACTGATCCCGAGGCTGGCAAGGCTCAGATGGGCAGTGATGCGGTGAAGATACAGCTGAATGACGAGGTGGATAAGGCTCAGGACGATGGGGATGAAACCCCGAGGGGCAACCAACTAAGTGGGACGCAAGATGGCACGTAGTTGAGTGTGATGCGTGTTCATGGTCTTGGAGCGGGAGCGCAGTGATTGGCATAGTATAGAGCAAGCAGCATTAGTATACATACAGCATAGCAGGTATACAGTTTATCTACGACGCTGAACTTAACACGTCAGGATGCAGGTCAGGCTTGAGGCATAAAAGGGGCCAGCTCTCGGTATCACCGGACGCCTGAGGTCGATACACCCGAACACGACTAGTATATACCTTTGGTCAACTTCTCACCCTCCGTTTCCAAGAAGGTAGAATGGGCAAAAAGGAGAGGGAATGGGAAGATAAATCTGGCAAAAAAACAAACTCTGGACGAGCTGGGAATCGAACCCAGGACCTTTCGCATACAGGTGAGTATGCTAAGCGAACGCTCTACCAACTGAGCCACACGCCCTGATTTATTGAAGTTGAGGTATAGAGTTGAAATCTATGAACTTGTGTTAGACTGACAGTTTTGAGAATTACACCCACCCAAGGGCACAGCTGCAGTTTTCGCATGCTAGATGACTCTCCAGCTTCCAAGCTGTTTTCCAAAGCCATATCTCATCGCCTTTGCTCAAGGTTGTTACACAATCGGATCTAGAGCTCTCGAGGCAACCCCACCCCAACGACCTGCAGCGGGCCCCGCGGGCAACTCGCACAAAATGTGGGGCTCCCCATCGGTGTGGGGTCGTAGTGGTGCGGGTAAGGCCCCCATCCAGAAGCGATTCTGCCCCGCCATGTTTTCCGGGTTTCGGACGGGATGAGCTCGCTTTCGATGCTCTTCCGCGGTTACGGACAATGTGTGCTGTGATGAAGGGTGGCAGGTTGGTGCACTTTATGCAAGGTGCAAGCCACGGCTCTGCATCCCGCTGCCGCTCCAGTCCAGTAGCTGGGTTGATGGAGATTGACCGCCATTTATGTGACAGCGCATGCTGCCTGGGACTTGGACGAATGGGGCTCTGGGCACAGCTGGGAGGTGATGAGGACCCCTGGGGACGGGCAGGAGCGTTGGGAGTTTTCGTCCCCGAGCATTCGGATGCCCAGATGAGAAAAAAACTGTGCTGCCGGCGGTCCTTCTGCGCTGGCGCAGCGGGACTCTTTGCGAGCTAGCTTCGGATCCGATGGTTGGGGGGTGAGAAAATAAGGTCGCTTGGCGGGTAGCTTGAGGATCCCCGGTTGGCGGGGTCAAAGATGGTATCATAGTTGTGTGGTGGGCTCTCCGATCAAAGGAGGACGAAGCAGAGAGGTACCTTTTTACTGCGTTCACCGGCCACCATGGAAACCCCCACTCTATGTCCCTTCCGTGGCGTGCAGCAGCACTTGACCTGGGCTCCTTAGTACTTACCGTCTTTTTCCTCTCTTTCGACACCGTCTTTTCTTAGGTTGCGTCCCTTTTCTCTTTCTTCCACCTCTTTTTTTCTTGCTTCACCTGTCCGACTCCTCCGCCGACGTTCCTCTTTCCCAGTCACCGCCCATCGCTTCGGGACCCTACGCGGCCGGAGAGACTTTCCACTACCGGTGACTGCAGAGGCGGCAAGCGTGTCCGCTTGCTTACTTGATAAATTTCTTATCAAGGAAGCGTGTACATGTCAGCTAGTTTTCAGGCTGTTAAATAAGGTATGGCTGATGCGTTTGCTGGGTCGTTTCTTTTACCTTGCCTCCTCCCGCCCCTTCCGCTGCTGGTCCGGGACATCGCAACTATAATTCCTGGGTGCGGTATCCTGCCTGCACCGTACCCGCTCCCCATTCACCCTTTGTCCAGCTTTTGTTGTCAATGGCAATTAGCTAACTGCCCCCTAGGCGGCAGCAGGCGTATAGACATACAGACGTCCGAAGCTTCCCTGGAGTGCTCGAACTAGCACAGTTTCAAGATGCATATTCGAGAGATGCTGGCCGATGCCGAGAGGACGGGCAACCCGTCCTTCTCGTTCGAATACTTCCCCCCGAAGACGGCTCAGGGCGTGCAAAACCTCTACGAGCGCATGGACCGCATGTACAACTTTGGGCCAAAGTTCATCGACATCACTTGGGGCGCTGGCGGCCGCATCGCCGAGCTCACCTGCGAGATGGTCGTACAGGCCCAGACGTACCTCGGACTCGAGACCTGCATGCATCTCACTTGCACCGACATGGGCGAGGAGAAGGTCAACGATGCTCTCCGCAAGGCCTACAAAGCCGGCTGCACAAACATCCTTGCGCTCCGCGGCGACCCGCCACGCGAGAAGGAGAAGTGGGAGGCGACCGAGGGCGGCTTTCGCTATGCCAGGGACCTTGTGGAGCATATCCGCAACAACTATGGCGACCATTTCGACATTGGTGTTGCCGGGTATCCCGAGGGATGCGATGACAACAAGGACGAAGAGCTCTTGCTCGACCACCTCAAGGAAAAGGTCGACAAGGGTGCCTCCTTTATCGTGACCCAGATGTTTTACGACGTTGACAACTTTCTCCGCTGGGTCGACAAGGTCAGGGCTCGGGGCATCGACATCCCCATTCTTCCGGGGATCATGCCCATTGCAACCTACGCCAGCTTTATCCGCCGCGCAAACCACATGAACTGCAAGATTCCCCAAGCTTGGCTCGATGCCCTTGAGCCGGTCAAAAACGACGACGTCGCAGTCCGTGAAGTCGGCAAGATTCTTGTCGCAGAGATGTGCAGGAAGATCCTTGCTCACGGCGGAATTCCCCACCTCCACTTCTACACGATGAACTTGGCTCAGGCCACGCGCATGGTGCTCGAAGAGCTTGACTGGATGCCATCGGCAACTCGGCCTCTCAAGCAAGCCCTGCCCTGGAAGCAATCTCTTGGCCTCGGCAGGCGGGAGGAGGATGTGCGACCCATTTTCTGGCGCAATCGCAACAAGTCGTATGTGGCCCGCACACAAGACTGGGATGAGTTCCCCAACGGCCGCTGGGGTGATTCAAGGTCGCCGGCGTTCGGCGAACTCGATGCCTACGGCATTGGCTTGACGGGAACCAACGAGCAAAACCGCAAGAAGTGGGGTGAGCCCCAATCCGTGAAGGACATCGCGAATCTGTTTATTCGATACCTGAATAAGGAAATCGAATATCTTCCATGGAGTGAGGCTCCGCTGGCAAGCGAGGCCGAACTCATCAAAGATGATTTACTTGAACTTAACACCCGCGGTTTGATCACGGTCAATTCCCAGCCAGCCGTGAACGGTGTCAAGTCCACGCATCCCATTCACGGATGGGGACCGTCGAACGGTTATGTTTACCAGAAGGCGTATCTGGAATTGCTGGTATCCCCAGACATCTTCCCAGAGCTGCAGCGTCGTATCCACGACCATCCGGATCTGACATACTACGCCGTGACGAAGTCGGGCACCCTGAAGACCAATGCGCCATCGGAGGGACCCAATGCTGTCACATGGGGTGTTTTCCCCGGCAAGGAGATCGTCCAGCCCACCATTGTCGAGAGCATCAGCTTCCTTGCCTGGAAGGATGAGGCCTTCCGACTTGGTGTGGACTGGGCACGTTGCTATGAAGCTGAGAGCACCAGTCGCCGTGTAGTCCAGAATATCATGGACACGTGGTACCTGGTAAATATTGGTGAGTCGCCTTGACGAGGACTATTTCATTTCTGAATACTGACGAGCCATAAGTGAACAATGACTTCCACCAGCCACGGACGATCTTTGAAGTTTTGAAGGGCCTGGAAGTTCCGGACCTGGATAAGGTCCCGGCCCAAGCACCGCAGACCAATGGAGCTGAGTCTGCTACTACCAACGGAGTGCACCCGCCAACGAACGGAGTTGAGGCTTCAACAACGCCTCAGTAACTCGACAAATTCCTACAGCGTGGGTTATGATTACAGCCCACTCTGCCCGCCAAAGCGCGCATTTATTTTCACATTTCAACATCCTTCGGCAAACCGACGTAATTCAACAATTTGTTTTTTCAACACTTGCACAGGGCAGGGTACGACATGTAACGACGACGACATAGCAACATACACATAGCATCACAGAGAGGCGTTTACTGTCTTTTCGGACCTGAGTATAGGGCCGGGAAGCATCATGGGTTCTGGTTTTTCAACAAAAAAACGGAGAGGGCTATAGGCGATGGTGTGAATGAATGGGGTGTTTGGCACCAAAACGGAGTGGAGAAGGAGGTGGGCAAAACGGGAGCTCATGCATATCCTACATCTCAACGATACCCTTGGCGGAGGAAAGGCATGAGGTTTTGATTTTCCTGTTTGGAAATGGCTTTCTATCTGGTGCTGCTCAGCTGCTCAGCTGCTGCTTTTCTTCGGGACGTTCCGTTTCTTGGTGCTTTAGGAGTTTATATTTGGCTCAGGGGTGTGTCATTTTCAACAGGCGTCAGTCGGATGGACAAGACAAGCTCGGGTAGAGCTACTTGACCATGATGATGGGTGGGTAAACCGGTTCCAACTTCAACAGAGGCCGTGGATGAGCTAGAATGGGGAGAATGGAGCGTGAGCTGTATACAGGTTCAGAGAAAGGTAGATAGGCGAGAAGAGACGTTGAAAATGATGATCTCCTGAAGAATGCTGCGTGATTTGAATCTCAGCTGGACTCCCAATCGCCAGCTAATCAGAGGACAACAGGGGGCTTGTCATATCGGGCCTGCAAGAGAATATTTTGAGTCTTCTCCATGGACCGAATTGCTAGCCAGTTGAGCTCGCCATTGAAATAATGGAATGCAATTACATGTAGCCGTTCCCTGGCTCAGGTAATGCCCAATTTTCCAATTGCTGCGTCGACCTCCAGTCTGTTAACCGTGATGGGGAACATTCATGGACCACCAAGTCTCAGAGCGGGAATGCAAAAAAACATAAAGAATGTTTCAAATCCTGTCCTGGCAGCGAGGCCCTTGTGAACAAAAAGAGTAGCCAGAGAGCATTGGGGCAAGAGCAAAAAGATGATCGAACCCAGGATTGAACTGGGGACCTTCAGTGTGTTAGACTGACGTGATAACCAACTACACCATCCGACCATTTGTTATTAGGTATTGGTGCAAGACGGGTATACGAATGTGGGGTTTTCGCCGAGCCGTGGTGGCAACCAACGCACGAGTGCAACTGGCAAGACATGGGCTTTGTCCCGCCCTGGTACGTCTCACATGAGCTGGGAATCACGGTTGCGCTGTTGGGTTATTACCTAGCGTATCTGCTAATTGTAGGCTGGGTCTATGGGGAAGGCATAGGCCCTGAGCACACTGTGAATTTGTATCGCAAATTCCTCTTCAAGCGCTGTAGACTAACCCACTCACACGTACGCTCATCCATCCTTTCAGCCTGCAATGCACTCAATAAACCCCCCAAACTCCGCCTTTGCCCTGCCCGTTTGTACGTCTTACATGTAAATCTATTCCATACAATGCCGTTTCCGTATCCTGACCCTGAAGCCGGATGCAATGCTGTCTGTCTCCCCTGACCTTTCGCCGACCAACACCTTGGGTTTAATTACTGAATGATGTCCCACTGATTGTCGTCCGCGACGTCGTAGTCCATGTAATTGTGATCGGCAGCGCGCTCGAGTGTTATCTGAACGTCCTTATCGCTGCTAACGCTGCCGGCTCTGCTTCTCCCCGCTGCGGTGTCTTCGGTATTGTTGGGTTGCTGCTGCTGCCGCTGCCGCTGCCGCTGCCGCTGCTGCTGTTGAAGTCCAACATTCGACGGTTTGCTGGCGTTCTCCCTCGCGGATGTGTCATGACTTAGTGCACCTGGCGTTCCAGGGGTAGATGCTGATGGTGTGGAGGTACCGCCAACCCAAGACGGCTCAACTTGACCGTCGATGCCAGGAATCGTCTTCGATCCAATGCTGTAGAAAAACTTCTCGGCGGTCTTGCGGTCCTTGAACGTAATTTCCGCCGATGATTGGTTGGTCTGGATGTCGGTGAACTCGCCAATACCCTGAGCTTCTTGTTAGTTGCCTTCTAGATAGACTCGGGGGGAACGACAGCAAACTTACGAAAAGGTATTGCCTGAGGCTCTCGTCCGTCTCAGGCACCGTGAAGTCGACACCGACGAGTTTCACCTTTTTGGGTCTATTATCGAGCGAGTAGGCTGCATACGCCGCGTGCTGGCCACCGCGTCCTCTAAACCCTCCACGGAATGCTCCGCGGGGCGAGTAGCCACGCGCGCGGTAGTAGCCTCCTCTGCCCCTACCCCTTCCGAAACCGCCCGTTGGGTCCCAACCGGAGGACTCATCAGCCTCGTCGGGATTGAGCCCTAGTTGCTTCGCTTCGGCCTCCAACTCCGCCAACTTGGCACGTAGTGCTTCTGATTGAGTCGTCGGTTTCGACGCACCTCCCCCGTTCGCTCCAGTCTGTGTGCCACCGGTCTTTTTCGCAAGTTTTGCCTGTAGTGCTGCTTTCGCCTCTCTCTGTTTAGCAAGCAGCTCCTGCTGCCTCTTCTCAATCTCCTGCTGTTGGCGCTCAACGTCTTGGAGCTTCTTCATTTTCTCCTCGTAAGCCTTCTGCGCCTCCTCTTGCTTGTGTAAAAACTCTTTCATTTCCGCGGGTGTGAGTCCTGTAGGAGCTTCGGCCTCTCCAGAGCCTGACACCGACTCTGCCTGTCCATTTGTGGGAACTGACGGAGGCAACAAGGACTCCTCATCCTTGAACCAAAAAACCTTGACGAAACGGTTCTCAAAAATCACCTTGGGCGACTTGTACGCTGCGTTCGCTGAGGCCCAGTTGTCGTACTTGACAACCGCCAGCCGTTTGTACGGCTGCATCGAAACCTCGACGATGTTGCCGAATTGGGAGAAAAATCCTCTGACCTGCTCCTCGGTGAAATTCTCCTCGGGAATGCTCTCGATGACGATCGTCGACCTCGTCTTGTCAAGGACGGGTCCGTCGGCGGAAAACGGTGCCCGGGGTCGCCGTTTTGACCCTCCTCTGCCTCTGGCAGGATGGCCTCGTTCCGGCGAGAAAGGTTGGGGCACCATCAGATTCGGTACACCGAAAGCCCCGGGCATCATGAGCGCATTCGCAGGATCGTACTCTGCCCACAAGTCAGCCAACTGCTCACCACCCTAGCACAGGTCAACCAACCTTCAACGCCCTGGAGCTGCCCCATGGCCTGGCCGCCGAACAGCGCAGGGGGGTACACCGGTTCGTCGCCATGCTGGAACATGCAAGTGTTCGCCCTCGCACAGAATCCCTTGGTATCGTAATCCCGGCACCGTTGCCTCCTTCTTCCAGGCGGGGGTTGCGCTGGAAACATGTTCCCCGGAAATCCACCCATCTTCAAGAAATTACTGAAGGCGTTCGCATCAAAGTTGGGCATCCCTGGGATCTGTGGCACCTGGCCGGTCGCCTCCCAAGCTCCTCCCATCCCATCGTCAGCCCTTGCGCCACGCCCTCTCCGGCCATTCTTCATAGCCCTCTTCCCAGGACGCGCGCCGACATCAGCTGGCCCCTGGAAACCCTCGCCCTCCGCGCCGTCGTTCCAACCCCGCTTCCTGCCCTTCTGCGGAACCGGCACCGCTGGCGCCTGAGCCATCGTCACGTCGTCATCGTAGGAAAGCCCACCCGCCGGCAGCGCAGTCGGATGCTTCTGTGGAAAAGCTGTTGGCGCGGGCGCTCGTTTGGAAGGCGGGGGAGGTGCGCCGGGAAGATAGGATTTGTACGCGACCGTCTCGAACAAATCGTTGACGAACGCTGCTGGGTCTGCGCGCATTTCCAGTCAGCAAACAGCTGCGAGTAGAACGCCCCAATAACTGGCACAGCACCTTCTTTCAAAAAGTCTGGAATCTCGTCCTCGAAGAGCATGCGGACCTCGGCAATATCGCCCTCGTGTCGCAGCAAGGCAAGCACATAATCGGCAAGGACGTCGGCGTCGGCATCGGAGCTATATCAAACCGAGAGCAGCTGTCAGCGGAATCCCGAGATCTTGTGTGCAAGCAACTCACGTATTCTCAATGCGCTTGACAATCCACTTCTTGAGATGCGGCGCATCGTCCTCGGTGAACAGCATCTCCACCGCGAACCTGAGGAAATTAGGCGTGTGTCATGAACGATACGGAACGGCGGGTCATAACTAAAGAGAAATTGAAGTACTCGAAAGTATGCGGGGCAAGAAGTATGGTGCTGTGTATTCCTCACGATTGGGTTTCAAATGTCAAGGTTGCCAGCGCCAGTCGCGTAGGTAAAGTTTGGCAAAGCCTTCAAAGGTGTCGGGTACAGTGCCGCTTCTTCGCACTGTGCCTGGCATCTCGAGGCCCAAGGCAGGCACACTTTTATACCTACCTAGGTACCGTATTATCCCACAACACTACTTTTTGAGCGGTCCTGTGTTAGCAGCACTGAGACATAACTTGATGAAGCCCATGGCTTCATTGAGGTGCAATTAGCGCCCGATGGATTGCGTAAGGTCTATGACAACCCGTCAAGGGGCGCTCCGTCCTCTGCGTCCAAAGCCAATTTGTTTGGAATCATACGGTATCACGACCAAACAGATTTGAAATACCACTTTTTTGGTGAGATGGGACTATGTGAACCTCGGCATCTTTCTTCAAGTTCAGACCAAGACAAGCATTCTACGTTCACTTCCGCAGACTGGCTCAACTCTTCATTCTCATGCATGTAAATCATTTCTACGTTCCTACAAGACAAGCAGGCCAAATGAACTATAGGAAAGGAAGCCAGTTTGCCATTTAGCCTCTATAAGCCATGGCTTTTTGTGCCGTCAACCTTCTTCCTGTTCAACCCGTCTCCAACACCTCTAGCCCAAATCTAGGACAACGCAAAGAGCGTGCCGATCGTGTGGCGTCGAGGGCACGAAGTACGGACCTTCCACACCCCTGGCGCAAGTTGCTTAGAGCTTGTCGTAGTACTGTTGCGCTGTTAGCATATTTCCTGGCACATCTGCACACAACGAACGGATACTTACGTTCTCGACGCCAGGAACCTCAACCTTGAGACCCTTGCGCTTGCGCATCTCCTGCACGATAGCGCCAACCTTGCTAGTGCCATCCAGAGCAGAGCCACCAGGAAGAATCTGCCAGTGGTCGAAGACGGACTGGGGGAAAGCCTGGCCGGAGGTACCGGCACGGAGATCACCGTTGAAGCCGAAAGACTCCATGACAGGGAGGTAGGCCTTGATGGTGAAGAGAGGAGTACCGGGACGCTGCTCCTCGGCGAAGACGTGGCCTCTGCGGCGGGTGAGCACACCGTAGACACCGCCCATGGCGGACTCGGGGACCTGGATTTCGACCAGGAAGACGGGCTCGAGAAGGGCAGGCTTGGCGAGGAGGGTTGAGGCGTAAAGGACACGACGAGCGGTAGGGATGACCTGACCACCACCGCGATGGATGGCATCGGCGTGGAGGGTAACATCGAGGATGTTGAAGCGGATGGAGCGCATGGGCTCCTCGCCGAGGGGACCCTCACGGGTGGCCCACTGGAAACCGGAGACGACGGAGTCCTTGATTTCCTGGAGGTACTGGACGGCCTTGGTCTGGTCGACCAACAAGTTGGCGCCGTTGGTGTCGGGACCGAAAGCCCAGATCTTGCGGGCATCGGTAACATCCCAGCCGAAGTCATCGGCAAGGATGCGGGCGCGGGCCTTGATATCATCACGGGGAGAGATCTTGCCAGCCTCAATCTCCTTGGAAAGCTCCTCGTCCATAGGCTCAGCGACCATGTAGAGACGGTTGTGCTTGTTGGGGGACTTGGAGAGAGCGGTCATGCTCGACTTCTCAGTGACGGTCTCACGGTACTGGACTACGGGGTCCGAGATGTTGAGAGGGACACCAGCGTGGTCCTCCTCAAGATCCTTCAGGCAAATCTCGAGATGGAGCTCACCAGCACCAGCAACGACGTGCTCACCAGATTCCGAAGTGTAGGTAAGGACGCAGGGGTCGGACTTGGACAGACGCTTGAGACCTTCGACGAGCTTGGGAAGATCCTGGGCGTTCTTGACCTGAACGGAGCGCTGCACGACGGGGGACACGGAGAACTTCATGACCTTGAGGTTGTGGGCAGCGTCGCTGGTGGTAAGGGTACCGGACTTGAGAAGGAACTGATCGATACCGACGAGACCGACGATGTTGCCGGCAGGCATATCGTCAATGGGCTCAACCTTGCCACCCATCATGAGGACGGTACGCTGGATGGCCTTGATGAAGAGGTCCTCCTTCTTGCCAGGGGTGTAGTTGGGGCCCTGGATGCGGACCTTCAGGCCGGAGCGGACGGTACCAGCGAAAACACGACCGAAGGCGTAGAAACGGCCCTTATCGGAGGTCGGCACCATCTTGGAGACGTAAAGCATGAGGGGAGCGGCGGGGTTGCAGTCGCGGATACCGATAGCAGCTTCGTCATCGAGGGGACCCTCGTACAGAGTCTCAACACGGTACTTCTGGGCGGTGACGGGGGAAGGAAGGTGGAGAATCATCATCTCCAGCAGGCAGTCGGCGGCGGGGAGGAAAGTCTTCATGACAGCCTTGAGGAGCTGCTTGCCCTCCTTGTCGCGGTCCTCGGATCCGAGCTTGAGGTTGAGCTTCTCAAGGAGCGAGGCAACCTCCTCCTTCTTGAAGTTCATGACGGACGAGAAGATCTTGAAGATGGGGTCCAAGATGAACTGGCAGAAGGCACGCTCAAGCTGCTTGCCCTCATAGGTGCCGTTCTTGGTCCACTTCTTGGTGTGGGGGTTGAAGTAGTTGTCGCCCCAGAGACGCTCCATCATCTTGTTGCGGTCGACACCGAACTTCTTCGCGTAGCGGGTAGCGAACTGACGGATGGTGAAGGCCCAGCCGTGGAGACCGGAGCCGAAAGCGACGGTGCCCTTGTCGGGGTAAACTTGGACATCACCGAGGGCCTTGTCGAGGTAGGTGGAGATGATGACGTTCACGGACTCGATGGTACGCGAGAAAGACTGGTACAGGTCCTCCTTGGAGACCTGGAGTTCGAGAAGAGCGCGATCGACCTTGTTGATGATGATAACAGGCTTGATGCGCTCACCAAGAGCCTGACGGAGCACAGTCTCGGTCTGGACGCACACACCCTCAACAGTGTCGACGACGACGAGGGCACCATCGGTGACACGGAGGGCGGCAGTAACTTCGGAAGAGAAATCAACGTGACCGGGCGAGTCGATCAGGTTGATCAAGAAGTCCTTGCCTGCAAGCTGTCAGCCACAAACCCAAAAGTTCCCTTGCTGGTGAAAAATCTTTACCGTTGGACTTTTGACCAACAATATCCTTGAGGTCCTCCTCGTCGGGGAGGGTTCCGTAAAGGGAGATGGCTGTGGACTTGATGGTGATACCACGTTCCTGCTCGTCCGCACGGGTATCCGTTGCACGAGCCTCACCTGCCTTTCCAGACGAGATGATACCGGCCTTCGCAAGAAGAGAGTCGGTGAGGGTGGACTTTCCGTGATCGACGTGGGCAATGACGGACATGTTGCGCACGTTAGTGGGCTTGTCTGGAGAGGCATCAGAACTCGGTTCATCGTGTCGCCAGGCGTCGCGGCCGACATGGATTCTGTGAATGACTTACCCATCAAGGCACGGATCTCGTCGATCGTGAAGCTATAGTAGACATCGCAGTCAGCACAATGGTCGGAGCAGTGGCCACCTTAACTCCGGGCGGGGTAGCGAGGGGAAACGAAACAGAGCTGTCGCAAGCTCAGGAGAGCATCGCGAAGCAGATGTAGGGACAGGGCTGGCATGTATCGCAGGTCTACCTACTTGACCATTTTGGCGGTGTTGACGACGACCTGCTAAAATGTGTTTGTTGATGAGAGGATAGAGATGCCTCTGCGGGCGAAGAGAATTTTTTTTCTCTTGGGTGGTGTAAGGTCGAACGAGCCGAGCGCTGACCAACCAGTGTCTCGGATGTTCTCCAAAGGCGATTAGTTATCTGGCCGCAGACCGGATAACAAGATAGCCTGTTGGAAGACGGGTATGAGGAGGCGGCAAAGGACGATGGGAGCGTCGCCTTTATTGCGGTTGCGAGGGAGAAAAAGTGAAAACGGCGATGGGAAGGGAGGGCCGAAGGAGGGGTAAAGGTGGATGGCGGATGGTGGGGTCGTTGATATCGATTCTTACCCCTCCATTGGCCCCCTGGTCAGAGTTGTGCGCCGGCTGATGCAACTGGCGAGCGAGGGTCAAGCCCTGTTTTGCCCCTCCTTCGGGTCAAAAGTTGTAGAATTGTTTCAACCCCAACCGTTTTGTACCTAGCATCTCACCGAGGAACTCATCAGTTGACTCATGCATTTTTGAGTCTAGATATATTTTTGAAGAATTGCTCTACCGGTCATGACAGTTTATAGCGGGTCCTGGGTTATCATTCCAGCCAAGCTGCAGCTGGTTCACAATCGAGGCCTGGGAGCTTGGTCCTTGGGCCGGTCGTGACAGGGATGTTGGCTAATGTGATGATCGGATTGGGCCTCTACGCTTTGCCCACAATCCACAAATGTATTGTTTGCAGCATCACGCATGCCCCGGCACACCCAAAAAAAATCAAAAAATTCTGATGAGCCTTTTGTTTGAAGTGTCTGTTTATGACATGATCATCGTACAATCTGCCTGGCCAACAATGACATCGACAGCGAGGAGGAGAAAAACCTCTTTATCCTCTCAACCCCGCTAGCCGCAAACATTTTATCGGAGGGGTTGCCTAGGAGCTTAATGGGGTGGGGTATGGGAAGAAAAGCCATGTTTCGGTGAACGGCAAGCTTGAAGCTCTCGTCTGAATCTGGAGAGCTTCTCGAAACTTGCCACTCGCGGTAGAGCCGCAACAGCAGCTCCACTAAACCTCAAGTTGCCTGTTCCTACCTATGCTCACTGCATGTTCAAACCTTTGACACACACCTCAGCCCTGCGGCAGGTGTGAGTGGCCGGCGTGACTCAGACCGCAGTTCCTACTAACAACGGCCAATTCTCCCGAACACTGGATTCCAGTACCATGCTATCAGAGGGATGTCGACTGAGAAGCTTACCGCAATTGCGACCAAAGTCACGACTGCTAATTGGTTAAATAACTGCCAGCTTGGGTATCTCAGAAGCTGTTCAATACAATACAGGACAAGAGGCCGACACCTGATGTCATTTCCCCCACACATTCTGGTCTTCGACTCCGGTGTATTGAACACTCTTTCCGGGCCCGTCATCTTCATCACGCCGATCCCATTCCCTTGACTCTTCCCCGAAAGGGCTCTCGTGGCCGTCCAACTGACCGGGACTCAACTGACCGGGACTCAGCCGACCGCCACCTTCGGCATTTTGCTGGGGCTTGTGAGGCCCTGTCTCTGTATCAACCTCGAAATCATCTTCTGTGATTACCGGGTGTGTGCCGACCGTAGGGCCATACGCAATTTCCAAAGGATCGGCTCCGTGCTGCTGTGTCGAGCTTGACGCATTGGTAGCCCGCTCCTTCTTTTTTCCCTTTTTGTCATTGACACCAGCCTGCGGTCCTTCCGGGGCACGCTTTCTTCGCCTATCCATGGGTGCGTCTGGGTTGAGTGTGGGGGTGGAGCTGGACGATGACCGGTTGTGAACGCTCCCTGTTGGTGTGTGCTGGTAAAGACTCGGATGTGGTGACATATACCGCGCGCTGGCCGGCTCATTGGCGGTAATGACGGGATACTGGATGGGTGTCAGTCAGTGACGCGAAGGCGTGACAACATCGGGGAGGTAAAGACTTACGTTCCAGTCCCCATACTCGAGTTTCCTAGCATTCTCGTAGAGTAGCTCTTCATCCGGATCTAGAATCAGCTCCTCCATGTCGTTGTGATGGGGCGATTGCGACTCGCTCCTCCTGCTCGGGCCACCATTGCCACCCAATAGGGGCGTCGTCTGGTTGATTTCGTCTGGCCTTGGGATCCAGTACTTCGCTTTTCCTCCTCGCTCGTACCGCATCCCGTCTTTCAGCCGCGCCAGTCGGGACCGTGAAGCCTCATGCGCCATGATCTTGTCGCCAGAGTCGAAGACACGATACCCGTATTTGTCTCCCTTGAAGGTCTCCTTGGAATCCTGGATGAGATCGCGGATGCCGAAGGCGTCCCTCGCTGCGTACTGCACGGGCATTCTCGCCGAGGCAATCCTGTTATCCGCAAAGTCGTGCCATGAGAACGCATACCAGTGTGCGATGGCAAAGGCGGGCATTTCGATGCAAATCAAGAAGTCCTGAATAGCGGCGGCGAGGTTGTCAGGGGTGTAGCCGCTGACATCGTCAGGGATCGCTCCGAGCCATACTAATATGGACAAGAAGAAACCTTGCCAATACGAAGCAAAGATGATGAGCTTGATGCAGAGGAACTTGGGAACCGGCCTGAATGGCTTCAGGTCGTCGTTCATGCAGACCCAAAATAAGCCAAGAGAGTACAAGCTGATCGTGACGCTCACATTGTAGATGATGCCGCTCCAAAAATAACCTGAGGTAAGCCCAATGTATCCCTCTTGATAAGTACCAGTGGCTTTCATGATGACGGCTGCCAGCGCCAAAATCGGCTTCAGCCATGCGTATTGCAAAATACCTCGCTTTATGGCAAGAAAGGTGTGCGGGTCGGAAATATCGACACGGGGAAGGACGTGGTTCATGGGCCACACGTGGTGAACGGGTTCTCGGCCATGTGTCATGATGATGAGGGCTCTTTCACCGCTGAGATAGTTGATCAACAGCTGGAAGAAGGTATATATGGTGAAAGCCTAATGCGGGTGAGCAAATATGCGGGGGGGCTGCGCTGATTGTAGAATATGGAGTACCTCGTAGATATCGCGGATGGGGTCGAGGAAGGCTGCTGCCGTCAGGGAGATCATGCTAACCCAAGACGAGATCGAATATATCGGCACCCTAGCAGCATGTCAGATTGTAGGGCAGGGAAGTCGTGCAAACGGTGGCAGCATACATGAGAAGGATTCGAACCACATATCGTTGCAACAGTGGTTTTCGGTAGTTTTTGCTGGGCCAGTCAGTCACTCGAAGCGGCGGCGTGAAGAGTTGGGATTCTATATGCTCACGTTTGAAGCCATATTGACCTGATCGGCAAAAATGAGTTAGTTTGGGGTTGGTGAGGCAATCGACGGAGTTCTAAGGCGATACTTACACAATGGAAAGCAGCGTCGCGATTATGGACGCGATGCCTGCAATCCACGTTGTTGTTGCTGCGAATTTCTGCCCCGTGCCCCCCGACATCTCCATGTGTGGCTGTCTCTCGGACATCCTTGGTTGCTTGTAGAAAACCGGCGATGCTAGGGCATCGTTCTTCTGGTGAGATGCCAACGCGCGTCGATGCGTCGCGCCAAAAGTGGTGATGACGATGGGGAGTTTGGAGCTGGGGGCGGGTGACGTTCCCCACTCACCACAGCCGTCATTTAGCGACCGGGGAGGTACAAAATACTTGTACCACCCCTGTAGCGTGGGGTCGACGTTAGCGGCCCACATATGCTCAACGAACTGCTGCAAGTCTTTGGGCGCGGTGACGACCGACGCGACAGGGAGCAACTGCATTCGACAGCTCCAAGTTGGTGAGCTCCCAAGTCACGAAACACTCGACAAACAAGTCCTCTGACACCCGTTTGACGACATCCTGCGATAACACATTTCGGGTGAACGTCGATTTCCAATTGCTTTGCCTCTTATGATATAAACTGTCACTTGCGCTAGAGGACGACGGAATGGAGGATCGCGCAGCTCGAAATACTGGTGAACCATAGCGACAGCAGCGCGCTGCGGAGGATTGGACAGCTCACCATGTCAACAAGCAATGCTGGCACTCCTTTGGATAATGGGCCGGAGTTTAACAGGTAGTCACCACAATAGGCCGCCGTTACGAGGTTCTTGTCAGCGCTGACATTCTTTCGCAGTCTATTCCTCGGGTCGTTGATAGGATGCGGCGTCTTGTGAGTTCGATTTGGGATACCCTTATATGATCTTTTGGTGCTAACAGGCCAAGGTCTGTGGTGTTCCTACTCTACTTCAACCGAGTGTTTGCGTCAGTCGTTTCCTGGGGAATCCGGACATGGACGTGGCACCAATACCGAGTCTACATCGATATCCAGGCCCTACAAATATCCTTGCTCGCGGGGCGCGTCTTCTTCACGGGCCTTCGATACCACGGCAATAATGAAACGATATTCGTACAGAATGGCTACATCACCTGGGCATATTGGCTGCGCAGGGTGCGCGAGGTGAACATTGAGAAGGGGAGAGCCGCTCGAGAAAATGCCGATGCAGCGACAGAGGAAGCTACGGCCAAACTTCCCTGTCGCATCAACGTTTCTTTGCTTGGCCTAGAGTGGTTTATATACAATCGAACCCCGGCCTACGACTCGATTTTAGCTGGCCTGACAGAACCGGAGGCTGCGGCAGATGCGGCAGATGACGAAAAGAACGCAGGGACCCCCCAGGGACTGAGAAGGAGACATTCGAGGGGGTTAGAGCCATCTGAGAACGACGGGGCCGGTCTTTCTTCCAGCCAGTTCGGCAAAGCGGGCGTTGGGCTTGACGAGGGAGACGCCGCGCCAGACGGTAGGAATCGCAGACGATCTTCGACTATTCGCTCTTCCAGCTCAGACGACAGCAACCCCGAAGCCGGCTCTCCCGGAGACTTGGATGGCTTGCCGTTGTTGTTACAGTTGTATCCAGTCCATCTGTACTGCGATACGGCTGCGGTGGTGGCGGGAAATGAGAACACCAAGTCTGTGCTCATCGTCAAAGCGAAGTCGTTCAGCGGAGAGATAGATGCATCGGAGACTGAAACGCCGGACCCATATCGACAGTTCTACCGACTCAAGTTTGAGCACCCTGTTGTCGAAATGAGGGAGAACCAAGATTTCAGGGAAGAGCAAGCTGATCGGGCGACGCGGGACAAGCACGCCTCCTCGGGTGCGGCCCCTCCACAGCCGCGGTCCTTTTTGCATCAGCAAAAACGTAGAGCCCTCGGCAAGCTTCGAGACTTGGTCCCTTACTGGCAAAGATCAGTAGAGTCCATTTCCGTCAGCTCCAGCAGGGGCATTGGGACTGCCGCCAGTCAAATACCGGGCTCTAGTCACTGGCAAGGGCTCTCTCGCTACTTGTATGACGATGCGGATGACTCCAAGGCCAGATGGGCCTCCTCGGAGTATGCCGCAGTCCCGACAATTCTCGACAGCCCCGAAGCCACATTGACAATCTTTTGGGATATGGTTGCCAAGGTCTGTGAGAACCCGGGATCGTCGGAGGACAAGGCCTCCGATGTTGCGTCCAACATCAATGGTGACGAGCCTCCCGCCTGGGCTATCAACCTGTCGATCAAAGGCGGCTCGGTCAACTACGGTCCCTGGGCAGACAGACAGAGGGCAGAGCTGCAACGGATGTTTGCGCCCAGCCTCTGCAAAGACGCTGTCCCAGCAGCCCGCCTGCCTGTTGGCGCATGGCGTGTGCCGACCCAGTTCAAGCTCTATGTGGAGCTTGAAGAAGTTCTCAATGTTCGCATCCCCATCAGAGAAGAATCCAAAAATTGGAGGTGGAAAGGCAAGGAGCCTGGTCTGAAAGAGGGCGGTGCTCGCGGCGGGCGCAAATCCAGGGGCAAATCCAAGAAGACAGGCAAGCCCGCAACGGCACACCAAAGACCTTACGGGTGGCTCGATATCAAGGTCGCCGCCAATGCAACAATTTCATACTCGATGGACATGCTGGCCAATGCCTCGGGATACACAAACACCCTTAAACTGGACTTGCCCACCACCGAGATATCGAGCAGTCTCAATCATGAACTGCTCTGGAGATCTGGCCGGCAGAGGATATCTTGCGATCTCTCGAATCCTCTGAAATGGAACACTCTCCGACAATGGCACTTCAATGTTCACAGCGAGGATTTGGAGCTCTTCCTCCTCCGCGATCACGTTTTTCTGCTGATAGACTTGATGGACGACTGGGCAAGCGGCCCTCCAACAGATTACCTGGTATTCACCCCATTCAAGTACCACCTGAATCTCCAGCTGCACAATGTCCGTCTTTACCTCAACGTCAACGATGCCAATATCGTGGACAACCCCACGGACATGGAAGACAACTCGTATATCATCATTGCCAGCCCTCTGCTGCAGGCGACAACATGCATCCCAATTGATAAGTATCGACCGAGCAGGAACACTATTCCATTCGATATCCGAGCAGAAACTGCATCTGTCGACCTCCATGTCCCACCTTGGAATACACAAGCAGCATTTTTGGCCTCCAAAGAGATAGCCCACCTAGAAAACTTGGCTGTGGACGGCAGCTACAACTACAATGCGACAACATCGCCAGCCAACACAGATACTCTCATACTAAATGTAAGCGGGCAATCCCCGACCGCTCATGTCTACGGCTTTATTGTGCGGTACTTCTTGAAAATAAAGGATAACTACTTTGGCGACGACATCCACTTCAAGACGCTGGAGGAGTACCAAGATATACTGCGTCTCAAAGAGACCAGCCCCGAGGGCGAGGCAGCCAACAAGCAACCCCACAAGAAGTCGAATGACCTTGATGTCATTCTCAGTATCAGAGCAGACGATCCCAAGATCCTACTTCCGGCCAATCTCTACTCCTCCCAACGCCACGTCCAGATCGACACGGCAAGTCTTTCACTTGACCTCCGATTCACGAATTACTACATGGACATGGATTTGGTTGTTGCTCCGCTGAACATGTCTCTTGGGAACCTCGAGGCCGGTGCAGAGACCCCAATCACATCTACTTCGAGCACACAGCTGTTTGTGGACGGTCTCAACATCTATGGCCATCGTCTCTTTGGCTTACCACCAACAGAGCCAACTTACCTCTGCAACTGGGACATCACCGCTGGAGCGGTTTCTGGCGAGTGCTCTGCCGAGTTTCTAACTACACTCATGAGCGGAGGGAAAGCGTTCGCTTTCTCCTTTGACGATGACGAAAACGCCTTGATCTCTCTGTCATCCATCGTCATGTACGACGTCACTTTTCTTCGCGCCGCGGTTCAGTCGGTTCGTCTATGGCTTCGCATTGACGAGGCTGCGTTTCTCGTCTCAACGGGGACAATCGAGGCAAACTACAACGACTGGGCAAGATCGCACTACTCGAGGCGAGCCGATATCAAGGTCCCCGAAATCAAGCTGTCCTGTGTGAATGCCGAATCTGCAGCGCGATACAAAGGTCGCTCCCAACATCCTGTTGAAACGGATGCTCTGGTGGAAACTAGCCTCCGCGTCGCCATCATAGGACGGAAGGTCAACTTCACAAACGAGAGAAAGCTGCAGCAAGAGTTAGTTCGTCGCGAAGATCAACGGACACACAGGACACCCTTCCTGCTTCTTCCCGACATCTTAGACGATGACTTCGTTCCGGATGTGCTAGATCCTCCTGCCCAGACCGTTCCCCCGATTCCCTTGCCTATCATGAAGGAGGATATCGAGGAGGACCAATCGTCTTTGAACTCCAGGGGAACATCAAGGCGCTCAAGGGGCCTGCGTCACAAGAGCTCATTCTTGTCGCTCTCAAGCTCTGACACAAGTAGCATCCTCAAACCGTTTAGTTCAAAGCGGTCAAGTGGGAAATCCAGGCTCGGCGAACGTCTCCATCCTCTCAGTTCCCTGGAGCAGGGTGGCAATAGAGCCCATGCCCGGGAACTCTCCGTGTCCACCCGTCATTCGGCTTTTTACAGCGCGGCTGGGGATTATTCAGACCGTCAGGATGTGTCCCACAACACCGTTGCTTTCTCAAGTCCCTACTTTGCCCCTTACTTTCCCCTTGAAAATACAAGGCCGAGCCATAGAGACGCCATGGCGCACAGCATTGAGGAAGACGCAATGGAGGCAGACGACGAAAACATCTCTCACTTCGAACTCAGTGATGTCGATCCGCATCTGCTCGACGAGGAGTGTGCATACTCAAGTATAATCCTCGAGGCACCCTCGGGGCTGACCGCATTTTGCAACCCGACGTCTATGCGTCAGGTTGTAGCCCTGTTGTCCGCCCTTCAACCCACAGACCCTGAGAACATTCTGGACTCTATCCAAGTTGATGCCATGAAGGAGATCTTTGGGAGTCAAAAGGAGCAGAAGATGAAAGGCCAGATCCAAGACATTCTGGTGGGGATACCACGGGTCAACGTACGTTTTGTGAACGCCGACTCGACCACTTTTGAGCCCCCCGCTGGAGAGCAGGACCAGTTCGACATGAGCCTCGAAAGACTTGTACTTGCGTCGAGGTCCGAGACAAAGTGGAGCGAGTCCATCAAGCCCGAATGGAAAGAGTCCCGTAGCTCTTTGCATTTGAGACTGAACGCGGTAGAGCTGTCGGCTGTCGAACGGAACAACGGCCTGGACGATCCGCAAGCGGTAGCTTTGGCTCAAGTTCAAAATGTCATGGCTTCAATGGGGAGCAAAGGCATGAGCTATCTTGATGTAGAGGTTGGGAACATCCAGGGCAATGCGTCTTCCCAGAAAATTGAGTACTTCGCATCACTGGTTCACCGCACCAGCGTTCTGGGATCCGAACTCGGCGCCTTATTCGCCGAGGCATCGCGACAAGAGACGCTGAGGGTGCAGAGCCTCGTGCAGCGGCTTGTTGAAGACGGTCAAGGAGCTCCAGATCCGTCCGTTTTGGTTCGCCCTTCGGCTGTTCTCCGCTCTGCCTCTCAGCACCTTCGTACCTACGACTCCTGGAAGCTCGCAATGCGTCTTCGCCAGATCTGGGCTGTTCAGCCGCCTACGGAAAAGGAGCAGTCCAGGCTCAGCTGCCTTGACGTGTCCCAAAATATAGAGCCCGGGCCCGTCAGGGAGAAGGTCGTCGCAGCATTCCATAAGTGGCGAAGCTGGGACTTGGAGAACCTTGAAGACAGCGCGCTCTTGAACTTGGTCTTTGGTCCGTCGTCGACCAGGTTTAAATCGCCTGCTTCCAAACCGACTCTTGCCGTCGTGCGACTCAAGCGCTTCCAACTCGCGCTCGATCCTGGGCCGAAACAGAACGAAATCAGCTTCTTGGACGTCACTGGAAGGCTTGAAAGCAAAGTGGGGGGCTTGGACAAGCATGCCCCTGAAGGGGGAGGCGAGCCGACGCCAGAGATTGTAATGACGCTGAACTGTGCCGAAGCCGCTGTCAATCTCAACTGGGAGCTCTGTGAGATGGCGGGCGATGTCATCCGGATGATCAAGAGAATGGGATCCCCGCCGACGCCAAAACCTGAACCAGCTGCGATCTCACCGGTCTTGAGGAAGAGTCGAGAGCGGACAGTTCACTGCGTCTTATCTCTTGGCCATGGCTCAGTAACACTTGAGGCAATCAACATCCACGCTACCACCTCCGGACACGGAATTAAAGCCTCACTGCTGGCCAGGCAAGGAGCGGGCAATCTGGTGGCCTCCAATCTGATTCTCAGTTGCGACACAATCAACTCGAGCCTACGAAGTCACTCCCAGAGTCTTGCCAAGTTTGTCATGGAGAGTCCAAGCATTTTCTTCTCGCACGAATTGCAAACAACGGACACCACCGATTCTCATACCATCAAAACAACGGCTAGCAGCAGATATCTAAGCCTTGTTGTCAAACAGGACCCAATCAATTTGGCGGAGGTCCTAGATCTCGTGGTACAAGACGAAGTCGCCCAACTCTACAGGCTGAAGAATCAGCTCCCGGCATCCCCCAGAGCACATTCTCCAGGTAAAAGAAAGATCGTGGAGCGGCTGTCAGCCTTCAGGGTCAATGTTGCCATGTTCATGGACGAGTACACGGTCAGTGTGCCGCTGCTCCGTACGCTAACATACACGGTCAACGGGACCGTCTCCAGAGCGGCCATGGCAGCCAACTTTGGAAGAGAGATCATCTTTGACTTCGACATCAAGGAAAACTCGCACGAGATGCAGATCAAGGTGGACAACGTCGCCAGGAGCATTTCACTCCTTCAGATCCCTCCCACGAACGGGAGGATCCGGAGCCACATGGACCGTGGGGAGCACTCTGTCAGCGTGTTTGCCTCTCTCGAGCTGGTGCAGTTGGATGCTTCGGCGGTCTATAGCCTGCTTACCGCGCTGAACCGGCCAGAGATCTCAAATGTCATCAACGAGCTTCAGCAACAGGTGAAGCTGATAGAAGAACATCTCGGCGACATTGACGGCGACATTGACGGCGAGCAACGTCCAGTAGTAGCCTCTCGAGCGCGAGCCAAAGACTCAACGGTTCTCGCCTACACTGTGAACCTGACTTTCGCTGGGTTCGAAGTCTTTGGAAACAGCCCCTTGAAGTCTGACGAGGCGCCCCTCGCCCACGTCTTGTTTGCGCTCGACAGCATCCACCTTAGGATTGCCAACCGACTTGAGCAGCATGGTCCAGTGCTCGTTTACCCAGAGCTCCATGCCAACCTTCGTCACATTGCCTTCGAGATAAGCAAGGGCACAGCAGAAGCCATGCATTCGTGTGGCAACCTCGCGTTCGGCGCCCTGGTCACTGCATCGTCTCGGCCAGGCGACGACGGGAAGGACAGGAGGTTCTTCGATGTTAAGAGCGACGCTTTCGAGGTTAACTTGTCGCCTGTGACGGTCTCGACCGTTGTGGACGTCCTTGGCTATATGGGTGACAAAATCAAGGATCTCGACACATCCCGGGAGCTCGAATATCTGAGGAAACTGCGGCAGTCCAAGCCGCGGATCGCCATCAACGATGCAGAGCAGGAAGAAGAGGCAGATATCATTGACCAGTTCTTCTCTTCCATCACGTACACGTTTGAGATTTGCGATATCCAACTTGCGTGGCTGGTCAACAGGCGAGACGAAGAACCGAGCCCAGGCAAGGAGGATTTGGTGCTGTCCCTGCAGAGAATCGAGTTCGGCACACGGACAAGGAATTCAGCGAGGCTGACGATTGAGAACCTCCAACTCCAGATGGTCCCCCCGTTGCATGATAAGGGGCTCCGATCAGCCAACTCGGCCCTTCTGCCCGAGGTTATATTCCAAATCGCCTACGTGTCCACGTCAGAAGCTCGCCGACTAGCATTCCAGGCCGTGGGCAAGTCGGTCGATATCCGACTCACCTCGGGCTTCATTATTCCCGCTGCGAACCTCAGCGATTCCCTGACTTTGTCCCTCAAGAACGCCCAACAAGCTTCTCAGAACTGGATCCCTGTTTCCCCTGTCGCTGCCGCAGACTCTGCAACAACTACTCAAGAAAAGATACCCGAGGTTCGACAGGGCAGCATACTGGGGACTAGGAGACTGGAATCTCTGCTCATTGATGCGGACTTTGCCGGCGCCGTTGTCTATTTGACGGGCAAAAAGGCAGCGGACGACGCGCCGTCCTTCTACCCACCAGGCGTACCTAGCAAACGAGGTCAGTTTGGCCAGGAAGAGTCGGTGAGCAGCACCGCCCTGAGGTCGCCCGGGCTTGCGCTCAAGGTAGAGTTCCGCGACGATGGGAAGGAGGATCCCTCTCTTTACGGCGAGGTCAAGATTGACGCGTCAAGCAACATCCTGTACCCATCTGTCGTTCCCTTGATTGTCGACATTAGCAACAGCATCAAGGCCGTGGTCAGCAGCCGCGACGACGAATCGAAACCAACCGTCCAACCGCAAGATGTAGCGCCGAAACCAAAGGGACCAGAAGAAGACAATATCCTAGCAGCCGACCCCACGGCAGTATTGGGCCGCATGAAGCTGAACCTTGGGCTGCGAATTCGCAAACAAGAGTTCTCACTGAGCTGCCAGCCCATCGCGCGAGTTGCGGCGACGGCCAGCTTTGAGGATGTCTACTTCACGGCGAATACGGTTCGCTCGATTGACCAGGGCAATTTCTTCGCTATCTCAGGGGCATTCACCAACTTGCAGGCATCCGTCCAGCACGTCTATTCCAGAGAGTCAACTGGCAGCTTCAAGGTTGATTCCATCGTGGTGTCGCTCATGAACAGCAAGCACGTGAGCGGCACCAACGGCGTGTTTGCCATCCTCAAGGTCAGCCCGATGGAGGTATCTGTCAATGCGAAGCAGCTGCAAGATTTTATGCTATTCCGCGAGATCTGGCTGCCCCGGGACATCACAGAAACCGGTGCAGGCACCGTACCGAAGCTCGCCACTGAGACATCACAGGGCCGTCTCGTGCAGCGATACCAGCAGGTGGCCGCCACGGCAGCGTTCCCTTGGACAGCCAGCATCTCCATCTCAGCTCTCAAGATCGATGTAGACCTTGGCCAGGCGCTGGGCAAGGCCAGCTTCGCAATCACCGAGTTCTGGGTCTCCTCCAAGAAGACGTCAGACTGGGAACAAAATCTCTGCCTCGGCTTCAAAATGATTGGCGTGGAGAGCACCGGTCGCATGAGTGGCTTTGTAGCCCTGCAGGACTTCAAACTGCGAAGTTCAATCATGTGGCCAGAGCGAGAACAGGCCCTCAACGAGACGCCCATGATCCAGGCCTCTGTGGGCTTCAGCCAGTTCAGAGTCAAGGCAGCATTCGACTACCAGGCCTTCCTCGTTGCCGACATCACCTCCTTGGAGTTTCTAATGTACAATGTCCGGCGCAGTCGAGCCGGGAGTGGTGATCGCCTCGTCGCCATCTTCGACGGCGAAGCAGTCCAGGTGTTCGGGACGACCACCTCGGCTGCGCAGGCCGTGGCCCTCTACCAGGCCTTCCAGCGTCTGGTACAAGAGCGTAAAGCCAACTTTGAGTCCTCGCTCAAGGAGATTGAGAAGTTTATGAAGCGCAAATCCGTCTCGGCGCCAGCGGTTATCCAGCGCCTTAGCATCGCCAAGACACCGCCAGGGGACGACACACTTCTCAAATCACCCATCTCACTCGACACAGACGTTGTGGTCACTCTCAAGGCGCTCAATCTCGGCGTCTTCCCGAGCACATTCTCGGACCACCAGGTCTTCAAGATGGAGGCTCTCAACGCCCAAGCGCGCTTCGCCGCCAGCGTCGTTGACGCACGCATCCACAGCATCCTCGGCCTCACCCTGGGCCAGCTGCGCATCGGTCTGGCCGGTGTCAGATCAGCGGGCGCGCCAAAGACAGTCAGCGAGCTGTCGGTCGAAGACGTGGTACAAAGCGCGACGGGGTCCCGCGGTGGCACCATCCTCAAGGTGCCACAGGTAGAGGCCGTGATGCAGACGTGGCAGCGCCCAGACTCCAAGCACATTGACTACATCTTCAAGAGCGCATTCGAAGGCAAGGTTGAGGTCGGGTGGAACTACAGCCGCATCAGCTACATTCGCGGCATGTGGGGGAACCACGCCAAGGCCCTCGCGCAGACGTGGGGGAGGGAGCTGCCGCCGGTTACGGCCATTCGTGTCACGGGCGTGCCGGAGAGTCCGGGAGAGGAAAAGAAGGCGAAGGAGGCGGGCGTGGCAGGGGCGGGAGAGGCGGCCAAGATCACGGCCGAGGTCAAGGTGCCGGTGAGCAAGTACGAGTACACGGCGTTGGAACCGCCGGTGATTGAGACGCCGCAGCTGCGGGACATGGGCGAGGCGACGCCACCGTTGGAGTGGATTGGGTTGAACAGGGACCGGTTGCCGAATCTGACGCATCAGATTGTCATTGTGAGTTTGCTGGAACTCGCGGGGGAGGTTGAGGATGCGTATTCCAAGATTCTGGGGAGCTCTTAGGGGTTGTGAGTTGGACACGGAGCAAATGGAGCAGGGTTATGGTATACATAGTTGAGAGCGCAGATGGAGAAGCGCTAGTATACATAGGTGAGATGACGGGTAATGGTAATGCAGTCATGAGTTTTATGCAGTTGGGGATGTGTTTGGTGAAGATGATAGGTTGGAACACAAAGCACTCTCAACGTTCTGGGCGTGGTCTAGACCTGGGTGGGAAACCCGCTGAAGCGATGGAATGGTGAGGTATTGTCACACGGCGGTATCAGGTGTATTCTAGAAGGCCCATCCGATATTGTGAATCTCTTTCACCCTATTCCACACTTGTTGACCTTCAGGAACAAAACACAGGCCCATGTCGCCGGCCCGATGCAAACACAAACTGATCTAAGCCCGTACAGCATAGCAGGTTTAACCAGAACCCTATTCCACGTACTCATTTCTGGATTCAAAGACTCGTCGACCACCGAGAATCCTTCTTCAGAAGATCAAGCACGTGGAATTGGGTTCAAATTGAACCTGGTATGCTGTACGGATCTCGGATTGGTTGTATTGACATCACGCTGGTGACGCCGGCACGTGCTATGTCCCGGGGAGGCCTCGGTTGTCAAGGATTACGCCACATCTGTTGGTTTGCGAAGTGAGAAATATCAGCGCATCAGCGTGGTGACCGCTGTTGGGAGGAACAAAGATCGTGCCCGTGCTACTCCCAGCAGCTTGGATCCAGATCGCACATTTGCCACGAAGCTGCGGGGTAACGTCAAGCGCGAGTCACAGGTGCTTTGCTTCACGCTGATAATCCGAACATGCTGTGGCAGGGACGCTTTGTCCTCCTGTCTTGGCCAGGGCGAATGACGCGGAGGCCTCTTGTGTATACCCCGCTGAGGGGGGAACAATCCGATACCCTTATCTTTCAGCTTGTCCGGGATCACGCCTGGGGCCTAGTTTGGCTCGGGGTAACGTGTTGGTGTGCGCCATACAAATCCAGGAAGCTGTGGGCAATTCTACCTCCGAATTTACCCTGGTTTTCGCCTTTTCGCCCGCCGTAATCCTTGGCATGTACACCCCCGGGCGCGCCACTGGCCAGGGCCATTAAACCCCCTGAACGACCCGCAAACACAACAAGTTTTCGACTACAGCCCCAGAGTAGGGGTCGACGGGGGTGCTTCGTGTGCGATAACGTATAACCCTAACCCTGAAAAAAATGCGATGCGCTGAGGTGCGCGGAATTGGGCCTGTATACGCCCCCGGAGCGATTATTTTCAGTGCGCGAAAACGCCCCTATAATACAGGGAGCACCCACTATAATTACAGTGGGTTATGCCCTGTAATACAGTGGCTATTACAGGGCTCGCTCTTCGTGTGGCTCGTGCGCGCAGGTGGCTGCAGTACATCCGACCCCCTTGCACACAACAATGTACCCCTCTTGGCAAGGCCTTCGCGCGCGTGACTTGTACCGAGCCAACAGCTGGCTCGAACCAAACTGGGCCTGGGTCAAAATTCTGCTGTGTCTGCGTTTGTGTGCGTTGTCGGGTTTCTCGGTCCTGAGGTGTGAGGCGAGCTGTGGTCGTGGTGAGCTGCGTGCTGTCGTGGTGATCTGGCAGGGGTGTGGGCTTGGCAAATCTGGAAATAGGAAACAAGCATCGTGGCGTTGGGTAAGCGACTTGGCGAAAGCTTGGCTTTGGGGGCGGGATGGGGACGAAGACGACAGAACATCGTTCTGGAAGATGAGGCAGGAGGGGGCGGTTTGGTTTCACCGTTCCTGGCTACTCCCGGCTTGCGAGGGGGGTTGGTTTGGGAGTTGGAGTTGACGTCATTTGGGTGTTGCTCTAGCTTCTGGTCCGGCTGTGACCTGCTGTACGGATCTGTAAACGGGGAGGTGTTCTGGGTTTCTGGGAAGACGTTGGAAACTAGAGCTGTAGTGCTGCTGTAGCTTGTGTGGAGAGGCGTGGTGAATTTCTTGCGATCCGTACCGTATGTACCCTGTGTTGCTCAGAACCGGTCACCGGCTTCTCACGCTCCGCAGTAGGCGATTGTAGACGAGGCAACTACGGACGCGATCGGTCTTTCCTCTGATCGCATGTTTACCCGCCCCACCAAAGTCGATTGGGACAATTCAACTCAACGCAAACATGAACAGATTGCGTGGGCAGAGCAGATGCCGACCTAGGATATAAAACTGCACACTACGCCTTGTGCCCCTTCATTTTGGCTCTCCCTTGGCCCTATCTGCTCTTCAGTTATCGTCACCCTCCCACCTCTGATACCTAGTTCAATCTCCCAAGCGTAGCACATATCCCGCCTTCCTATTTTGCACACCTACTTCAGCAGTCAAAACTTGGACCCGAAGCAGCGCAAAACTGTTGAGGCGCCTCCTCAGCTCCAAGACCCTGCCCGGCGCTACGCACCGCTACATCATCGTGGCGCGTACGGCATAGATACCTACCGCATGGTCTCTGCCAACGGTGAACTCCACTTTGGCGCTACCACGCCGGTCCCTGTACCTCCCCTGGTTTGCTCTTTAGCTTTCCTAGAGCGTTGCCTTTCGCAAGCTCGACACCATGTCCTGTACGTTGAAACCGCCGTGCATAAGCTAACGAACCCTCTTCCTCCCGATTCACACATTACCCCCATTTCTTTTCACATCGCCCATACCCTGGCCTCGTTCCGGTTGTTGGTTTATCATGTTCATACTTCGTCGGTCTCACACGTTCGCTCTACTACCACATCCATCATGCTACCACATCCATCATGGATAGTCGGCCGTTTTGAGTGCTGACTGATGGCTCGTCGAAACGCCACACCGTTTGACTTTATACCTCTCCTCTAACCATGGCATCTGCAGTCAACAATTTCCAGACCAGGCGAGCTGCGTACACGGCCAGTCGCAGCAACGGCGAGTCTGGGTGGAAGAGCTTCTTTCACAACATCATGGGCGCCAGACCATATCCAGATCCTTGGAACGAAATAGAGTCCCAGCGCGCTACTGCTGACAGTGGGGTGGAATCCACAGACCACCATTCCCCTACAAGCTGCAGCCCCGGGCCTAGCAGGGAAACCGGGACAGACAATGGCACCGGTGTTGGAGGTGACGGAGTTCGCCGGCGGCTCACCAGGCACTCGAGTTCACTGCACAGTGCGGAGCAGCGGGAATCCGGCGGCAAGGAGAGGAAGCAGAGAACCTTCTTCAAGCATATTGAACCAAAGGAGCCGTTTACCGCTCGGAACCAGATACAGCGGACGCTGTTTGGTTCATGGATCAACGTTCTTCTCATTGCGGCCCCGGCTGGAATTGCCATCAACTACATCCACTCTGTCAGTCGCGTGGCTGTGTTTGTCGTCAACTTCATTGCCATTGTTCCGCTGGCGGCCATGCTCAGCTTTGCTACTGAGGAGATCGCACTGAGGACCGGTGAGACGCTTGGTGGTCTCCTCAACGCCACTTTTGGGTATGTTTTGTGAAACATGGGTCTCCGGATGTCTTCTAACTTGGGTTCTCTTAGCAACGCTGTCGAGCTGATAGTAGCTATTATTGCGCTTGCCCATGGTGAGGTGGTAATCGTCCAAACGTCCCTCATTGGTAGCATTCTCTCCAACTTGTTGCTCGTCTTGGGGATGTGCTTCTTCTTTGGAGGTCTGCGCCGACGAGAACAATTCTTCAATACCACTGTCGCCCAAACATCTGCGAGTCTGCTAGCCCTTGCCGTTGCCGCCGTCATCGTTCCGACGGTATTCGACATATCAAGCAACACACCGCAAAGCGATGTCGCCAGGCTCTCGCGGGGCACCTCACTCATCCTCCTCTTCGTCTACGCTGGGTATCTCTTATTCCAACTCAAGACACACTCGAGCGTTTTCGCCGAAGAGAGTCAAAAGGTTGAGGCAAAGCCGTTTAAGCGGTCCATGAACGGCTTGAAGCAAGGCGCTATCGCGCAGGGGTTCGTGACCAGTGCGGGAATCATGGGAGGGCACGCTCTCAGTCAATATCGAACTGGAAACGAAAAGCTGCACGAACTGATTACCACCCCTCCCAAGAAGGAGGAGGAGGATGAAGTAGAAGAGCCGCAGCTTCACTTTACCGTCGCCGTCCTTACTCTCTTAATTTCTACCGTCATCATCGCCTTCTGCGCAGAATTCATGGTCGACGGCATCAGCGCAATCACAGAGGGCGGTGGTGTGAGTGAGGAGTTTGTCGGTCTCATCCTGCTCCCCATCGTCGGCAACGCCGCCGAGCACGCGACTGCGGTGACAGTCGCGATCAAGGACAAAATGGACCTTGCTATTGGTGTTGCTGTGGGCTCGTCCATGCAGGTCGCCCTCTTCGTCATCCCCCTTCTCGTCGTAATCGGCTGGGGCATGGATGTGGACGCCATGGGCCTGTCATTCGACCCCTTCCAGGTCGCCGTGCTCTTTGTAGCCGTGCTCCTGGTAAATTACCTCATCGCAGATGGCAAGAGTCACTGGCTCGAGGGAATGCTGTTGATATGTCTGTACTGCATCATCGCTGTTTGTGCTTGGTGTAAGTCTGACTCTTCCGACCTATCAAGTAGTGTGACTTACGTGTATGATGCGATTAGGGTATCCCACCGACCATCCTACTGGAGCAGCAGAATAAACAGCAAACTCCCGCCCTAGTCTGAAACCCAGGACAAGGCCGGTCAACATCCAGGCACAACGTCACTTGTTCGGGTAACGGTTTGGCCCCCTGTACATCTTGTCGTCCCTGCTAGCGCCGGCATATTCTGGCTTGACGCTGCATACATCGCAAAGGCGCCGGCTGGTGTTTTTTTGTTGCATTGCTTTGGTGTTGGCTTCAAGTTTACTTGTCTAAGAAGCATGCCTGGATTTGCTTTGCATTGTTACTCGATGGCTTCTATGGGTATTTACACTAGGCGCGAACTGTCTGATCGCGGAGTTATGTAGTTAGCAAAGTCGATGAGTTTGCAAAGTCATCATGGTACCTAATCTTGTGGTATGAGGCAAGCCAAAGTGGGCGCCCCTAATATGGAGAATACCGACTTCATAATATGTGAACAAAGATGACGGATATGACTGAGTCCAATCCCGAGGAGAGAAAGTATAGCGGCGTTCAGTTATCATAACTCGAATGAGCCGCAAGCGCAGAATACGAGCAATATTGTCAAGGCCTTACCGGACTAAATGGCACCAAGGATATCAAGTTCACCAAGTTGATTCTCGACGTTGTGAGCGAGCCAGCACGAGGAGGAATTTTCCAGCACCTGGCATCCATTACCCATATGTATCCAATCACATCTTTCCCACATATTCCTACATACATACAAGCTCCCCTATTTTTCCTCCCGAAAAGGAGAAGAGGGCAATCTACACGACGATTGACGTCTGTTCCGTTGTCCAAAACTTATCTCGGCTTGTGTTCCAGATCCAAACACAACACAAACTCATTTTAGCTTTTAAGTTCGCCCCCCTTGGCTTACTGCGCAACAATAGAAGGCGGCTGCTCTCCCTCAGGAATTCCAGGCTCTACATAGTTTCTCCACTCAGACACTCTATTCAACCCCCGTCCGGGCCCTCCTAACCCGGCTAGTATCGATGGCCGTGGTAGCTCGTGTCCGTGAACCCGCGTGGCCTGTGGGGGACGCCTGCGAACGTGGGGGGCATGTGGTGACCCGCCGCCCATATTGAAGGCGTTGGCCGCGGCCTCTTGTTGCTCGTAGAATCTCGTCAGCCCACTGCCTGACGCTATATGGCGTTCCGAAGATCTGGGTGCCCCTCTGTGGGGTGCTGGGGATGCATATACCTCCTCCTCCATCATGTGCCTCCGCATTATGGGTGTTGCCGCGGGTGGCGGCACCGGTGCCATCGGCATCGGGGGTCCCATAGTGTGCTGGGTGGGCGCATAAGAAGGCGGTGGCGGCGGCGGAGCCATCATCATCATGGGCGCCAGGTGCCCTACGGGTCCAACAGGCGCGAGGGCACCGCCCATCATGACCGGTGAGTTCTGTCTGGTGTCGGAGTTGAATCGCCCGGCAAGGCGCCTCTCCATTGAGGTGTCTCGTCGTTGGTCCGGGCTGTGAGCTCGCCTTCGGTCGGGCGTCTGAGCTCGGCTTCTGGCGGGGGTGTGGGATCGGCGCCGATCGGGAGATGGTGACCTGTGGGTCCCGGGTGGTGAAGGAGCTCGCCGGGTGCCGGCGTGGGAGGGGGCGTACCGGGATGGGGGCGCAGACGGGGCGCGGCGTGAGGGGGGAGCTGAGGGAGCACGACGAGATGCAGGTGGGGATGGTGCTCGTCGGGAGGCCGGCGGGGACGGGGCTCGGCGCGTCTCCGGGGGTGAGGGGGCGCGCGAGGGAACGCGTGACGCGGCCCGCGAAGCAGCCCTGGACGGGAACCGCGAGGGATTGCGGCGTGTCTCGACCGATGGGCTCCGTTCCCTTTCGGGTGAAGCATAGATCGGCCTTGCTAGCGAGCGAGCACGCCAAAGCTCCCTACCTTCTCTGTGAGGGGACTGAGCCCTCGATCGAGACCGCCATCTGCCGCGATCGGGTGATTGCGGACGGGAAGGCGCTTGCCAAGGCATTCCATCGGGCGACTGCGGTCGCGAGCGAGCATACCATCTCTCCTGCTCTGGAGACATAGGTTCCGACGGCGCGTGCCACGTCTCGGGGGAGGCGTACCGCCTGCCTCGAGGGCGACCGTAGTCCATGCCGGGACTGGGTGCCTCGAACGCAGATTGCGGAGGCGGCGGGACCATGGGGTAGTGCATCTGCGTCGACGGCGGCGGCACAATAACCGTTGCCGGTCGGCGGCGGTACTCATCGCCGGGCCGTCGAGATTGGGAAGGGGTGTAACGGGGAGGATCAATGGCTCGCGGGTCGTTGGCTCGATGGATCCTTTCCCTGCCACGGCCATCGTCCCGGTCGGGAGCATCGTATTCGGTGAAGGCCCGCTGCCTGGGAGCAGGCTTCTGCGCATCTCGTCGTTTCTGCAAACGGTGCAGCATCATCTCTTCTTCGTAGCTGGAAGGGCGAGGTCGGACGGAACCCGTCAGGGGGGGAGGGCCGGTGTCGGACCGGAAGTCCCGAGGCGACGAAGGAGCTTCAAAGCGCCTCGGGGCATCAAAGCCGCGGGGTATGGCGAAGGGGTTCGGTCTGGGGTCCATCGCCACGTCCATGTAGTCATCCGGCTCGTTGTCCAGTCCATCGCTGAACCAGGGGCAATCACACGACTTCCACTTCGACCCGCAGGCCATACAAAACTCACCCCCGCAGCGGCTGCTTGGGCACCAGTGGTTAATAAGGGCTGGAGCGGAAGCACGGCGGGCGGCACGCAAGGGTCCATACCAGGTCATGTGATTGCAGCCTTCCTTGAGCTCAACTACGGCATTGCATCGGTGGCAGCGTTGCCATCCCTCCTGGCGGGCTTGCTCGAGAAACCGGTCCGTCTCCACGTCGCGGGGGCAGGCCCGGGGATAGTGCCATCGGCCGTTGCAGGCACAGCAGACCTTGGTCTTGCAGCGGCTGCACTTGCCGTGGTGGAAGCCGGCGTCCCTGCGGATGTTCTCGGGTCTAATCCACTCGCCACAGTGAGGCGTCGGACAATAGAGGCGATTCCGGGTCGAGTACTCGGCGAACTTGCGGTTCCACCTCCGTTTGAAGTCGCCGTCGAAAAGCCTCTCGACGTGCTCGAGGGGGATGTGGTCAGCGGTGCAGCATCGCGGGGGCATGTGCTGCGGGTCCGTGAGGGAAAGCGTAAAGTTTCGCTTCAGACATCGGTTGCACATGTGGTGGCCACACTTCAGCTTTACCGTTTCGTGGGCGGCTTTGTCGTCGTCCATACATACAACGCAGGAGACACTACACACGCAGTCAGCATGACGCTTGGCTGCAAGACGGGACACGGTGGTCACGAACGCTCGCGACGGTCCACCAGGCGCCGGCCCCGGAGGCGGGAAGCCGAACACGTTATCGTACGTGGAGCGCCTTGCGGACGACCCAAAGCTGTGGGACGAGGCCATATGAGACCCGCCCACAGTATGAGCTCTCCTGAGAGATGGGGGAGGCTTGTGTGCGAAGATTTCTTCCTCGTGATACATCCTTGACGGCCTAACAGGTGAATTAGCGCACCGGAATCTGGGGGAAGAGCTAGCCCGGGTGGACTGCATCGCATGACCCTACCTCTTGGCTCCGAAAGGGCCAGGCTCTTCGTCGATGATGACCTCCTCGAGGTATTCATCTCTTGGCCGCCGGTACTGGTCCCGTTTACTGGATGAGGGATGGGACCGGTGCGACGGTTGTCGAGACTGCTGGCGTGACGGCTGGCGCGACGGCGACCGGCGCCGCCCATAAGATGGAGCGTGTCTGGGTTCCCTCTCGTCGTCATCCGGCTCCTCGTATATGACCTCTCCCCTGTTCCTATTCAGGCGCTCGTGCATCACGCTGCGTGGTACAGGTGCCATATCAACCCCCTTGTGGGGCGGACGGATGACTTCTTCATCATCCGAGTCCATCGTCACCTCCGTTTCGTACTCGGACTCGGACACCGATGTTCTCGGTGACCGCCTCGACTCGGGTGTCGAGCGGTAGTGGCGGGCTGAATGCGGGCTGACATCGCGGCGGGATCTGCTCCGGCGGCTCTCCGGGCCCGATCTCGGGGGCGGCTCTTCGTCGTCTTCTTCCTCATACACGTAGGTCGGACGTCGGTGGTGGTGATCGGGCCTCCCCAGTCCGGGCGCTGGAGCGGTGGGCACACGCATGCTCATGGAGAGCGCTCGGGCGACGGCCACGGAAAAGTCGTCGGGGTCGGCCGAGGTTGTCGTTGCCGTTGCCGTTGCACAGCCTGTGCAGTGTTGACATTCGACGCTCGCCGTCCGACGTTTCGACGCGGGGTCTGGGGGGGCGTTGAGAGAGTGGGGTGTGTTATTGTTGTTGACGCTGGGGAAACGGCGGATGCAGGACGCTTTGACACCTGGAGACTCTATATCTCCATGACGTCCCCGGCGAGGCGGCGGAGTGGGTGCGTCGCTCGCTGCTCCAAGACCAATGAATTGCGACGAGGGCTTGCAATTTGGTGGTGCACTTCCTGCGTCCAGAGCTCGGGTGGTGTCTAGAGGGTGCCCCGACTGTTGTCTCGACAGCGGATTGGCCACTTAGTCAGCCTCGAGACCCAGACGAGGAGCTTTGTCTGGTCTGTTTGGCGTGTTTGGCTCCGCTGTCGATGCAGCGGCGATGCAGCGACGGGGGTTGAGAGACCGCCAGATGGTTGAGCGTGGTTGGCTCTGGCTGGTGTGGGTCGGCTGGTGGCTCAGTGATTGGGCGTAGCCGACGCCAGCAAACCCAGCGGGTATGCAGCGTGCTGGAACGGAGTGCCTTGGCTGGTCCTGCGGGAAAAACTCTGACAAGCCCAATAAATACCTGAACAGATCTATCCCCTACCTGAAATCTTGTGTTCAGCTAAGATCCCAAAAAACTTGGTTCGGGCACCGAGAGAGAATGAAGCCTGAGATGGGGAGAGCAGACTCCCTCGGCAGGCACGAGGGGGGAGCCGACGGAAGAGGAGAGCGAACTTGGAAGGGGCAAGCGCAAGCGGTGTCTTTCGTTCGGTGCTGCCTGCCTCGACTGAATCAAACCAGACGGCGCAAGCGCAAAGCCCAAGTCGGCAAAGCGATGGCTGGCTGGATGGGCTGATGCCTGCCCAAAAGCCTGAATGACTGTCTGATACTTTTTCAGACCATCTCAATGGCTCGGATGATGCCCCTGGTTCCTCGTCCCACCCCGAAAGCAGAGACAGCTCGACAAGAGCGCTTTTCTCGCTCCTTTCCATTGATCCCCCCGCTGCCCAGCTGACAGCATCGCGCGCCTTTTTCAAGCAGGCCACAACCCTGCCACCAGCCGACGCAGCAGGTGACAGCAGCAGCTACTGTCAGTATCCGAACTCCCTTCCCAATCCAAAACAATTTGGTGGTCCGACGACCGCACCCTATGACGCCTCACGTGATGGCCCGACGATCTGGGTGAGCACAAAGTCTTCGCATCATCTGGTCTGGAGACAGGCCGGGCGGATTTGCAGCAGAGCAACGCAGCGACCAGAGAGAGCTTGCCCCGCATTCGGTATAGGTGGAGCCCGAGGCGGCAGAGGGGTCGGCCCCACACCCACCCGGGACGCAGAACGCGGAGATCGGAACGGAAGCGGGAGGAACGGCGGTCTGTGGGGCAATGCAGGGGATAAGAGGGGCGGTCCTTGCACTTGGGGCGGCACATGCCGTTTTTCGAGAACATCCAAAGATCGGCGCTGTCTTGGTTGAAGGCTATCTCGATCTCGCGATCCCGAGCGACACCCAACTCCCGAAAATCGGTGACTCCAACCTTCTCTCAATCTCGTCTGCACGTGCCTTCCTGTCACCCCTCATCGGGCGCATGTCGTGCCTCCGATATGCAGCCCTCTTCGACAATGTGAGACAAGAATGCGCGGCGGCCACTTGGGGCGATGGAGTACCATGGATCATTTTATGTGCAGATTTTTCCAGCATAAATCGTTGTTTTTACACATCAAAGGCGCTCCGCATCGTCGTCTGGGTCGCAATGGAGAGTCGCGGGGAGACGTGTCGGCCCCGTGTAATACGGCCTTGGCACGGCTCGGACCGACCCCACAGAACGACAATTCGCGGCCGAGACCAAAGATTACGGAGTCGAGCGGCCACCGGCCAGCTGAAACGGGCCAGGAAGAAAAAAATCCCATAGGCCGTGAGGGATGTGATCAACTGTTACAAATTCCAGCACCATCCTAGGCTTGGTCCGGCGTAGTTGTGCGACGGCAGACATTTCTGACAACTATTTCGGACGGTGGAACCCCCCGGCCGCCGGTGAACGACCCGTTGACGTGTGTCAAGTTGAACTCGCGGCCCCGCCGACCACAACGGCAGATGGATTCAATGTAACGCCCGGGACTGAGGCGAGAGTCCCACAAGCGCTAATTACCTCTCACCCTTCCCTCCAAGTGACTACGACAAGTAGTATCGGCTTTGGAAGTGGACTAGCTGTGCACTCGGTTTGAAATGCCGAGGACCGCTTCTACATTATCCATCATCATGCACGCCACAATGCGGTATTTGCGACAACTGTCATGTAACGTGGAGGAAACCACGGAGGATGTCGGGACTTAGCATCCGCCAGACATTCACAGCTGCAACTCGTAGGGCCATTGGTGTCACCAAAAATACTATCGGTGTACAAATACCTCCAGTGTTTCACCACGTTATGCCAGGGCTATTGCAAGCTGCCGGGCACAGCAGCCTATGTCTCGGAAAGACGCACATTTCACATACAGCAGCTAGCACGTCCACTAGTTGCGGAAGAGTTGCCCCTTGAAGAAAGGCAGCATGAGCCCCTTTAACCGTGCAGAGCTTCATGGCGCGAACAGCAACGATCTACCTTGTTGAGTACGCATACCGAGGCATCAAGGTATCGAGAAAGGTAAAGGTCCCGTTGTCAACTCCACAGATGCTCGTGGCATTTCATGTCAACTCGCAGCCGAGCCCCACAGCCAAGTCGTCTGGCCGCGCCGTTTCCTCCTCCGTACCCCAGATACCAAGAAACCCCGTTTTGCTGGCCCGTTCCCTGTCCTAGCAGTTTACACAGTAATGTGTTAGTGTAAGGGGGGTGAGCGGATGGGTGCAAGGCATGGGGTCAACATACTCGCCTTCACATGAGAAAGCCCAAGGCAACCACACACCAACCCCCTTGAAAAGCCGCTGGAGAAAAATACCGGAAGCGAGGACGACTCGTCCCGGCGGGAGCACCAATACTACCCAACACGCTGAAATGTGTCTCCGCCGAGCGAGCGGTTCTCATATCTAGCATGCAAATTCGATTCAGGTACCTACTCGCTCCCGCCGGCATCTCCCCTTGCCAAGCCCGAACACTCATCCGCACCAGCACAACCCAAGAAAGCACGCTGCAACTCGCAGTAATCTCTCTTGATATCCCTGACCTGACATCAAACAGGAACAAGCTTTGCTGACCAGCCGATTACATACAGGCACAGCCCTTTCCCATGCTACGCCGCGCCGCCGTTCGCATTCGCGTAGAGTTTTGACACCTGTACCTAACCTGACACCTGTAACGGTGGAAGCGAATAAATCACTCACCCAGTCACTGGCAGTCAAACCAACTTGGGCCGCCCTGGCCGGGGCATCTCTGACGGCAAGGTGTGTTTGTTTCTGGGCAAATCTACCAGGCAATGCGCTCTCTTGTGCAGCAACGCCGGTAGTGGTGAGACCCCCCCACCCCCTGCACCCGTAAAAAATGTTTCGATTCATCCGAAGTTGTGTGCTCTTTATTCCATTGGTACCTGGCGATCAAAACCCCCTTTCCCACCAATGGGTTCATGGGTGCAATTGTGTCAAACATTGCCAAACATCGCCAAACTACCGTAGGTACCTAGATACACTCGGCGGGATAGAGATTGAACATAGCTCAATACCTAGGCCAATATACCGACCGGGGCCGCCTGTTATACCTGCGAACAATGGAGCTTTGCAGTGCTAAACTTGCTGATGATGATTGTAGAAATGTATAAACGCCTTGAATCTCAAAGATAATCCCTAAACCGCCTGCCTAGACAAGAAGAATTGACAAAAATATATATGATACAATTTGAATCGTGATAACGTCAACATGACCAGGAAGGAGAGAGAGAGCCGCCTTCCCATTAGGTAGTAAAACCAAGTGTCCGATTTTGTCCTCCTATTTCCTTTCCGTCTCATGACGATGAATGTGCTGCTTGCCGTCCCCATCCGTCCAGAGGAGGTAAAAACGTATGATATGATTCCTTCTTTTGCCATCTCCTCATTTCTTACTCTCTTCCGAGTCCGACCACATGGTGGACGAAATGATAAAACGTTCGTTGGTGTTTTTTGCGTCGAACGCATTGAGCCATGTATAATCCGTAATGACGTCCAGTCCTCCCCAGCCGGATAATCGCTCGCTCCCCCTCCCCTCATTTCAACCAGCACCGCCGCCTTCCTTGGGTGACGGTGAATTGATGATATGAGATGGAGGGGGAGAAAAAAATCGGGGAACAGAGCTGAACCTGGTTCGTGTCGTTGCGACCGGCCCAGACAGCTCCAAATGGGTTGAACGGAACGGGTGTTTCCAGAGACGAAGGAGGGGGGTGTGGCTGACCAAGAACCCCAACCACCAAAAAAGGGGACGAGTTGGTGTGTGTTTGACCAAAAGGTGGGGGAAGAGGAGGGATTATCGGCCCGTCTCTCCGCATCCATGGTGGTGCATCGATGCACGCCACTTTCATCCCTCAGCCAAAAGGCCCAGCGCCAGACAACCTGTCACAATCCAGGTAAACCCGGGGTAATTGGCGATGCCCCAGATTTTCCAAGGCCCTCCGCCGTGTGGGCTAGCGCTGCCCACGTCCATGCGCCCCCGTAAGGAAAAGTGATGATGTGAAGGGACTTTTGGGATTTTCTTTGCCAGCCAGTTGGGTGCGGCGTGGCACAAGCTCCGCTGCGACCCCAACTCCGACCACAAAAGCCGTTTTGGTAAGCCGGCTGGCCCAAGCCTCAGTGCGAACGGACCGGATCGCTTAGCATGCCGCCGCCACGAGGCATGTCGGAGACACTCTCGGCCTCTTCATGCCACCTCAGCATCGTGCACCTGTTCTTTTTTCCGATTCGATTCCAAAGGGTTTGCCTTGTCAGCGGGCGGCGTTCGTGTTGCGACGGGCGGTATGGCGGCGGCGTCGTTCGGCGCGGGTGGTGTGTGCTTCGGCGCGGGAGGCCCGTGTACTGTGTAGAGTGTTCAGGCGTAAACAATATGCGATGCAGGCTGCAGCGCACGACCTGCGGGTTTTGCAATAGGCGGTGGTTGTAGTTTGTAGTAGATAGAGAAAGTAATTGAGCAATCCCGCAAGGCCGGAAGCGCGGTCTAGGCGAGCGAAGCGAGATCGAGGCGAAGCCCTTCCATCGCTTCAGCGGTGCGGCGCCGGGATGCAGAGAGGACTGGACGTCCGGAACAGGATCGTAGGTATGGCAATGTGGGTGGTGCGATTGGATCAGCTGCTGAGGAAAGTCCGGCGCCTCACCTCGGCCTCCTTGATGATCTCGGCCGATAGGCTCAGACTGGGCGAGAGGACCGAGTACCGCTCAATCTCCATGACGACTTCGTTGATGATCTGATCAATCATCTCACGGCGCGGAACCAAGCTGCAGAGGATGCTGTTGAGCGACGGCGACATGGTAGCACCCATCACCAAAAGCGTCTGCGAGACGATGGATAGTGCACCTTGCCATAGGTACGGCATGTGTCCGGCGTGACTGCGGCCCAATTCGTCAGCGCTTGTAATAGGGGGTTATGTTTGCTTGGTCTAGTACTTACTGCGCCAAAATATGCTCCAACTGCCGGATCGAGGCTTCCAGACACTTGGTACAGCAGTCCCGCACTGTAGGATCCAGTACCGCCTGCTCGTTATCCAGGACGGCGAGGATGTACGGCCTGTAGATGATGGTGCGACAGGCGTAGAACCGCAGCCGCAGCACCGTCTGTACCGGATCGGGGAGCGGAGCGCGTGTAAAGGGGAACTGCAGGTTCACCGGGAGGTTTTCGTACCACTGCGTGAGTTGGAAGTCGAGCTCCGCAACCACAGGCTCCAGGCTTGTCGTCGATGCCATCGAATCCTTGGAGTAGATGAGCTGGCTGACGCGGTTCAGCAGACGGCGGAGCGAGATCTCAGCCAAGAAGTACCACAGGTCGTCTCGCCCTACTGCCTCATTCTCGTCTCCCTCAAAGCCGCAGGGTAGCCCGACATTTTCCTCAAAAGCAACCACACCCGAATGGGGCAAGTCCAACTCGGCAAGAAGGTCGCTCTCGAAAAGGAGCGCGTTCCAGTAGATTCGCTCGCTCAGTTCTCTCTGCTCAGGTGGGACTCGGTTTGGCGACATCAGCAAGAGCTGCAGCTTCGTACTCGTCGTGCAGAGCAGGTTCCATGCTTCCAACGGGCGCACAAGGTAGAACAGGTAGGCAGCGGCCAGCAGGTGACACTGCGCGGCCAGCACGCTGTTCGATGTCATCATTCCGGGCAGGAGTGACCACGCAGCGGTAAAGTATTGTAGTCCTGGCGGGTCCTCGTGTGGCACGATGGACGAAATGCTGCCCCTGAGACTCGCTTGACCGAGCGCCAACACCAACAAAACAATGCAACTCTCGGGCCCTTCCCTGAAACCGTTGGACAGGGCAATCCTGTAGTGGCTCCGCCATGTGTAGGGGTTGACGCAAGCGTACCAAATGTTGACGCGTTCAAAGTAGGCCTCGATGTAGGCGTTTGTGTTGGACAGGTCGACACACGGCGTTTTGGTGAGGGAGTGCAACGGCTCGCGCGCCATCTCAAGCTGCAGCAGGATCTGGGGGTCGTACGGCCGTGAGACCAGATCGCGGATCATGGGCCACTGCAGCAGGTGGAGAGCCGCGTTGGTGTGTACCTTGGGCATCGTCGACATGCTGCCGGCATTGGCCGACCACGTACCCAAGCCACCGCTTGGGATGATGGACACGAAGCCGTCGGGATTTTGCAGTTGCGACAAGAGGTTGTCCCCGCTCAGCCCAGTGCCGTTGCTCATATTTGGCGAGTTGTGTCCGTGCCCCAGTCCCATGGGGTTGCTGCCCACCATGTTCATCTGCAGCAAGCTTTCGATGCGGCTCAACCGCTCCAAAATGAGCTTGTCGCCGGCGTCGAGCTTGATGCCCGGCTCCCGGTAGACGCACTCGGCGCCCAGTTCCGTACACAGTTTACATTTTGGCTTCGTGCCGTCGCATCGTGACTTCCTAGATCGGCATACCTCGCACTATCCAGCAGAAAGACAAACGGTCAGTATCTCCGGCTTTGTTGCGCGCACGCGGTGCAGCTGCGCCCGTACCCCTTTTCCACGAGACAACAAGAAGATATAACAAGACACCTACCGCAATGGTTGCGCGCCGCCTGGGATAGTCTACGGCGGCATCTGTGTTTCTCCTCTTCAACGGGTTGATGGAGCCCTCGTCGCTGTGCACCGCCTGATGTCCGTTAGAAACGTGATCTGGCCGGTTTTCGGACGACTGCGAGAGGTTGCGGGCCTTCTGGGCAGACCCCAGAATGCCCTCTCGGCTGAAGCTTGGCGTCCGCGCCGACTTCAGGGAGGTGGGAGACTTGAGCGAGTGCACTCCGTTGGTGGAAGCAGCTAGCTGGGGCGAGGGGATCTCGATCGTGAAGTCTCGGTTCGGCAGAGGGAATTGCCTTACAACATTGGCGCTGGCGGCTCCGGTCATGGTGCCTGCAGATAAAGGGGAGTCGCCGTTGGAGGACGGCGACATGCCTTCGCGCCGCGAAGAGTTCGTCTCGACTTGCGCCTGGCTCGGCCTCCCCGGGGCGACAGCGGCAGCGTGTTCTGGAAATCCAAACGACAGCCGCTCGCTATGCGCCGGGCGAGGTGGATAAGTAAAGGTCGCCACCGTAGCGGTTTCGTCGTAGCCGTCCTTGTCGTTTTCGTCCTTCTTCTGGTCGTCGTAGGCGACGTCGTCGTGGTAGGTTGATGGGTTAGTTAGAACGGGCCCGCACTAGCTTTGTCGTCTCTCGAGTCATGCACCGTGGCGAATACACTACTATGTGTGTTTGTGTGTTGTCGTTGTGGCCGTGGACCGTCCACCTTGCATCATATGGCGGCGAGTGGGATGTGAGTGAACGAAAGGCCAGCAGCGGACGGCTCGCTGCTTGTCCAACCTGGGCGGTTATTTGGGGGAGGGGGGTGGACGTGTAGTTAACTGTACGATGCACGGCAGTGCTGATGGCTGTGGGGAAAAAAGAGCGAGGGAGTCTATCCGGAGCCGTGGGAAGTGGAGGTTCATATCTCGTCATACGGGGATGGCGAGGGATGGGGCAGGAGTGCCTAGTCCTCCAGACTCCAGTACGTATTCTGAGCTCCGTCTCCCAGGTACGTAGTGTACGGACGCGGAGGCACCCCCTCGCTAGCAGGCTCCAGGGGCCCAGTTGATCTCCAGCTGTGCCCTAGGTAACGCCTACGCCGCCCCGTTAACAACGCCCGCACGTCTTGGGGTCGAGATGCCGTTACTGAGTGACCTTGGTCAGCCGCGGCGTTGACGGCCAAATTTGCGACGAACAGCAAGGTTCGCGCTAATCCGTGCATCGAGGAGTGCCATTTGGCTTGCTGGCTGGCTGGTGCTCAACGCTCGGTAAAGATGCACCCCTCCCTCGTCGTCCGGGATGAGCGGAGGTGTGCCACAAACGGGCGGAGCAGGGGGGCGCCATGCGCGTGGTGGGCAAGGGTGAGAGAGCCCCCAGATTGTGGACCCAGCCTCTCCACCCTTTACTTGCACCCCCTGCCGCATGTCGCATGGACGCCGGGCGAGAAAGAGGAAAAACGAGAGAAGCTCTGCAGAGCCTGTGGCTTGCCCAGCGGCCTACTTCTCCAGTTTCGGGAACTGCTCAAGGCCATTCCTCGGCGGAGGCGTCGTCCCCCATCATCCCATTGCATAAGCCACGAGGGTGCCAGGCATTGGCGCGGATAGATCGAAGGCGCTGGCGAGGTCTACCGCAAGCTATGCCGCCGGGGGTGCGGAATACGGGCGGGAACCTGATACCTGACACCTTGCTGCTCATCTCTCTTACACATTCCAGTTTGCGGGAAAGCATGGTTGTGTGGATCCCGAGATTTGCGGAGCGAGGAGATCATGGACCATCGACTGACCACGACTTCCAGAACGCGCTGAAGCAAAATTTGAGGGGGGTCCGGCCCAAATCAACAACGCGGGGAGGGGAGGTGGGGTCAGCCACACCCAAACGGTTTACAGCGCCGACGCTGGGCAACGTCGCGACAGGCACAAGGTGTCAAACCCGCTCGCCTCTGCTGCTTGCCTCGGCGCTATCCCCTCCCAGGCCGAGGCCAGCCAACTGACCCGCAGCGGCGCCAGTGCCGGTTGTCCTGCGATGAGCAATCCAGTTTTTCGGCCTTCCTCGTCGCCGCAAGAGCATGCCGAATGCTCATCACAGCGTTGTTGGCGTCGGCGTAGTTGTCCAAGTCGTCGATGCAGCCGGGTGAATGGAAATGGTGCATCGGTGTGTCTGGTCATCCTCCAGGCGCAAGAAGGAGGCGGCGTGCGAAGAAAAAAAACCTACACTACACAATCCCCATTGTGTGCCCGACCACTGACATGGGAGATATTTTTTGGGGTAAGTCGCTCAAGCAGTTCTCGCTGACGGGCACGGCAGGCATTGGCTCGTAGCACTGTCCAAATTTGGAAACCTCCATCTTTGTTCGTTGCGTGCGTTCGCCATCTCCAATATCGAGCCAGCGCTCAACCCTCTCTCATCGATCTCCTTCGTCAGGCTGCCACCCCATTCACAGCGTCTGAAAGCAAGCATGCGGTCTGCTTTTCTGGCTTCTCTCTGATACACCGCGCTTTCCCGTTTGTACGATAGCACGGGCATGCTGCCGGCACCGTCACCAACTCGACCGAGCGGCACCGGCACTCCCTAGTAGCAGACCCGCAAATGTGTGATGCTGTGTTCGGTCCCGTTGGACGACTCGGACGATGTCTCCCACCGTCTTTCATCGTAGCGTAGCCGTGAGGAGAAGTCGTGTCGCAATGGGGGGTTATATCAGATGCTGTTAAGGGTCGCCTCCGCCGACTGGGGAAACCCCAAACCCATAAGGCTTGGACAACCCTCACGGCCTCCAATTTAGCCATAAACTCGCCAACTGGCAGCGTCGCTCCTAGCAATTTCTCGGTGCCCGTGTTGCCCATCCTTGGGAAGCAGAACAGGCGTTCGAGAAGGCAACGCCCGTCGAGGTCTGACCCTCCTCGGCGCGCGCTCCCCTCCCCCCCGTCTAGCGTGGTCAGAGATGAACCCCACACCTACCGCGAGGGAAGGCCAACGGTGGTAGTCGCCCTCAGGATGATGTTTCCCCGCTCCGTTCGCTCACTTCCCCGGATGGGGAAGACTTTGGAGTGGGGAGGAGTCGGCCCTCTCCAGCTTTTTTTCTCTGCTCCCTGCCGATCCCCTGCTGCAGCGAGGCGATTGGACAGATGGCGGATGAGACGGAAGGGCGATGTACCTGCATTCGCACACGGAGGTGTCGCTCTACCCCGTCCCTTTGGAGGGAGGGGCCCCGGGAATGGCGGCGGAGGGCAAAGTCATGTGGTCTTGAGCCGTCCTTCGCCGAGCTCAACATCGCCGCAGGAAGCTCTCCATCAGGACTTTGACAAGAGTCCCGTGAGAGCGTCTCGCCTGCGTCGCCAGCGTTGGCTGCATCGCCTGCGTCCGTCTGCGAGCGACGGCATGGGCCACCCCCATAATAATAAATCGCCACTGGCCAGGCGTGGAGGAGCACCTCAGCAGAGCATCCGTATCCTATTTTCAGGTAGCCGAGAGAACTTGCGGATATTGCGATATTGGGGTTTCGGCAGGTGGATGGTGGTGACGGTGATGGGGGCCACTCTGTATATTGGGAACCGAGTTTAGGACGGCCTCGGATCGCTGGCGTCTGGCCACTCAGCGCCGAGGGAATCGTGCTCGCCGCGTCGCTGTTGATTGCACGGTCCTGATGAGGCTTAGGCCAGGGCGAATTTCGATGCTGAGTTTTGCGTTTCGCTGCCTGTTCGGGTGGCGTGCATCTTGGTTCTCGTCTGTCGTGTGGTGAGGGAAGGAACGAGCATGCGCTTCTCTCAGCCCGCAGCTCGCACCTGCCTCTTGCCAGGAACTGGTAGGTATCACACAGCATCCCAGAAAGCTGGACATGGCTCTGGCCTGTGAGTGGCCAGCAGCAAGAAAACCGTCCCCCGCACGTGCCATGCACTGTCGGGGAGCGTCATTCCCCAACGTCGAATTTTGCTGGTGCGCGCAGAAGCCGGATGTCGGTCCGATTACCTTCGACCTTGCCTTGGGCGTGCTGCACCACCGTGTTTGTATTAGCCCCAAATCAAACCATCTGACAGCCTCAACTTCCAGGTTGACGCAACCCATCACCTCTGTTCCAGCGCGCAACACTTGGCGAATCCGCCATCACGAACAAGCGAGCTGTGGCCGGGCGGGCAGGCACGCCGCCTCATTCAAGCAGCTCATCGGCCACGCTCTGTCTGCGTACAGGCCGCCGTAACACAGTATACAGCCGATGTCCCCCGCGGATACGTATCTTTTCGTTTGCCTCAAAGACCGAGCTAGTCACCTCGCCATCGAGCTAACTAGCGAACATGCTCCGGTGCTTGGTATGGATTACGGAGCGCTTACATCAACTGTCGAGGACCGAGTCGCCAACTGTCAATAAAAGTCAGCTGTCAGATCCTCGGTGAGGGCCCGCTGCGAGACGCGCGATACGGACCCGTCTGGAAGCCCGGCCGGTGTGGTCACGGGGAGGATCTAGTATATTAACCGACACACGCCGTTGCTGGTGTGAAGCAGTCTGGACCCTGACAGCTCCCGCCAAACTGCCGCGATGGCGACGTGGGCCACGCAGCGCGCCAGGTGCCCGCTCAGGCCAGGCCTCCGCCTTCACGACTTGTTTCTTGGTGCCGAGCTGGTGCTCCGCAGAAGCGTGTCCACCTCCCCGATGCGCTCCGTCCGCCCGCCGGGGGTCGGTGCCCGATGAGACGCTCTGGATGTCCGCTCACCGATTCAAGGAGGTTTTGGTTGTGTTGGCAAACTTCGCTTGCGGCCACCATGCTACACCACACGGCAGTGTATCTTTGTATGGACCCGACGCCTCGATATGCCCTGATCCTTGCGAGTGCTGCGATGGCAAGCCCAGAGGCCTCAGGCAGCGTCACGCCACGCCGGCGCGGCAAAGGGAGGGAAGGCTACCGCAGTACACTAATGACGACCTGCCATCGTGGGATCTCGCTCTTCTCGATCGGTGTTACCCAAAATCCAGTCCTCCAGCCTCATTAGGAGAGGTCCAGTCCCTTTGTCGACTCGCTAGAACAGTCACTCAGCTTTCGGGGCAGCTGAAATATAGCGTTGCCGCAGTCAGGAGCGAGAATATGCACCAGTCCCTTCGTACTATTCCAGGTTCCGCCCGCTTTGTTGTTCGGCGGCCGCATCTCGCTTCGTTATCACGGACTGCGAAAAGGGACCGGCCAGCTCGGCTGTTCTTACCCCTCACAGCGCTTTCTTGCTACCAGGCGCTACGCAGTGCGTCAGACAGCGGCTCATTTTCCTCAGGTTCTGCCATTCTCCCTTGGAACCAGACTTTGGCATGTCTGGTTGCCTGACTGCACGGTCAGATGCAGGACAGATTTCATTCCGACCGCCGGGCAACAACCGGCCCCCGCCGCCCTGCCGCGGCGTACCGTCTCCCCCCTCCAACCCCGGGAGACCCTTCGCCGTAATAAGCAAGTCCCTTCCCTTCCGGGAGGCGTATGTGGTATGCGCCACAGGCTTCCGCGCCCACATTTGGCCCCAACTAGGGCAGTAGCCGTTCCGTCTTGCAGCCCGTCTGCATCTTGCTGCTCTCCAAACACGTGGGATCGGTTGCCGTGCGTGCTCTGCGCAGAATAACGACATCCCAAACGATCAAGCGGTTGATGGCGTGGGTTACCATGTCTCGATCGACTTACACGACACCCTATTTGCTCTCGACTACGACTACCGTGCACACACACGCGCAATAATCCATATGCAGAACCAGGTATTGTACAGTTTGCCTGCTGTCCAACACAGTCTTGATTGACTGGCATAGGTGGTCGGCATGGGGTCATCTGAAGTCTGTTGAGTTTCCGTTCCTTGGCCAAACAGAAGCTGAGGTTTCTCCCCTCCTGAATCAATGCGTCAGGAGGGGCACACTGAGCCTTGTTGCTTTCTGTCACCCCTCAGCACATATCGCCTCGGTTTGTTGTTGGTTTCGGCAACGGCTCCGAACCACACACGTCTCAACGTGTCAAGCCACAGAGTCGCTGCTCAGTCCAAGACCGGTAACCCCAGCGTGGCAGAGGTACCATCGCAGGTCTCGCTTGGAGCGGATGTCCAATTTCAACAGCATAGCTGAGAAGCTTCGTCCCCCAGCCAGCGGTACATGTCGGGGAATTAGATCTGACTCGACGACGCCAGCACGTCCGGCATGGATCGTGCGTTGCGGAGGTGTGTGTGACTTGCGGCGAGGGCACCTGACCATGGCACCATATATGATCGACGGGCTATCGCCAAATAGGTCGGACCGCATATCACTTGGAGTGCGGCACAACACCGGTTTCGATATTATCTCGTCGCCACTATTATCTCAGCTGTTATGACTATTTGGTGAAGTCGCCTCACCAAGGTTTCCCCAGGACCAGGTCCACGACGTGATGAATCCACTGCTGAATCAGTCCCAAGCCATATGGCCGCATCCAGTGGGACTCGACGTGACACGGACTGGGAGCCGCAGGCAATACGCCCATCGACTCTATGATTCGCATCGCCAAGGTGCAGAGCCCTTGCTCATCTCGCCTGCCCAAGCGGGCGAGTATCACTACTGTGTAAGCCCAACTACTAAACGGGCGTAAGAGGCTACGCTACGCGCACGGTTCCTATAACAACACAATTACTATCACCACGCAGCTGGCCATGCCGAGCGAAATCCGTGTGAGAATTGAGCTTTACTTGCTTTACATTACCACCACACGCGCAACAAACTACCCAGCACGGATTGCCAGGCCACCGAAATGGGCTACCACCTCACCGCGTGGGAAGTTGCCTGACAAGTCGCGCTTGGTACGGTGCCATCACTAAGAGGCTTGTCGAAGTCGACGCCCGCTCAAAGGGTCCTCAGCTCATTGCCAAGTTGGTGATTTCGTCTCAGCCCGCTTTTGCGCGGGTATCACTTCAGGCTTGCGGCTTTCCCTTGGCGCTTTCACATGCGAACTTGTGTTGTCGTTATTGTCTAGCTTGCGTAGATCGCTTGCCCAACCCTCTTGCGTCGTCGTCGCTTCTAGCTCACGATATCGACACTAAGATCCGCCGCATCCTCTTTCTGTTGCCGACTGCCGTGTTCCCTGCCGGCTGCCGATGCTGTCGCCCTCTCTTCTTTTTCCTGGAAATGCAGGAAAATATCTTACACGCCCGTCAAAGATACCAGGCTCCGAACCCCATTTTGATACCAGCACAAACGCCCAACTCCTCCCCCATCCCAGTCCCTTTAGCTCCCGTCCGTGCTTGTCCATCGAACCGTAAACTCGCACGGCCTCCCTACCTCTCCTCTTCATTCCACACAAAGCAGTTTACCTCACCCTCAATGTCCACGTCCGCAATAATGTCCCCCAGCAGTCCAGACCCAGGGTCCCTCTGAATCACCACAGCCCTCCCATCGTTTTGAAGCCCCACACCCACAAGCGTGCCCGCTCTGTTGAGCGAGAAGTGCCTCGGGTTGACGCCCCCTGCAGCACGCGTCTGCCGGTGAGCGACCAGCCCTGTGGTAGTATCCACGGAGAAGGTGATGAGCGGGTCAGAGGGGATAGATCCGGTGCTATTGAAGGAGGGGACGGTTAAGGCTCTCTCAAAGCGGGAAGAGAGGATCAGAAAAGGGGGGTTTTCCGGCTGGGCCGCGGTGGTTAGTGCCTCCGCAAGAAGAATCTGGTAAAATACTTCGAGGTAAGGGGCAAGGGGTCACTCACAGATACCAATATCTCCGCCGCCGTCGTCCCGTTCGGCCTCGTCGAGGCGTCACCGTGCGTGCTGGTCCTGAAGAGCTGTCTAAAACCCAGGGTGCTATTGCTGTTGTACGTCACATCGTACCCAACGAGCGTGTTATCGAGCTCGTTGAGGACATAAAAGTAGGTCCGGCTCGTTCCTACTACAAAGGCCGCATGTCGCGGACCGCTCCCTGCGGCGCTCGCCAGCGGTGCCTGGATGGTGCGGTAGGCAAGCGTGGTTTGGTTCAACGCAAAGATGCGAATCAGATCGGCGCCGAGATCGGGCACGACGAGAAAGTTACCTGTGGGATCGAGAATGGCTTGGTGCGGGTGGGGAGCTTCCTGGCGCTTGGGGTTTGCTCCGGGCCGGGCGAGGCGGAAGACTTCGGATTGGATCGGGGTTAGACGAGTCGGGTCGGCGATGTTGAACGTGTTGATGCCGGAGCCTTGGCTTGAAGGGGGGTGGCTGTCAGCGACGGTGCAAGGTTGCAATCTTTGGTTCACCGGTGGCGCTAAGATATGCCGGGCGCTGGATTCGGATGGGGAACCCAAGTGAAAGGGGGGGAAGGAGCGGTGGGTTGAGGACTCAGCAGCACAGGAAAGGGCGACTCACTAGTCGGCGATGGCGAGACCGCGGCCGCCCTGGCCATAGACTACGGCGGACACGGGCCCGGCAATGGTAGACGCCTTGTTGAGGAGGGTTAAGTCGCCGTTGGGGGCGACTCTAAACGAGGCCAGCGTTCCGTTGGGCTGGCCAAAGGCCTCGTCGAGGCAGTAGAGGATATCCCCGACCAGACTGAGCCATCCGGGGTTGGCCCCGCACTCGGCTGTCGCCGTGATGGATTGAAGCGAGGACTGCGTTGTGATTTCGCTTCCGCTGCCGAGCGTTAGGTTCAGTGTCGTGAGGCTGCCCGCGTACGATGTGATGTGGACAAGGCTAGCCGACGTGGTGGTGAGGAGCGCCACCAGCGCCGTGGCGACGGAGCGCATTGTGACGGCGTGTTGGATTAGGATTAGATCAAGGGAGAATAATAAACGTCAAGGACTGCTTTGGCGGTTGGTTGCGAATGCCTTTTACTGTGGTGGTTTCTCGTTCAATTACACTCAATGCGTGCGCAACTTCAGGTCCCGGCCTGGTTCAATGGTGATGGAGCTCGTGCGTCCTGCGCCAGCAGAGAGAATGGAATGACGAAATTAAGGTATGTTGGTGGTGAAGATGTGAATCACGAGAGTGGACATTTTCCATCCCAAATCTCCTCTAGGTCAGCGGTTTCCCCGTTTCCCTCCCAATTTCGCGCCTGCTATGCTGCGGTTCCCCGTTGATCGTCAAAATGGTGTCTCGGAGGTCTGGGCTCGACATGGAAGCCAGCAGTTAGCCGTCCGGCCGCCGTAGGTTGCAGTTACAGAGGAACCCCCCCTGAGGTATCAAACCCGGAATGGACAATTGGGGTGAGATCCCCCATTTAACCGGCTCGCTGCGTCGCATTGCGCTGCCGGCCCGGGCCAGTTCCCTGGGTGTCGATTCCATCGAATCCAACATTGCAAAGGATAGAGTGCCCTCAGACCAGACAGCAGCACCAAAGTAAAAACAAAAAAAGTAGGAACAGAGACGAGTTTCCAAATCCGTACCTGTCAAATAATTTCTTCCCACCCGGATAAGCTCACCGCCATGTTGCCCGTCAATGTCAAACGCGTAACCCAACCCACCCACGCACCTGCATTTTCGTCTCCAGACTTTGGTTCCAACGTCAGCCATGACAGGAACAGCAACGTGGAGACAACAACGTTTCCAACTTCCATGCCCGTCCCCTGTCAACGGTTCTCGTGAGGGGAAAAAGCGGGCCCCACCGTTGCGGCTAGATCGCAGCGTCCGCGCGCGCACGCCCGTGAATGACAGGGGCAAAACTTGGGACGATCAAGCAAAAGCCATTCAAAAAATCTGGACCAGTGTCAAACCCCAGAATTTCCCCAGACGCCGACAGCGATGTCGGCGGCGACGCCGTTTGACAAACGCTTGAATCTCATTTCATTGCAACTAATGAGACTCCTTCATGGGCAATCTCAGGTTCTGACAAGAGCAATTTCTTCTCCTTCAAACACAAATCTGTAAAGTTTGGAGAAGAATCCCGATCGGGAGAGACACGGCTGGGGAATGCTTCTCGATGAATGCAAAGACGGGAGCGGGATGGGGATGCATGACGGGTGAGGCATCAGTGCCGAGCCTCTCGTTTCGGACAAGAAACGTGCGTGTAACCCGCGCGATGCCGTCACGGGACAAATTGAGATGATCCGCGGGGAGTCGCGATCACGGCAGCTGGGAGTCGTAGAGGCAGCTTTGGTGTTCTCGTTGTGATTGAAACGACCAATGTAAACGCCCCTATCACAGTGGCGAATGTCGATTTCAACGAATGCAGCAGATATGTAGTGTATTTATTTATTTTCTACACAAGTTATCATACGAGCCTCCAACCACCGATCGCTCATACGTCACTTTGCCGTCATGAACCGTCCCGCCCTCGATGGTATACATTTACAGCGCATATGCTTCAGGTATCCTAATATCGTTTCTACTACTTTTTACCTTCAGACCCTTTGTCTCCTGATGCATCTCCAGTGCCAGAACTCAGACTGAGGCTACTCCCACTCAGACTGCTTCCGCTAGTCATTCTCAGTCCCAACATGGCATCCTGCGCGCTTCCTCTTCTCCCGAAAAGTTGAGAGGCATGCATCAACGCCGGACTGCTCACTCGAGGCGTAAAGCTCGCGCTCTCTGGTCCTAACCCGGAGCTGTTATTGTTGTTCGCCGCTGTGTTCGCAGCTGCAATGACGGCCGGAGGCAACCCCAGCACGGGGATGTTTGTTTCCGCCACAACACCATTGCCTGTCGCCCCGAATTTCGGGGTTCCCCCTGCTGATCCTGCTATTTGTGGCTGCTGCTGCTGGACTTTGTCAAGACTACGATTCTCTAGAAGTTGCTGTTCTTTGTAGAAAGCATCTAGTGCTGGTCCGTCATTACAGAAAGCTTCGAGCTCGTCTTTGATGTTTTCTGGTTCCTGGGGGCTGAACATGGTGCCTGGCAGGCCGACCCCCGAGGTACTTGGCCTCAGTTGGCCGGCTGCGCCAAAGGTGCTGGTAGAAGAGGTCGCCACAGCGGGTGAAGTGCCTAGGCTTGACTGTTGAATGGGCGCCGGGCTGGGTCGGACCACGGGAGATAGGAACGTCGGCTTGAATGAGGGCGACGCGACAGGTGTGGGCTCTACAATGCCATACGGGGCATAGGAGCCAGTTACAATCCTGGGGCCCTGGCCGGAGCCCATTCGGTCCATGGGAGAGGAAGACACTGGCTGCTGTTGCTCGTTTGCGCCACGCAATTCTTTCTGTACCTCTCTCTCCCGTGCCAGCGCCGCCCTGTTACTATACAGCCGGTTGGCTAGGAGGATAATGTCTCCGCTGTCTGTGATCTCCGCCATAACCAAGCCCGTGCGATGAATGTATTGAGTGTACTTAAACTCAGGGCGACCCCAGGAGTAAGTTATCTCAACGTTGCTCGGGAAGTTGGATGCTGCCTCGACGTCCAACACAAAGTCAAACTTCCGGAGGATGGCCTTTTGGTAGAAATGTCGTCCCGGCTGGGCCTGTGGTGTGAACGAGTTGGGATCATAGTAAGTCACCGGTTGCTGATCGGGCGGCGGAATAGCCAGGCGAATCGTGTAGGGCCGGCGAAACGGGTTGATGTCGGTGATGGCACACGCCTCGGCAATGGGGACCTCGACCAGTCTGAGGCCGTATGGGGCTGCTTCCCGTGCCCACATCTCAATGGCGTCCTCAATCAACTTCGCCGTTACGTTCATCCAGTCGACTCGGATGTGGTAGCAATTATCAGGGTTGTGCAGCCTGTCGTAGTGCAGCTCGACGATCTCAGGCCGGTACGACCGCTTGCGGGGATCTACGTCGTACTTGATCACCTTGCTCAGCACCACCTTGGGTCTCCTCGCGTTGCCTCCGGCGGTGGGTGTTGTGGTCCCCGAGGACGGCGAGTGTTCCTCGTGAATCGATGTGGGCCGTGAAAGCCCTGGATGCTGCAAATCGTGTGGCATCTTTTCCGTCATGGGTGTCGCCGGGACTGAAGGGGCTGGATTGCGCCTCGTGTTGAACCACCCAGGCGGGTGCGGTTTCGCAAAGTCGCTGCTAATCTGGTAAAAGTATTGTCCGTCGCGAAAGGGGTGGCGTCTCTCCACGTGCACGAAGATGCCGCCTGTCTCTCGCTTCCCGTCCTTGTCTGTGCTGCTCCTGTCTTTCTCCTTGAGCTTGTCCTCGTCTGTGACCATCAAGCGCTTGCCCAGCGCCTCAGCTTCCTCGCGATTTTCGAGATCCTCAAAATTCTCCATGAGCCAGCTCGTCATGTCGGACCCGATGAAGCAGTTGTAGTGTAGTCGTAAATGCCACCGGCGGTTCTGCATTCGAACTCCTCCATTTTCAACCGGTTGCTGGATGGCTTCGGCGAGAGCAGCCAAGCTGAAGTTCTTCTTCTGGAACTGCTCCCGGCCCCGCACCAGCTGACCTCTGCGACTTGCACCATCGAGCCCTTCTATGAGCGGCAGCGTTTCAAGTTCAGCAGCAATCACCACAGACGGGTCGTCGGTCTTGTAGACTATATCCAGCGGGTTCATGTCTTTTCTGCGTCGACTTCCAATGCTCTGGTATCGTCGCTCGCTTGGCGGAACGTAGCGATGTTTTTGCCACATCTGGGCAAGTCTCCGGATACCTTCGATACGGATCTCCTCCTCGCTATCTCCGCCTTGCGTCTTCGGAAAAGACGAGTGCCTTCCGGTCATGGGTATCAGCACGAATCGAGCCTTCCAGAAGCGGAGCTGATCCGTCATGTCATCGCCGTGCCCGGCAACGAAGGAGTCGATAAAGTTCCAGTTCCTCTCCGGCCTCACCGAGCTAAGCTCAAACTCCGCTGTTTCATATTTGTTGTCAAACAGTGTCCGCATGGCCGGTTTGTACGACGGAGGGCTGTCATGGAGCTGCTGAAACGCTCCCGTTGGCTTGCGCACAAAAAGGTTCACCTCGACTTCGCTGCCATTGACGCACGACAGCTGGTGGATCGTATTACCAACAGACATGAAAACGCTTGTGCCGTCCTCTAATGCGCTGTCACGCGAAAAGACATCAGCCACCTTCAGCTGCTTCTGGCCAAAGGCCTTTGCCACAGCGGGACCGACCACGATCTGAAAGCCCTGGGAGAATCTCAGGGCAATCATCTCCCGCAGCAGCTCGTCCCTGCTTCTCGGCTCCTCCGATAGCTCGTCATCCAAGTTTTGTGAAACGTTGTACGGCTGACGCTGGTACTCTTCCTCAAACTGTTTTTGGGAAGGAAAATATTCAGTGGTGAGCGGAACAGCCGCTGGTGAACACAACGATTTCCACTTCATGATCTGCATGTCCGAGGGTCTCGGAAACACGTGCTGCCAACGGCTGTAGAGCGTAGCCATGTCGATCACGTTCGAGGCCGAGTTGGACGGGTTCAGCACAGTCAACCAAGGTGTCATGGCCGTTTTGGGCGACAACGTCGAAGGCAGTTCAGGCAGCGCGCCCGCAAGGAGCTTTGAGTTATAAACCTTCTTAGCATCTTCTGCCCTGATTGCATTCGAATACTTGATATCGAGATCACTTCCAATGCGGTCCGCGCGGAGCGTGGACGAGAGCATGGACCCCGATGACATGCTTGCTGCAGAGTCCGCTGCGAGCTGTTGCTGACTCTTGATCACGATGGGTTTGGCTGGTGTATCGACAGGGGTCCTCGGCCCCGGAGAGAAAGGCAGAGGCGAAAGGCGACCCTGTGAGGATGTGGGTGTCCCGGGTAGCGGCTTCATCGGGGACTGGGGTCGTTGTTGGGTCACCTTTACTGGTGTCATTCTCGAAGCTGTCACGTTCTTTGAGGCGGCAACCGTCTCAACACTGAGCTCCGCAACAGCCGCCTTGGGGGCAGCGATGCCGAAGCCACGGAAGCCGAGGCTAATTTGTCTGACGGCTTTGGGCGGTTTCGTGGGAGAAGTGACTTTGGACTCTAGCCCCGGATGGTCCGTAGTCTTCCCCCTGATAAGTGGCACCTGCAATCTGTCGGAGCTTGGACGATACTCTGCCGAAAGCCCGGTCGGTCTCCCTTGGACCGACAGCCGCCGTTCCGTGAACGATGTGCTGAGCATGCCGGTGTCCTCCAAGAGTTGCCGCCTCGAGCTGTCGTCGTGTTCGCGCATAGGTCTGCTGCGTGGACCCAGGGATGGTGGCTTTGTCGGGACCTTTGCCCTCGAGTCATCATACTCCTGCAGCCGCTTCCAAATCGACTTTTCTACGCGCCCACTGTTCTTATCGGGAGCAAACTTCTGGAAGCCATAGACATGATCAAAGAGCGTCTCCGGAACCCGTAGATTTTGGATGAAGACACGTCCGTCAAGACCAAGTTGCGGGTTTGGGATGCGGCTTGCCTGGACGGCCTTGAGCGGATAGTACGGGTCGGTATGCAGCGGCTTGGTTTCAATCTCGTTGGTTTCCATGACGCTGCGCATTTGGAGGTCGTACATGCGGCATCGTATCGGAAACTCTTCACCGGGTGTTGCCTGTGTGTTCTCCGAGACTGACAACGCAATCCCGTGGTAGGACAGGGTCTCTTCGGAAGAGCCAGTCCAGTACGAGACGTGCAGCCACTGAGGCAGCGCGAACAACCACTCCTCGCGGCTCGTATTAGGGCTTCCGGTGTCTCCTCGGAGGGTGATGTCGGTCCCCTTGCTTGGCGAAAAGGATCCAGAGAGGCTTGTGTAACTCCCAAAGGCCGAAGTCATCTGCTTAGGAGTGCTCGCCAGGCTGAGATTTACCTTGGGTTTCCGGTGTGAAGGGGCTTGGTAGGCTGGGTTGCGGTATCGAAAGAGCGGAACAGAGTGCAGCGGAATCTTAGGCACGCATATCAAGTCAATGCCAATTCCCGTACCGACGAGTGTCTCAGTCGTCCTGCGCAGCGTCTCGTAGTCCACTTCAAACACACCGGGACTGGCGCTTATGACGACAATGGAGATACCGGTTCTCATAAGGTCCCGGTCAATGTAGTCATTCGCGTACAGTGAGGAGGCCATGTTGATAGCCTCGAGGAAGTTGCCGTACATGGCCTTAGAAGCCTCCGCCTTGATACGGTTGATGGTGTCTGCATTGTCGGGTGAGTCTTCCGAGGTCGAGAACAGCGAGCCCATCTCTGTTTGGTGGTATGTGCTGATGTCTTTCCGAAAGTGGTTGAACTCGCGCTTCAGCTGGTAAAGAATCTTGGTCCACTCATTGCTAGCCATCTCACTAACCACGACCCGGTAGAAGTCCTTGTAGGGACGACGATCTCCGGAGGTCTGTATGCCGGTGTAGTAGTCGTTGTGCAGGGCGGTGCCGGCAAGATCAGCCGAGATACCCGTGTCATACTCAACACGAGCGAACAGCACAATTGTCACCAAGTGCTTGACCTTGAGAGCAACCCATTTCTTGAACAAGGCAGGCAGGAAGCCATTGACGACCTTGTTGAAGATGATCTCTCCCGATCCATCCGAGTCAAAGTCCCACATCTCGCGCGCCATCTGAACAAACAGCACGTACCTGGAAGACTCGCTACGGAAGATGGGCTTTGTATCTCGACCAAAGAAGGCCGACTGCACCTTGCGGCCATCGACGTAGACGCTCGTGACCTGCGCCCTGATTGTGCCCAGAAAGAGAACGAACTGGCCCTTGTATACGGTCCTCTCTGACAGCTCTCTGACAGCCAAGCGCCACATATCTGCTCGGGAGAGATACCGGTCCTTGAAGCTGAGCTCAACGTGCGACGCCTCGATGGCGGGGTTATTTGCGTCGAGCTAGACAGACAATCTCAACACATGCACTGAGGACGTTGGTGGACTGGCGACTTCTCTCAACTTACAGGTGTTAGAGTGACCTGCGACCCCTTTCTCATGCCAAAGACATCTGCTATATGCTTGGCAACGAAGACCTCAACCCCTTGGTAGCGAATCTTCAGCTCCTTGGGCATGTCCTTGACAACGCAAATGTACCGCTTCCCAGCGTCGGTCGCGCCATCTCTGCCGCGATCATGCGCGGTTGCTTTCTTGTCCGTTTCGACCTTGACCACATCGATGGCAACCAAGCTGCCAGCCTTGACATCGTCCCCGATTAAATCGAGGTTGTAAAGAACCTCATCGATGGCGAACGACTCGTTGACAGTGACCGTGTATCTGCGCTCCACGCGCGATCTCCCGGACGAGGGGCGATCCCGGATTGTCGAGTTGCTCGAGACCGTGTCCGGCGAGTGTGGCGGAAGTTGCATCTGCTGCTGCTGCTGCGTCGTCGGTTGCGACTGCTGTTCCTGCGCCCTCTCAGCGCCCGTTCTGCTGAACTGGCGAAGATGGGACGACCAATTTGGCCTGGATAGCCCAGGCGTCCCCGCCGGGGCGTTGCGCGACGACATGAAGTTGGGTCATCAAGGCGGCGATAAGGGGTCGGCAAGCAACAAAGCGAGCTGTCTGTTGCCCGAAGCCAGAGCGCGTTGCTGATTTCGAGGTTGTGATGTTGCGCCACGGTGCGAGATGTATTTGCACAGTGCCGGGGGAGCTCCCCACCTAACCTTGGCCAAAGCTCCCGGTTCATAGTGTTCCTCCCATTTGCACCGTGATCGAAAGGGCTTGAAGATGTGTACAGCAGCTTGGTATGATAAATCTGGACAGTACTGGAAAAGCTATGGGCTTGTTAAATTAACCCAATACATTGTTCAGCCCATTGGACTCTTATGATTAGCTGTCGAAGCTCCTATCACCTCTGTAGAACCCTAACCCTAGGGATGAGGAGCTTGAGTTCTGGAGCTGACGTCGGGGTAGCTCCTTCCCCGGCGTCTTCCAATGACTGGCAGCGTGACGGCCCATTCGTGAAGTTGCCCGGCACGTCAGAATCCATCGTTGTGCAAACACCAAGTGTCTTCTGGAACCCGCCCGTGTGCTGGATCTGTCTCAGTTCTGAGCAACGTGCTCAACACCAGCGTTCTTCCCCGACGGCAGAGAGCCGTGTGTTGCACTGCCTCATCGGTGCCCTCATCCTCTCCGTTGGATTTCTGTTCTCTCTGATCGAATTCCTCCCCATTTGGCCCGGATTGCTTACCGCCGCCAACCGCTCGTTCCTGGCCAAGCGTTCTTTCGCGCCTCGTCCTCGTCACCGAGTAGAGCAGATAGCTGTCCGATTGAAAGCTTTCCACGAGAGTCTACTGACAGTCTACCGGTTCCACCAGTTCTGGCTGGTTGCACTGTGTGCATATTACTGACGGCCCGAAGGCCGAGGTCACAAAAATCGCAAGATTGTGAGCCAAGCACACCTTGTCCAGATCTCTCGTGCTTCCAGTCAAAATCTTTTTGTGCCTTTTAAACCTTCGCTGGTAAGCAGGGTTACGAGGTTCACGTAGCTAGGCTACCACGGTATCGGCTTCCGTTACAGATCACTCTGTGACCCGGGGTACAATGGGAGTTTTCTGTGTTTGCCATCTGAATGGGAGCGCAACAGCCTCCGTCCCGTACGGCAATGTCGGTTTCCGGTTTGTTTCTCGTCAAACCTCATCTTTCATGCCAGACGTACAGTTCAGTTGGCTTTTATCGGGAAGCCCGAATGAGATCCCGAGCATGAAAGTCACTCGCTTCCCTCCTGGCCTCTACCTCATTACGGCATTGGAACTCTTGTGACCAAAGTCTCCCTCTGCGTACGGCAATGCGCCTAGAGGCCTATCAGCAAAAATGGGCTTCAGGCTAGGAGCTCGTCAAAAGCTCATAGCGACGATTGCCATTTACTTTTCCTTTTTCGTTGCTGAGCTCGCAGGTGAGCCACTGGATGTAAAAGTACTATGCTCTGTAAACCCTGCTAACTGAACACTACACTCAGTTGCCCTCAGCACTCGAAGCCTAGCTCTCACCGCTGATGCCTTTCACTACGTGAGTTGCACTGATCACTCCTTTCCAATTGGAGTACTTACACCGAAGCAGCTGAACGATTTGATCGGCTTTGTTGTCGCCCTTGTTGCTGTGATAGTAAGTCTCTGATCCACTATCGCCAACTAGCTAGGTGAGGCCATTCATTTCTGACAGCACAATGTGTAGGTCAAGGACCGGAAGAAACCAGATCGAGGGCCGTACACATTTGGATGGCAGCGATCCCCAATCATTGGCGCTTTCTTCAATGGAGCCTTCTTGGCTGCTTTGGGCGTCAGTATCTTTTTCCAATCTGTGGAGAGATTTCTCAGCACCAACACTGTCGACAATACCATCTTGGTTCTTGTAATGGGATGTGTGGGTCTGGCACTCAACATTCTCAGCGCTGTACTGTTACATGGTCAGTCCCAACCCCAGTTTATTCGACAACACTCTCACAAAAATGCACCAGATCATCACGGACATAGCCACGGACACGGGCATGCTCATTGCCATACCAAAGACCAAGGGATCGATCTGCAGGATGTCGAGGGCCAGGGCCCTCCAAAAGACACCTTGAGCATATCGTCTGAGGAAAGCTTCGAGGTAAGTCCATCCTCACACTCAAGTCAACGTCAACGGAAAGTGGCTAATCGACATTACAGCAAACATCCCCTGAATTCCACCGACATCACCACCACTTTAGGAATTCCGAGAACGGCGCTGCCAAAAGAGACCTGGGTATGCTGGGCGTCTTGACCCACGTCTTGTGTGATGCTATCAACAACGTGGGAGTCATCATTGCTGCTGCAGTAATGACATTCACTACCCTGGAGTCACGGTTCTACGCCGATCCAGCTGTCAGCATGGGAATCGCCCTCATGATTCTGGTTTCGGCCATGCCACTTCTCAGCCACAGCGGAGCCATCCTTCTTCAAAGCGCACCAGCTGCGGTGGACGCGAAGGAAGTCCAAGAAGATCTTGAGATGGTATGTTCTGACCCCGGAGCCCCAGTTCTTCCCAAATCTAATCCGCCCCCTGACAGATTCCCGGCGTAATATCCGTCCACGAGCTCCACATCTGGCAGCTCGACGAGAACAAGGCAATTGCCTCAGCACATCTGGTTTTCTCTGACCCAGATGCCTCCAGATTCACATATAGAGCACAGCTGGCAAGAGAATGTCTTCATGCCTATGGAATTCACTCTGCAACACTGCAGCCCGAGTTCCTCCTCCCCAGAGCGGCTCTTCAGTACCAGGGGACTGGAAAAATACCTCCTTGTCTAGGTGTTTGCTCGGCGGCATGCGAGGAATTTAGGTGCTGCAACGAACCGCAACAGGCTATGGAGTTCGGGGAAAGTGCTTCATCGAGCGCCAAGGGTGTCACGACAGTCACGGCATACGCAGCATCGAACGACAAGACGTATAGTTTATAAGTGATGGGCAGTGAGTCCAGACCACTTGTGGCTCCCTCCAAGGTAAGCCGGAAAAGGGGCTGGCTCGATGGTGGGGAGAAAGAGAGAAAGACGTCGAAAAGGGTGTATGTAGAACCAATTAGACCTGGCCTCCAAGTCCTTGTTCGAGTGCATCTAGATGCAGAGCCCCGTTCATCATGACAAACAGATCGCTCGTTCGGCATGGGCATTGGCTACGTGTTGCATGCACGACAGCCCAACGTTTGACCGTGATGCCATCGATGAGTTGAAACCCGGATCCGTGGGCCCGGAATGTGGTTTGGACGCCGAAGGGGGGGATGGTAGGAACGTGGGGTATGACTTGTGGAGGGGTCTTTTTGACCATACTTGTTACACCGCTTCCCGGTTGGTTTGACATTTGGGCGCCGCTCTCCGGGTAGCGGAAAGATGGTGGCTCCGAAACTAGACCACGAACCAAGGTAAGTCCGTTGTGTCTGTGATCAAACCCGAGTCTTTTGAAACTGGAGGGGTAAACTGTTGCTTCTCTTCGCTGGGCAGACGGCGTCTGCAAGTGTTATTAGAGATGGAATAGCCCGTGATGAGGTGCGAGTCGTCAGGCTGCGGTTTCCTCGTTGGGCGTAATCGGTGGGTTTCAGAGGCCCCCATTGGTCGGTGTGGCATCGCTCTTGCAGCGTGAACCAGGGTATGCGGGCGGCGAGAGGTCTTGGGACTGGGAGGGGGGTGCAGGATGCAAATAATATGGATGGACATGTGGGAGTTACCGAGATCTACGAAGCATGGAGGCAGAGGTATGAAATGCTGCTTGTGCAGCATCGAGCGTGACGCTGCGTCTCGCCTCGCCTCGCCTTCGCGGGGTTGCTTGCAGGACATGAAGCGTGAATGCCGCCGTTGAGTGCCGGTGCCCGTCATGTTCGACTGGCTTGGCTTGTGTCGTGTTTCTGGCGCTGGAGAAACATGGAGGGGTTGAAAGTGCTGAACTTTTGACTCTTGGGGCTCGCAACAGGCCCGATCCTCGCGCCGGAAGGTGGAGGTGCCTTGGCTCTGCGGGAAACGGGCGGGCAACGGGACGGGCGGGCTGTTGGTCTGGAACCAGAGGGGGAGGCAGAGGTCGCCCAGATGAAATCCACCGGCTTCGGCGCATCTGTCGCGGGCCGATGGTGAACAGGCTATTTTGGCACCCCTTTTCCAGTGCCCACGGACGATTTCAGTCAGACCTTGAGCATGCCTTGGATAGTTGCTCGAAATTTGCTGGCTGCCTTGGGCCCGACGGGAGCGCAGCACAGTGTGCGTCATGGCTTCGGTTCTTGCAAGTGCCGGCGAAATGACGCAAGGGGAAACGGCGAGACGGGTTCTTTGCATTGTCCTTGTTGTGGCGGTGAGACGCAAAACTCCCACCGCCCTGAGGTCCAGGGACCTCCCCGCGCCGACGTCGCGGGGTTGTCTGCCTGCGGGGTGCTCGGCGCAAGGGAGACAAAGAGAAGGGCATCGCGGTCAACATCCGGGGTCCACAGGTCGGAAGCTGGTCAAGTGAGAATTTACCCTCCTGGAATGCCGACAGAAAGCTGCCAGAAGGTGTCAGACACGGCGGCTCGGAAGGGAACCGACGACAGCACGTCTCGTTCCCGACTACGGAGCTGGTCCCATTTCTATCGGCAGGCAAAGCTGAGAGCAGGGTCCGGGGTTGCCAGCGACAAGCGCTCGAAATAGGTCTCCACGGTGAGTGAATCAGCCGCCATCACGGAAGGTGGTATCATGAGGCGGATCTTGTAACCTTGAATGCTGGGTAACCGTGGATGTCTGTTCGTACGTTGGAGGGCTGGTGAAGCAAGCCTCATTCAAAACAAGTAGACGGAAACGCTCCGCCTGGCCCAAATCCGCAACAAAAACCACACACAGACAGACCACACAAGCAACGTGGAGTTGGAATGCAATTGCGTTGCACCGCGGCCGGCTCCACACTATCTCTCCCTCCCTTGGAGTACTACTTTAGGTGTAGCGGTCTTAAATATCCAAGTCCCGCACTGCGGGCCCGTAGTGGAGCTTTCCACTGGCGGCGCAACCCTGCAACCTTGCAACCCAAGCGCTGGACCCGAGCTCCCACGCAACCCGCCGCCCAAGCGCACTGGGCAAGCACAGGCATCAACCACATCTCCGGTCGTCACCGCCATTCCATAACCCGCCCCCCAAGCGACGGCCAGAAACCCCATGGCCGGGAAGGCTCCTCATCCAGTAGAACCACCGGGGTGGACTCAAGTTGCGCGAAGTCGGGAATCGCGCGCGTGCGTGTGGCCGCCGTTTCGGTTTCGTAGGTACGTCGCCGCTCCAAAGAGATGCAGGCTTGTCTCGTCTCCAGTCTCTTGTCTCCAGCTTCTCCACAATAGCCCTCGCCCCCTCCCGTCGCGATTGTGAGAGGAGTTGAGCGTCTGGATCTGGACCCCAGCAAAACACACAACCCTTCCCCGCAGGCCGGTCGCGCGCTGCGCTTCGCGGCTCGTTCTAGATTGTGTTCTGACGACGCAGAAAGATAAACGATATCGCATGTCTCTTTACCTTGGAGGACTGCCGCGCCGATACATTGCAATCTCACTCACAGACACTCACTCACTCATCAACCCGCGCCGTCCGGGCAACATCCCGGGCTGAAGCAACGCGTCTTCGGAAAGCCGCTGTCTTGGGCGGACCGCTGGGAAGCCCCGGATCGTCAAATGAGGAACGGCATCTCGTCTCCTGGACCTATCGTTTGCTGCTACCGCTGACGGTCTTGTATCCCCGGAGACGAGCGTGTCTGCCACTCGATGGGCTGCCGCCCGGTGCCCCTGTTTGCCGCATCTAATCATCCTTCGCCTCACCGCCTGGTTCTTCCCGCTGTCCTTCCACGAGGGGGCTGAGTGAGAAAGCCACACTCCCACTTATACTCTCTGCTTGCCCTCGGTCGCCTCGCTGCACCTTTCCGCCGTCACGGGCACATCACGGGTGATCCGGCCACACAGAGACCCGGCGACGACGCCGTCTGCGACGATGCTCTTCCGACGTCTGGTCACCGCCGGAAGCTGCCCATGAGGACGGCCCTCTGACACTGTCGGACTGCCTCTTCGACCTACCCGTCTCCTCGTCTCCGGCGAGACAGCGGCCGACCCACTCGGAGATGCTCGGAAAGTTGTTCAATCTCGGGGGCGCTGTCGCCGGTACGGGGCCCCCGGCCCAGACGCCGTCCCACAAACCCATCTCATCCCTTGAGTCTGTGCAAGAGGACATCCACACGAGAAACCTGCTGTTCCCCGACCCGCAGGATCTGTACGAGCACCGTCTGAACCAGGTCTTTCCCTTATCCAGCGCGTCATCCATCGCTGCCGCGTCCTCGACAAACGCGTTTGACTACAGCGGCGATATCGAGCTCGATCTGCGGGATGTCCGCATCATTGTCATGCAGGATGCCTTGAGCTCCGTTGCAGCCTCTCTCCTGTATGACAGCCAGACCCCGCCACCCGCTCCGACCGCTGCCGCAGAACGCCCTTCCACGACAGCTGGCTCCGCATCGCACTACTCAGTACAGGACGCACGCCGGGCACCTGCCTCGCCCCGGAAGCCCAGTGTCAGCCACGCACAGCGTCCCATCATCATCCAACCCGACAGTCCCAAGATTCGGCAGGGCGCCTTTGACAGGAGGCCGTCCGTCCATGCGCGCAACCAAGGCTATACCGAGACGGATTCTCAGCGAACTTGGCGGGAGTACCGCGAGGAGCTAACAACATTCTCGAGCTGCATCTTTGGAAACTCGGAGCTGATGGCCTACAAGGGCACTTCGACAAAGGTTCACGTCGTGCCTTCAGAATCACGCCCAACCGACAATGCGTCGATTCTCGGGGACGGCCGCGGCTCCATCGGTCGATCTAGTATGAGGTCCAGCAGGCTATCACAATCCTTCTCTTCTGAAAATATCCCTCCGACGCCGACGATGCCGAGTCGTGCCGTGGACCGGAAAAAGGTACTGGTCACGAGGCTGTTTCCAGTCTCGTTGCCCATCGAGGAGGACGTCCTGAGCCCTCCACACGGACCGTCGGTGGAAGATAATGGCGGCTATCCGTTCCCCCAGTCTTCCGAGGAACTGAAGATGAGGAAACGGAAGAATCAACCAAAGCAAAAGCGGACACCCATGTACGCCGTTGCGTTGGTCATTAATCTCCCGCCTGTTTCCAGCCACTCAACTCCGGCTGCTACTCTTCGGTCTGGGTTTCGTGGTCCCGGCTCGTACTCTGAGCAAGACTCCTTTCCGTCCTCCTTCAACTCCAACCGGCCATCCGGCTGGACGATGGTGGGTCAAGGGGCAGCAGGTCTCGATTCTTTCGAGACGTCGTTCGGCAGCGATGCTGAAGACCAGATCGACGCAATCACCCAGCACTGGGACATCATCATGCGCGCGTTAAATCGGCTGCAGTCGGTAGTTGCTGCTACCTTGTTCACAATGCTCAAGCAAGCGGATATGGTGTCGCCAGATCCGATGCCTCCAAGCTTGTCTGTTCACAACGCCAGAGCTCTCTCCATGTCTGGTCGCCGAAGCGATGAGCTGCCCCCAATGAAACCACCGAAATCGAACGCCAAGCACATCACACTCCTTCCAAACTGTCTGCAAGATAACAGGCACATTGCAGCCGAGGCCGACGTCGCAAAATCGAGGATTGTGGCCGGCATTCGGGCCACGCGGGTTACCACGGGGCAGAACCGCTGGCCGATATGGCGAGAAGAAGCCAGATGGGTGGCAAAGTGGGCTGGAGGGAGAGAACAGGGTTTCTTCTTCTTCAACCTCCTGACCGGGTTTCTTGCAACACATACCGACTGGCTCCAGGCGCTGAGTCCCGCATCTTACCGGCGACGCTTCTACCTCCAACAGAAAGGGAAGCTAGAAGAAGATACGTCCGTGCCGTCAAGGACAATCATCATATCACAGGACAAGATTGCCGCACGACGACTGATCTTCCTATTGTCCGCCTTTTTACCCGCATCCCAGCAGCTTTCCACGATCCGACCACACCGACCAAGCACGCCGGCCTCGCTGGGAACATTGTCCCACTCGCCCCCATCGTTTGTGGTTCCAATTCTCAAGGAGGAATCACTTCGGCGCAAGATCAACCGTCGAACTGGGCCCCGGCGGACGTCCCACTCTCGCAACCTGAGCATGCAGTCACAGCAGGGAAGAGCAAGTGCTGTGCCACTACCCCTTGCGCATCTCAGCATGGAAGGTAGACACGAGCGTCGTCCCTCTGACGCTGCCTCCATTCGTACCACACAACTACCAATACGCGGAAGCGACCCAACCACACGGAAGAGCAGCGCCGCCACAACTGCGACTATTACGCCTGAAACAAGCATCCCACACTTCTCATCAATTCATCGGCCTGATTTGTTTTCTTCTGGCAGACCTGGAAGTAGCAATAGCATGGCAGCCGATGACCTTAAACGCCTTACAAGAGACGATACCACAGGCGTAGCTGGGGAGCCCAGGCAACATTCCAGATGGGGCAGCGTTATCAGCGGTCTCTGGCCCGCACGACGAAGGGACTCGGGCGCTGCATCAATCAAAGGCCAAACCTCTGGGGATGGCCGCCCCGTTGAACCGGCCTCGCCCATGAAGCCGCAATTCGGCTCCGGTTCTCAGGCCGTCAAGAGGGCAACGGGTGGGGACGCACCGGGACCATCTGGGGAGCCGGAAGCTTCACGGGATCAGCCCTCTTCCCCTGGTGGCGGAGCAAAGACCGACCGCTCCTCTAGCGACAACCAAGCCATTGCAGAGCCGACGGACGCCCCACCCAAGGTGCAAAGAACTCCAAACCCATCTGGAGCCTTTGAATCACCGGTCAAGACTTCAATCAATGTCAATGATGGAGTGATCGACGTGGATGTCCCATTTCCAGACTATATCACCTCCTTCGAGACCGCTGTCAGCTCGCCTTCGAGCAGTGGCTACCTCTCAACGCCGGGGTTCGGCACTGGTTTTGACACTTTTGAGCAATCATGCCGCGTCGCAGTGGATGGCGACACCCCAGTCAACGTAGCCGGCTGGCTGCAGCACTACCACCCCGATTTTGTGCTCCAAGCGCTCCCTTCCCAAGAGGGAATCATCGATCAAATCAAAGCCTCCATGCAGGCCGAACCATCACCGACCTGGCTCCCTAATGTCGGTCCCTCAGACCGTGATTCTGAGCGCTGGGTAGATGTCAGCACCGCCCTGGTTGCTGACACCACCACTTTCAGCATCACCAGGATCCGCTACCGTCGACTTGTGAGGCTCAAGCCCGTCTCCGACCGTCTTGCCCCGGTCGCCGTCGGCTCGTACAGCTCAGCTGTCCTTACCCCCACATCAGCCTCCCCATACGAGATCCATCTCAAAGAGGAATTCAGGGAAGAGCCTGTTTTCGAATTAGACGACGTACTAGTCGACGCAGTCGAGCGGGTGGTCGCCATGGGCGCCGATCTGAGCAAGGGCGGCTCGGGCGCTTCATCTCGGTCGACGAGCAAGAGGAGGGAGAGAAGAGATAGTATCTCGACGCAGTCGGACGCACATGCGGTCTCGCACCTCCAAGGGCAAGATGGACAGTCCCTTTCTGCGTCGCTTGGCGCCGCAGCGGGGATCCAGGAAGTCCCGAGATCGCAGTGCAAAGCGGTTCTACTGTCAGCGCTGGAGGAGGTGATTAGAGAGGTTATCGAGGAGAGAGAGATTCAGAGAGAGGGGGGAGACCAGGATTTTGGAGAATACAGCGAGCCAGGCAGGCATGCTGCACTGGTAAGAGGGAGAGTGATGGACACAATCTTGAGGGAGGCCGTGAGGGGGTGGTTGGAGAGTGTGGATTTCGGTGGGGAGTGATATTCTCCCCCGGCGTGCATGGTGCCTTCGTTTCGTTTCACTTTTGGCGATTTGGCAGGATGGATGATACCCCATAATAATACAGAAGCTTTTAATTGTTTGTCATTTGCATCGGGGAAGGCTGCAGGAGGGCAAGGGTGTCGGTTGATGGCGAAGTTGAGGGTTGCGGTTGGGATGAGGATCGTTTGGCATGAAGGCCACTGCAGATAGAGGGTGATGGTGCCATGATGATCTTTCTGTAAGAGTACACTACCAGCTGGTAGACAGGTAGAGAGGAGGGCTGGCAGGTAATACACCAGAGAGAGCATTGAGCTTGGAAGAATGGACTCGCCGAGTCTATGATTTGTGTCTTGTGTCCGCAGCCATTTGGTTTCTAACCAAGTTCTAAACCCCTATGCAGCCCTTTTGTAACCCTTTTCTAAACCTTTTGCAATCCCCCTTCTAAATATTCTGCGGATCCCTTTCAAAGATTCTCCAAACTGAATAAGGGCCCTGCTAGGGGTGCACTAGGAGAATTTTGATATCTTTACGTTTTATAGAATAGAAATTCAACGAAAATTCCCACCATAGTAAAAAACACATCACATTAACCGGTATAATTTAACGGATTTAATAATACTGTTTTTGTTTGCGTAACGTGTGAAATACCATCAGTATGTAAAAATATAAGTAAACTACAAACGTAAAAGTAAAACTTAAATATAAAAATAACGAAAATAGATATGGGAAAACGGACTTCTGTTTTTTAATAAGCAGATAGTCGTGTATCTACATAGCAATTTTGAAAAGAATTGATTTTTAGATGTTTTACTATATAAATTGTGATTTTATTTTCTTTGAAATCGTAAACATGGCTATCGTTAGATTTAAACAAAGTATATAGTTGCATTCAGCTTGTAAAATGGCGTATAATGGTATTGAAATTTTTGGAATTAGCTAAGTTTTAAGGGGGAAAATGGAGGTAGTGCACCCCTAGTAAAAAGGGTAGTGCACCCCTAGCAGGGCCCCTGAATAAAGTCCAGCCCGATCTATTTCCTAAACCACATCAGTCCCTACCCACAATATCCAAGAGTCCATTCGCAATTCCGCTCCACCCCCAATACAAACACCACCCATCCCTGCCCACAATACTGCGCAACCCAGACCTCCTGCCATCAAATCCCACTTCAACAAACCCACTCTCAACAAATCACAATCGGGTATGGTGTAGTGGCTAACATCGCTGACTCTCACTCAGCAGCCCGGGGTTCGATTCCCCGTTCCCGAGATTCCAGGCACGACCGAAAAACTACAGCAAGTGGATACACTTGTTAATCTTCCGTAGTATAGTGGTCAGTATGTGAGCTTGTCAATGCCTCATTGCGAGGCAATGTCATCGCTCGAGACCCGGGTTCAATTCCCGGCGGGAGAGATGGAGGGTGGTGCCTGTTCTTTTTGCTGTTTTGGCGAGGTTGATGGGGGTTTGGGACTTCGCTCTGAGAAGTTCTGATGGAAAGTGAGGCGGTTGAGAAGCGACTTTCCTTTTTGCTGCAATTGAGCGTTGTGGGCTGATTCCTGCCCGTGCCGACCGTTCATGTTGACGCCCCTGAGCCCCCAACTGAGGGAGTCAACACCACGACAAACAGCGGCTAAACGGGCTCGTCTTCATCTGGAATGGTGAAAATAAGAGGAAACTACATACCCAATAACAGACTCATGCCCTGCTCACCTGTCAATCAACCAGATGTATCTTATCTGAGCCCACTAAGCATTCAAGCAGATTTACGGTTTACTTTCCATAATCTCACGGTCCCCAGTACCCTCCCGCGCCTCCTCACCTCCGCTTCGGCTCCCATGCACACCACTTGCTCTTCCATTACCTGTTGCATTATCATCTTCCCCAGCTAACTGCTGTAGTGTTTTCCTCTTTGTCTTGGGAACCAATGTGGTCGTTCCAAAACCCACCAGCATGAACAAGGCATATATCTCCAACAGATGGTTCCCGGATTGACATTCCCTCCCGGCACGGCGCCCCTTGTTCCAAGAGGGGCAATAGCGCCCTGTCCAAAGATCGAGCCGATCGCCCATCGCAGCTGAGACGTCGAACGGTGTCTCGTCAGAAAGACTTTACCCGGGACGATGAAGAGCGTAGTGTTGGGGTAAGAGTTGAAGAACTGGGCAAGGCGTAGATGGCGACAACGGCGCGAACATGGTGGCTAAATGGGGCTCTGTCCATTACATGTCTCAGTGAGAGCAAGACTTGGACGCTTAGTAGGTCCTTGATATGAAGAATTTGTTGTGAAACTTCAAGTTGGCGTTTGCCGAGTTTCGACCAGGCGTCTTTCGGTGGTGGACATGATGTGGTAGTATCACACAGTAACTTGTCTAAAGAACGGGATAATGGAAAGCTGGTGGGCAAGGGGAGGGTCGCGGAAGGGGGGAGACATGCCGTGCTGTATCCTCGTCACTGAGAGGTAATGTCCCATTGGACATGATGATCCGAGAAAACGCCGATCTCAAGCTGTTCAAGCTTTTGCGCATCCCCGTTTAGTTCTCACCCGGCCACGCTCAAATCTGCACGGCATCATGTGCTGCACAAAAAGCGGAATTCGCAAAGTCGATCAACGGACTGCCGTCCCAGCAGGCTGGGTGTCGGTATCTTGGCTATCTCTTGGCGATCTCTTAGCTGTCTTGGCACTGTATCCTCCGTCCTCAAGGCAAGTGACGGATCACCAACTTTTGTGTCCACGGAGGTAACGGCAATCGGAACTTTTTTCAGCATCCCGAGGTCCTCAACCTGGACAAAATAACCTTGTTCTTGACCAAGTCAACACCAACACCCTGTCCCTGAGTGACGTGCTTCCCGGTGCCCTCCCCGTTGGCCACTCCTCGAACTCAAGGGCTTCTCTTACAGAGCTTATATTGACAAAATGACCATCATGCCGACAGGCTTCCCCACATGACACCAAGCAACTTCGTTATTTCCACTCCCATTCTTGAAATGTGACGCTTCGGCGACTCGATACCGACCAACCATGTGTCCTGGATGGCCAGGGGCAGTCAACGTCAGGTTAGAAATGCCCTCTCCGATTCCGTGACTTGATGTTGAACACTATTCGTGTCTTGGGAGTCCCGGAAATTGGGGGTACTTGGTATTGTGTGGTACTATCCAGTCTCCTATATCTCCTTGCGGATCTTGTCGGAATTGTCGGAGTCGTTCGTTCGTTAGAGGTTGGTGGGCATCTTTCGCGTGTCTTTTTCGGCCAAAATCGCGCTCTAGAACGCCATCATATTCTGCGACCATGAGCCCGTCAAGGCGTGTTGTGACGTTCCTTGGCCCCTAATTCCATACTGCTGTAGAGACCAAAGGCTGCGTCCCCTATAGTTACCTAGCTGTAGCCAGAATAAACGTCCACCCCTTTGTTGGTATATTCACAAGCTACACTCATTCGTTGCAACCTCAACTACCTGCGTCCGGTCTATTCAAACCTCGACTACCTTATCATCATCATCATCTACCTCCCCTTCTATCCTCCCCACCTGCTGCCCCGGCTCCTCCTCATCCCTCATCAACATATTCACCAACCGCTCACAAACATCCTGCACCCCCTCATCCTCCACCCTCGCATGCGTCTCCCTGATAATCGGATACACCTTCACCGCCCTCATCAAATCCCTTCCCGCCCTCGTGCTCGTCAACAGCGTCAGCGTCTCCACATGCGTCTGGATAATACTCGTATCCTTATCCCGCTGCTTATCCGGCGGAAGCAGCTGCAAGTCCGGAAGCATATCCATCATCTCATCTTCGTCATACGTCTCGTTCCCCATGATGGGCAGCAAGAGGTAAGGGAGGATGTTGAGGCCGTCCTCGTCGAGAAAGTCAGGGTGGGAGGGGACATCAAACGCGACGTTCTTGATGGTGCTGGCGACGCCCTTGCGGCGCACGTCCGAGGCATGCTCGGTGAAGACTTTGATCTTGTTGAGGGGCTGCACGCCGTCGTAGTCCTGGCGGGTGACGAGGAAGTTGCGGATTTCGGGGTGCTTCGCGAGGTCGGCGAAGAGGTAGGCGAGGTAGTCGAAGTCGGCGTGCTTGTTGTAGGAGCCGTCGGCGCCCTTGACGAAGAGGTCCATTAGCTGGTTGAGGACGAGGTGGTCAGAGGCGAGCTTGGGAGGGGGGGTTTGTTTCCGCTCGCCGAGCGTCTTGAGGCCGTCCCATTTGGCGAGGTTGGCGAGGAGCATGGAAAGGAGGTTGGCGTTGGGTTCTTCGGGATCCTGGGGGGTGTGTTAGTCGGAGACAGGGGTGGTTGAGTGAGGGTTTCGGCGCACGATAACGAGGCCTAAGATGATTCCGAGGAACCTATCATCTGTGGCTACATTTTCGAGGATCTCTTGGTCCGCTGTGAGGTTGATCAAAAGGGTGAGAGCATGTTCGGCGATTTTCTACCCCACATGTTTGTCTCAGCTGTGGTTCTCATCATGAGAGCTCTGACTGGGGCGCCTCTTCAGCTCTTACCGGGTCGTCGCGAACAAGGAATTTTAAGTGTTTTATCGGTGTCAACTGCTCTGTCTTGAAAATTGCAGGCTGTGTTGTTGCATAAGGGATCAAATTTTCGATGGCGATTTGTCGAATCTGCTGGGTAGGATGGGCAATGAACCCAACGAGCTGGATTGCCGAATTAGCTACAGAACTTGGACGGACACCTCTAGAATATATCTACCTCCTCTAGTTCTGAAGGCATGTTCTTCTTATTTGTTTGCTCTTTTCACCTTGCACAGCTGTCTCGGAGGCGCAACTCTGAAAAAATATTACCCCCAAGCTTCTCAGAGCTTGCTTGGACTGGAGGGGCAACGCGGGGCAGAGTCCGATAAGCTCCTTATCTTATCGATAGAGCATTCGGCTACAGCGATATCCGCAATCTGCATCTTCTGTCCAATGAGATGTGCAGCGCAACGCCAAGTTACCCCACGACGTCGGGGAACTTTTTTGGGTTTTTGCAGGTACCACAAAAAAATATCGCCAGCGGGATTGTCGAGTTAGGTCACAAAGGTTCACCGCGATTGATCTAGCACCACCACAACGAACCCGAAGATAGCATCCAAGATGCCCAAGGCAACCACCCCAAAAGCCACCCATGGCAGGCGCCACAACCCCCTGGAGGATGACCTCCTCGCGACCGGCCTTCTCAAAAACAAGGCGGGGAAGTCGAAGCGCGAGGCTGCAGAGCAAGAGGAACAGTCCTATGTCGACGCCAAAGCCTCTCGTCAAATTCTGGCCATGAGCCGCAGTCTTATTGACGAAGACCAGCAAGAAAACGCAAAGAAAAATGCGGCGGCCGGACCTTCAGCCTTCGACTTCGACCCCTCCAGGTTTGGGATGGAGGACGACCAGGATGAGGAGCAATACGGAAATGACGAGGACGCCTGGGGAGACGAGGACGATGTTGTTGAGGAGATTGAGGTTGACGCCGAAGACTTGGAGACGTTCAACAAGTTCGTCACTCCGACCATGAAGGAGGACCCCCTCCTGACGCACGGCTGGGACGGGAAGCAAGGAGACGAGTCTGTGGAGGAAGAGGGTCAGGGGACAAATTTGGCAGATTTGATCCTTGCGAAGATCGCGGAGAGGGAATCAGCAATGCAGGGAGGCGCTATGGAAGAGGATATACGACCAGTTGACGAGGAGTACGAGTTGCCACCAAAGGTTGTAGAGGTGTATACCAAGTACGGCATTTTCACCCTTTCAGTACCGGGTACAGCGCTGACGTGGCTAGAATTGGGATGATCCTTTCAAGGTATAAGTCTGGGCCATTGCCGAAGCCGTTCAAGATTCTGCCGACGATACCGCACTGGGAAGAGATCATTCAACTTACGCGGCCCGATTCTTGGAGCCCCAATGCTTGGTAGGTTGCATTCATGCGACATATACCGGGGCTGTGTGCTAATTGTGTAGCTACGCGGCGACACGAATCTTCGTTTCAGCGAAGCCGTTGGTGGTCCAGAGGTTCGTTGAGATGGTCATTTTGGACCGTGTCCGGGAAGACATCCACGAGAACAAGAAACTCAATGTTCATTTGTTCTCGTGCCTCAAGAAGTCTCTGTACAAACCTGCGGGCTTCTTCAAAGGTATGCCACTCGCCGCAACCATGTCCGATTGCCGTCGTGCTAAAAGCCGAGTCTAGGTTTCCTGTTTCCTCTGGTAGCATCGGGAACGTGCACACTGCGCGAGGCACAAATTGTGTCTGGCGTCCTGACCCGCGTCTCCATCCCAGTACTTCACTCAGCTGCAGCGATCAAGACGCTTTGTGACATTGCGGCCGAGCAGGCGTCTCAGAATTCTGAGTGTGTTAGCGCCACAAATCTTTTCCTCAGAACTCTTCTGGAGAAGAAATATGCTCTCCGTACGTTGAATCATGGTTTAGACAACGACATTCCGCTGACATTGTAAACAGCATGGCAATGTGTAGACTCTTTGGTCTTCCACTTCATTCGATATGCAGCGGCCGTGAGGGAGATCCAGGGAACTGGACCTAGGTCGCTGCCGGTCATCTTCCATCAGTGCATGCTCGCATTTGCACAACGGTACAGAAACGACAGTAAGTTATCCCTGTCGAGCAAGACTTCCGAGTTTGTGCTGATTTGGACCTTTCCAGTTACTGAGGATCAGCGAGAAGCACTGCTGGATCTGCTGCTCAGCCATGGCCATGACCAGATTGCCCCTGAAATCCGAAGGGAGCTTCTCGCTGGTCGTGGGAGAGGCGTGCCACTCGAGGAGCCTGGTCCAGCATTTGATGGTGATGATACCATGCAAATGGACTAAAACAGTCTCGGTCAAGTGACAGGGAAAGAGACAGTTGGATCTAGGACTTACACTACCTTGATCTGAATGATGAATGGACCGCAGGGTCTCGGCAGTACCGGAACAAAGAGGAAAGTAGATACCCGGTGTTCTTATTATGACGGTCTAGAATAGGCCTATGATGTTCGGTTGTGTCAGTCATCTTTGCGGCGTTCCACACAGGGATATGGATTTCCCTCGGCAGGTCTTCATGGAGTCCGCGGTATGCAAGAAGTAACAATTAGAATCGCGCCCGTTGCCAGGACCGGACAGCGTAATCGCACGCTTGGATTTGTCCCGCGACCACCTAGGCGACAGGACACCGCGAGCAGTTTGAGGTCTCAATATCAAGATATGGCCCGGTCTCGAGCCGACCCCAGAGGCTTACGTGCTCGAGCGGCACGGCTCCAGACCCAATAACATGGATAAATATGGGGGAAAAACGCCCGGCTGCACTTTAGAGAGCATGTGTATCCTGGAAACTGTATCCCGCTCATTGATAATTAGATGAGGTAATTCCGACGACGACCAAACAAGCACTCGCCACGTCGAGCAAGCTTTCTCGGCGAAATCTGGGGAGACGGAAGAGGCTCAACCAAAAGCGCCATCTGCCGGAGTGTCGGTTCGACAACGTTCTTCCTCTCCAATTTGGTTGGCCGGTACCGGGGGAGTTGCGTGATCTTCAGGAGACTAACATAGGTGGGTTTTTTTTTCCCGCAGCGAACGCAAGGCTAGGGATATCGCGAGCAGCTGATGGTTGAGGTGATGATTCGGGCGGTTCTCGCACGTGCAAGCTTTGAATCGCTGCCGGGTTGGTCGGCGTCGGTGTTATCTGTGCGAGGCTGCTAGTGCTCGCGGAGGGCTCCATAGGTAGCCCAAGTTGCTCAGCACATCCACATCCCGAATCGGCACCGTGTGCGATGCTTGGTGTTGGCCCGGGAGAGGGCTGAGGTGGAGACGCCAAAGGGGGTTGCTCTGTTGCGCCGGTGGACGAGCCGCGGAGAGCTGCCGAATCGACCGTCGCGGTTGCGCGATGCGAGGTGACGTGACGGTCCACCCGCAGGACATCGAGCATCAGCTGCTGTCAGCCCTCACGCGTCCTTTGCTGCCACGAGTTTTGTGGCTGCTGCCGCCGCAACTGTTTCCTCGGAAGGGAAGCACGCCGTCGGCCGCCATGCAGAAAAACCGGCAAGCCGAAACAGCCCAGCCGCCTGCTCGTTAGCGGGTTTGCTGCGAGCAGTTTAGCTACCGTCGTAGGGTCTTGGTGCGCGACCCGCAAAGCTATAGCGCATCCCAAACTGCAAAATACGACGAGATCCAACGCCTGAAAAGGTGATGAATAGCGGAGCAAATCAGGGGGGTGGAGTAGCTGAACGCGAGCAAAAGAACATAGTCTCCAAATAGTGGCAGGATAGCGGAGCAACGGGGAATGCGCGCGGTGGGCTCCGCTGTTTCTTCGGTGTGCCATGCACGTCGAGCGTCCCGACCGCTAAACATCCAGATTGGCTGCCCAAAGAGCCCCTCACACGCAGAAATCCCATCCACCTCCCTCCGCACAAGCGTCTGATATTCACTCAAAAATCCATCCACCCGCAAAACCCGGTTCAACGGCGCTTTGATGCGAAGGCGCGGCTGCTGCGTTCATCCAGATTGAGTAGACGTCAGCGGAAAGTTTAGCCACCAGTTGTAATTCTCACAACTTTTTTTCTCTCGTCTGCTGTGCTGCCCCACCAAGCACGCGATACTGGATTCCAGCCCGTCCAGATGGCGCACACCGCCCTGGGAAAAAAACCTGAAGCGGTTTCGTCGGTGGCTGCATCCGTCCGTCTGCCCGGCTAGTAGCTTGTTCTGTTCGCAATATCCAGTCGATCCATCTGCCGCGCGTGAGCAAGAGACACGCAGTCAGTTGCGGGGGGCTACCAGAACAGCTTGGTTTTTAGCAGGCGGGCACTAGGTACCTCGGCCCATCGATCGACTCGTACCTTCATGTTCCATGCCAGGGCGGACCGGAACCCTCCATTCCTCCCTCTCAGCCGGGCAGATGGCACGATGCCGGCACCCTCTCTCGAGCGCTCTTTGTCTGCCGATTGAGAATGGAGAAATATTACACAACAGTTAGAGGCTCGCCCGTCGTGCCGCTGATCAGCACGGCCCACAGCCCGTACCTTACCTACCCTGGCACCCTCCTCGCTGAGATCAAATCTGGCGGGGGGCTTGGTTCAGGGGTCCAGACGCCAAGTTGGCTTGGCCTGACGCCTGCAGCTGTGCGAAGCTGGAAACATCTGACGACTGCTGGACGGCACGCACGCCAGCCTCCACCATCTCTCACTCCCCAAGGCCAAGCGCTCCTCGTCAGGACTTTATGAGGGTGCATAAACCCCTCTCGTCCCCCGGGCCCAGTCCGGTCCAGTCCAGCTCGCTCTCACCCTTCCATCGTCAACCCACTGATCCGCCGCTTCCGGTCCCCTGGAGCGCACCACACCAAAACCTCGTGTTCGGCGGCTCCCGATCGTCTCCGTTCGCCCCCCCACACCCGTATAGAACCGCCTCACCGACCTTGCCTGTGACACCGCAAAGGCCCCCTTTTCTCACCTTGCAGCACGTCATCACGCGGTCGACCTCACCAAGGAGAAAAAAAAATCACTGTTTAGCAGTTCGTTTTCTTCCTACCCCGACGATATGAGCAGCTCTTCGACCTGCTCCTCTCAGCCATGCCCCAGCCGGCAACCCTGAAGATACTCGCACCCTCGGAACAACAACACAGACTCGGCGTTGCCTGCTCCTCGACGACCACCATGGCAAAACACCTTGAACCTGAATTCTCGGACGAGGACGACTTTGACGAAGAGTACTTTACTCGCACGTACCGGCCGTTGTCGAACCTGCCGACTCCCCCGCCCTCGTCACGCGACACATCGGCTGCCCAGAGCCCAAAGAGCCTCCTGGAAGATGGAGGTCTCCTCGACTCTGCACTGTTAGGTTGGTGCTCTTGCAGTTTCTTGCCATGTAGCATTATTCTAATTCTGACGGTTTTGTTCGCTTTAGGGCCTGCTATTCACCTCGTAAACCTCATCCCCGCCGCTGCATCCTTGGCAACACCTTCTGTTCCGCTCGTCCACGACATGCTACTTCGCGCCGATCTGCCATTGGAAACGATTGCTCTCGCCGTTTGCATCCTGGATTCCCTCAGCTCAAGGTTCTCGCTCAATTGGCGGCTCTTGTGTCCGCTAGCCCAACGCGACCCGGTGGACCACGCTTCCAAGCGCCACACCTTCTCCGTCAGCCCGGCAGTGGGGCAACGGCCAACGAACTGCAACCAGCTGCACATCGACTGCGTGAACCCCGAGGTCATCATCCTGGCGTCGCTAGTCATCGCCGTCAAGTTCCTCGAGGACCGCTCCGCAGGGACCAGCTACTACCGTTTGGCCTGGGGGGACGACATGTGGACATCAGAGCAGCTCAACGTCACCGAGCGCTGCATCATGGAGAGCTTGGGCTATCGGATCCTCCCGCTTTGCGACCCCGAGCTGCTCGCCGACGCCATTGACGACATGGACCGCGCCGGGAGGCAGGCCCTGCCGCCTCTCCACGGCAACGACCAAGTGCCCGGACCCGCACACACCCGCTCCGTTAGTTCTGGAGGCAGGGCCGTGATTGGCCTCGGCATCCAGCTGACACCGGTGGAGACGCCTGTGTCTGAGAAGGGCCCAGCACCACCGCGCTTCACCCAGCCCGTCGTGATTGACGGCACGATGCGCGATACGTTTCCCGGCCCGGCACTCGTGCGTGATTCGTTGCGCCTCCCCGTCATGAAGCGGAACAAGAGTTTCTACGATTCGGAGTAACCCAGCGAGCGATGCTATATACCCCATTTTATACCCCTTGGCTTTTGAAATTGCGTTTATAGGGACATTTATTTGTGGATATTTGTTGCTTTGCTTCTAGGTCATGACAGTTTTGGAATCTTTCATACTTGAAAATACCTTTACTAGAGGCTGGCTGGAGGGTTCCGTTCCGCTGTGGCCCCTATCGAGGATATCTACTACTCTCTCGTGTCCAACCTGTTTGGATTTCAGCGCTAATCAGAGCTACTCTTCTCCATCCCTACCTACCTACGTCATTTTTTCGTCCCTTGGATCATTGTTTGGTACCGAGAGTCGCATCGGCGGGACGGGAAATGGTGGCTTTGAGCCAAAGGCGCAAAGCATTTCCTTCACCACACATATGGATCGAGTTATGGAGTATAGTACTTTTTGTCTAATATTGAGTTGGTGCCGCTGTTGCTTGTAGTGGGTGTTTATTTCAAGGGAAGGACTCGGGGAACAAAGACCAGCCAGAGGCGGGACATCAAGGCGGTGGTGGCTGACCGGGCCGTAGCAGACAGGGGAGAAAGGGGCGCAAAACCCCCATTGCAGTGCGGGAAACAGAGACAATGGAGTCGTGAGTGGGAATAGTAGCATGTGAATACATATATACCTATTGTATTGTGATCAGGTAATTTTACAACTTCATCGCTTGGAGAAATACCGGGGAACTTCATCTTCTTCGTTCGCCGTGACGGCAGCTTCAGCAAGTTTACTCGAAGCCAAGAACCTTACAGTGGGCAGCCAGGGGGTAGGTAAGCTGGTGACAAAGGTCGGAAACCCACACATAGAAAACATACACACATAAACAACAGAAATACACACAAATAAATATACAAATATATTCTATAAATACATTGTAATACAACGTATGCTATGCACATACGCGTGCCGTACATTATACCCAAAAGTCACCAGATGCGCCAAATCCAGCAGCGTGAGCTGTCATCATGCAATGGTCTACGGCAGTTTATAGTTGTGCGAGATGTCCGAAAGACGGCAAAGACGTTCTATCTCAATCTCGACCACTTACTTCTGTTGCAAATCGCTCACAGCTTTCCACGTATATAGAAAATGAAAAAAAAAAAAAAAAGCAAATCAAATGACCACACTAAAAAGGAACTTTTCCATCGCCGTTTCATGAAAGTAGATCGCCGCTTCGCCGGTACATAGGGAATCCGGTTGGCTCCACGCGCTACTCAATCAGACATGACCAACGCCAAGAGCGCCATGCGGCAGTAAAGGCCATATCTCATCTAGCGTCCTATTAGCAAACAGTCATGTAAAGCGGAAGGAGGGAGGGACTCACCTGTCTAAAGTACGCAGCCCGACCGTCAAAGTCGACCTCCTCGGCCACTTCCTCGTTCCTCGGCAGAGGATGCAAGACAACCATGGTGCTCTTCGCGTGCTTCAGGGTGCTATTGTCGATGCGGTAAGAGTGCTTGACCCGCTCAAACTCGGCGAGATCGGTGAACCTCTCCTTTTGCACACGGGTGCAGTACAGGACGTCGCTCCTGGCCAGGATCTCAGGTGTCAGAGTCTCAGACTCGCACAACAGCTGATCCTCGCTCTTCAGCTGGGCACGAACGGCATCGGGCAGTCGCAGTGACTTCGGCGAGACCAGCTGAACCTTCACCTGGTAGTGGCGGAGCAGGTAAACAAGCGAGTGGACAGGTCGCCCGTACAGAAGATCTCCCACGAATGTAATTGTGAGGCCCTGCACTGTGCCGAGTTCCTCACGGATGGTGAAGAGATCGAGGAAGGCCTGAGTCGGGTGTTCCTTGCTACCGTTTCCACCATTGATCACAGGGACTTGGCTAAAAGCTTTGGCAACGTCAACCGACTTCTCGTCAGGGTGGCGGAGGACAATGGCATCTCCGTAGCAACCCAATGTCCGCAAAGTGTCCTGCAACGTCTCACCCTTCTGAACTGATGAGTGAGAAGTAGAGATGGCGATAGTCTTGCCACCAAGGCGTTGCATCGCGGCGTCAAAAGAAGCAGACGTCCTCGTCGAGGGTTCGTAGAACAGCGTGCAAAGCAGGCGTCCTTTCAAGATGTCGAGGACGCCTTCACGCTGGACACCGAGGCGCATTTCCGTTGCCACGGTAAAGAGTAAATGCAGATCAGCTCGTGTATAGTGCTTCACCGAAAGAACGTGTGACTGCTTGAAGGGTGAAGGGGCGGAAAGCAGATCCCGGAGATCGGAGTGGGCCATGGGCTGCACTGGCAGGGGAACAAGGCCCTCCATGAGTGGCCTTCGAGGAGTAGGCGAAGGCAGAGAAGACAGAGCGTGGTCGATGGTGTTGGGCCTGGTAGATGACGGCCGCGATCCGAGAACGGAGGTACGACGACCGGCGTGGGTGCCATCCAGGTGGACGGGCCTCATGGGCGGCGATGCCACAGACGCGGGTGGTGGGAGTGCACCATGAGTCGACATGTCTTGACCTAGAGGATCCACTGGCAAAAGCTTGCCATCGAGACAGACAACACGGTTCTGGAACGTAACGCGCTGCACCGCACCTCTCATGGTCTTACCAGAGAAGGGTGACCAGAACTTGGTTTCAGGGACGGTGTAGGGGCGGTCAATCTCCACCTCAAGAGTCGTGCCAACTTGCTCATGAAGCTCAAAGATTTCCACGGGGTTGTCGTGAAGACGGGTCTTGATGTCTTCGAGAGTCAACTTGCCCTCTGTGACCGACGTCAAGAGCAGTGGAAGAGCGTCCGAGATTCCAAGGGTCACATCGATAGGCTTCCCGAGGAAGTGGGCCAGGTTGTACGGCAGGCTACCAACTGAAAGGACATCGATTGTCTCCAGGTGCTCCCAGAGAGCGGCCTGATCCTCGGCCGTGGGCAGGTGTTCGCAGCCCGGGTAGTCCTTTTGCGAGAGGTAGAGTGAGTAGATGGAGACATCGCAGGTAACCTTGAGCCCCTTCTGCTTACACAACGCAACGAGTTTGATGTCGTCTTTGGTCGTGACGGCAGTGACGTGGATGCGGCGGTTATGAAGACTCGCAAGCAGGAGGATGGAGGCCAGATCAGTTGTCCTGGCATCCGTAATGATGGGCTTATGCGTGGGCCAGGCATCGAAATGGGCCTGGACAGTCGCGACTGCGCCAATGTTGTCGCTCAGGTGGTGGAACGGGATAAATAGCGATCCGACCTCGCCAGTGACAAGACTGATCTGGTTGGCGTTGGTCGAAGTAGCGCTGATGGAGAAGTTGAAATCACAGTACTTGCCCCTCTTGGTGTTTTGCTGCGCCGTCTTGAGCGTGATGGCATCAATAATGGAACCTTCCCGGCCAACAGGCATGACACGAATCATGCTGAATCCGGCGGCGATCGAAGCCTTGGTTACGCTCTCCAAATCGCTGCTATCTGTGGAAACAAGCCCCGGGACAAAGGCTGCGATGTTGATGAGGCCAGGGAGTTGGACGGTACGGTGGCTGGTCTGGTAGTCACGGAGGCTGATTTCGAGGTCGAAGTGTCTTGCGATCGCCTCAACCAAAATCTTGGCGTTCTTGACGTTGGTGACCAGCGGGATCTGGTAGTCAACGGCCATACGACGAGTCTGATAGCCCTTGCTCATGTAGTTTGCCGGGCGCCTGTACTTGTTGTTGGACGGTAGGTTGATGTACAGATCGATCATGTTCTTCGCCAGATGCTGTGTGAGGGAGAACTCTGACTTTTGATCGTTCTCATCGGCTCCTAGAACCTCGAGGTATTGCACAGGAATGCCGTGATCCTGCAGGAAGGAGGCGGTTCCAGAGGTCGCGAACAACTTGTAGCCCAGTTTCTCCAGCTTGGCGACAGACGGGAGCAACTCCTTTTTTTCCTTGAAGGTTCCAATGGACAGCAAGATGTTGTTCTTGGGAATCTTGAAGCCGGTCGACATCAAAGCCTTCAGATACGCCTCATACTTGTCAGATCCAAATGACGCGACCTCGCCTGTTGAGGCCATCTCGACACCCAAGACGGGGTCAGCGCCAGACAGGCGCGAGAAGCTGAACTGAGGCACCTTCACACCAACGCAGTTGGCGGGACGCTCGACGGGGGGGTACTCCTCGAATTCGACATCCATGATAGCCTTGGTTGCCATCTCGATGAGGTCGACGCCCATCACCTTGGAGACAAAAGGGAACGAGCGAGATGCGCGTACATTGCACTCGATGACCTTGATGTCGTTGTCCTTGGCAATGAACTGGATGTTGAAGGGGCCAGTGACGTTGAGAGCGCTTCCAATCTTACGGGTAGCCTCTTCGATTCGTTGGATGGTCGTCGGCTCCAGATCCTGGGGAGGCAAAATGAGGGTGGCATCTCCAGAATGGACTCCGGCGTTTTCGACGTGCTCCGAAATAAAGTGCCCGACGACCTTGCCGTTCTTGGCCACAGCATCCATCTCGATCTCCTTGGCATTCTCAATGTACTTGGTGATCACGACCGGATGCTCCCGAGAGACCTCAGCTGCTTGCGCCAAGTACGATTCCAGATCCGCCTCAGAGTATACCGTGTTCATGGCAGCACCTGAGAGGACGTATGACGGTCGAACCAACACGGGGTACGAGACTGCCTGGCAGAAGGTCTTGGCCTCCTCGAAGCTGGTGAGCTCCTTCCATGTCGGCTGATCCACGCCGATTCTGTCGAGCAGGCGAGAAAACTTGTAGCGGTTTTCGGCTGAGTCGATCATGTCGGGAGATGTGCCGAGAACCTTGACGCCCGAGCGAAGGAGGGGAAGAGCAATGTTGTTCGGGGTCTGGCCACCCATGGCACCCAGCACACCCATAGAGCCCTCAAGCTGGTAGATATCAAGCACCGTCTCCAGGTTGATATTCTCGAAATAGAGCTTGTCCGCTTCATCATAGTCCGTGCTCACCGTCTCCGGATTGTACTGCTTGTGTGTAAGCGACGATTCAAAAATGATTGGTGTTTTTCAGTTGATGTAGGAGGGTAGAAATGTTGTGATTCGCAACATTATTCAGGGGTTGTGTAAAAAGTGGGGCTGTGAGGTTGAATCATGAAACTTACATTGACCATGATTGTCTTGCGACCGATGTCGCGCAGAGTGCGTATAGCTCTGACCGAGCACCAGTCGAACTCGACGGACGAACCGATACGGTAGACACCAGATCCAAGAACCATGACGCCATGGTCATCAAACGTGATATCGTGCTCACTGGCATTGTATGTGAGGTAGAGATAGTTTGTAAACGCGGGGAACTCGGCAGCGACAGTGTCAATCTGCTTCACGTAGGGGATAATACCCGCCTCGGTACGCAGGCGGCGCACGGCAAGTTCATTGGAGTCCCAGAACTTTGCGAGTTGACGGTCGCAGAAACCGAGCTGCTTGGCCTGCATAAGAAGATCAGGGCGGCCAACAATGTCCGCTGTGTTATAGGTGGTCATCTTCTTGCCAAAGTCGCTGAGTCCCTTCAGCTTGTGGAGGAACCACTTGTCGATCTTGGTCAGCTCCCAAATCCTGTCAACTGAATAGCCAGCGTGCATGGCATTGGCGATCGCGAACAGACGCTGGTCCGATGGAGTCTGGAGTTCATCATCTATCGACATCAGGGCCTTAGTCTCATTGAATCCCAGGTTGTGGAAATCAATGGCTCGGATGGCCTTTTGAATCGCTTCTTCGAAAGTTCTGCCAATGCTCATCACCTCGCCGACGCTCTTCATGGACGAGCCAAGCTGAGTGGAAACGCGGGTGAACTTTTTGAGATCCCACCGCGGCATCTTGACCACAACGTAATCAAGAGACGGCTCGAAGCAGGCGCAGGTAACCTTTGTAACGGAATTAGAGATCTCCTTGAGGGGGATTCCGAGGCCCAACTTCGCGGCAATGAACGCCAGGGGATAACCAGTGGCCTTGGACGCCAATGCGGAGGATCGCGAAAGTCTGGCGTTGACCTCGATAATGCAGTACTCCTTGGAGAATGGGTTCAGAGCATACTGAATGTTGCACTCTCCCACAACGCCGAGGTGGCGAATGACATTGACGGCCGTGGTGCGAAGCATATTGTAGTCTTCGTCTGAAAGAGTCTGTGACGGCGCAACAACGATGGAGTCGCCGGTGTGAATACCAAGCGGGTCGAAGTTCTCCATGTTACAGACTGTAATGCAGTTGTCTTGAGCATCTCTGACAACTTCATACTCGATCTCCTTCCAGCCCTTCATACTTCGCTCGATGAGAACCTGGGGACTGGCTGCCAGGGCCTTGTTGCACAAGTCCACGAGTTCGGCCTCATTGTTGGCGAAGCCGCTACCGAGACCTCCCAGAGCATAGGCAGCGCGGACAATGACGGGGAATCCAATGTCCTTGACGACGCGCAACGCCTCCTCGACGCTGCTGGCAGTGGCCGACTTGGCACACTTCTCGCCGATTGACTCCATGCTCCGGGCAAAGAGCTCACGATCTTCGGTCGTGATAATGGTGTCAATGGGAGTTCCTAGGACCTTGACGCCCAGCCCCTCAAACTCGTCCTTGAGCTGAATACCCACCGACAAGGCAGTCTGACCACCAAACGTGCAGTAGATGGCGTCGGGCCTCTCGTTCAGAATAACCTTGCGCACAAACTCGGCGTTGACGGGGAGGAAATACACCTTATCGGCCAGGCCCTTCGACGTCTGAATGGTGGCGATGTTAGGGTTGATGAGAACGGTATAGATACCCTCCTCCTTCAACGCCTTGATGGCTTGGCTGCCAGAGTAGTCGAACTCGCCAGCCTGGCCAATGCTGAGACCGCCACTTCCGAGGACTAAAACCTTCTTGACATGGACGCGAGGGTGCGCAAGGTTGTTTCCCTCGACTGTGCCGCCGGGGAACTCGACAGGCTTCTGCAGAAGACTCTTGTCCGCCGCGCACTTGATGACAGTGCTGATGAAGACGTCGAACAAGAACTCGGTATCCCGGGGACCAGGTGTGCTCTCCGGATGGAACTGTACACTGAAGTACGGCTTGTCGACATGCATGATGCCTTCGTTGCTCCCATCGTTGGCGTTGACGAAGAGCTCCTTCCACCCGGAGGGGAGGGTCGCGGCGTCGACGGCGAAGCCGTGATTCTGCGATGTAATATGGCACTTTCCAGTAACCATGCTGGTGCAGGGAATGTTGTGGCCACGATTTCCAAATTTCATCTTTGTAGTTTGAGCTCCGGCAGCTCTGGCTAGGAGCTGATGGCCAAGGCAGATGCCGAAGACGGGTGTGCGGTTTGCGGAAAGGGCTTGAGCGACTCGCTCCACGGTTTCCTGCACCACGGAGGGGTCACCAGGGCCGTTCGAGATAAAAAGCCCGTCATATTCGTCTCCGGCGAGCTTTGGGAAATCATAGTCCCAGGGGCACACCAAGACCTCGACGCCGCGCTTGAGGAAGCACCTTAGCTGGTTGTACTTCATGCCAACATCGACGCAAACGATACGAATCGGACGTCCCGAAGGGTGCTTGAGAGCGGATCCCTCGGGGGGGCGGTATAGTTTGGGGACCTTGATGGATACTAAGAGGAGATGAGTATGAATTCGACTACAGTGTCTCTTCGGAACTCACCCTCTGCTACGAGATTCTTTTTATTAGGGTTGACCCAGCCGACAGTGTCGTCGAAGTACTCTTTCCACGTCTCAGGATCCCGCTGGAAGGGGGTAAGGGCCGAATTGCCGTTTGCGGTGCCATTGGTCAGGCTCTGCTTTTGTTGCAACATCCGACCGAGCATGCTTCCCTTCTCGCGAATTCGCTTGGTGAGGGCGCGCGTGTCGACGCCGTACATGGCTGGGATACCCTGCTCCTTGAGCCATGTTCCAAGAGACGACGTTGCGAGGTAATGAGAGAAATCTTCGCCCGAGTACGAGGCCGTAACGAGACCGGCGATGTGGATTTGGGACGACTCGAAGTGCGCCGGGAGGTCGCCCAGCAGCTCATCGAGGGTCTCCCTCGATGGGACGCCGTAGTTACCAACCAGGGGGAATGTGATGACGAGAATTTGGCCACGGTACGAAGGGTCGGTGACAGACTCGGGATACCCAACCATGCCCGTCTGGAAGACGAGCTCTCCGGCAATGCTCTTTGGCGCGCCGAAGCTGTAGCCCTGGTAGACCGTGCCGTCCTCCAGCTCCAGGCAGATCATGCCGTCGTTCTTGGTGCCGCCAATGGGCACCGAGGCGGGACGATAGACCATGGACGCCATTGTAACGGGCGGGCGCCTAACGGCGGGAAGAACAGGCGAACGAGTGCAACGAGCAGGAGAAGTGAGGGTCCGTGTGACAGATGGAGGGGTAGTTCAGGATCGCGGGGCTGCCAGAGGCAGAGTGGACAGCGTCTTGGGGGATACCAGAGGAGTCTTTCAGCCGCCAATCCTCATGGTCTGGTGTGAAGGTTGTTTGCGCAAAGAGGATGACCTCGCGGGGAGAGGTGGGAGTAGGTATTAATTTTTCCCAGAGACTTGCCCCGCGGCTTCTGACCGCCACCGACTCAACGACCTGCTGCAAAATCTTTTTTTTCAGGGCAGCCCAGTCGCTGCGGGGTCCAGCGGGGTCCAGCCCGTGATGAGCACAGACCAGTGGTGTTCGTCTGGATGCAAATTGGCCAATCAAAATCCCGACATGACCACCTGGTGGGGGTTTACCTCACAGTGGGGTGGCACTGCGTCGCAAGGAATGGGAATCTCGATTCTCAGCCCCAGATATCCCGCGTTTTGTCGAGATCGTGAGCACATTTCGGGCATCGCTCATTCGGACCAATTAAAATCTGAATTCATCACCCAAATGTGGGCTTTGAGCTGTAGCCCAATGTGGGAGCGATCTCCAGGAACACGCTTTTCATCCTCGCGATCAAGGTCTGAGCAATGCCGACGATAGTTTTTGCATGGCGGCGGCCCGCAAGCCACCGGCGCATGCGATCACGATGGGAGCTTGTGACGATGATTGCGACATCGAGTTCGGTAGAGGGGCCATGAGTTCGATTCATGTCAGAAGCTCTGCTTCAGGTTCGTGCAAGGTAGAGCACTTTTTTTTGGGCAAAATCAAATCTGTATTAAACCACGTACATTCGCCTCTACTAAGCTCCTCGACTTCATACACTTCCCCACTGGTAGTTAATGGCGGATCCGAAGAAGCTTCAGGCAAGGTCTCTAGATGTGCGTTGAGTTGAGCCCGGATTGGCAAGGCTAGCCGCGGCTCAAAAACCTGAAGCGCGCAAGCCGACCCCCAAAATGCCGACAGAAAAATAAAGTGGGTCCCGGCGACCGGAGGCCGCGGCGTCCGGGATCGGGTCATTGAGCTACAATCGGCCGTGTTATTAAGTCGGGCTTCCGTTTCTCGGTGTACGCAAAAGATTTGAATGGGACAGAGTAACCCAATCGCGAATAGTACCTTGAAGATAAAAACGGAAACCTTGGTGGCACCCATAATGTAGACACATCAAGGTGAGCTTGGGGCGAGAGGGCAGCGGGACTGACAATGTGAGTAGTACTCTGGAAGCCATACCGGTGTCAAATTCGACGCTGACCAATGGAACATTGGCTTGTTGCAATGCAATTTGAAGCCGACCACCGCCCCTTAGAGTGAAAGTTCTCTGCGGTCGAAGAAATGAGCTTGCCTTTCCTCGCTCGGGCAGATCAGAAACCCATCAACTTGAAGTAGCCCGTCCCTCGTTGTAGTTCCAGTGAATCTGACTCCTCGGGCTGGATGGCATAGAAGTATTCCCATGATGCCTCTTACAGCCTGCGGAAAACATTATTTTGTCATCCTGTCCTCTTGTGAGCGGTCGAACTTATTCCTTCCACCACATAAAGGCCCACTCCGCCTCTCGCAGGTGTATCCTCTGGCTTGATATCTTACGCCTCTTTGTATGATAGATCGAGGCGCGAACCTGGTTGATGCAACCTCTACTCCTTCTCCGTACCTCATTTGGGCAGATCGGTGCAGGAGCAGCTCGTCGGCTTCATAAACAGCCTGTGTTCATCCCCTCCAAAACCAACCTTGTGAGGCCACAGTTTTCCCCCGCAGGTGCATGGATCGTCCTCGCAGGGCGAAGTGTGATGGGCGAGTCAGAGACGATTTGTCGTTGTCGCGGCAGTGGTGCCGCCGTCAGAGCCGGTTGGGATTGGTGCAAACAGCCCAGCTTGCAGCAGATGGAGGACCCTGCCCCTCACCACATGCCATACGTTCGGTCATGCGGCCACCCTTCGGGAAGCTGGAACGATTCGAAGGAGGGCGTGGAACATAACGGCACACAAGCCCTGCGAGAAACCGCGGATGGGCTCGAGGCGGCGCAAAAGGAGGGGTGACAAGGTGCAGGTGGCCTTGGGTACCAAGAAGAGGATGCCGGTTGGTGAAGCGATCTCCAGACCGCTCCACCGCGACTTTCCTGTGATCCCTCGAGTGGCATCGCTTCGATTCGGCAGCGCCCCGACCCTGAGCAGCCTCACCGCTAGCGCTCCCGAGACCGCCATTCGCCAATGAGCGGCTAGAAATAAAAGCCAAGTCGGCTCTGACGGTGCAGCAGCACGCAAAAAGGCAACCCGGGGAGAATGCACTATTTCTCATTTCCAGCGGCAGCGTGGTAACAAGTATTCCGAAGTTGGCTGGAGGTGACGCCGCTGGTTTCTGATGTGTCAGTGCTCCCGACAGGGATGAGCCCCAACCTCACCGCACCCCTAAACCTCGAGCGGGCAACATTCCTCCCCCCCTTATCAGGAGCCTTGGCCGCGCCTTCCCCCCTTCGCCTGGCGCCCCGCTGGTGTATCTTGGGGCAGTCGCGACTCGTGCCCGCCGTTGCTCTTCCCTCTCTATCTGCGAAAATGCTGTAGCACTTGCCTCCATTAGCGTTCCATGAGCTTTCGCATCGCCTGAGCCGCAAGCTGTCGATCAACTCGCGGGCGTGCGACCCGGCTAATTTTGCATCACGGACACCCTTGTCAAGGCCTCGGCGCGCGGCCCCTCTCCTAGGCTAACTCTAGTATCCTCCGGCCGAAAATCGTCCAGCGTCCGGCCTCGGTTTTCTCGCCTTTCATGGCGTGTTGACGCCGGAGACGACTCAATTGGGCTCGCATACGCCCACAGGGAGGATGCTGTCCACATTGCTGCGACCCTTCCAGGGGAGCAGCGCACACAGCAACATCCAGGGCGACGAGGACGTCGAACAGATCCCGAAACGCCCCGCCCCGCCCCTTGGAGATTACCGGCAGCAACGGCACGCCACAGCCGACTTCACGGAAGCAGACGACGACGATGAAGAGGAATCCCATGACGGAGGGCAACCGGCATACCATCGCGGCTGCACACGAGGCGGGGAGGATGAGGATGGGTTGGCCAACTCGACTGGTGTCCTGCCCCTATTCGCGGCCAGTCACCTCGGTAACATTTCCTAGACGTTCAATCTCGGGTCCTGTGTTGACTTATCCTCCCTTAGATTTGCTACCGATATACAGCATGACACATGCGATCAGAATAATTGTTCAAGCGAGGACAGAGACCACTTTGTCGTGGGACCAGCTTCGATCTCCGCAAGTGTCCCAGTTCTTGGTCAAGCCGATGCAGCAGCAGATTCGCAACCAACACTTCTCGAGAGGCACCCTATACGCGCTCATGGCAAACTGCCTTCAGTTTGAAAAAGAAGGACAAATATATCCAGGGAATGCTGGCACAAGCAGCACTCGGGCGAAGGTCTGTGAACTGCTGGCCATCAGGCTGCTCAAGGAGTATACCACCCGTGAGCTCATCGATGCTCTGTCGTACGACTTTTATCCCCTCCAAGGCATCCCCGGTTCGCATACCCCCATCATGGCTGGAGGCAAGTCGAAGCCCCCCGCGTTGAGAACTTCGACTCTCGAGGTCGCCATACGTGCGTCTGCAAAGCGCTTTCTCTCTCACCCCCTTGTTGTACAACAGCTTGAAGCGATTTGGAATGGTGCCATCAGCTTCCACTCTGCTGCAGATCAGCTGCACCGCCCAAGCTCCGTATCGACCGCCCATGACAGAAGCCAGTCGCGACGACAAAGTGATGTGCGGACGCCGCTGCTAGGAAGCCAGCAGGCCAAAGAAGAGTTCGTCAGATCTCAGTACATACCTCCAGGCCGGCGTTCAGTGGCTTTATATGATCCCCGGAACGCGTCCCTCTTCAAGCTCTCCAGGCTGCGGGTCCCTCGCTATCGTCAAATTCTCTCCACCTGCTCCCTGGCTGTGCTGATCTGCTTGTTCATGGCTGTTTTGACACAGAGATCCCACAAGATCACCACTCTAGAGTTGGTCTTCTGGTTCTGGAGTGCAGGGTTCATGCTTGATGAGCTGGTCGGCTTCACGGAACAAGGGTTCTCGCTCTACATCATGAGCTTTTGGAATATCTTCGATCTCGGGATTCTGGTACTCTTGATCGTCTACTATTGCATGCGGATCTATGGGGTGTTCCTCCTTGATCCCCATAAGCTCAACGAAATGGCCTACGATGTCCTTGCCGCCAACGCTATCCTGCTGCTGCCGAGGATATTCAGCGTCCTCGACCACTACCAATACTTCTCGCAACTACTGATAGCGTTCCGGCTCATGGCCATTGATTTGGCAGCAGTCTTCGTGCTGATCTTGGTTTGCTGCAGCGGCTTTTTCGTCTTCTTCATTTTCTCGGGCAATGAACGGGATCCCGCTTTGGTGGCTTACAAGATATTCCAAATTCTAATGGGCTACACCCCAGCTGCGTGGGACGTGTAAGTACCAAGCAGTCAGACGCGCACAACAAACCGTGACTAACATATTCAAGGTGGTCGCATTACAACTTGATGGAGAAGACTCTAATGGGGCTGTTCCTCATCATCTGTCACTTCGTCGTCGTGTAAGTTGACCACCACATCGCTGTTCCAAGTCTGTACAGAAAACTGATTCCTAGCCACGCAGGACCATTCTCATCACAGTGTTGACAAATTCGTTCATGTCAATCGCATCTAATGCCAATCAGGAGCACCAGTATGTTCCGACGTGATCTTCATCCCGCGGATGAGTTCTCCCAGCTGACGTTTTAGGTTTCTCTTCGCCATCAACACCATCTCAATGGTGAAAAACGATGCTCTGTTCTCTTACGTCGCCCCGGGGAATATTTTTGCCTGGGCACTCATGCCGTTACGTTACTGCATGCCGCTGAAGCAGTTTGTGATGTTGAACCGCTTGGTGATCAAGATCACACACTTGCCGTTGCTATTCTGCATATACGTATATGAGAAGTATCACCTGGCTCCCTCCATGTACGAGCCGACGGATCTGGTGGAAAACCCGGGTCGTGGCCGTCGGAGCTTTTCCTTCTCAGACCCGACTAACAGAGCGGCACTCTTCAGCCCCAGCATTCGTGTTCGTGAAGAATCGATAGCTGGGTACCAAAAGGATCGCGCTCTGGAGGAGGTATTCCGGAGGGTGCCTGACATGGCAACTCTTCGGACGCAAAGACGTAACGAGCGACGTAAGACGCAGAACGCCATTAGGTCTTGGATGGATCAGCATGACGGGGGATACCAGTCACCCCAGAATTACTCTACCATCGACAGCCGAATGGATAACGAATGGCAGAGAAGGTTTAGCATGTCCCGCGACAGGCCAAGGAGGTTTCCAAGGCAATTCTCCGACGTCCGTTCAACAGCGAGCGACCCAGCAGATTTTGTGTCAGACGCACCTCATCCGGTAGGACCTGAGTTCTACCGCCGGGATGGAATAGCGCGGCGGGACTACGCCAGAGAGGCAAAAGATCACACTGATGGTGATGGCGATGGCGACGATGAGTTGGTCACGAACGACGAAGACGACGACAACACAACCCGCAACATGGGAGCCGAGCAGGATGACCCAGACGAGGCGATAGTGGAAGACTACTTCACAACACCTGTTGCGCCTCGCTTCAGCAGCGTAGACTTTGCTTTACCAGGCGACTCGTCCCACAAGTCCGCTTCAACCCCCCGGCCTGCAACATCCCGACGTACCCCGTTGCATAATCGAACTCTGTCCACTAACACGATATTGTATGCTCCATCGGACTCGCAGCAAGGTCAAAGTTCTTCGTCCGCATCGCCTGGCCTTCGTGCGCGACCGCTGAATACGAAACCAGCATTGACACCAGGGCGCCGCTCTCCGCAACGCCCGAGTCATATAGGAGCTTCCGAGCGGCCGCGCGTTGCAACGACCGGACGGGATATGGCCCACTCGGCGTCTAATCGGATGGCACTGGCCCTAGATATCCCCGCGGGGAGGTCACCTGGCCGACGGCGGTCATCGATCGACTTGGATCCCTCCTCGGATCTCAATGCTGCCATGGCAGCAGACGAAACCTATGGCGGTGTCGCTTCCAGCTTCACAACGCAGATGGCCTTGGCCAATGCTATGCTGAGCAAGAGTGCACAGACTGACGATAGCAACCGGATGGGCAGGTTGATGCTAGCGAAGATGAAAACGCTAGAGGAAAGTCTCGGGGACGTTGTGCGCGAGATGCGGGTTTTGCGGAGCGCGGTGCCGAGTACGGCTCATAACTCGGGCGACGACAGCGGCGGAAAGCGTAAGGTCGCATCAGGATCGGGATCGGGCTCGCTAGGCTCACCTCGCACTGTGGCACTCGACGCCACTGGGCGAGAGCGTGGTGGATTGAGAGGGACGAGGACGCCGGTGAAAACACCAGAGAGGAGATCACTTATGAGAAGGAGAAGTACGAAGGAGTGGGTTGGAGAAGGCCCTGCGCCCGCGCAAGGCGGGGCTAGAGATAAGGGGAAGGGCAAGGAGATTTTGACCACCGAAGGCGCGGACAACGATGGCGAAGATCCGTCGGTAGGTGGTCCTAGGCGCTCCGGCTCACAGGAGGCGTCTTTCTGAAGCGGCTTGTTTCCACTTTTCAGCATTATTCGTGTCGTTTTCGGACGTGCATTGGGCGGCGCTGGTTGGCAACTTTGTTTTGAGCATGGCATGTTGGATTTAGTGCTTTAAGCTTGTATGTATGTACATGTTGATGATGGCGATATGGGTGTCTGATACCTCCTGTTTGAGACAGGTGTGTCGATAATACGAATGGTTTCGTCCCTCCTGCTCTGCTCTTCCCTCGATTTTTGGTGCACCCAATTTCTTCTCTTCCTTGTCCAGCGGAAACCCAATGTCTTCATCGAAATCGTCCTCTATCAAGACGGTTCAGACGTAACAATGTCAGTCTTGATAAGCATCCTGAACTCCACCACGCCCCCACACCCACGAATCGGGATTGATATCATACAATCGTCCTTGATGGCCATCAGCTTAGGAGTCGGTCCACTGACAATCGAGCCAGACACTACCCAAGGTAAACTTTGATCCCTTCAAAACCGCCACTTTGTACCCGCTTACACTCGCCCATGACATCCTGCCGAGAGAGCCATCCCTGGAATCAGATCCCACCGCCACTTCTGTCCACGCTGACGTAGAGCCCTGAACTCCTTTGAGCTAGCTCATTCTCGCGCATCGTTGTTGCGACGTATTTGAAGGCGGCGCCTGTTCCGACGAGGGCAACAGCGGCGAGGGTTAGGGTTCGGGAGGGTCCGCGGCTGGAGGGTGTGTGAGTTGACGTTGGTTGAGATATAAAGGGGGAAAAGGCAGAAGTGGAAGCTCGGAGAGGGGGATAGAGGTGAGGATGAGGGTTTGATGGGACTGAAGCTTGTGGTTTGGAAGATTGGGGGTATAGAGGTTGAATGGGAGTTGGATGACGATGGGTCTTGGCGAAACATCGAGCTCCCCGGGGTTTCCCATAGCTGATAAGATTTCTTAGGTAGGGACGAGAAAAAGTGAGACTTACGGAGCTGGACGCGGTCGGGGAATTGACTGGGTGGAAGCTGTGATTCGGGAGGGATCCATGATGGTGCTGTCTTGAAGGGACTGGAGCTAGAAATCAAGGGGTGTTGATGGCTAGCGGTGAAGGATGGAATCTCTTGGGGATGGAAGTTGCCAGGCAGGGAAGTGGAGAGCAAGAAGGAAACTGGAATGTAACTTGGAAATCTGTATCACTCTCACTGGTCGGATATTCCCATTTGACGATGTGTGTAAGTTCGGGATACCAGAATCGGGAGAAGACTTGAAGGTAGTGTATCACAAATGGGACTGATGGCACGCGACCAACAGAACCACGGACCGCGCCTTCCTGCAGACGGTGTCATTGCCGTCCGCCGCCCCCTGCCCGGCCAACACCGCCCAGAGCTAATCCCGATAAGAAGCTTGGGTGACCTGAGCGTCGGGTGCAGCTTGTCAAGTCGGGTGCGGGTTCCTGTGGTGGTGGCAGAGCGTGCCAGAGCAATCGATGATGGAATGGCGAGGGTGAGGTTCCGGCTTAAGCCGTCTTTACGCTGTTGACCATCAGCCTAATTGGTGACCGACGGTGAGTCGGCCGGTAAGAATCAGACGAGACTTGCTTTATCGATACCTTACAAGGCAAGCTTCTTTGCTGTCCTGACTGTCCTGAGCTAGCGGGGATTGGCTCGGTTCCAGGTGTGGTGCTGAAATGCGGGGATGCTTTCCAGACGCTATCCTACAGGTACCTTATCAGTTCCGCCAGTCCCCTAAAGTACAAACATCTTTGACTGCCATTGTGGCCGCTTTCCCAGGCAATGATAAGATGGGTCAAGGACTCTGCGGGGAGAGCTCTGTTTGTTGTGAGGCTTCGTCTGATATCTAGACGAGATTTCAGGGGCTGCACAGTGCAGAGTGCCAGCTTGGACGCACTGCTTATCTGGGCCAGGCTAGCACTGCAAACGAAAGAGTGAGGTCAACATCAAAATCTGCCCAATTCCAAGAATGAGAGCTGAGTTCACACCGCTTCACCTTCTCCTGTGACAGCAATTATCGGCCTCTTCAATTACACGCTGCATATTCACAACAAAACAGAAAGTTGCAGACGATCTCAGTGGTTTCAGCAACAAGGGGTCTATGGCCTCAGCCCGTTTCTCGAGCACCCGGCAGGCTCCAGCAGGCTGGGCTCCGCCCCAGCAAAAGAGTTGAAGTGCTGAGGGGGCGGACCTAGAAGGAGGTACAGGGCTTCAGTGAAACCATGTTTGAGCAGCTACTGACAGGTGCAAAGGACCATGCCAGCCTACCAGTTTCTCCATTTAAAGTCCAGGTCATCAAGTCGCCATGGGAACTATTTTTCTACTTCAAGTTCAGCTGGGCTAGCAAAGACCCACATGTCAACAGCTGTTCGGGTGGGTCACGGCCCCGGATCACCCAGAATGCCCCCCTGTCTGGTCCCCTGTCCGGCCGGATGCCGAGTGGGTATGGCCGTGTAAGCCGCAACTGCTTCATTGTTGATGCTTGATGAGGGCCGGAAGTCAACGGCGAACCAAGCCGCAGCCGATGATCCGCAGCCGCATGTGGGGGGGGGGGGGGGGCAGCCCTCGAACAGCCCAGGCTCCCGGCTGCGCAGAGCCACGTCCCAGATGAGCACGGCTGCAGCCAACCACATGGTTCCCCGCGGCCTGCACCCTCAAAACGCCCCTTCCTTTACTTCCACCACAAGGCTGGACATGGTTTGGCAAATATCAATGTGGGACCACGGGAATCTACACCTCGATTCCGGTAAACCAACAGACTTGTTTGAGCCCCGGTTACATCGAGTCATCTTGCCAAAGTTCGTCACCTCAAGCTATTGATTTGCTGCCTGCCTGCCTTGGCCATTTCGGCGTCACGACAAGATCCTTCTTCTGCAGACGTGCAATACCCCACCGGTCCAGACCATTGAGGCGGAGCTTGTCAGCCGTCGCTAACGTCTTCATTCCCGTCACTGCTGGTCGATGAGCTTGGCTGGGAGTTGAGGTGAATCAGGAAACCCCAGAAGCAGCACATCACGGCTCAACGTCCTCAGGAGTGTCCACATTACGTCTCACTCTGAGTTGCCAAACTCTCCAAGGCTGTCGCCCATATTCCAATAAACCCCAGGCAGCAGCCGCCTAGGCACACATCCGCCAACACCTCCATTCCGTACCAAACACGGGTCACATTCTCACAACGGCCACGAGTCCACGTCGGTATTTGCTTTGCGAACCCCTTGGTTGGTGCGATTGCGCGGCTTTGACTCGCTCTCTGCCGTTGACCCCATTTTCCCCACGGTCGGTAAGTGAGCATAGGTACCTGCCCTATCCACGCGGATCACTCTCCCTTAATTCACTGCTGACAGCTCATCTTCAGGTCTCGACAGCACCCCTCGTCGCCATACAAAACATTCTCAATTTTGCCACAGGTTAGCATTGCACTTACTCTTCAACGACGCCCTAGGATCATCTTTTTCCCAACTCCCTAACTAAAACATCCTCGACTGCAGCTACTGACATTGAACCAGAGCGCTACAATGGATGATAACATCGTCAACACAAACGTGCCGTCGCCGCGGTTTCCCTTCCGCTTGACAGCCGTAGGCACCAACGAGGATGAGGCGACCATCAACGCCGCTGACAGGCACGTACTAGAAGTGCAGTCAGTGTTGAGCGACAGCAAACTTGACGGTGACGGCGACGTTCTCGCCATTGTCACCTTTGGTCGCGACTCAGAGCGCGGCCGCGCCTGCGGCGGAAAGCCTTGGTCGACCCTCCAGCTCCGCATGGACTCCAAGACTCTCAAGGCGCTTGGTTCCACAAAGATCAACGACATGTTTGAGCCCCGCCGCCAACAGCGCGTACGCCGCCGTCTGGGCTTGCAACTTTGCCCTCCCGGGATTAAGTATGTACTTGACCTCACCCCGCCCAACGAAGGTGCAGAGCTGGCCGATCTCACTGCAGCGCTTTGGCTGCCCAAGATGGTGAAACTTTGGTTTCTGGCAGGCCTCTACATCCCCGAGAAGATTCTCGAGTCGTCGTGGTTAAGGGGTTACAGCCGGCCCATGGGTGACAAAGCCTCCGGCGCCATTCTCACCCTCGGCCACGACGATGCCTGCAAAGACGAAGACTGTAAGCTCTGTTAGCCCGCAGAAACCATTGTAATTCTGCTAAATCTATTATAGGCCTCGGCGACATATCACAGTGGCGAGCAGACCCAATAGTGCCAGGGATTTACGACGAGGACCCCTATGGCTCTGGCCCAAGATACATACGACCGTCACGGAAGATTGACGACTACTGTCGTATTCGCCATGGCGTTGCCATCATGCGCTTGCTACGGGCTATCAACGATCAGGGCCTGTTACTCAACTCCGCACCTCGAATGTGGACCGTTGCGCAGGTGGCGATCCATCTTGAGGTTCCCCAGGTCGTGGTATGTTTTCAGTCAAGCACGTGCGCTCCAGCTGAGTACCTTAGACCAGCTAACATCAAATAGGTTGATCCCGTGACTCAGTGGCTCATTGCGGCACCTAACTCCAAGTTCATCGAGATATGCCCCGAGAAAGCATTTCAGCTCGCGTATGCACTTAAGATCCCCAGCGTCCTCGTTGCTGCGTTTCGCATCCTTGTAAGCGAGTATGCGGTCGACTATCTCGCCACAAACGCTTCCCCGAGACGTCCCCCAACAAGCTGGGCGCAGCGCCAAAGAGACGACTATGGAGACTTCCCTTCTGACCCAGTGGAGTATGCAGGAAAGGCCTTCGCAGACCGCATCTCAGGCGTGCTATCCATGCTGCAATCGGATCAAGCATTTGAGGTGTTCCCTGTGACCATCGGTCAGTGGGATGCATTACAAAATATCGGAGCGGAAACCGAAAACCTACCAACCCTCCCCTCCGGAAGCCCTCACCCCTTACGGATGGCGTACGAAAAGCTGTCCAAGGCTCTCCTTAGAATTTTTCACAGGCGCCTAGACACGGTTTTTGACGATGTGAACTTCGGCGACCATCTCAGCACTTTGATGGCCAGTCAACGAAGGCACTACATTCCCGAAAGAGAGCTGATACCGCTTCACCTTCTCTACGAGCAGCTAAACAGCAAACAGAAATCATTGACATCGCTCTTCTGGTCCAGGTTAAAAAACACGGATTGGTTGGCTTCCTTCTCTGAAGACACCTTCTTCGGGAGAGAATTGTGGCGGATTGCCAAGGACTTCAACACGCAGTTGAACGCTGCTCTTTCGTCTGGAGAACTTGACGTCGACTCGTTGATGACCAGAGGCGGCAGCTACACGCCAATTTACGAGGCCACAGCCGATTTCGATCTTGCTCAGTTCGTCGAGCAACTCTTCTACGCCCTGCGCTCCCTCTGCGACCGGGTCCTCGATCGCGGTGCCCACGAAACAAACGTTGCCTTCTTTCTCTCTGACCATCTTCTCCTCGGTCTCAACGAGAACGAGCTAAACTACCTTCCCATCTGGGCCGATGGTCTTGACGATGGGTCTGGTGGCGTCTTTCAAGATACGATTCCTCCCACCGACATGGGCCCCAGCGAGCCGGGGCCGGCATACCACACAGGTCACACGGTGGGAACCGATGCGACCACTGATTACAATGCCACTGTGGCTCCCTCTGACTTGGGCATTGGGGATCTTGATATTTACAGCAGAGCCGGAGACACCGTGCGGAGCATGGATGCGCAGCAGAGCGTCACCACTGGTCCCGGTCGCTATCAGACTGTCCCGCTCTCCGACGCCGGCTTCGAGTCGGACTCGTATTCCGTTGTGGAGAACGAGTACGCGGACGCTAGGTACGTCCAGCCAGCGCACCACCAAGCCGTTGGCCAAGCCCTATCTTCCTACGTTGAGGGGACAGACATCGAAGACGATGCCTCTGCGGCTATTGGTGAGGACGCAGCATGGAGCGACATCGGGAGCGTGGTGGGTGTGGGACTTGTTGCGACTGCAGACAATGGTATGGATGTGGACAGCAGCCCATCTGCGCCACACTCTACCGACAGCGTCGTCGATGGTAGTTCTACAGCTATAAATAATACTGCAGGACGCAGCACGGCGACCGCAACGCAGTCAGGCCTCGATGGGTTCGGTCTCGATGATGACGACGACATGCTCAATCCAGATGACGATGATGACGACGACACGTCAACGCTAGATGGTTCCGAGTACGACTTGATCTCGTTGGACTGAATCGACCCGACTACAACCCGGTACGGAATCACCGGAACATCATGCAACCGTTTTCCTATTGGATCATCCAGTGGCAGCGGGAGGAATGAGCACCACGAAACCGCATTGACGATTCACGGCCGGAGAAGCAGGAGTTGAAGCTGGACCCAATCTCGGCACTACATGGGCGTCTGGCGCTTTTCAAGTTTTCTCGATCTCGTGCTTCCTTTTCTGCCAGGTATGGTCACAAAAACGAGGAGGGGAAACACACGGTATCATGGAGAGATACGAAATGGGCTGGGCGGGACTGCTTTTATTTGTCGATTTAGCGAGATACTATGAGAATACGCAGCAGATTGTACGGATACCTTGCTTCATACTACGATTTGGGTGTTTTGGGCTGCGCTTCATTGTTCAATGGGGGTGTGGTTTAGAAAGTGTTTATGACCAGGTAATGTTTGGGTTGAATTCAGGTTTGAGACCCGTTTGTTATGGGTATGGAATGTGACTGGGATGGGGTGGTTCTTTTCCTCAGTGAAGACAGAGGTTACGATGTTAGGTGGATGGCTGGTGCCGGATGAGGTTCACTGTATTGCTCGGGTTATAGCTCGAGTCTGAGAGAATCGTGAGGATTAGGCAGTCTCATTCTTCGGTCGAGTCGCCTAACGGTTTCTGTTACGGGCGAGGCTTGAGTATGTCAGGCTGAATAGATGGTAGGTTACCGAGTATGAGACGTTGTCCCTGTGTACTCTATACTCCATCTTTACTTCGCGGCTCATAACACGATTAAACCAGCAGAGTCGGGACCAACAGTATGACTAATCTTACATCCCAACTCCAACATCTACCCCCGATTCAAGGTATTCCCGCTCCCCCTATGATTCGACTCGGTAAACTCATCCCACTCCCTCGCCTTCATCGTCTCCGCATCCGCCTTCTCATAATTATCCTCATCCGGCTCCGGCTGTCTCCCGCTCGCCTCCCCACCCCCCTCAATAATCCCCCCTCTCCTCCTCTCCTCCTCCAAATACTCATCAATCGTCATGGTCGGCAGATTATGCCCCGGCCTAAACACCCCTTGGGCCAACTCCTGCCTATTCCCCAACAACGTAAACGGCTGCAACGGCTTCCCCTGCTTTGTCAACAGCGGACCGCCCATCACGCTCTGCAGCCTCCTCAGCGGCTGGTCCAACCTCTCCGAGTACCCATCCTTGTCCCCCGCCCCCGCCCCCGCCGCTCGCCGCCTCGCATCCTCTTCCGCTTCCATCCCCGCCTCCGGCCGAAGCGGCTCCGGCGCTTGCCCGAGAACATCCCACTCCCGATTTAACCCCTCGAGCGCTTGAAACGCCATGTGTGTGCAAAACGCCAGGTTCGCAACATGCGTCTGCCGCACGACCTCCTCGTCGCCGCCGTCCGCGCCGTTGCCGTACTCGGGCCGTTTGCGCAAAAAGTCTAACCTGCTTCGCAGCTCCTTTTCTGCCTTGAGGTTTGCGATTTTGGCGTCCCGCCGCAGCGCAGGGTCGGAGGTGGACGCCACGGCGAAGTCGAGCGGGGAGTCGGTGTAGCGCTCAAGGAGCTTTTTGTAAGGGGGGGTGAGGAGGTCGTAGGTGTCGTTGAGGTGGAGGTAGCGTTCGTAGGCGCTGCGCGCGGCGGTGAGGAGGCGTTTTCGGTCCGCGAGGGAGGGCGCAGGCAGGCGCTGGGTGAGCTCGGCGAGGTGGTAGTGCGTGAGGAGGTAGGGGAGCTGAGAAGTGGAGAGGTCTTCGAGAGTTTCGTTGGGGCTGAAGAGGGAGAGGGTGGAGATGAGGTCGAGGGAGGTTTGGTAGGCTTGGAGGGCGGAGGAGACGGCCGAGTGGTATTCGGGGGAGTTTGGGGGATAGTGGGCGGATTCTATGGCGAGGCGCTTTTCTTCGGCCGAGGAGAAGAGCTCCTTGAGGGAGGTGGGGTTGTCGTCCATGGTTCTCGTGGGTTTTGTGATGGGGATTGGAATAAAGGAGATGAGATTTCTATTGTTGACTTCGGGGAGGGGCCTGCGGTCTGGTTTCTGTTTGCAGATTTGGGGTGGATGAAGCTGTTGACGATGGTACCTAGTGGTGGCGATGAGGGGCAGCCTTGATGGAAGTTGCCCCACTGGTAGTTGTTATCTAATCTAATCTTATCAGATCATCAGTGACATGCTCACAGCAACCTCATCGTGGAAGGCTGGAGATCTACGTAGGAACCGTATTGACTCGCAATATTGGCCTTTACTCTTACCCTGTGCCCGCCTTGACAGTTTTGTCAGCGGTCTTCCGCAAAGCCATTAAGCGCTCCTTACACGATAACCTAACCATGGATTTCATCAGCCAAGGCCTTTGCGAGAGCAAAATAGGCATTTGCGCAATTCACACAGGTCAGTTCGCAGTCTTGCGTGGCTGCGGTTGACAAAGCTTTCAGGGGGTGCAAAGGGCAGGATTAAAGGCTGATATTAGGAGTCAATATGGTAACCTCTGATCCCTACCCTGAGCTTATGTCCAGACGGGAATGGAAGAAGAGGCAGTTCTGTGATTTACTCCGGCGTAAATTTGAAGACTCCCATCACAATAATGAAATTTGGTAAATATCTACATGAACGTTTCATGCCACTTCGCTCACCACACTGACCCTGATGTTTTCGAGCCACCAACGAAAGCTTACAATGGAACGCAACTAGGGCATCCACGCCAAATACATCGTCAAGTATGTCTCGGTTCTGTAGTTTACTATTGTCGATTCAAACATTTGTGCTTCAGGTGAAGTTTCCAAGATTAAACAAGATTCTCCTTCCGCGACACCCGCTGAAAAAAAGGCTTATTGGCTGGCCTCTTGGAGGCCAACATCCAGCTGCATACCTGAGGCCGTACACTGGGCGAGATGCAGCGCCTCAGACGCAATTCATGGCCAAAGCTGAAAACATGCAGACGCAAAAGCCCTGCTGCTGAGAGCCGCGACCACTGTGATGTTCTGAAAGCAGAGCCTCGTCACAAGCAGGTGTTCGCCACGGTTACACGGAAGCTGTATGCATCCAGTTAAACTACACCACGAGCACCATGTTATGATGCCCGATACGACGTACTTGTTCCTATCGGGTGCAATTGTATCCTTCCGCTCAGCTTCTGCAGAGATGAGTGTCGCTGTAGAGGATGATACTCGTCGTCAGCGGCCCAAGGAGGTAACCATGGCAAGGCTGTGACTTTGTAGAGAAGGTGTGATGGCCTATAAAAGGTCCGAAGGGAATCCTCTCTGACCTCCGAACACCCAAAGTCACTCACCCACATGCTCTTTCTCTTCTTCAGCAAGACACTCGAACCAGCACCATGATCTCTACCCGCCTCTTCATCGCCGCCGCCCTGGCCTGCAACTTCCTCCTCGCCATGGCTGCCCCAGCAGTACTGGACGACCGCTGCCCCAAGGCAAAGGTCATAATCTGCGACAACACCCACTTCCGCGGAGACTGCAAGACGGTCGAAGTCGAGCTGGACACCTGTGGTGCGTTTTGTGCCTCAAATTGACATCTTATACCTACAAAAGCTTAATCAACTCGACTTCAGCCAAGGTGGAAAAAGAGTGGAACGACCGCATCAGCTCCATCGAAAATACCAGCAGAGCGGCCTTCAGATGCGTGTGGTACATGTATGTGATTTGGACTAATTTACGGGATGTTCGTGAAGAAAACTGACTTCATCTTTTTCGGGAATTCAGAAACAACAAATGCGAGGGTGACGGGTATGCCAACCAGAAAGATGATGACCTTGGTGATGGGAACGGCGCGTTTAGTGAATCCATTAGCGCGTATCGGTGTTCTCCTAATGAGTGATTGTGCACGGCGAGGGGATGGTGTAGTTGGAACAGAAGGTAGTTGTGGATTAATAGGGGCAATTTTTGAGGATATATTTACGGGTTCTTGGTCTCAAAGCGACTCACGGGGGCTTACCATACTTGAGGTTGATCTCCAACCAACGACCGCACCACATCGTCCATGTGCTGCCTCTTCGCCTCTTTCTGGTCTTCTGGGGCCTCCATAAGATCCTTGCAGAGGGCCTGGTAAAGTTCATACGCAACTCTCTGGTCGGTCAACTTCCGGCAGGGCGGGCATTGACCGTGGATTGTGCCGCCCTTTGGAATCGTCTTTGGCGCGCCAAAAACATCGTCAGCTGTGAGATTGTAGGGCAATAAAGGGTGCTCGCACAACTCGCGCGTGAGGCTGAGACGGCACTTTGGGCAGTTGAGGTTGCCACTGTCTAACCAATTAGCGAGGCAGTCGAAACAAAAAACATGACCACAGGGAAGTAAGGTAGGGCTTCCGAACTCGCCCTCTCCAGGTTTGCGATCCCCCTTTTCTCGAGGAACCGGTCGCAGCTTGGCTTCGTGGCAGATGGTACACACAGTGTACTTATTCTCCAGGAGAAACGTCTCTCTAGGATCTGGGACATAGTTGGAGATGTGCTCCGAGCAACCTTCGTTAGCCATGTTTTACAGTTTCGGATGATAGGACTCGAGCGTGGCCTGGACAACAGCAATGAGAGCTGCTTGAAGACGACACAGAGTAGGGAGCAGCCGCGAGTCGTGGAACCTCAACATCGCGAAGCTGCCGGCGAGCCATCCTTTTATGGGGATCGCTTCTCTCAAGAAACAATACACTTGTGCATTTGGGAGAACAAAGGCGCGTGGTGGCGAACTGTGTTGTTAACAGCAACAGTGTCCCCCTTTGCGAAAGAAACAAAGCGCTTGCGTCCAAGGGGTTGTGTATTGCCTGCCGCGCCTTGTGGTTATGTACAATGTATCGACAAGGGCCGTCCGAGCCTGCGATATGGCGATCTCATTTCGATTCCCCCTTTGCCTCGAGTGCCGCCTTCTCCTTCTGTGCCTTCTCGTGCTCGATTATTTGCCTGCTCCAGCTGCAGCGTGACCTCGTCAGTGTTTTGACCAACAGATCTCGATCGGATGGACATACTATCTGCTGGGGGCGAAGCGGCCGGGTTCGGGCATCTTGTGTCGGTACTCAAGCTCTGCGCTGAGCTTCCATGCCGCCGCTGTGACGCCAAAGATGACCAGGCCAGCAACGGCCGTGTTGCGCTTCCAATTGGCAGGCTGGGCGTACCAACCACCGGCCGGCGACCAAATGTGCTTGGGGTAGCTATATTCGACTAGGTCAGTCGGCGTCGTGGATGACGATTACTTTGCTCGCTGCAGAGGACACTCACGGAACCCGAGGACCACCTCCCTGCGCGACTGTTAGCTTCTGCGGTGACCCATTGAGTGTGGTAAGACTTACCATTGTGATGTGTTCTGCCTTTGGCGACGTGGATTGACCTGGATTGGTGATGCCGCGGCGTCAGAGGAGCTTGAGTTCGGCCAGACGTCAATTGAGGTTCATGAGGTTGAATGCACGCACCAATCGGCCGGAGTGGAGCCACAGCTTCCAGCAGCCGTCGCCGCCAGGTGCTCTGACCCAAGAAAACACGCCAAGCTCCAGCTCCAAAGGGGGGATTATGTCAGCAGATTTTTTTCATTCGAGATCCTTGTCAGTGGAACACGACTGCGAGCTTCACGTTGGAGAACTTTTCGCCTTTTGAGCCATCCATCACGACAATCGACGACCTCAGCCATTCCACCCCCCCGCGCCGGATTGAGCTCCGACACACCCAGGCTCGCGAGCTCGTCATCTCGAAAGACCAAAGTCGCCGCCGATGAAGAGGTTACGGCTCGACCGGTGCGCGGGTCAGCTGCTCGCTCGCCCGCGAACATGCTCCTCGCCTGCAACCGGGAGTCTTCGATATGCTCGCTCGAGCCAGCACCTCGTCCAATCCACACGGTCAAATTCGACCGCTGTCGCATTCACAGAGCCCCTCGAATCCGACCAATCGCCCAAAACACAGACGCCATGGGACCCCCGGATGCTTCCCTCACCCTCCCCTGAGCGGTCGCTCCGGTCTGCGAAGCTGGCCGCTCTGCACGCCCGTCTGTCTCTCTCCCCAAGGATTCCCCTTCAGACGCTCGCAAGGACGTTGATAGACGCCTCGGCGGACGAAAACCCACAATTCAACAACACCAATCTCGCTTTTGTCGGCCAGACCATCATGAACTACCACGTCGCAGAATGGATCATGTGCCGGTATCCCCGCCTGCCCATGACCATCGTCTGGGAAGCAATGAAGGGCTACGCAGGGAATAGAACACTATTCCAAGTCGCCAAATCGTGGGGTGTAGAGAGTGCTGCCGCGCCCGGCGGAGAGGTCGACCCGGGCCTTCTTCAGTTCGACCACTCAGACCCCTCAAAAGGCGTTGCCCTTTTGGGCTTCGGATACACACGAGTGGAGGTAGCACGGCTTCCAAAGTGCAATTGGCGACGCGGAGTTGCCAATCGCGTGGTATTCGACGACGACTTCGGCAACGAGGTGAAGCCCACCGCGGACGGGGGGCTCAAGACTGGAGAGCGCGAGATTTCGGACGAGGATCCCGCCTACATGAGGTACGGCAACGAAGATACCCGTAACGTTGCGGAGAAGGCCCACGCATTATTCGTACGTGCCGTCGTCGGCGCTGTCTACGCACATTGCGGCCGCGATACCGCCAAGGCCTTCATCAAAGCCCATATTCTCTCGCGCACACTCGACCTCGCCCGCGTCTTCCGCTTCAACAACCCCACAGTCGAGCTCGCCACGCTCTGCGCGCGCGAGGACTTCGAGGCCCCAGTTGCCCGCCTGCTGTCCGAGACCGGTCGACTCTCCCGCACACCCGTTTTCGTCGTTGGCATCTACAGCGGCAAGGACAAACTCGGCGAAGCCGCCGGTCCTAGCCTCGACGCCGCGCGCTGGAAGGCCGCCATGAACGCTCTCAAGTCGTGGTATCTCTACAGCCCCGGGGACAACATAAGAGTGCCGAGCGACGTGCTCGAAAACAACGCAAAGCCCTGGACACCAGCATATATTGACATGGGAGAGATTATATCACGCTAAACGAGCCGGCCAGCCATAACACCGGCGTGGTGTGTTTGGATAATATAAGCTCTGGTGGGCGAACGGCAGCCTGCGAGGCCTGTCGTCGCCGTGTGTGTACGAGCGGGAGTGTCGTTTCACGGGAGGAAGCCTTGGAACAGCACGACCGACTGGGACGTCCCGCTTCCACGGCCGCTCCAGGGAGGGGTGTACGAGCGGACTTGTAAACATAGCATATAACCTGAGCAAAACTTTTGGCATCGGCATCGGAAGAACGAGAGCCTGGCTTCCTGGTGGGTGTGGGACTAGACGGGAAGGAGGCGAAAAAGGGCGTTTGCTCCCATGTGGCAAAGCTTCTCGAGATAGACGGTTGACCAAACACAACCCAGCCACTATGTACATTGTAAATATATTAAATCGCATTGTCTAATTACCGGTCATGATTTTCGGTTACTCGAATCTGCACGGAGTGGGGTATCGTGAACGTCATGAATCCAGATCTACCCGTAGACCGCTTCGCTCAAGAAGCTCCTGAACTCCTCCGCATCCAAGACATGAACGTCTCGGTCTCTTCAAATCCTGTATCTCCACGTTTCCCTCATTCACTTCCAAGTCAATCTCCCCAAGTCTCCTCTAACTGAAATGATCACCGTGTCCGATCTTGTTCACGATCCCAAGCCTCATCCGTTTCCTCCTCCTCTCCGTCTTGGCCTCTGCCTCCCTCTCCAGCCTCCTCCGCTTCTTCCTCTCGTAAACAGCCCGCACCGTCACCTTGATTCGCGAACGACCCTCGTTGTAGTTCGCGCGAGCCAGCGCCACAGCGCTGTCGATTTGCTCGGGCGTGTAGATGAAGTTCCAAGTGCTCATGTACTCGCTCGTCGCAGGGTCGACGCCGGGGACTTTGTCATTTGCGAGGTAGGGAAGATATACGACGGCGATTCCCGCATCGGGCTCCATAAGTCTCCATGACGAGGTGTCGTCGATCGGTGGAGGGGGAGGTTCTGAGGTGCGCTCTTGCGTGCGGCCTACCCAGACGGTGCAGTAGCCTAGCTCTTCCGCGGCCTGAGCGGCTTTTTCTACTTGGTCCGCCTTGTCGTTTGAGGGGGAAGATAGGTCCGGCCCAGGCGCGGGGGAGGGGGTGCTGGTCTCGCCGGCTTCGATCTGGCGGGCTGCTTGGTCGACTTGGGCTGAGGTGAGCTTTTCATCCACGTCGGGGCCGGATTCTGCTTGTGCTTGGTCTAGTTCCTTTGCTGCTGTGGATGGTGGAGCGGTGGCTTTTGGCCATCCTATGCCTACCGGCCAACCCTTGATACCTCTCTGCAGTGCGTATCCTTCCACCTCCGACAGCCAGTTGTCAGTCTTGACGTCCGCCGAGGCGTCGAACGCAACGATGATGTCGACTTCGCGGCCGGGTCGCAGTAGGGGGTAGATAGGTAAGTTATTAGACATGCCAGCGTCCATTAGCTGGATGTACTCATTGTCGTATATGCTGTCGGGTACGGTCCGAGGCAACTTCCCACGCATGCCATAGGCAAAGTTGGGGAGTGAGGCGGGATCGATTGGGTGGACCTTGCTGAGATCCTCATTGTGCCCCCAGATTAGTTCGTCTACTGCTTGAAGACCACTAATGCCCTTTATGGGGGGTCGAATCTCACGGTAGTAATGGCTCAGCGACGCACAAAAGGCACTCCCCCAGATTCCCAAGAGCAAGGGGATACGGAGCTCAGGCAGACGCAGGCCGTCTTCCGTGGGTTTGTCGTATCCGGCCTCGAATCTCCGGCCCATGGCCCAGGTAGGAATTCCTGCCCCGAATTCCTCGCAAAAGAACTCATAAGGTGTCATCTCAAACCATTGAAACCAGGCCTCCTTTTTGGCGACCTCCTTGGCAGCTTCGGATGCTGGACCGGACGAGTCGATGCCGGGTACCGTCAAGTCTGGTATTTCGTGGCGAACAGCTGTGTAGATTGGAAGTGGATGCTGGCCAAATCGGATGTGTTCTTGCTGGGTTGATAACTTGAAGTCTCCCTCGTTGACGCTCAACTCCCCTTTGGGTACCATCAAGCGTGCCGCCAGAAGCATTCCGTAGGCGTCAACCAGACCGAAATCAGCTCCGGGATTGCCTTTCAGCTTTTCGACCAGACCGCTCAAGATGTACTTGTTTGTTGGCGCTGATGTCAATAGCGAGAATGCAGCTGGCGGGTATGCGATGTGGACTCCAACACGCGCTTTAAGATGGTCGATTACGCGGCTGAGGTCTCTCTCCGTGATGGAAGAAAAGTATAGTGACTGGAGCCAGCAGGAGCCGCTTACTCCGGAGACATAGGTAGTGCAGTCGAATAAGCCATCTTCCGCCGTTGACTGGAACGAGCCCGCCCCGGCGATGAGTGCTCGAAGTCCACCACCCGAGCCGCACATTGCAATGACCGGGATGTCGTCGGGATGGACATCCTCCTCTTTGAGCCCTAGATACCTCGCCAATGCCGCGGCGATGTACTTCTTCCTCCGAGACAGAAACGTTTTTTCCTCGTCACAAAGGTGCTCAGATACGCGGACCTTAGCCTCGTATTGGATCTCCGGGTGTATAGAGGCGTCGTGGGCTTCGCGCCAGATCTCCTCCGCCAATGTTCCGGGGCCCATCGAAAGCTCCCGCTGGAGCTTCCGAACATACCCTGGGATATTCTTGGACCATTCCGGTAATATGAAGTCGAGAACCTTGTCTGTTATCACAGCAGCATCCGCCTGGGGGACAATGGAAACTCCCTCGAAGTTGCCTGTGAACTTGGACCAGACGGACGGATCGCCTTCTTGAGCTGCGCCATCTTCAGCTTGAACGGGGTCGGTTCGGGTGTTCGCAAGCGTTCGCCTCTGAAATTCATCAGTCGGGTAGAGGGAATAGACAAGCAACGCGCCGAGGGCGAGCACCGATAGTGATCCCGACGCTGGGCTCTTGCTCTTGGAATCAGACTTCTGTCGGGACGAAAAGTAACCGAGTCGCGCCGGCAGCCGTGGGACAGAAACCCGGGAGCTACCGGCGGAGCAGTATGGTGTCGCGCGTGGCCTTCGCGTGGTAAACGACGCAATGGTGGAGGATGCTCGAAACCGAATTCCGAGACCTTGCCGGCCAGGCCGCGCAAGATGTCTTGCGATGTCTCTGGCGGAGGGCCTCATGATGGCCAAAAGACAATGGGGGGGTCTCCGTGTGGGCCTGGGAAGTGCGGTGTGGTTGTCCGCAAGAGGCTTATCGTCGTCGCGCAGGGCGCTCGCCGGGGCAGCAGTGGTTTATTTGCTGATGCGCACCATACAGCGAGCATTCATCGAATTGCGCGATCCTGGAGAAGGCGGGTGGGCAAAAGTTGCAAGCCGGTTGCGGCAACGGCAGGATTGACGGCAGGGACCTGCGGGAGGGGGATTACATCATAGACCCGGCACTGAATTGATTGACAGGCACGATTCCCAACGCAGCTTGACAGTTGGATCGGCACTAGGCAGTGGAGGCAGCGCAGAGGGTTCAAATAAACTGTTTCAAGGGATTCGAAACAACCGACCGCTCATAACCTGTCCTCATTCCTCTTTAAACTTCAAGTTTGGAGTTCAATTGAACCGAAAGTCTCGTTTGATAAGCCGCGGGCACCATTGTCTGCGACAACCAGAACCGAGGAACCCGTCCATCATGTCTCAAAACTGAACTCCCGTTGGGCTTTTCGCTCCACTCCGCGTCGGTACGGGCCTCCCGGACGGATAATGAAGAGACCTTAGCTGAGAATTGATGTTATTTCTCCCTGAATGGTAGTTCCCATGTCCTGCTTGCCCCGCTCCTCGGACAGCTCTCGACCGAACGCTGTGATCTCGTCCTGCAAGTGACGGAGCGAGGCCAAGGCGCATCGCACCGATACGACACTGGCGCTGGTGACACGGATGCGATGGAGTGCTCAACGCTTCTTGCCGATGCTTTGAAGCAGGCGACCCTCACAACTGATTGGTCGACAAGATCTCGCCCTCAGCAAGATTTCTGCACCAGTGCCGTGGTGCTTGATATTGACATTGATGAAGGGACCTCCCACAGGGCTCACTTGAACCGCTAAACCCCTGTTGGAGCCGCGCAGGGACCGTTCAGGTTTGCGTCGTCTCGACGAAACGTGACTCCGGTCCACACCTGTCCAGAGCCAAAATGTGTGTTCTTCGGCGACCTCACGGGCAGTGGAAATCTGTCATCTCTTTGGACGAATAGAGACGTAGTTGCTTTTGGTTTGCACACCTAGTCAGGCCAATCCCAAGTTCGCGCCGTCGGTTTGGCTGGGCGAGGCGGCGGCGGCAGCAGACAAAGGCCCTGACCCCAGCATCGTCTCCATCCTCCAGACGGGAGTCTCCAGATTTCTCCCGCAGCGGGAATCTGACGTTGTTTCCAGGATCGAGGGATACCAAAAGACGCATTCTCCAACTGTTCAAGAGAGAGCGGAGCAGCCTGAAATTTGCTTGCTCTGCTCGGCTGCCCTGCTCTGATCATGCGAGTCACAATGGGAAATGCGTTCATCTCACTCGCACCCCAGCCTTTGGGAGAAACACGGCGGCAAAAAAAGTCATAGCTTCCTCAGGCCGAGATTCTGATGTGGCCTGGGCGCTGGCGGCCAACGGCAACCAATCGCAGGTCCTCGACGAATCACAAGCTGCAAATCCCGACACCCCTGGTCATTAATTCTCTTCGCCTACCCCTGGTGCTTGTCTGCTTCTGGTGTGGACCGTCCCCAGAAGCCACTTGCCCTGTCCCGTCTGTCGCTCCCCCAGTCCACCAAGCGGCCAGCACCAAGCAACCTGACCCCTTTTGCTCCCAGCGCAGCACAGCGACACGGGAAATCCTCCCACCCCAAGTCCTCCAGGCGCACCTAAATTTTTCCCTTCTGGCCGCGACAGCTCAACATCTCCCAATTCCTCACCATCTCTACTTTTCGTACCCTCATTTCGTATTTATACGCGATCCAGCGTTACTTTTCAGAATCACCTGCCAGTTTGTTTAGAGTCCTGCGCTTTGCAGCGCCATTGACACGCGACAACTCCTGCGCTCGCTGTCTTTTTTTTCTGGTACGTACGGGAATGCAACCACCAGCCTCCTTCCTTGCTCGACTTGTCCCGTCCGCTCAACCGCATCCCCGCCTTCGGACGTCCATCCTACCTTTGAGCTTGCTCGTTCTGAGGCTGGTTACCTGACTGCCGTTTTGCGCGACGGGAGCTGCCAGCCGAAGGTTGTGGTGGAGCTCGTTGGTTTCGTTCACGGGGGCTCATTTGCGGAGGAGCAACCTTCATCAAACATCGACCCGAGAGTTTAACTGACTTTTTTACCCTCTTGCTCCAGACTTCGCACCTTCCCTTCAACGCAATTCACCAAGTTACTCCCGCCTGCCGCTTCGGTTGCTTGTCAAGATGGGTAAGCCCTTGCTTTCTGTTGATGATGGAGATATGTGTGGCCGGGAGCAAAACGCAGGAAGCATCGTCGCCAGAACGCAACCACGTCGCACATTCTGCCAATGTCGAACCGCCCAAATGCCGTCCTCGCATCCAGTCCCGGTCCTATTTCTCGTCTCCATTCAAACATCACAGCTGTTGTTCCGATAACACTCGCCGCATCGTTCACTGCCATCTACCGTTTCTTGGGAAGTCCTCTTTTTGGAACACAGCATCTTACAACCGGCATACATCCTGCCCACATTCGTCAAGATGCACTTCGCTACCATGGTCCATCACGCTACAAGGACTCGCCCCAAGAGCGTCCAGTTCGAGAAGAGCGTGCTCAGCCTCGACACTGGCGACGAAGCATTCACCCGCGAAGGTGCTTCGTCTCCCCCAGTGCCAGGAACAAGGACCAGCAGTCTTCCCTTGGGCGACAACACCAATGTCATACGACACTATCGGAGTATGCTAGATGTTGAGGGAGCTCCGAAACTCCCAATGACGAAGCCGCTGTCTTACGAAGAGCTCTACCCCAAGCCCATGGAGCCGATGTCCATCAACAAATTCCTGTGGAGGAGGCCAATTGACTGTTAGGCGCCATTCGACCCTCCAGGCTCTCCAATATCTCTAATCGCGGTGACTCCAATTATTGACTTGACGCTAACGTGTTTCTTTCGCAGCTGCAAACGGTACTCCTACCATCCCCACGGCCCCTCTGCGGGCTTCCCCCGTTGTTCCAGTCCCGAGTGGCAAGGCCTCTCCATCTCAGTCGGAAGAATCTCGAGATGCTTTTGTGTCTGACACCATAGCTGCAGCTCCAGCTCTCAGCGACAACAGAAACATTGTCCGCAGGAAGTTGACGGGCTATGTTGGCTTCGCCAACCTGCCCAATCAATGGCACCGCAAGAGCGTTCGCAAGGGCTTCAACTTCAACGTCATGGTTGTTGGTAAGTTCCCTTGTATCCGGATGTTGCCGCTTGGTTCCTAATTGTCGCTTCTCCAGGTGAATCTGGGCTTGGAAAGTCCACCCTTGTCAATACTCTCTTTAACACTTCGCTCTACCCACCGAAGGAGCGCAAGGGCCCTAGCCTCGACATCATTCCCAAGACCGTCACCATTCAGTCCATCAGCGCAGATATCGAGGAGGCTGGCGTTCGCCTTCGCTTGACGGTCGTTGATACCCCTGGCTTTGGTGACTTTGTCAACAACGACGAGTCTTGGCGGCCGATTGTGGACAACATTGAGCAGCGTTTTGACGCCTACCTCGATGCAGAGAACAAGGTCAACCGCATGAACATTGTCGACAACCGCATTCATGCTTGCGTCTTCTTCATTCAGCCGACCGGACACTCTCTGAAGCCCCTGGACATCGAGGTCATGAAGCGGTTGCACACCAAGGTCAACCTGATTCCCGTCATTGCCAAGTCTGATACCTTGACCGACGAGGAGATCACCGCATTCAAGCAGAGGGTACGTTGATTATCATCCCCCAAACTTTGAGCTCGCTAACATGTTGCGTCGCTTCAGATTCTGGCCGACATCAAGTTCCACAAGGTTCAAATCTTTGAGGGCCCCCGTTACGAGCTTGACGATGAGGAGACCATTGCGGAGAACAATGAGATTATGTCCAAGGTCCCATTTGCTGTTGTCGGCGCCACAAACGAGATCACCAACGCCGATGGTCGCAAGGTCCGTGGCCGTCGCTACCCGTGGGGTGTTATCGAGGTCGACAACGAGGAGCACTGTGACTTTGTCAAGCTTCGCCAAATGCTCATCCGCACCCACATGGAGGAGCTCAAGGAGCACACCAACAACAACCTGTATGAGAACTACCGCACAGACAAGCTCATCCAGATGGGTGTTTCGCAGGACCCCAGCGTCTTCAAGGAGGTCAACCCAGCTGTCAAGCAAGAGGAGGAGCGCGCACTCCATGAGCAGAAACTCGCCAAGATGGAGGCAGAGATGAAGATGGTCTTCCAACAAAAGGTGGCCGAGAAGGAGTCCAAGCTCAAGCAGAGCGAGGAGGAGCTGTATGCTCGCCACAGGGAAATGAAGGAGCAGCTGGAGCGACAACGCCTTGAGCTGGAAGAGAAGAAGCAACGGGTGGAAAGCGGGCGGCCGCTCGAGAAGGAGACGAAGAGGAAGGGTTTCTCGCTCCGATAAGCTTGCGACCTTCCCGTTCTTCCCTCACGACCATGCTCTCTGTCATGATGCCATCGCAATACCAGCCCGCCTCTTTCTTTCGCTTCTTTGTTTTCATTTGTCTCCCTTTTTAATCAACAACTTCCTAATCGTCGCGGGAGAGGTTGTCTGGAAGGCGGTCACACATTCTCCAGGCTCACCTCTACAACGGCTTCAGGTGCCGAAAAGTTCCTCACTGTCAAACTAAAGGGTTGGGCTTCAGTGTTTCAATAAGGATGGCGATCGGGGTCGGTGGTTCTTGAACACTTCGCGCAGATATAATTGGTTTTGGGGGGTTCTAGTTAATCACCTTTCCTCCGGGGCTCGGGAATCATCTCATCGGCATCGTAGCACCGGCTGGTCTGTGGGTGGAATCGGAGGAAGCAGGCAGCACTTCGGACGACGAGAAATACTCGGCGGTATCTCCAATCTTAACCTGCTCGCAAAGCTCTTCAATCCAGCATGTCTATGGTTGGTTGCTGGCAACAAGACCCTGCATATACTCCTGATATCTATTGATCTTGGCGATACCGACATGCTTCGTCGATGTCTTAGGAGTTCGGGCTTTTGACCAGGTGGCTTGGGTGGGTGGCGAAGAGGGGTCGGTCCGGAGGAGAGGTGATGACGGAAACCAGCTGCAAATGGGATCAGAAAAAAGGAACACGGATGAGACGCACGACCAGATATCCACCTGTATTTGTACAGTCGACCGGGCAAGGGGCTTCGGGGGGTTTCCTATTTTCTTGTGTGGGAGCTCCCCAACATACCCAAGATTTCTTGCCCCGACTTCTTCACCAGAACCCAGCCATACTTCGGGCTTGTCGGCTTATTACACCCCGCGTTACTTAGTTTCCCTAGCTCTTTCCTGTTCTGTTGCTTTCTAGCTTAGTACGTCTGTCTGAATTAAAAGGATCTCATTACACTTTCTCCTTTGGTGGGTCGGTGTGAATGTGGCGCTTTGGCGTTGGGCCGAGGAGATGTCTGAGACGATTTCTGCTCAGGCAGCAGCTCTTGGGTTTTCAACGTTGACGGATGCTTTACCTATGTCAACGCTGCTCAATCAAAAGCATTGAATCATTAAATTCCGTGGCATGATTCTCTCATTGCCATCGATACGACAGCTGGACGTTGATGTGCCCGTTTCGGACAAGTTTGCAAGCAGGGAACCTGGACAAACCTAGGTCGTCGTGACTTTGAAAAACATATCTGGCAGAATTATGATACACTATACAGAGGTAGAATACACTGGCGCGCGCTTCAAGACACAACCGTTCCCCTCACACTCGGCAAGTGCGCGCGCCCTTTTTCCGGGAGCCCAACACGACCAAACCAGGTCTGATGTACAATCCAGACTCGCAAAGGGGCTACTCTATATTCTAAAATGCCCTGACCGGCGATGCTAGTTGCTCTATCCTCTTCGCAAATACCAGGCAAACGCGAGCTGATTCATTGCGTTGGAGAAGGGTGTGGGAACCTCGGCTTCGCCCTTTCGAGCAACTGGGTGACGCAGGTAGACGGCGGCGCAGATCTTTTGGTTGACTTCGAGGTAGCGGGGGATGAAGGCAAAGGGCGCCATATACTGGCGGGGTTGCCAAGGGGTGAGATATGGCTTGCCGGGATCGTAGACGTTGCCGGCCTCTGTGCGCTTCTCTTTGATGAGGGCAAGTTCACGCTTGGTGATGGTGGCCTCCGATTCCCTCATCTTGGCCTCTTGCCGCTCCATTTCCTTTTTCTGTTCTTCCGACAGCTCGAGCTTGGCGAAGGCATCAGACAGCCGGTCGAGGGTTGCCTTGGTCTCTTCGAGAGTTGTGGAGACCTTTTGGCTCTTGGAAACCTTGGAGCGGACCTCCTTTGCCAGAGCGCGGAGGGCTACCTTGCGATTTCCGGACATGTCAGTCTTGTTGGCTAGGAGGATGTCCTTTACGCGCTGGCCCATCACTCTCATGGCGTTGATGTTCAATGCCTTGGCGGATTCTTCGTCGAGAGGTTCGGCTTCGGCAACAGCTTTGGTAGTAGCTTCTTCGACTTCCTCTTCGGCTTCTTCCTCTCCCTCTGCAGGCGCCTTCCCACGTTTCTTGCGCGCGGCTAGCTCTTTCACCTCTGATGTCTTTGGTCTTCCTGTTGCCGTCATGACCTTCTCGGGATCGACTTGAAACATATCGCCTGGGTTGAGGAGGTAGCCGGGAAATTCCATCTATCAACGCACGTTAGAAGCTGCAGACACACTTGACGAGCTGGCATTTCATACCTTCTTGCCATTGACCTTCACGGCGCCGTGAATCACCATCTGGCGAGCCTGTCTCGCGCTGCTGGCAAAAAGCGCCCTAAAGATGGCGATGTCGAGGCGCCGCTCCATGGGGAAGAAGGCCATGTTCATGTAAGGGATCTTCGCATGCTCGCTCCTCGTCGTGGCCAAGCCGGAACCGCGGCCTTTGGCCAAGCTGCTGCCATCGTCGGTGGCCAGGTATCGAGGATCCATATCGACGACGCTTGGGAGGCGACGGCTGAACATGCGCTTCCATTGCCGCTCCTTGATGTGCTCGCCGTGATATCCGCGTGTGTACGCTTTGGCGATCCATTTCTGCTGAAAGATGGTCTTGGCTTGGACTTTGGGCTCACGAAGATTGGCTATGTTGAACAGGTTGTATTTGTTCCACGTTTGGCGCGGGCGCTGCGAGCAGAGGGACATGATGGTCAGCAAACTGCAAATGCGACCACTCCGCACTTTCTGCCGGGGGACAGCTACCGACTTACTGCTCGCCTCAACCCGTGGAATCGAAGTAACCTCCTTTGCTTCATCTTGGCCACCGGGTCCAATTGGAGGGCCCCTCTGTGTGTTGCGGTGTGGTTGCTGTCGTGGGCGCTCAGGGGGGAAGCTTCAGCTTCTCGCGACCTCCTGGACAGTCCGGATATTCACCAGCCAAAAAATTCATGGAGCTCCCGCTGCGCGCTACAAGCCTCACGTGAGACGTGCCTGGTGGACCAGGATCGCCAAGGCGCTAGTGCCTTGTTTGGCTTAGGTACGGGCGGTCAAGGCTGTCGCTCGCTATCCCCACATTTGGTGGGCGGTGAAAGGCTGCAGAAAATTTCCAATTGAGCAGCAAGTGGGGTCGAAGCGGTTTTTTTTTTTGGGGGGGGGGAGGGGGGATGTTTCGCGACCCGCGTCTACTGTCGCAACTCGAGGTGGTATCGACTTCGAGGAGGCTGGCGATTCTCCATCTGTTGCTGCAGACTGTAAACACCGCACCAACTTGATCCGAGGCCTTTGTGCCCTCATCGAGCTCCCTTCAAAAATTACCTAGCCACCGTGTTACCAGATTTTCCAGGCCATTCATTCCATTACATTGTTGTAAGTAATTTTTGACTCCTCGCCGTGCGGCTGTGACTCTGCCTAGGTTCTCCCCCAGGTCCACGGCGCCTTGAATTTGTGACTCTGGGCTGCCCCCCCAAACCTTGCCCACATACTACCCCACCAAGAACATTTTCCAGCTGCCTTTCTCCGTCGCACTTTCTTTCTACCCTCACCCTATCGCACCGAATACCATCACTCTTCCCAACTGGAAAAAACCAATCAGGAAGCTCTTTAACTGATAGCAACTAGGTCCTCAACTGCTCCCGCTACTTCTACAGTTACTTTCCCGTCCTATCATCTCCGCGCATCGCGATCATGAGCGACGCAGTTCCTAAAGAGCAGGCTGAGGCTGCCACCCCTGCTGCTCCTGTTGTCGAAGCTGCTGTTCCCGAGGAGAGCAGCGCGTCCGCTGCTGAAGCTGGGGCTATTGCCGAGTCCAGTGAGGAGCAGCCTACCACTGTGACCGAGTCCAACGAGACGGAGCAAGAAGCGCAGAATGGCGAATCCAAGCCCCAGAAGACACCGCGCGGCCCGATCACAAACAACCGAAAATTTGACCCTGCCAGTCAGCCGGTGACCGATGACCCAATCAAGATCCGCACCCAGGTGCGTTTGTATCCCCTCAACTGCAAGTGAGCTCTCTCTGACTAGCACTTCCAGGTCGAGTTCTATTTTAACGACAGCAACCTCCCCACCGACAAGTTCATGTGGGAGCAGACCGGTGGCACGGAAAACAAACCTGTTCCCCTGAAGACCATTTGCAACTTTAGCAGGATGCGCAGGTTCCAGCCCTACAGTGCCGTTGTTGCCGCTCTGAAAGAGAGCACATCGCTGGAGGTCTCCGGCGAGGAGGGTGAGGAGGTGATCAAGCGCAAAAAGGCATATGTCTCCAGCACAGATGCACAGAAGAAGAAGGTGGCCAAAAGCGTCTACATCAAGGGCTTTGGCGAGGAGCAGCCGTCGACCCAGTTTGACATTGAGGCCTGGCTCTCCAACTACGGCACTGTCGACCTCGTGAAGCTTCGTCGCACAGATGACAACACCTTCAAGGGTTCCATTTTTGTCGAGTTTCAGACCGAAGAACTTGCTAAATCCTTCGTCGCCTTGGATCCCGCTCCCACTTGGAAAGACAACGAGCTGAAGATCATGATGAAGAGAGACTACCTCGATGAGAAGATGCGGATGATCCGGGCTGGAGAGATGGAGCCTAGCAGGAACCACAAGGGTTCGTTCTTTGAAGGCAAGGCAAAGGGCGCCAAGGACAAGGGCCACCGGGGCGGTGGCCGAGGTGGCGGCAACCGGTCTGGAAAAGACGATTCAAACGACTGGAAGAATAAGAACGGATTCCAAGGGCGTGGCGGCGGCCGCGGGCGTGGTGGCAGGGGAAGGGGTGGCCGTGGCGGTCGAGGACGTGGCGGCCGTGATAACCGCGAGCGTCGCGAGGACAAGAGTGCGGCCGCGCCCAGGAGCACCAACAAGTACGTACCGCCCGCCTAAGAGGACTGATTGCCGAGATGCACACTAACATTGTTTTCCCTCCTCACAGCGTCAACCCCCCTACGATCCAGGCAACTGAGGCCAATGGAAAGCGTGCGCGTGAAGACGACGGCGGCCAGGGACCACCTGCGAAGAAGGCTGACGTCAAGGTTGATGCCGCAGCTGCGCAATAAGAGATACCCTATGGTTGGTTGATGTGGATGGGCTTCACAGTTGGTATGGCGTTCTGTGTACATGGGCACATTGGCTCATTTGGGCTGTAATTAAGCTCCTGGAAGGCGTTATATGGCTACTCTTTGCATTTAGAGACAAAAGCGGAGGACACATCCACAGGTATCAATGCCGAGATTGGTGCGGCGTGATTTACCTGACGGCCGGAGGGTCCGGGCTATTAGGTAACTCAGGGGAGTTATTGCATGGCTTCGTCCAATTGTTATGCGATCGGAGAATATATCAGCCTTGATACCACGCTGAAGCTCCTTCTGGCGATGCAATTGACCTGGCGGCTGGCTCCTTGCGAGGGTCACACGCCTTGATTGTTGAAGACAACATAGGCCGCTTTCCCGCTGCTCGGGGATGACCCGGCAAGCTGGTTTGAGTAGATACTTCTGCCGCTGAGAGTTGAAGTAGCGCCCCAGTGCCAAGAAGGCCGTTTGTTGGGGGCACCAGGGGACAGAAGGGCGGATATTTTACAGACGACTCCCCGGAGACTTGGTGACACTGACACTGCATGCTTCGCACGAGGCTCGCGCGACACATCCATTATGGTTTTCCAATCCCTGTCTGGGCATCTTTGACGTCCCACATCCCGCGAGGCACATCAACGCTAGGTTAGGACCAAGTTTTGGTGTGCTGGTTCCGCACCTTCCTCCCGATGACCAATCTACATAAGGTAGCGTAGGCCAGCGGGAGACGTCTTCTTCCTCATAAAAGGTCGAATTTGCCTCAGAACGCCACTCCACCCGGTTGCTGACGAGGAATCCAGGCCTGCTCTGTCCTATCCAGTTGCTAGTCGCCAGACACCACCCCGATCTGTCCAACGACAGGCTCGAGCAGCGGCTTGCGGACCGAAGTCACCCTTCGGCTTACAAGTACCGACCAGCGACCGGAAGAAGAAACGCAGGATGCACAACAGAGACCACTGACAGCGCAGCTTGTTATCTGCCCACACAAATTTTGCGCCCAGAGGCTCGAGGCTGCGGTTGAGCTCCCACCTTTTCACAAACTTTCGGCCCAGGGGTTGTCTCTGATCGACCCCATCCCGCTCTCTTAACCCCTCGCCCCGCCTGCGAGGCCAGCTGATACACCCACGTCCATTCCATGCATCTGTATGGCGGCGCTTGGCCACAAGAAAAGGAGCTATCGACGCTAATAAGCTTACAATTACCCCTCCCAGCCCCACGATCTCCCCAGGGTTGGTCCGGGGAGATTTCTCCAACGTCCACACACGCGCAGCGAACCGCAACATCGTCGCTCCTGAAAGGCCAGCTGCCGTCCCTCACGGTGAAATTTCAGCCGGGTCCCGAGGTTCCTGACAAAGCGCCGCGCATCTCACAACGTTACGCAGGGGTCGCGCTCCTCTGCAGACGGACGGTACCCTTCTCAGCACACCCGTCTCTAGCTGCGCACAGGAGCGGAGCTCCAATCTAGCCGGCCATCGCGGGAACCCCAGAATCTCGAGGCATAACTAGCAGCCCCGCGACGCCCTCGGAACTGCGCTGCGAACGGCAAGGTTCGCGCCGCACACCTTGCTGCGCGACTCCACTGGACGGCGGAGCCAGCGCACCGCGGCTACTTCGTCGATACTTGCAGCAGGTACCTGCCTCGGCTCGCACGCATGGACGACCACGATATCCTCCTCCCAATGCCGTCCGGGGCTCTGAACGGCCTCGGTGGGTCCGGGTCCGGGTCCGGGCTCGGTGCCGGCAATGGGAGTGCCACTAGCAACAGCGCCCAGCCGAGGAAGAAGACTCGTCGGGGCGCCGACTCCGCCAGCCAGAAGCGACGGTGTGTGAGTACGGCATGTATCGCCTGTCGCAAGCGGAAGTCCAAGTGCGACGGCGCACTGCCAAGTTGCGCCGCTTGCGCCAGCGTCTACGGCACCGAGTGTGTCTATGACCCGAACTCGGACCATCGCCGGAAGGGCGTCTACCGCGAGAAGATCGACAGCATGAAAGCCCGCAACTCCACGCTGCAAGTGCTGATCGAGGCCATACTCAATGCCGAGGAGGAGGACGTCCCTGCCATCGTCAAGCAGATTCGAACTTGCGACAGTCTAGACGTTGTGGCCGAGGCCATCCTCAAACGAGAGTATGGAACCGGCGCGGGCGGTGAAGAGGATGGGGAGGAGGAGGACGACGCGGTCGACTATGAGTATCACACGAACCAGCCGGTTGAGGGCGAGCGAGATCTCGCACGTAAGATGGGCGAACTTCGCATCGAGAACGGCTCGGTCCGTTTCATTGGTGGCACATCGCACCTGATCTACCTAGACGACCCCGCCAGCGCACCAGACGAGCCAGAATCAGACAGCTACTTGTCGACTGAAGACCCCATCATCAGCTGGTCTGAGGTTACCAAGGACCCTCAACTGGTCATCCACCTGATCAACATGTACTTCGCATGGCACTATCCTTACTTCACCACCCTCTCGAAAAGCCTATTTTACCGTGATTTCTTGCGAGGGAGACCCACAGGGCAGCCACGGTCTACTGTCTACTGCTCGCCACTGCTTGTCCACGCGATGCTCGCCCTGGGCTGCCATTTTACCAGCATCGCTGGCGCCTTCGCCATCCCTGGGGACAGCAGGTCAAAGGGCGACCACTTTTTTGCTGAGGCGAAACGGTTGATTGTGGAGAACGACGAGTATGAGAAGCCGCGGCTGACCACAGTGCAGGCCTTGGCACTCATGTCGGTGCGGGAGGCTGGATGCGGCCGCGAGGCCAAGGGTTGGGTGTATAGCGGCATGAGCTTCCGGATGGCCCAGGATATTGGACTAAACCTCGATATCGCTGGAAAAGGGAAAGGGTCGCTAAGTGAGCAAGAAGTCGATGCACGAAGAATAACCTTCTGGGGCTGTTTCCTGTTCGACAAGTGTTGGTCAAACTACCTCGGACGGTTACCACAGCTGCCAAAGAACAGCTACAACGTTCCCAAGTACGACGTATTCCCAGACGAGGACGCCGAGCTATGGTCGCCCTACACCGACGGCGGTTTTGATCAATCATCAAAACAGCCCTCTAGGACCAGGGCTGCGGGTCTTCAACTGTCCAAGCTGTGTGAGATCAGCAGTGATCTTCTCCTCTTTTTCTACCACCCGAACCACATCGGGAGGTCTAGCGGAAAGTCGGTTGAGCTTAAGAAGCTCAGCGAGTTGCACCGCCGGTTGGAAGATTGGAAGAAAGAGCTCCCAAAGGAGTTTGAGCCCAAGGAAGGACAGCTACCAAATGTCATCCTCACACAGTGCGAACCCCTATTCAAGATTGCCGTTGAGTCTCACCTAACATTGTGACATAGCATGTTCTACCACCTCCAGTACATCCACCTCTTTCGGCCGTTTCTCAAATACACGCCCGCCGCCTCTCCCTTGCCATCGCACGTCTCGCCCCGGCGCATTTGCACCGCCAACGCGGGCGCCATCTCAAAACTCATGCGTCTCTACAAGAAGACGTACAACCTCCGGCAGATCTGCAACATTGCTGTGTACATGATACACTCGGCCTGCACGATTCACATGCTCAACCTGCCAGAGAAGACAGCTAAGCGCGACATCATCCACGGCGTCAGGCACCTAGAGGAGATTGCCGAGGATTGGCCCTGCGCGCGTCGAACCCTCTGTATCATCAGCGTTCTAGCTCGGAAGTGGGGGGTCGACCTGCCAGAAGAAGCAGCCACCGTGTTGCAGCGCACCGACGAGAAGTACGGCTCCTTTAGCACCTCGGATGTGCCATCGCCAAACCGTTCAAATGCTTCCATGGTTGCGACCCCTTCCCCGCCCTCCTATTCTGGCTCGCCGCCGCCGGTTTCTCGTCCGGATCAGGGACAGTTCGCTTCATATCAGCCGACGGCATCACAAGCACCGCTGGATGCGATGCGTCTTTCACCCGATGTACTGAATAGCCTAGCACAGCAGCAGCAGCAGCAGCAGCAGCAACAACAACTACCACACCAGCTTGTCAGCGCGCCACCCATGTCCATGGGCGAGGCACTGTCAGCTGCAAATGCCTGGGCTTCCATGCCTGCCGTCACCACACAACCAATGAGCGGGTATGGGCCGCAGGCTTTCTCGCCCGTCATTCGGGCCACCGATGGCCGATCAACACATGTGAACTCCCCAAGCACGACGTCCACTGCTTATGGGCTCGACGGCCAGGACTGGTTCTTGAAGGACGGTGTCAGTTGGCAGCAGAACTTCGAAGCGTGGAGCATGGCAGGCAGCCAGGCCGAGGCCGCGAGAGCGAGTGGGTCTGGAATGACAAGCCCGTCCATGTTTATGTTTCAGGGGCTTTCCCGAAGTGGTACGGATTTGGATTCTCAGGGCTTTGATACTTTTGGGTCGATGGCGAACTTGGACCATCTACCAGGGCTGGACTAAGTATACGGGTGTATGCGACATGGTGCATTTGGTGGGATATATGGCTGGCAGATGCTTTTTTCTCTGTCTCGGATCGCATGATCTCAATTGTTGGGCTAGCGACTATACCTTTGGGATATTTTATTTGGATACAGGTTCGGCTGGGCTAAGCATTCATGCGACGGAAAATGTTTGAGCGGGCGTGCTCGCGGTCAAAAGGGTGCTGGCGGTTTCTGTTGATTGCCATTATATTTAGTTGTACTTTGGAACGAGTTTTGTAACACATGGATTAGCTTTGTACATAGCGACAAGGGACCAACAACCAGGGAGCGAGCTCTCTTTGGGGAAATGAACACCTCTCTATCATTACTCCCCTTTCCTCTTGTAGCGCCTATGTTGCTAGAAAGGCACCACACTCTCCACCTCCCTTCGTACCCCCGACTCCTCCACCTCCCGCTCTTCCTTCTCCATGGCCCTCAATAACCCCTGATACAACGCCGCCTCCGCCTCCATCTCCTCCATCCCCCGCGCCATCCGTTCCGCGTCCTCAATCCGTGGAAACTGTCCCCCCGGCTGCGGCCGTCCTTGATGACTCTGCTGGTGATCCCACTGCCACCCGCCTACGTTCCCATCTTCCGACGCCATCCGGTCGTATAGCTCATCTGATGGCGTGGCCGTGCTTTTGGCTGTGCATCCGCGGATCCGAGGGATGACGTGCACGTGGACGTGCGGGACTGTTTGGCCTGATTCGGGGCCGTCTTGGAGAGCGATGTTGAAGGAGCCTAAGTATTCTGGGGACGATGCTGTTGGGGTCTGGGGGTTGGATCCTTGGGGTGGTGGGGAGGAAGGGGAGGGAGAGGAGAGGAAGTAATGTCGTGCTAGCATGCGCTGGACGCGCTGCACTGATGACCAGAGGTCTGTGAGTTCCGCGGGGGAGAGCTCGGTTAGGCGCCGGTGTGGGCGGATAGGGCAGACGAGGACGTGGCCTGGGAGGAGGGGTTTGAGGTTTACGAGGGCGAAGGAGTGGGGGGTTGTGAGGAAGACCTGAGCTGTGTTAGTGACTGGTTTGGAGGGGTGATGGTTGGATAGGGGGGTTTTACTTGGTTGGTGACTTCAAAGGGACCAAAGTGGACGGGGCGTCGTTGTGGCGGGTTAGACGGGGTGGATGTGCTCATTGTCATTTTGCTGATGAGGCGGGGTGAGAAGTTGGGCGAGATTGAAGTGGAACCGATAGCGCGGGTAAGTTGTCTGGTGAGCATGCTTGAGTTGCAGAATCGAAGGCGAGAAGAGGGAGAGATGAGATTGGCGGAGAGGGTGAGCTGGCGTTGACCAAGTTTCTGGGTCCTGCTTTGCAGATTGCGGTGGCTGTCGCAGTGTTGCTGCCCCACCTCGACACATTTGCTCTTCCATCCATGCTACCTACGGCAGTTTCAATTTCGTCCGATGATTCCGACCGTCGCCGTCATTCGTCTCACGTTTCAACATCTTCATAAACATATCGAGCCATTTCCTTCACTTAAAGCGAACGAAGCGGAAGCATATTGCTAAACATCTTCGGCGACCTCTCTTTCTCAGACATTGCGTCATAGCTCTTGAATTGTTCAACACATTGCATCGCCAATCATATTATCCGAGCAGCAGATCAAACACGCCAACCACGAGAAGCTCCTCTTCACTGTTGTACATTTGTTGTTGTTGACAAATTATTGTTCATAATTCCCCGTTTTTTTATTATTAGAGACGCCATACTCTGCGTCTTTTTAACCAACAAGCGCTTGTTGCCGGGGGTTGTACATTTTCATAGGTATACATGTAAACTCTTCAAAATCCCACCCCACCTCCGTGTATGTATCTACCATCTAATGCGAGTTTCAGAGATATATCAGTGATGTTGTAGTATAATAATCAACATCGGAACAAACGTTTGCTTTCATCACACGTCAAGCAGGCCTCATGCAACTACGGTGTCAAAGCAGGCAGAAGCTCGTCATCCTCGAGGGCATCTTGTCTTACCCTGACCGAATCACTCGGAGTCGGCGAGTCGGGTACCTGAATCTCCACTTCTTCCATATATACTAAAAGAACAGGTCAGCCACAAAAGCGAATAACGGAAAAGCGTGCGAGAACAAAAGAGGACATACTGTGCGGTCGAACCAAGAAAGACAACCCCAAGCAGATCGCAAAAACACCCGCCAGCAGCACGAAGAAGGCTTGGGGGAATGTCTTTACCGTGGCGGCAAACAATCCGTTGAAAACGACAGGTGAGAAGACCCTAGCAAGGGAGTGAAGCAGGCCAATTCCTCCCAGAAGCTGTCCCACTCGCTCAGCAGGAACATGCTTGCTGAGCGCAGCCTGAATAGTGGCCGATCCCATGCCGCCAAAGGCCGTGATGATGGCGGCGAGGACGAATTCAGCGCTGTTTCGTGCAAGAATATATCCAGTTGCACCAATGACATCTGAGAGCAGGGCGGTGCGCAACACCCAGATGTCGAGCTCGTCTGCGCCAGCGTTCTTCTCGATTATCGGAGCAGATCGACGGCGGGCCTGGCGAGTGCGGAAGATGTAGTTGATCACGGGGAATATCCCCATCAAAACGCAGACGCGCACCAGCGAAACAAGTGACAGGAATTGTGAACCCTCCAGATTGCCCCACAGGAACATCTTGTTGGCGTATAGTATCGTCACGGTGCCAGCGCTCATCGCCGCGCCGAGAATCCACATGTCGATAAGGGCGAAGGTCAGCAAATTCCGCCGCAAACGTTTATTTTGCTGAATTTGCGAGAACTCTTGGGTTTCTTGGGTTGACGCGACGGACGGAAACAAGATGCTGAGCGGCGCCAGTGGATTCTCTGAGATGATTTCTCGAACCGTATCTCTAAAGTGCTTTCCAAATGGCATTTTCGAGCCTATGGCGAGGGCCCAGGCAGGGGGTGGACCGGCCGCTGCTCGTTCTGCCGCGTGCCTCTCCCGCGCAATGCGTTGGCGCCGCTTTGAGTTGGATTCCGGGGCGATGAAGAGCATGAAGAGAATGAAGAATATGTGGCATCCCAAGGTGACGTAGAAGATGGACAGAAGTGAACCTGTCCACTCAACAAGGTACCCAGCGAGGAAGGGCCCAAAGGCGAGACCCGTGAACAGGCATGAGTGAAGGTAGCCGATGGCGACGGAACGCTTGGATGGCGGCGTGCAGTCGGCGACGTAGGCGTGGCTCAAAATGCTACCAGCGGTAAAGGAACCGGCCAGACCGTCGAAAAAACTCCCCACAAGCAGCCACCTGTAGTGGACCACGCTGGGATACTTTCCGGCGAGGATGGTGATGATCTCACCGATAATGGCTCCGCTTGAGCTGATGACGATGAGTCGTTTTCGTCCAAACCGATCCGAAAGGGCGCCAATCTTCGGCGCCGTGAGCGTACTCAGACCTCCGACTAGCACGCTCAGCACGAGGGTGAAGGTCGCAACATTCTGAAGCACATCGCCGTCCTGACGGCAATGCGGGTTATCCCCACCGGGAACGACCGGGTGAAAGATAAACGTCGGATCGGTCGCTAGCTTATCATCCAAATACTTCTTGCAAATGAGATCGATGATCCTATCACGCTCGTCAGTACCAACCCCAAAACCGAAAGCGACAGGAAGTCCATACAAGTTCAGCTTCGGCACCAACGACCCTCCAAACGCAAGCGTGAAGAAGGCATACGGCACCAGCATCCACCACACCTACACCATCGCACAACATGTCAGCCCTATCCACAATCACACAAACCAGCCCTCCGCGCGACGTCGTGCGTACACAGCACAGGTGCAACGGTAACCTACCGACGGCCTCTTCCACCATGGTAACCCCTCAAAATCCTCAAACCCAACCCAGCTGTCCTTCCTCGGCGCAGCGCCCTCAGCGCTGAGCAAGGTCGTCGTCTCGGTAGCTTCCGGTTCGGACGTACTCCTCCACTCCCGGTTCCCATTCCCGTTCGCACCCACCGGCGCCACCCCGTTCCCAGACGCACTCGGTGCCCGGCCTACCATCGTCACCGATTCCTTCACCACCCGCTGACGTCAGATAAATCCCACCGGGCGGCAGCCGTCCGTAACACCGAGCGTCCCTGCCCTATCGCTCCGGAACTCGATTGCTCTGCGCGCAATGTGGACTGAGAGAAAAGCTGTCGTCGGTCCTCGAGAGTTGCGACGACATGGATCCCGATGCGCAGAAGAAAGTGGGCTCTTTTTGACGATATTCGGTTGTTAGGGTGATTTGCTTGGGTCTTGAATTGGTCCGCTTAAATCCGGTGCACGCCAGGTAGCGCTGAGGATCCGGATGGAGCTGCGCTGGTTACTATCGCTGGTGCTGTTGTAAAGTATGTATGAGACGAGGCCTTGTGACAACGAAAAGAAGCGACGGAGGGCGGTTGTATAAGTGTGTGTTCAAAAGGGAAGGAGCTGGACAGAGATCCGAAGGGAGAGATGGGGGCATCGCATTCGCGTGGGACTGATAAGGTAAAGTAGGCACCTAAGTACCGAAACATACCAGCAAGGGGTAAATGTACCGACTCGGTTGGAACAGAACAAGCATTACAAAGCGTGAGATGCGTCCTGCATGCCGCTAGTGTGGGGATTCCAAGTTTGCTGGCAATGCTTTTCGATAAGTGAGGCGCATCGCAACATCGGCTCATCGGACACCGCGATGGGTTCATTCGTCGCGGGCAGCCTGTTCTCATCTCACCCGCTTCTTCCACGGCCAGGTAACCTATGGTTACGTATGGCGGCCCAAGTAGCGCGTTGGCCCCAATGCCAAATTGAATTGGTGGTTTCTAAGCAAGCCCGCGCGGACGCCGAGCCGATAATCGATGACGCACACTCCAGTGGTTTGCACAATCGATAACCACCCTGCAATCGGGTTCCTGGGGAACTCGCCGCTTCGGCCCCGCGCGGCCGATGGAAAGGGGAAATGCCCCACAACCTACACGTGGACCACCCCAGACCTCTTGAAGGAATCCAGGTGACTGGCAACCATGCGAGAACTTAGGAGATCACAGAGCTGAGACCATAAGACGCCGGGGAGTGAGTTGGCGAAAATAATGTTTTGCTTGGGCACTGCGGTTCTGATAGGACCAGAACAGCCAAGCATCCCACGCCCTTCGTGCAGACGCCAACAAATTCATGTTGCAAAACCACATCGGCCTCCAATAGTGATGTTTTCCCTACGTATTTTTCACACACGCACCCGTTTAGTCCTACATGCCCCTACGCCGCCGTTATTTCCTGACCCGCGAAAAACTTTTTGGACTCGTGGCACCGGTCGCTCTTGCAACCAGGACACCGCAGACTCATCTGTGAAGAACAGGCAATGCCGCTGTCCAGATGCGATTTGGCAAGGTCGGCAAGAGCCTGGATGAAGATGGGGTTCCCGTTGAGGCTCTCCACGCGCTTGATGGTGTCCGCGTGACCGGACGTCCCAATCACCTCCTCGTCAAGCTCGAAGAGAGTCTCGATGTGGTCGGACGTGAAAGCGATGGGGATGAGCAGCAGGTCCTTCTGTCCCTTTGCCACGTACTCGTCAACCGACATCTGCGTCTGAGGACCGAGCCATGGCTGCGGCCCGACCTGTGACTGCCAGCACAACCGGTAGGGGTTGGAGAACTTGAGCCGTTCCATGACCGCATGAACAGTCGCGCCGACCTCGGCAGGGTAGGGGTCACCTTCAATGTGTCAGTCTCGGGTTCAACGGATGGGAGGTTAGCACATACCTCGGTTTACCACCGTCATCGGCAAGCTGTGTGCTGAGAACAGGAGGACCACGCTATTCCTGCGCTCCTCGGGGTATTCGAGGAGCTTCTCTTCAATGTTCCTGGCGAAAGCCTCGACCAACCCGGGGTGGACGGGCCATCGGTCAATCACACTCCACTTGATAGTACCGTCCTCACCGCCATCCAGGGGCCCGGTCTTGCCCTCCAGCCTTTGCCGCCACTTCCAGAGCTCGTTCAGACTGCTGCCAGTTGTCGAGCACGAGTACTGGGGGTACTGAGTGAAAGCAACAGCGCGACCACCTTTGCCGCGACCAAAACCGTCTGCAAGGAGACGATTGTACATCTCCTCCGTGAGAGGGTTCGCATACCGGAATGCGACGTATGGCTTGTGCGGCGCAGTCTCCGGCGAGACCTCGTCCAGAATCTTGCACATCTCGGCGCACTGGTGCTCAGACCATTTTCGAATCGGCGACCCGCCACCAATTGCAGCATATTGTTTCTGAATTTTTGGCGTTCTTCGGGCGGCGATGAGAGGCCCCAAATAGCTTTGCAGGCGGCCCAAGGGAATCAAATCAGCGTCGGCCTGGGAGGGAAAAGGTCAGCGAGGATCGTTCTGGCTAAGATATGGAGAGCACTGACGAAAAGCCTGCTGAGAAAGTCCCCAACTTCGTCAGTTGTCGATGGGCCGCCCATGTTGAGGAACACCATTGCTGTCGGGCCTTGCGAGCCCACGCTGTTCTGCGTGACCGGAGGTACCGGAGTCGCAAGCCATCGTCGCTGTGATGGTTGATTTGAGTGCCGTGGGAGAATCGCGAGGGGCCCGAGGTTCGACGTTCGCGGTGTCGCCACCGCCCTGCACAGACGGTTTGCTGGGAGGCGGAGAGCCATCTTCAAATTACCGACCGAAACTCACGGTCTAGACGCTGCGGAGAAGATCGCGAGGGGTCAAGTACCCCTGGAGATGAACCGGTGGAGGAAGGCGATGTTGTGGACTGACTGAATCAGTACACAACTGACCAGATATTTGGAGTATATTTCGAGATGGATGTGTGTCCCGTTCCAGCCGCACGCAATATCGGCCGGTGCTGCACCTCCGCTCTTTTCTGTTCGTCCCGATTGTCTGGCCCTTCATGACACCCTGACCCGCGGCAAGCAGCAGTGGCGAGTTTCCGGACGGTTCAAGTGCAGGGATCTGATTGGCCAATCAGGCGTCAGGCATTTGCTGCATGTCCCACTCGACCGTCTCGACGTCACATGTTCTGGCGTTTTAGGCAGGCGCGCTCCACTCAGCTCAGCGCGTCACGTCGCGAACCCTTTCAAGATCTTGGGGATTCTATCGTTCTTTTCTCGCATACAAATCTTCCAGGCCGCTGGCTCACTATAAACACGATCCGAGTTGTCTGTTTTGACCGCGACTTGACGGAATCATGGCTTGGGGAGGCGATGAGGAAAGACGCCCGGAGGAGGAGCAAGATGAGGAGTTGGATGAGACAGTCAGTCATATGTGCGCAAACGCGGTGAGCTCGCCGGCTAAAACTATCACAAGGACTACAAAACGCAAAAGGATGCAGTTCTCTTTGCCATTGACGTCAGCAATTCCATGTTGGAGCCACCACCAGCTAGCAGCGAGAAGCGGGCCGACAGGGACACTGCGGTCAAGGCCGCTCTCAAATGTGCCTACCAAATCATGCAGCAGCGCATCATCGCGCAGCCGAAGGACATGATGGGCATATTACTCTTCGGCACGGAAAAGTCCAAGTTTCGAGACGAGCCAGGCTCGCGCAATAGCACGGGGTATCCCCATTGCTATCTCCTTACCGATCTCGACGTTCCTGCTGCCGAGGATGTCAAGAGGCTCAAAGAGCTGGTCGAGAAAGATGGTGAGGACTTGGAGGAGATTCTAGTACCATCGATAGAGCCCGCCCTGATGTCCAACGTTCTGTTCTGCGCCAACCAAGTGTTCACTACAAACGCTGCAAACTTTGGCTCACGGCGACTTTTCATCATCACCGACGAAGATAGCCCACATGGCGGCGACAAGACTGCGAAATCATCTGCGGCGGTTCGGGCAAAAGATCTCTATGACCTGGGTGTCGTCATTGAACTCTTCCCCATCAGCCGTGGGGGCAGGAAGTTTGACGTGTCCAAGTTTTATGATGTATGAGCTCTATTTCAGTGGTTTGTGGTTTCATAGCTAACTGGCACCAGGATATCATCTACCGTGATCCTGCAGCGGAAGCTGGGGTATCCGACGAAGTGAAAGCGTCGAAATCCGGTGACGGTTTGACGCTGCTCAACTCACTGATATCCAATATCAACTCGAAGCAGACCCCAAAGAGAGCGTATTTCTCCAACCTTGGGTTTGAGCTTGCCCCGGGTCTGACAATATCGGTCAACGGCTACATGCCCCTTCACAGGCAGACACCTGCGCGAACATGCTATGTCTGGCTGGATGGCGAGACGGCGCAGCTCGCGCAGTCTGAAACGAGCAAGATCGATGAATCTGCCCGCACGGTCGAGAAGTCGGAGATCCGGAAGGCGTACAAGTTTGGTGGCGAGTACATCTATTTCAACCCTGAAGAAGCAAAGGAGCTCAAGAAGATGGGTGGCAAGGGTCTGCGTATTATCGGCTTCAAACCCCGTTCCATGCTGCCGATATGGGCGTCGGTGAAGAAGTCAACCTTCATCTTCCCGAGCGAGCAGGACTACGTCGGCTCGACCCGCGTCTTTTCTGCTCTGTGGCAGAAACTGCTGAAGGACAAGAAGATGGGCCTCGCATGGTTCATTGCCCGCGAAAATGCCCACCCTCTTCTTGTTGCTATTCTTCCCTCTCAAAATTCTGACGACACGCATTTCCTTCCCGCTGGGCTGTGGCTTTACCCGCTGCCGTTCGCCGACGATGTCAGGTCCGTGGATCTGGATAGCGGGCCGCGCGCCTCTGACGACCTCACAGACGGTATGAGAGAGGTGGTGAAACTGCTGCAACTGCCCAAAGGGTTCTACAATCCGGCAAAGTATCCCAACCCTTCGCTCCAGTGGCATTACAGGATTGTACAAGCCATGGCTCTCGAGGAAGATATTCCAGAGCATCCAGAGGACGCCACCGTTCCAAGGTACAAGCAGATGGACAAGCGAGTTGGAGAATATCTAGGTGGCTGGAAAGCTGAGCTTGCGGTCAAGGCGAAAGGGCTCATGCACAGCAAGGCGACAAAACGGGAACTAGATGCCGATGACGAGCGGCCAGCAAAACGTCCGAAAGCTGCGGCCGCGCCCAAAAAGCCAAGCGGCTCAATGAACAATGCGCAGCTCAAGACAGCTATTGAGCAGGACACGCTGAAGAAGTTGACGGTTGCTGAGCTGAAGGAGATCCTGGCCAGCAAAGGTATCAGCACAACGGGTAAGAAGGCGGATCTCTTGGAGAAACTGGAACAATGGGTCGAGGAAAATGCGTAAATGTCGCAAACTTTGTTCAGGGAAGATGCTGGCAGCGCGGTGTAACAATTAGACGATGTACCTATATGATGAGAGGCTCTGGCGTTTGGCGTTTGGCAGGTGCCATCTTGTTGTAATATCTGGAACGAAGCCTTAGGTAACCTTAAATATCGAGGATTATCTACTTTGAGTTTCTTGGCAGCAAATTGTCTTTAGGTGCGGAAGCCACCTTTGTGAAGTCCGCCTGGAGGGTACGTGGAGGGGCAGGGCGGGCATATTAGACCCTAACCCTGGATCTGCAAATTCTGCCATATCCTTCTGAACACTGCCCCACATTAACCCCCCACGCAAACAAGTCTTGGCTCAATTCCCAAAACCACATCACACGCGCACGACCGATTTACGCCTCCATTCACGGTCTCCACACAGCCTCCCGGCGCCGACCTGCAAGAACATTTCACGGCTTTCTTCTCCACGATTGCCAGCCCCTGGGGCTGCGCGAGCACTGGAACGACTCAGCAAATGCGCCGACGCGTGGTGACCTCTCGGCAACCTTAATTCGCCCGCAGCTTGCGATCATTGCGCATCCTCGCGAAGACAATCCTCGGCGCTCGCAACATGGACGCGCTCGCGCTTCTCGGCGTGGCCGAACCCACCCACTCCATCAGCTCGGTCGCAGACCTCCAAGAGCGACTGCGCAGCGAGTTCAACAGCAAGGTAACCAACACGAGCGCGAAGCACATCTCCGAGGTCTTTGAGCTCCCCCCATCCGTCGTGTTCGATATCCCGGTCTCCGAGCCCGAGAACGAGGCACTCGAGAGTGCTGCAGCCGTCGACCCGTTACTGGGAGGAACGCAATCCAGTGTCGCACCTTCCCTGGGCGGCGCCGGTCAGCCAGTTCGCAGAATCAATGCCATCGACACATTGATGAACCAGCCATCCGACGACAATGCCCTTCAAAAATCGGTCGCAAAGCACATCATTTCGTCACTGAGCGAGATTGATAGAAGCCACTGGGTCATTAGGGAAGTCTCGCGCGGCGACCAGGGCTGGACTTTTACCTACGTCTGTAAGGACTCGACGGCGGCATGGACGAGGCAGACCTCGAAGGCCCCAGCGAAGGTGCCGATTGGTGCTTGGAGCAATAAGGATGGCCAAGATCCAGTCAATATGGGTGAGTGCGCTTTGAATTTCCTGGATTTTTCGGTTGCTGACTTCTTTTAAAGGCCGACCTTCCTTCGATTGCCGTGGCCATGTTACGATTGCATTCGTCAAGACGAGAAAGATTGAGATCAAATACGAGCATACGCCTATTCACAAATCTGTCTCGGAGCTTATGGATTTGCTGGTACCGGAACTTCCTCCCCCAGCACCCATCCCGGTCGTGAATAAGAAGGCGCCCAAGGAGCCAAAGCCACCGAAGACCCCCAAGACACCAAAGGAGCCAAAAGCGCCCAAGGCAAAGAAACGGGCCGCAGAAGGTGATGCTGCTGAGGGAGATGCGCCGCCGTCAACCAAGCGCCGCAAAAAGAAGAAGGCTTCCGAGGCTAATGCTGCGGATATGTCGGGTGCGATTCCACCTCATGGCATCGAGGCTGCTGCTGCTGCTGCTGGCATGAATGGCCATTCTGAAGCCGCTGGTGAAGACGCTGTCAACGGCGGAGTTCCTCATGCCATTCTCAATGTCTCTCAAGAGGAAGCTGCCCGGAGAAGGGAAGTTGCGATACGTCTTCTGAGGGAGAAAGACATTGATCCCGACACCCTTTCGACCGAGCAGTTCAACATCTTTGCGAACCAGTCGCCGGATTTGCAGCAAGAGTCGCTGAACATGCTCGTTAGGTACGGGGCTGAACGGTTGCGCATCGTTCATCCCAGCAAGAATGGGTCAAGTTCCGCACAATCCACCCCTGCGCCTGAGCAGCAGGCCAGTTCATCAAGCTCAGCGGCAGCGGCAAATCGGTCGCAAGGCGCAGAGGCCACCCCGTCAAAGAGCAAGAGGTCTCGAAAGAGAAAGTCAGGCCCTGCAGCGTCAGATGATGATTCTGTCGAGGTTGGCGACGGTTATGTTGCCGCTGCGGCAGTCCCAGCGTTGAGCGGCAAAGCCAAGCTCACACGAGGTGCTTGCGAATCGTGTCGCATTTCGAAACAAAAGGTTCGACTGCCCAAGTGTTCTATAATGACGACCAGCGACTGACATAAGCTGTAGTGCGATAAAGTGAAGCCGACGTGCTCCCAATGCCTTGGAAGCGGGCTTGCATGCGTATATGCATTGGCAAAACCGCGGCCCTCTGGAGTTTCGAAAGGAGCAGATGTGGAGGGGTCGAGTCGAGAAGCGAGTGTCGCTGTTGAGCAACAGGACGACGAGCCTGATAGCTTGGGCTCTCCGGGCTTCCACAACGAACAGCCCGAGATCGCCCCCGCTGCCTTGGTCTCGCCGGCACTCGAGACCCCGTCGACCTACAACCACGGTCCTGATCTCTATGACCATGAGTCAGGCTTGACGTTTCCCGGCGCAGCGCTCCCTATGGCCCAGGAGGTTGCTCAGCACGCCCCGATCGCTGCAAACGACTATATGCACAACCCTGTCGCAAGCGCGGAGGCAGTATTGAACGACTATTCCTACCCTCCCCCGGTTCAGGAGCCGACCATGACATTCCCAGAGCAGCCGACCAATACCTCCCACGTTCAAAATCACACTGCCGATTTGGGACACCAACGGACGAGGTCCCGCCGGGCTCTCCCCTCAGCCCAGCCCTCGCAAAGCCACTCGAGCAGTACGAACAGCACCCAGTCCAACGGCTGGCAAGCTGTGTCGAATCCCCCAGCCGCTCCGCCCACGACCACCAGCACGCGCTCTCCACGACAGACGAGATCGCAACAGCCTACCTATAACAACGCCCGGGCCTATGACGATATTCGGCAGCCAGACTGGTCCGCTCCGTCCCAGCCCGCACAGCAAACGGCCAATCCCCCTGCGAAAAAGTCACCATCCCAAGCGGCCGCTCAGACTGTGCGCGCGAAGTCGCGACAGGCCATCCGAAACCAGAACACAACGCCTGTCCAGAACTCACAGCCTACTCGCCAAAATCATGGCCAGGCAAGCACAGGCTATCCTGCAAGCTCGGGAGTGTCAAACCCGACGACAGCGTCTAACTATGACTACTCTCAGTACTCGAGCGCGCGAGCCGAGCCGAGCAGCACCGTGGCTTACGAGCCGTACTCTAGTCATCCAGCTCCGACTACATCGTCGAACTCGTACTCTTCCTATTCGGGTTACGGCACGAGATCCGCAACCGCGAATTCGTCGGCAGCAGCGGCTGCGAACACTGCTTCACAGACCGTGACCTCGTCCTACAACGCGACGACGGCCACGGCTCCTAGCGCGTCGCAATGGGGCGCGACCAGTTCTGGAACACAGGCACGGAACACCCACTCTTACAGCAACAATCAGTCCTCTTCCGCTGCCACGTCGTATAGCCACCAGTCAGCCACCAACAAGCCATCACCCTCTCTGCAGGGGTTCGATGTCCGCCCGCAGCCAACGACACAGGGTAGGAGCTCGTCCAACGCCTACGGCCACCATACCCAGCAGCAGCAGGAGCAGCAGCAGCAGCAGCGTCCTCGGCAATCGCAGCAGCAGGCGTACAACAATTCGTATTCGAGTCAGCCACAGGCCAGCACCAACCAGCAGTCGAACTGGTATGGATTCAATGCTGTCAACAACCCCTCTTCGGGCTATAACACGGCACCGACGAGCGGTAACAACGCTTACTCGAATACCGGATCGCATGCCCATGCAGGCGGAAGCACCGGTAGTGGCGGCTCGTATAACCAGACCCACCGCTCTATGAATCTCTCTAGCCATACCTACAGCAGCATGGAGGGAGGAGAGCAGGCGCTCTACGAGCTATTGCGCAACAACCCAGGCAGTGGATGATTTCACCTTCACCTCCTGGGTCTACGCTCGACTACAATACCTCCCTTTGAGATCAACCGATCGACGATATATCAAGCCTCGAATGACAGGCAACTGTAGGAATACTCGTTTCCTGTTTTCTTTTCTTCACACCGCATCGGACTTTTTTCGCCACCAAACGGATGGATGGCCTCGAACAACCCGACCTCCCAAGGGACGAATAGGTTTACAACAAACACCCGACCTGCCAAACGGATGGATGGGTCCTTTGGTCTGGAGCAAGCCCACTCGGGCCGATCAGACCCTGTGTAATTATTTAACGCGGTTTTATATTGGAGGCTGCCTTTTGCAGCGGCATATCGGAAAGCGACGGGTGGGATCACGTTACCCTGGATTGGAGTTCACGGATTAGATGCCGGGAGGAAGACGGCGATCTTCCTGGGTTTTCTGGCTGGGCATTAGTTGGCTCCTTGGGGAGCAAAAAGCTCGTGGAAACGAGTTCCGCGATATGTATGGATGTAGATGAATGCACATGTGGGTTGTACACTGTTGGTGCTGGTGATGTGTGGTGTGTGTGTGTGTGTGTGTGTGTGCGAGATTTTCGAGGCTTGAGAGAGCAGTCGTCGGAGTATGCTGGCTGCATCCGGTCTTGAGAGATGAGCTGACAACAAGCCAAGGCTTCACCGAAAGCGAGCTTGTGATGTGAGGTGTGTGATATAAGACTTTTGACGCCTGAGACGGTAGTCATCTCAGATGCCGGCCTCTTCAGCCACGAGAGGAGTTGAAACAAGTCATGGCTCAACTGAAAGCGAGAGGGTGTCTTCGATCTCCTGCGGTGCGCAGACAAGCACCTCTGCTTGCTTCCAAACCTTCGTATGGTCACAAATTCGTCGGTGCCCAGAGAACTCTGCATGAATACCTGGAGTGGTGGTAAGGAAGAGCCACAAGTTATCATCGTGCTTTTACAATATATACTCGGCGATTCATAAACTGGATCTCCGGAGGGAGTCTAGATACTATCTTGTACATCCAACGATAACTGCGCTATTATGCGGTTCCTCGACTACCACGGCATTCTCTCATTGCCCTGTGAAGTCGAACCTCCCCTTTTCAATCCATTACGCTTGTTGAGATTTGCGCTAGGATTCATCTGACCCTTCAGAATGTCCAACTTCCGCCGGATTCCTCTGATCCGCATCGCAAGCACAGAATCGCTCGTGTCCCTCTTCGTCAAATCAGCAAGGAGATCCCATGCTCTTGGATCCCGATCCGACAGACATGCATCCACCAAGTCGAGCAAAAGTGGTGTGTCAATGAGATCGAGACCCTTTTCCTGCTTGAAGATGACATCCAAGCATTCGGACCTGCCGGCTTTGTTGCCGACGAGTGTGTAGCATCGAAGGAAGAGCATGACATCGGGGATGTCTACATTGTCGCACTGGGCAAACTTCTCTACGGCTGCAAGGGCAACGGTAGCGTCCTTGACGGAATATGGCTCGCGGAGGAATGGCGCACGTAGCAGAGTGTCGTGAATTCTGAGGTAGTTGCGGAGTACTGGCCCGCCTGCTTGAAGCACCTCCGAGTTTTGGAAAATCTGTAATGCGAGGTTGATTTGGCCCCGTGTGCACAGGACTTGCATCAGGGTTGCTTCGGCCTCAGGGGTAGCGTTGGAAGTTTTGCGTAGCTTCGCCGCCAACTCGGCGAGGCTCATGGGGGTGTGAGCGGATCGTTCCAGGGCGTGGCGGATCAGCTTTGCGCTCTCCATTATGTTGACAATCGCGGCGCGCTTCATTATATCAAGCACCCTGAAGGCGTTCTCGGCGTCGTCGCATTCCAGGTAGCAGTCGATGAGCGCTTCGTAGTGTTGTTTACCCAACTTGACCGACCGCTCCGAGAGGACTTGGATAGCTTGCTCTGCGAGATCGAGATCCCCGTGCCGAGAGGCCGTTGCCAGCACATTGTTGACCGTGCCGTCTGAAGGGTGTAGCCTTTTGGACTCGACCATGACGTTCCACAGATGCTTCGTCCCTCGGTAGTAAAACGCAGCGCTACATTCTTCCAAGAGGAAGTACCACAGCATAAGGGTATGCGGGGCCTCGCTGTCGGTTGATCTCTCAGGCTGCCGCATCATGATCTGCAAAGCTTCCTCAAGGAACCCCTTCCTCGCCAAGACGAAGATGAAGATGTCCAACACCCACGAGGGGGTTTCCTCCGCGGCCTGCATCATCTCGTCCAGGTAGTCGAGCGCCATCTCGTACTGCCCGTCCCGGAGCAGACCCAACGCAACGCTCGTTTTGCCCTCGGGCGTGAGGACAAACCCCCTCGCATCCATGGCCCGCAGGATGTTGCCCCTGGCTAGATAATCCGGGTGCACCGCGAGGAGCTACATCCGACCATTCATTAGCATCCGCTGATTGCTCAAGCAAGGCGAAATCCAACATACCCGTAGCGCCGCATGGTAAAAGGATGAACCAGGTCGCAATTGCGTCTCGTGTATTCGCTTGAAGGCCTCCTCCAACGCCAATGCCGACCCTGACGTGTCCCAATGTGACTTGACCAAACCCTCAAGCATGTCCATGGTGTAGTGCATGGTGGGATCATTGCTTAGTATCGAAGATTCCGTCATGACATCGGGCAGCCCAAGGGGCACCCCAAAGGGCTTTCTTTTGTCACGGTCTACTCTCTTAAAAGCCTCCCTTGTGCTTGCTATTCCGTTTCCATTCGGTGAAGACGCTCCCGCGAATTGGGAGCCAGTATGCAGTTGGCGCGTGAGACGGACGGTTCGATAGCCATGGCTGCGACGAATGTGGGAGGAAAGGCGCGGAAGGGATTGCGGGGTGCGGGCGAGGGAAGTTGCGTCAATTGACGGACAGAGGCAACGCCAGAGCCCGTCCAGCGCGTAAGAAGCTGGCGGCGGCATCTCTACCTCAGATAGGCCCTCAAAACCGGGACGCAAGACAGGGAACGCTGGCGGTACTGACGTCCAAAAAGTGTCGGCGCACGTTGGAGAAAATTTCTTGGCGACGCGGCAAAGCACGGCCACCCAAACACCAAGTCACGTGGATTATATTTGTCTTGGTGATGAAGCGCAAGCACTTCGCTACGCAGCAGCACCATGTCCTCCAACTGATAACCATGAGGCAGCCGGGCGGTACGCAGCTCCCAGACAATAGCCATTCTCCCAATCCGCAAAAGTGGCCAGCCGGGTCTCCCGCGCCCCGCCCTCGCAGGCTCTCCCATTCCGTGATTCACCACGGTATTGCTAACCCTGCCGCCCTCATAATACTGCTTCCCACCTCCGCCAACACACTATACAGCGTGACGGAGTAATCATATCGGGCCTGTCTTCACTTCCCGTGCCACCCCTTCATCCACCACGGCCCCTCCCCCTGCCCCTACCTCCACCCCGGCCTCCACGACCCCTATCGCCGCCGCGACCACCATGATCTCCTCTCTGATGACCTCCGCGTCCACCGCGATACCCTCCTCCCTGTCCCTGTTGCTGATCCTTCACAACATCGAGGATCTCGTCCGGCACGCGCAGGTACTTGATCTGTCACCCCATTAGCCTCCCTCACTCCCACCAGCCCCCCCCCCCCAGTCAAAACTCACATTATTTCCCTTGACATAAACCTCTGATAACCTCACAAACTTATCCCCTTCCTACAAACCCCCCCGTCAGAAACAAATCCCCTACCCGAAACCCTCAAACACATACCGGACTCGTCTGCACCACCTCGCGCAACGTAAGATTCATCCACGTATCGCACAGCACCAAGTGTCCATTAAGCGTCTCCCCATTCTTGAGCTCCACCAGCATCGGATGGCCTTGCGCCGCGTTCAAAAGGCCGAGGGGCAACTGCGCAAAGAGGCGATCGTCAGCGAATTGATTCCGCACCCCAGGAGATTCTGAGAACGAAGCTTACCATCGCGAGTAGAGAACCGCCGCCGGTCGCTTCACGACGAGAACGAAAAGGCTGTTGTTGTTTCCGCGGTTCAAAAGTTGCAAAACCAGCTGCGGCGTGTTTGCGCTGGGAAGCTGGCTGGCTGGTTGCGTTGCGGCGCGGCAAAGCTCCCCACACCAGCGAACGAGCGACCCTTGCGTCAGCGCAGCAACTCCCTTCCCTCCGAAGATTACCCGCCCGCTGCACCTTGCATCCCGGTACGGCGACCCCAAATTTCACCCCACCCAAACCACAAGCTTCCATCGCATCCACCCACCCCAATATCAACCAAAAATCACCCTCACGAGTCTCATCCTCTAGCAAAAAATATACCCTGGACGAGTTGGGAATCGAACCCAAGACCTTTCGCAATCCAGTAAAGAATGCGAAGCGAACGCTCTACCAACTGAGCTACACGCCCCAAGAGAAAATTGGAAGGGTTGCGAGTGTGAACCGGCGTGGGGACCGGCAATCGTGGACGAGCTGGGAATCGAACCCAGGACCTTTCGCATGCAGATGAGTATGCTAAGCGAACGCTCTACCAACTGAGCCACACGCCCGATGTGATTGGTTGATGATCTGGAGTGGGAATCTGGCTTGAGAGCTTGCGTTGTGGTGATGTTGGTTGTGATGGTGTTGTGCCGTCGGTCAGGGGCAAGGTGAGCGGGAAATCTTGACACAGTGAGGCTGCAGGGTGGTGCTAGTCCTGGCGAAATAGCCGATCGAAACCAGTTCGGCGTTCAGTGACCTATCCGTTCAGTCGGCAGATACAGAGACACAAATCGACACTTCCGTTGGCAATTGCTCTATAGACCCTTGAACAGAAGACACACAGACCAGACCCCTGGCAAACCATAACCGAAAACCACACCAAGAACTTTGAATAGCATGGAGAGTCATAGGAGAATGGAATAACACGGAGGCAAACCCAACCAGCCAATGGAACTTGCTCGCCTTCCGTTTCCTACTTAAATACGAGCGGCCTTCATGAGCCCCTAACTTCCCACCCTTTACCCTCAATCCCATAGTCAACTTGGGACAACGTCGCAGCAGGTAGACACCTGGAAAACTCTGAGCGCATTCTCATTTAAGCGGCACTCTCACGGCTCTTGCGGTAGCTCGCCTGCGATGGGGAACGCCGGCTCAAGTCAGCACATGCAGGACTCCAGTTTGCTACTTGTTTAACGCAGGGAGAAATCCGAAGCACGACTTGCCTCCTGTTCAACTTGAAGACCGTCAATGACGGGCGCCAGCTCGCTCAGAATCTCATAGGCCTTCTTGTGATACTCCATTTGAGCGGCGATCAGTTCAGCAAGGTTGCGTAGAGGTTCGGGGGTGTCGAGAACCTGTAGGTCGCAAAGCGCAAGGAAACGGTACGTTAGCAGTCCGTTGCACCACTGAATGGATGAAAACAAGGGGATGGCTCACATTCTTCATGACACCAACGGCCTCCTCGGTGTGGGTGACAAAGTCATCCTCGGCCTTCTCAATCTCCTCTTGTGCCTCGTTGCTGAGCTCGTGGTCGTCGTGAACGGCGGGCGCGGCACCGCCAATCTTCCAGGTGGTACCCTTGACGCGGGCCTTGACGGCATCAAGCGTCAGGCGGGCCTTCTCGACGTTCTTGCGGGCGCGAGTCGCAAAGGAGATGTTGGTGTTGAGCGTCGTGTTCCACCCAGCAAGGAACCGGCTTTGGATCTGGGCATCCTGGGCAAGGCGGGCCTCTCCCACACGCTCCTGGGCGAGGGCGTACTTCTCGAGGGCAGTCGCCAAGGGGTCCTCCCCGGCACCGGTGTGTTGCTGATGCAGAGTTTGGCTGCCAGCCAAGCTGGCCCGCGCGATGGCGTGCGCGAAGGTCTTGGGCTGAGGCTTCGCAGTCGGAGGCGCGGTGAGAGCCGCCTGGGCTTCGGCGGGGGAGGTCGCGGTTGAGAGGAGGTTGACCTTCTCGCTAACGGTGCGGCCAAGGTCCTGGAAGGTCTCCTTGATGTTGGGGGGATAATCGTAGGGCTCGTTGGCGTATTGAGATCTGTCAAAACCCGCCGCGTCAGCCACTGCGACAGGGGGTATTGGAGGAGCTGGTAGCAAAGTGATGGCGCAAACCTACGTGACAGCGAGCATCTTCTGGTGAACAGCCTTCAGCGCATCCACGCGCTTCTCCAGGTCAATGTAGTCCGGAGGGAGCTGGGTCTATCGTGGCCGCAGATGCGACGGTCAGCGATCCCTCTCCCAGTGCACAGCCGGCGGCATGAGCTACCAACCTTGTCCTCGGCCTGGCCAAGCTGCTCCTTGGTGTACTGGAAAGTGCGCGAGGCGAAGGGGGTGACCTGCGCACCCAGCGAGCTGCATCGCGAGCAAGGTCAGCTTCCCGGCGTTCTGGTTGGCGTGCTTTGTCGGGACAAAGCAATGGAGTGCGTAACGTACGTGACGCTTTTCTGCAAGCCCTTGAACATATCCATCTTTGCTAGGAAATAGAGTCTAAAGTGGACTGATTGATGCAAATGTGGTTGTGCGTCGGGTTTCGATGCTGACGTCTTGCGCAGGCGAGATAGTAAGGAGTTCGAGGCTTGAGGCCAAGGTTCGTGATGGAGCTGGATGTTAACCAAGCGTTGAACGGGATCCCAAGCCGCGCAGGTTGTTACGGGGACGCAAGGCAGATCCACAAAATGACCCCCCGCTAATCCCTGCCGCCTTGCAGCGCCGCAACGCGATTGGTCAGTGTTGCACCTGACGTCCTCGTCAGCATGTGCTTTTTGACTTGGGTTCATTCTGACACTGACGTTGACATTCAGAGAGACTGTTACCCAAAGGTTGAAGTGGTATACATGGCACATCGTCCAGGCAGCAGTCACGGTGTTTCTTCTCCTTATATGTATTCTCCCAAGCATCATCCCAGGATCAATGTTTACTGGGTCAAAATGCTCTAGGTCAATCTTTCGATGCACGCTTGGCAACGCACGTGGGCTAGCTTCAAACAAGCAGCAAGCTGCAGGAACAGGACAACTTAAGCATTCATGACGGTGTTTCAACACTCCTATAGGCACAACAACTCCAGAGTTACATCTCAAGCTGCCCCCACCTGCAACCTAATCTGCCTGCTTCCCATCCGCCCATGACGGCACAACATTCCTACAGACATCTTCATAATCGCTCATGAGCCGATCATTCCTCAGCGCATCTGGGTCCGTCCAGAACATGGCCCAGTTGCTCTCTGGCAGCTTCCAAGCTCCCGCCGAGCGCTCAAAGTACCACTTGTTGACCGGATTGTTCCTCCTGCTTCGCCAGCACACCCCAGCAGGAAAGCAATCCCGAACCATGGCATTGAAGACAATGTCCGCGACGCCGCCTGCCCCCTGGCTCTTCTTCAGCACGGCAAACTTATCCAGGTAAGGGATAAGCCGGTCCTGGTTGTATGCTTTTTCCTCCGGAAGCCCAAACGGTCTCTCCCAGGTCAAGATTGCTCCGCCCTCATACTCTCCCGCGATGATGATGCCAGCAAGGCTGTCCTCGAGTCGGCGCAGATAATGCTCAACGTCGAGTTGTCTGCTGAAGGAGTCATTGATGAGGTGGACGAGTCGGGGTAGGTCGATGCAAGTGTCCGTAAGGCGAAGCCTGGGAGTCCCTGGCTTGGGTGGTGTCCACGGTGAGGCACGAGGGTCGGGGAAAATGGTGACGGGCAATCCTTTCTTGGCCAGAGTAGTCGTTGGCATGCGAGAACTGGTAGCTTCAGCGCGGTGGGCGGCGGATTTGATCCTCCCGATAGGCAGTGATGATGAGTAGATTGGCCTGTCAGTCAACAGGTTGTGGATAAGAGGGTTCTGCCACCTCCGGGTTCCAACCTGACCTGTGACGCGGCCTGTACTAGAAACAACACTATCATCTCGTTGAAGTCGAAGGTTCGCAGCCTCAGCGGGGCTAGTGATCACAGCAGATGCTGACGATGGGAGGATCGCCAGGGCTGACTTGACGAGCTTCAGGTTCTTTGAATGGCTCGGAGAAACATCGGCAGTGTCGGTATCGAGGCCATCCTGAAGGCGCGTAAACTCCTCTTCCAGATTCACAAACACCCGGGCTCCATCTCCTTGGCTCGTAGATGGAATGCCGCCGTGAGGGTCGATGACAATGATTCTGTCCACCAACGCCCTCCGAAGCGCCTCTGGAGGGGCGTTGCTCGAGACTTCGTCTAGCTCGGGCTTGCTGTTGAACTGGAGGCCCGAGAAAAAAGCTGCCAGCGCGAGTACCACTTTGTCTGAGTCGACTGGGGTAGTTTTCAGTGTCTCGTCGGACAACGCCCGAGCCGGAACTACCACAAGGTAACCGTTCCGAAGGGACGAAGTAAATGCCTCCTGAAATCCCACCTGAACGTGATTGGACGTGACAGAGGGAAGACCCCGGGATGCGGCCTCCGCGATTCGTATCCCGGAGTCGACGACCTGGGCCCCTGGAGAGCCATGTTTCCCAACTGCCCGAATCACGCGATCGGTCTGTTGCACCACAACCTCTTTCGAAGCGCTCCCGCAATCCAGTGCAATTACACTGAGAAGACCTAGGTCCCGCAATTGAGTGAGCGTCTTGGCCACCCCGTCTACGAGGTCGTCGTCCCAGGACTGCGGATCCCTCAACGTTACAAGGGCTATGTGTGGTGCCTCGCTAACATCCTCCACAACCTGCTTCGCCGGCCCCTGGATGAAGCGCGGCGAGTCGTTGACCGCAATAATCCCCTCATGCTTCGGCGAGAGCTGCTTGGAGCTTCCGCCGTATGTCTGAAGATAAGCCTTGGCATCGCGTCTCGTGGGCGACGACTCGAGCACTGATATCAGAAAGGCCTTTTGTCCATCAGCACATAATCTACGGATGCCGGGCCGTAAGAGAGGCATTTACCCTATCTAATTCTCTTTTCTGCTTCGTTTCCGCAGCAGTTGAGCTCCGGACAGCGGAGCCGTTGGTTTTGAGCGTGCGGGCGCCATTTTCCGCAGACAAGCAGCGGCGGTGAGATGCTGCCGTTGAATTGGGCGATTTGTTTTGCCTTTGCTCTCTCCGAATCGACGCCTGAGCCGTCCAGTTAGAACTTTGTCTTTCACCGCCACTGACCGTTGAGCTCACCTGGGCTGCCTCGGTCGCTTTCTTCCAGACACCAGAGCTTGGCCCGCGCGCAAACATCATCGACTCGCGGGCGTTGCAAAGTTGCCCAAAATGATGGCGCACCCCAAAAAAGCTGGCCCGCTACGGACACAACCACGGGAGCCTCTGGCGGGCTTTCTTTCTCATCCCAGGAGTGCTTTGTTCCTTTTGGGACGGTGTTTGTGACTCAATGGCGGTCAGAGCAGAGCAACCGACGTCAAGCTCGTGAAGCTGTAGTGGGGCGCGCCCAGTGCGGAAGAGGCATAGTAAGTATCGAGATAGCGGTAAACTCCCGTCCCCTTGCTGCACCCCGCTGAGGGGAAGCGAGCACCCCTTGACCTGATGTAGCATTGGCCTTAACTCGTACCTCCCTGGACATCATCAACTTGTTTTTGGGTGTTGTACAAAGAACTGCGAGCACCTGTTCGATGTCGCATGCGTCGCTCTAGAGCCTCGAGGCAAAGAACAGGGGCTAACCCCACAGCGTAAGGTATGGAAAGCGTGGTTTCAGAGGTATCAGAATATCTTCATCCCTTGACTGCTATTCGTCTCTCGCATAGTAGCCCAAGCTACCGACCACTATAAGGCAAGGATGGGAGTGCGAAACTCAGAGCCTGTATGAATCAGAGCGTGGGCAGGTAGTTACCCAGGTGGGCAAATAGGGTAGCTCCAAAGCCGCTCTCGCGGGGTAACTAGAGTAAAGCCGATCTTAGTCAGGGGGAGTGGCTCCCAACTACAACTCCATGATACGTCCCGCCTTTCCAACCGGCCGACGAGAGGGGCTCCGTAGCAAATCTTCACGCCCGCAAACATTCCCGGTTGAAGGCAGTGCTGGCTCGGTTGCCACAGAGGGCGCAGCATCCAAATCACCGCAACTAGCAACGAATTTACCCTCGGGGGCCGCTCCGAGGCACTTTGACAGAATGGCACCAAGATTGTTATGGATCGGCCTGGGAAACATGGGTAGAGTGCGTCTGACTGGGACCAGCAACCGCAAACATGCTGACATTGTGACAGGGCATGGTGAAGAACCTTGTGGAGAAAGGAAACCTGGACCAACCCATTCTGCTGTTCAATCGGACTAAAGAACGTGCTGTCGACCTCAGCAGCTCGCTTGCGCCGGGAACAACAGAGGCGGTGGACTCGATTTCTGAGGGCGTCTTAAAAGCCGACGTTATCTTCATTATCTTGTCTCAAGACGATGTTGTGGAGGCTGCCGTGAATGAGGTGCTCCAGAATGATGTTGCCGGGAAGTTGATCATCGAATGCTCAACCATTCACCCGGACACGACCGAGAGGCTCGCGAGGGCCGTGGAGGCCAAGGGTGCCGAGTATCTGACGGCCCCCGTCTTCGGCGCTCCCGCTGCCGCGGATGCAGGGCAGCTCGTGGGCGTGCTAGCCGGGCCGTCCAGCACCGTCGAGAGAGCCAAGCCCTTCTTCGCAGGTGTCATGTCCAAAAGGGATATCGAGATGAGGGACGAGCCGCGCCGCAAAGCACTTACGCTGAAGCTCATTGGCAACACTTTTATCCTCAACATGGTTGAGCAACTGGCCGAAGGGCATGTGTTTGCCGAAAAGTCAGGCCTGGGCAACGACTACTTGCACCAGTGGGTTGAGACCATGTTCCCCGGTCCGTACGCAGCGTACTCCAACAGGATGCTGTCAGGGGATTATTACCGTCGCGAATACCCCCTTTTTGCCGTTGACCTAGCCAGGAAGGACGCCAGACACGCCATGAGCCTGGCGAGGGAAGCTGGCGCGCCAGTTCCAAATGTGGAGACTGCAGATGCGCACTTGGTAAAAGTCAAGGAACATGCCGGAGAGTTGGGCGACTTTGCCGGAATTTACGGTGTGGTGAGGCAGGAAGCAGGTCTGAAGTATGAAAATAAGTAGACATACGCCACAAGATGATGGGGTTTCGAGGCTGCTGGGAGTCAGACTTACGGTGTTCGTCAACAGAAGCAAAAAGAACCAGATCCTAACATAACCCTCTGCTGACTCATCCGCACTCGTTGATGTCAGGGTTAAGGTACGCCAAGACCTACCCTTGTCTGGCCCCACATGCGGCGAGCTAGCTCCTCCAGCACTGACCTTGGGCGCCAGGCGGCAACAGCGTCGCGTAACCACTGAGTAGTTGCTTGTGTCTGGCGAATTTGCTGAGCTTCGATTCAGTCTCCAACCTCCCACACCAGCTCAGCAACCCCGCCTGCAAACCTCCTCCACCGACACCGTGAATTATCGCCGGAATTTATTGCGCTCACAACCCGCAATCGCCGAAGGCAGTCACCAGTAGCTCCAAAACCGCCAGCCCTCCGCTTTCCTTCCCAGACCGAGCTTCAGCGGGCACCGAAGCACCCACCCACCAACCCTCACCATGGCGCAAGACGGCGATGTGTCCAAAGCTGCCGACAAGGGCAAGGGCAAGGCCGTCGAGGGTGACCGGAAACCAGAGGACGTCAAGAAGGATGCCGCCGGCCAACAAGCTTCAAATGGCAAGAAGGATGACAAGGCTGATGGTGTGTTTGCCTCGACTGCTGGGAATCGATTGCGCCCTCCGTTACTAACTACCGTTCAGACTCAGAAGAGCTCAGCGAAGAGGACCAGCAGCTCAAGGGCGAGCTTGAGATGCTCGTCGAGCGCTTGACGGTGGGTAACCTCTCTGTCCGATACCGTGGCCGCGCCCGCGCCCGCCTAACTCGTGTTATAGGAATCAGATGCATCCCTCTACAAGCCGGCCCTCGAGGCCATGAAGAACTTCATCAAAACGTCGACATCCTCGATGACAGCAGTTCCCAAACCCCTCAAGTTCCTGCGGCCGCACTATGAGACCATGACGAAACTCTATGATGAATGGCCGGCCGGTGATGACAAGAACTCGCTTGCCGATGTTTTGTCGGTCATCGGTATGACCTTCTCGGATGAAGATCGCCAGGATACCCTCAAGTACAGGCTTGCTGCCCCTTCATCAGACATCGCGTCCTGGGGTCACGAATACGTTCGCCATCTGGCGCTCGAGATTGGTGAAGTCTACCAGAAGCGCACCGCCGCCGAGGAGGCGACGAAGGAGTCGACGAAGGAGTCGATCAAGGAGGCGACGAAGGACCTTAGGGACCTTGCTTTGATTCTTGTGCCGCTGTTCCTCAAGAGCAATGCGGAGGCTGACGCTGTGGACCTGTTGAGCGAGCTGGAGATCATTGAGGAGCTTCCGAAGTTTGTTGACGAGAACACATACCCCCGGGTTTGCTTGTACATGGTGTCCATGGTCAATCTTCTCACATACCCGGATACGGAACATTTCCTTCTTGTTGCGCACAAGATCTACAAGAAATACGGTCAACACACGCAAGCACTGGTCCTCGCTATTCGCCTCAACGATGTCGACCTCATCCACACCGCATTTGAGGATGCGGCGGACGACCCGGCGCTCCAAAAACAGATTGCCTTCATGATTGCCCGCCAAAGATTATGGCTGCAACACACCAAGGAACCCATCGAGGACCAGGAGATTTTGGAGTGCCTTGGCAATATTCGACTGCCGGAGCATTTCAAGGCCTTGGGCAAGGAACTCAACATCCTCGAACCCAAAGAAATCGAGGATATCTACAAGAGCCACCTTGAGAGCACTCGGGTTGCTGGTATGACCAGTCTGGACTCAGCGCGACACAACTTGGCCGCCGCCTTCGTGAACGGATTTGTTAACGCGGGGTTCGGAAACGACAAGATGATGCTTGTGGAGAAGGATAAGGAGAGTTGGGTCTGGAAGACCAAGGATGAGGGCATGATGTCGACAGTGGCTTCCCTCGGCACCCTGCTGATGTGGGATATTGAGAACGGCCTCGACCAGATCGACAAGTACACCTATCTCGAGGAGGAACCCATTCAAGCTGGCGCCTATTTGGCGATAGGAATCATGAACTCGGGTGTTATGCTCGACTCGGAGCCCGCTATGGCTCTATTGGCGGACACGGACAAACTCAACCACAAGAACCCGCTCATCCGAGTGGCGGCCATCATGGGTCTTGGCTTGGCCTACGCGGGGCTGCACAAAGAGGAGATCATCAGGGACCTCATGCCCATCATCACGGACTCGGCGCAGGAGATGCGGGTATCGGCGATGGCTGCTCTTGCCTGTGGCCTCGTATTTGTTGGGTCCTCCAACGCCGAAATCAGCACGGCCATCATCGACACCATGCTGGATGAGGACCGCCAAAGTCAGTTGACCGACAAATGGGCCCGTTTCCTTGGTCTCGCGCTTGGCCTCCTTTACTTTGGACGCCAAGAAGACGTGGAGGTGGCTCTGGAGGCTCTCAAGGCGGTCGATCACCCCATTGCGAAGCCAACCGCGACCCTTGCGTCCATCTGCGCCTGGGCCGGAACTGGTGCTGTGCTCAAGATCCAAGATCTCCTGCACACCCTCAACGAGCACATCGAGGAGTCTGAGGAGAAGAAGGGGGATGAGCTGCTACAGGCGTATGCTGTGATCGGTATTGGTCTGATCGCCATGGGTGAGGACATTGGTCAGGAGATGGTGCTGCGCCAGTTTGGCCATTTGATGCACTACGGCGAGGCCAACATTCGGCGGGCTGTACCCCTAGCAATGGGACTCATCAGTCCAAGTAACCCGCAGATGAAGATCTACGACACACTCTCCCGGTACAGTCACGACAATGACAATGAGGTTGCCCTCAATGCCATCTTTGCCATGGGCCTTCTTGGTGCCGGCACCAACAACGCGAGACTCGCCCAGCTTCTCCGCCAGCTTGCCAGCTACTATCACCGGGACCAAGAGTCCCTCTTCATGGTCCGCATTGCCCAAGGGCTCTTGCACATGGGCAAGGGGACACTTTCTATCAGCCCTTTCCACACCGACCGCCAGATCCTCTCGCGAGTCGCGGCTGCCGGTCTGCTGACCGTCATCGTCTCGATGGTTGACGCCAAGCAATTCATCACCTCAAACTCGCACTACCTGCTCTACTTCCTTGTCACGGCAATGCACCCACGATTCCTTGTGACGCTCGATGAGAACCTGAAGCCGTTGACAGTCAACGTTCGCGTCGGTCAGGCCGTTGATGTCGTCGGTCAGGCCGGTCGGCCGAAGACCATTACCGGATGGCAGACACAAAGCACACCTGTGCTTCTCGCTCATGGCGAGCGTGCAGAGCTCGAGGACGAGGAGTACATCAGCCTCAGCAGCACCCTCGAAGGCCTCGTCATCCTACGCAAGGTATGTAAACCCCTTTTCAGATCCCACAATGATTCAAGTGCTGACCCAGTCTCCAGAACCCGGAATGGGAGGGCGGCAAATAGATAGATTCTAATCCACAGACGTGTACGGAATATGGGCTCGTGGCTGGCGATCGAGAACGTGTGGGACGGTGGCAACTGGCAATTCTGCGAGGTGGCAAATATAGAAATGTTATTCCAGAAATGCAATGCTACTACTAGTTGTAACATCACAACCTTTGAACCGCTGCTATGATGGGTGACTAGTATGTACTCAGACGTTGCTTCAGTTTGGATGAGACTTGGGAATTGCTGGAGGTCTTTGAGCGTCCACCCACAAAAGGGAAACATCCGAGCCGAAGCAGTATATATCACAAGTATATGAGTATTGCATTTGTATACACAATCTTCAACTCAATGCGTGTCCTTTAATGACCTCGACTTCCATGCTTTTTACTCCAATGCATAATGCAAAATAGGGAAAAAAGGGGGTATTCTCTCTCGTCAACAAAATGCCAGCCTTAGGGGGTTACTCCACACCCATGCTATGTACGTATGCGCCGCCCACCAGGGAATGCAGCCTTTCCTCCGCTCCACCGAGAAACAAAAGAAACCACACCTGATTACAAGTTGATTATATCCACTTCAGAAAAGTCTGGCGGATTTCTCCCGTACACGATCCGCACCTTGCTATCGAGCGCCGTCCCCTCGTTGCTGATCCAAATGTGTTCGCTGAACTCCATTGTCCGTCTAATCTCGTCATCCGAGACGCCAATGTCGTCTCGGGGAATCCACACCGTGGGTCGTCTAGCCCGCAGGGCGTAATGCTGGAACGCCTTACGCACCAATGCATCGCGCTCATCGGGCGTGAGGTCTTCGATTTCGTCATGGTACCCGCCGTACAGCGCGTCCCCTATCGCGCGCTGTGCGTCCAGGTCCTTTTGGCGACGTCGTTTTCGATACTGCGATGCGGTTCGGAGGCTGTCCTCGGCCTTACCAAACGTAGCCGCCCGAGCCTTCTTGCCCCCGCGTGCGGCCCATGTGCCGGCGCGTACGACTCCCTTCACGGGATTGAGCTTGCTGAACTTGGAACCACCGTGGGGGCGTATTTTTTGGAGCTCAATATCGTCGCCATCGGTGACTCGGTTGTCTGGGGCGATGAGCGAAGCAGACTCGTCCCCGTCATGGATCAGACCAAGGCGCTTGGCCTGTGCGCGCTGGAAGACCTCATCGCGAATCACTGCTTCATCCTCAAAGGTGATGGGGAGATAGCGAAGCAGCGGACCGAACGCCGAGTTGAGGTGGTATTGATAGAGGGCGGTGCACAGGAGCGCCACGAACATGACGATAGAGTGCGGAACGCAGACGTTCGTCCCATCCTCGTCTTCAACAAGACCGAATAAGCCGATGAGGCACAGCTCCATGACGTATAATCCGGTAAAGGTCTGGTTGATAGCCCTCGGGTACAGGACACCTCCCGTGTCGGTTCGGAACCGCGTGACGTAGAGCATGTTGTAGCGGTTTGCCACCCACAGCAGGCTGAAAGTAATAATTGCGAAAAGCGAGATGAGAGGAGAAACGACCGAGTAGATGAGCGCAATGCAAGCGAAGTTGGTGTAGACTGGGAAGTAGGAGCCCCACGACACGTTAGGGAGTTCGGTATTCCGACGCCATTTCTCCCGTGCCGTATTGTCCAGCATTCTTGACAGAATATACCAAACGAAGAGGGTTCCGATTTGAAGCAGCTGGCCGGAGCTTGTCGACATCGCTTGGAGGAGGAAGTAGGTGAAGAAGTAGTTGCTAGACTTGGGAAGATTCCTCGCCAACAGGTCGGGCGTGCTGGTAAAGTCTTTGGAGAGGTCGCTGAGAATCTGGAACAGACTGCTGGCAATGGAGACGACCAGAAAGACTTGGACGAAGAGGAAACCGAAGAAGTACACTTGGACGACTTCCGATTTCTGCGCCCCTGTCTTGGAACCCTGGTACTTGGCCAAGAGATCCAGAATCAAAGGCACCAGAGCAAGGAGGATGGCCAAGAGAACGGCTGGAAGAACACCGGCGATGGACTTGACCACGTTGTGAATCTGTTCGTTCGCTTTCAGGAATCCCAGCCAGCTGTTTTTAGCGATCAGGGCATCGATTTGCGCCACGGATGCCGTGAAGGCGACTGGGAAAGCCCAAAGAATGATCATGCCGACCACAAGGGCGAACACGATGGAGGACCTCACCCACCCATCCCACCATGAAATCGCCATGTTGTCCCAGATGACGTCTTCAGGAGAAATTTCCACCATACGGGGCGCCATGCGCTTTGGGACGTGGTGGGTGACGGACTGGCAGGCCATGTGAGCTGCAGCCTGATTGTTAAACTGAATGAAGGCTGAGTTCATGATGGGATACCGCTCGGGGTGCTCTTGGTCCTCCTCGATTTCGAGATTCAGCCTGGCAAGTTCGGCACGGCACCAGTAGATAGTGTCCACCTTTTTGTTGATAAACGGAAGTCCGGGTAGCCAAGAAGGGGTCCATTCAAACCGAGCAAGGCGATGATGAGGGCGGTCCTTAGGCCTCAGCCACTTTTTCCATCCGGCATCTTCCTCTGGCTGTTGCTCGTAGTTGCGTGTGTATGCTGCCGGATAGTCCAACGATTCCACTTCTTCGCCGGCGAAAGGCAGCCTTGCCCGAAACTTTTGCCAGCCTGTCCTTTCGTCTTTCTTGTTCCAAGGGAAATCTTCTCCTTCATATCCCTGAGGAATTGGTGATGCGTAACTCCCGGTAGGCGGCTTCCAGAACTGATACCACTTTGTTTGATCCGTGACAAGCATATTGTCCAGGTTTGTTGCCTTGCGCGTCGTGTTCCCCTTGGCCCTAGAACTCATGGCTTCCTTAGTAAACTCAGAGTTAGAGGGACTGTGAGCGTGGCGGCCCTCAGGAGTATGAAGCGGTGTTTCAGAAGCGAACGACACTTTTGGCCTGTCGTTGTCATCGTTGGTCGGGACACGGCGGTGGCGATCCGACCCACGGGTTCCAGGTCGAGAATGGGTAGGATGACCACCTTCGATGACTTCGAAGCCACCAGTGCGTTCCAGCTCGCCGTCGACTCCCTTCTTCGTAGCACCAACAGCCTTCTTCAGACCCTGCCCCAAGCCTAGGCCAACCTTGGCCAGACCACCTCCAATCTTCGCGCCTAGGTCGGCCTCTTCCATTTTGTCTTGTTCTTGAATATTAGCCAAGTCGGTGTCTTGATACTTGTCTTCTGCCTCATCGACCGCTGCAGACACATCGTCAGGCACTTCCTCATGTGCTCCAGCGCTCAAGCCACCGGGGCCTTCTGCGCGCAGCCTGGCTTCTTCGTCCTCCCTCTTCGCTCGTTCCGCCCTCTCTTCTTTGCTTTCACCTTTGCCCCTGAGGGTCCTGCGGTTTCGCTTCTCCTCTGCCGCGCGTAGCTTCAGTTGCTTCCTCTTGGCATTACGGATCAAATCGCTTTCGGCGGCCTCTAGCTGGCGGTGGACAGCATCTCGCTTATGGATCTTCTCGAGGAGTTTAGTGAAATCCCGGGTGAGCCAGACATTTCTAATGCCTCCAGGGAATACATCAAACAATCCCCTCAAGGCATCCTCGCTTAACCACTTCTCCGGGATGGAGCTGACAAGGACGGTATTCGCAGAAGCCCGCAGACGGTGCTCGGCGCTTGTCAGGTAGTCCTGTCGAACCTTGACGTATACGCGGAGTTCTGAAAAGAATACACCACAGACCCAAATGATGACGAGGAGGGCGAGCACCAGGTGGACGGAGCGACGCTCGTAGTTCTTCGGGGCTACATTGCCCCAGGACAGGGTGTCGAGTCCTGTCGGAACGCCGGCTAGGGTTTCGTTGGTGGTGTTGGCTTTGACAACTTCTTGGCCCAGCCCACCGACGTAGTTGATGGGAACCAAGATAGGAATGACGACCAGGGCGATGGGTACAAATATGACTAAGAGGGTTTGAAGGTAACGGAGAAAGAAGTAGGCATCGAGACCGCACTTCTTAATGATTTCCCGATCCTCGAACTTCATAAGACCGAAGATGAGGTTCCATGGACTTGCGGGCGGCGGATCGGTGCGTTCACGCTCGGGGACTAGGTATGTCTTCGGCTTACTGCAGGGAATGTTAGAGGACTAGAACACAAAGGATAGCGACGACTACATACAATATCCTGGCTAATTTATTCCTAAGGAGGAAAAAGAATCCCATTTGGACGCCAAAGACAGCAATGGAAACGGTTAAGGCAGTGACCAAGGCGTAGAGCGTCATGCCGGAAGCCAACTGGGCGGCGCCGGGAGTATGATCATTGGTCCCCGTCCCGGGGGACGCGGCGGGATCGCTAGTCGTCGGCGACCCGGCCGCGCTGCTGATTGTTGAACTCATCGTAACTGCGGCGTCCGCGACAGCTAAAAATTAGGAAATTGACATGCGTCAGGACAAGAGCTGGAGGGCCGCTCAGGTCTCAGAGCAATGCCGCTCCCCGTTAAGCAAAGATGTTGATTTAAGCTCGTGCTGAACCTAGGCAGGGCTGTGGCTAAAGTTGTGGGGAGGTGACGGCGCTCAGGTGAAGTGAGCTTGTGAGTCGTTCGACCGTTTCGAAGGCGAGATGAAGATCAGAGGATCAGACGTGGCCCGGACTGTCCCCAGCTCTCACCAGTTAAAGTTGACTAGCAGGACAAGGAGCAAAACACACAAAACAAACGATAGGAGATGCCGCAAAGAACGGGCGATGTGGAAAAAAGGCGCATTATACAAGAGGAAAATTGGAGGGCAGTTGAAGATCCATTGTCCCGGTTTCCAACCACATGCCTTCCAACGGGCAAACGATCGGTGTCCTCCCACTGCGCTGGGCCAAGGCGAACTATGACGAACCTGGTTGCGTTGCTTCGCTGGCTGGTGGGCTCGTCCAAATTCCCAGGTTGCTCCAGACCAAGCGAAGCTGCAGCGTCCCTGATTGGACTGCCGGGATGACGTCTGAGGCTGCTTCCCGGCGTCGCAATGCACTGCCGGGCCAATGATGGGTCGCAGGCCCCACCTAATCGTCAAATCGGCCACAGCCGCTCCACGGGAAATCTTACCTGGCGCCTGCTGTAACACCATCGACCTTTCTCCTCCAAACAATGCGGTTTGAGGGTAAACGCGCGCCTGTCTCTATGTTTAGGTTCTGCTTATTGTTCTAGGTCCTCCCAAGGCTCGTATGAAGCGATGCGACTAGTTAGAGCCTTTCATGTTCTCGGTCGTTTTTGTTGCTACTCAGGCAGACGGCTCAGAAGCTTTGGCCGTTTTATCCATGGCGGAAGCTCAACGGGAGCTTGAAACATGTTTCAAAGCGACATCCGTGGCCACGGTCCCATCGCTCCGTTCCATATCTTGTCTCGGAAGGACTAAGCCCTTCGAGAATAAAGGCGAAGCCCTGACCTCCACATCGAGCGAAGGAAGTTCAGCCATTCAAGAGAACGATTGCAGCCCTGTTGAGCAAACAAAAAGAGCTGTTCTTTGAGGGCGAGGGCATGGTGAGCATTGCTTTATGCTCTCAATTTCAAGGTATAGCGAGGCCAAATGAGTTACTTCAGACCGGTCGGTTGGCAAGGAAGAACTCATTTCTTCGAGCACGTGGGCGTCAGCGCTGTTGACATTCACGAGGCTTAGGTCGCCCAAGCTTACAGCTCCGGACTACCGCATCTCGATGCGTCAGCGAAGTCGTTGCCGATGACCTGGGAGCAACCCAGATTCCGCTCTTGTTGTCATCAAGACACCAGGGAGCATCGCAGAGCTGAGGGCGGGTCTCCAAAAGGGGTCCCGTAGTTGGCCGGGCAGTGAAGTGGAATAGGATGGTATTGTCCACCATGAACACACCGGCCATTTTTCAACCTCCGACTACGAAATCATCTCCCATCCGCAGGACATCTTCGCGCACTGTGGAGGCGAGGCTCAAAAGTTAACTAAGCTTCAACCCCGCGATCGGGTGTGCGTCCAAGTGGGCTTCGCGGATTAACTAGCAAGCCGAGTGGCAAGAGTCGCGACCTCCTGTGAGCGAGCCGACTTAATGATCCGATCAACGGCGATGCTTTTGGCTCCCCACTAGATGGGATGGCCTGTCCATGACCGGCAAATGTATTTTCCCAGCGTCAACGCGAATCCCGTGTTAAATTAGCGGGCTCGTGGTTCGGCCGACCTGATTCTCCCGGCAGTTCCCCGCACCGCTCTTTCCTCACCCCACACTCCGCACACGAGGTCATCGTGCCCTGGAGATGGAGAACAGTAGCAAGCCCGGGGAAGAGGATCTCCAAAACCCCCCACAGCCGTACCCCGGATGCGCCCGCACAGTCCCGCGATCGCGATGAGAGATACGGTTGCCGAGGGCTAGACATTTTGCGCGCCTCAAGCTGCCTTATATATCCGCAAGTCGTTTCCATCGCGCGATATCCCTGGTAACTCCCAGTGTCCGCCAAACAACCATTCATTGAGCCACCTTGCACCACCACTGTCACAATGACTACTGACTTCAGAGACCTTCGCGTCGCCGTAATTGGCTCTGGTAAGGCTGACCAATGAACCCCTCTTTCGTTACATTACCCCTGACTGACAAACCACACAGGCATGGGAGGGCTAGGGGCCGCCCTTGCTTTCGCGAAAAAGGGGTTCAAACAAATCGACGTCTTCGAGACCGCATCCAACCTTGGTTTTGTCGGTGCGGGTATTCAGATGCCCCCCAACGTAGCCCGCGTGCTGGATCGCTGGGGATGCTGGGATGAGATTGAAGCAGAGGCCACAAACGTCAAAGACACGAGCATCAGACGTGGGTGATCTCGCTCCTCCCGAGCTGTAACGTACTGACATTACCATAGAGGGGAGCACAAATGTCGAGCTGTCACACGTGGCGATGCCAGATATGCGAGAGAAATATGGCTATCCACACTGCACCGGCCACCGCTCCTCGCTGGCAGGCACAATGTATAAGGCGTGCCAGGCAGAAAGCGCCATCAAGTTTCACTTCTCGACGGCGCTTGTCAACGTAGACTCATACACGCCAAAGCCAACCATCACGGTCAAGCCCCGTGATGGAGAGCCTTACCAATTTGAGGCAGACATCCTTCTCGCGGCCGACGGCATCAAGTCGGTGACGCGGACGCAGATGCTTGCGCTACTTGGTCTCAAGTCTGAGGAGGAGGATACGGGCCAGGCGGCGTACCGCATCATGTTGAGCCGGGAACAGATGGCACACGACCCTGAGATGCTCGCCCTGCTCGAAAGTGACACAGTCGTACGGTGGATTGGCGAGCGTCGTCACATCATCGCATACCCCGTCAGCAACCACACCATCTACAACCTCTCCTCCGCGCAGCCGGACACCAACTTCGCCTCGGCCACCAACGCAACCTACACCACCAGGGGCTCCAAGAAGCAGATGCTGGAAGTGTACGGAGACTTCTGCCCTCTTGTCCACCGCATGCTCAACCTTGTACCGGGCGACGAGGTGTGCGAGTGGAAGCTGCGCGTACACAAGGCTCTTCCCACCTGGGTACACGGTAACGTGGCACTGATCGGCGACGCCTGCCACCCAACATTGCCGCACCTTAGTCAGGGCGCTGCGATGGCCATCGAGGACGGCGCCACGCTTGCCGAGTGCGTCAGTCGGATTCCTGCAGACCGTCTGGCGGACTCTGAGTCTGTGAGCCGCGCGCTCAAGGTGTACGAGCTGCTGCGAAAACCGCACACTTCCGCGCTTGTTGACTTGGCGACCTTCTCGGGCCGGCAGCTGCATCTCGGAGAGGGCAAGGCCAAAGAGGAGCGGGATCGCCTGTTCCGTGAGAACGGAAAGTCTGGAACGGTGCCGGACAAGTGGGCCAGCCCGGACGTACAAAAGATGATATACTCGCATGACTGTGTCAAGGAGACCGTCGAGAAGTTTGACGAATTATTCGCGAGTCTGGCGTAGGGATATCTTCTAGTGTGTACATTTGCTGCATGTAGACAAGGCTTCGGCGTCTAGGACAAAGGGCACTGTTATCGCTTCCGAATTCATGCTTTCGGCTCGTCAACGTACTTATTCCCTCGTAGTATCATTGAGCACCGGAAATACCCTGCCAAAGCGGTCAAAATAAGACGACTACAAGTCCTAAACCAATCCGTGACACAAGGAAATAGTAATCGCATTAGACGGCGCATTCATCAAGGAAATGCAAATCCCGCGTCGTACAGCCGAACATTCCCCAACGTCTTAGCCTTCCCTCGGAACCTGCCTCCCCTAATATGCAAGGACCGTCGTACACCGTTCTGTCTAGCCATCAAAAGACTCCAACACCGTTGTTGCCTGCGAGGTCGCGTCGCGTCCTGGGCCGTAAAACGCGCCTCTGCTGGCCGGTTCAGCACTCCACAGCCAACTCCATGACAATCAATCAGACATCCATTCCCTACTTCCCCTCACACGGAAGCGACGGGCCGACCGAGAGAGCCGTTCTTCTGACCATCGCCCACCACATCCTTCGTTTCCTCCCAATCTTACACCCCTCGCTTAGAAGAGGCAGTCGAGGCAGCAGCAGCATGCCATACCAGCCAACAATGCGGTGATGCAGTTCTGCGATTCAACTCATCAGCACAAATCCAGTCATCATTTTCACTGTCCCAAACCCATATAGAAGAGCACTTACAGTATTCCCACTGTCCTTTTGCTGCTGCTGAGGGGGGTAGCCTTGCGGCGGGTAGCCCTGCTGCGGCGGGTATCCTCCCTGCGGCGGCGGGTAGCCCTGGCCCTGGGGGGGATAGTACCCGCCCTGCGGCGGCGGCGAGCCGTAGCCCATCGGCTGCTGCTGCGCGTAGTAGTCGCCGCCGCCCTGCGGGGGAGGAGCGCCGTACGGAGCGGCGCCGGCTGGGTAGGGGCTTCCGCCGTAGGCGGCCTGCGGCTGTTGGGGGGGCGCGCCACCGTACGACGGGGGTTCGTCTTGCTTTCCGGACATGTTGATTGCGGGTTTGAGGTAAATCGGCCGCACGAGTTGTTTTTGTTTTGTAATTTATAGGGGCCGCTGCGGAGATGCGAGATGCGTTTTGGGAATGCGAGTGATGACTGATGTTGAGAAGAAGGGTAAGGTGGTGAAAAAAAAACACCGTGAAGCGAAAAGGCGAAAGGGATCGTCCCCGGTCAGGAAGCGGAAGTTTGGTGGGAAATCGCTGACTTGTCACTTGGATGGGACCCTGCCGCTTGGGTTCCGCGCCGCTGAAAGCGCTAAAAGAGCGGATGGAGGGGGTGGTTTATTCCCAATGGGGATGCTACGAGGGCGTGTTTGTTAGTGGCTGCCGCACGCTAGGATCTCCGTTTTGGGGCGAGGGGTGGCCTGTGAGCGTTTCCCGTCGTTTGCAGCGGGCGGCGAAAGCTGAAATGCAAGCGATTTCGTGGCGTGCGCACTCGAATCTCAGCTTTTGCTGCGGCGAGGTGACTTTTTGACATCTGATTTAATTCACGTTTCTCGAATATTTACACATATGCTTCGGTGAGACTACCTAGCATCAATATGAAGCCGGTCTTGGTGATGTGTGCAAGAGCGACCAAGTGAAACAAAGAGACAGCTTGGAAACCACCACGGAGGCCTCTCGAGGAATCGGTCTCGGAATCCGGCACAGGTCTTGGTGCACAAAGGAACCCTCAAGGGCAATTCAACAAGCAGACGCAATCATCGTCGCCAAGACCCAAGACGGACTAGTTGACGCGGAACCTCGGCTGCATTTGTTGCTACGGTCGAATCTTCTCTTGGCTTCAAGGACAACACACGCTTGCAGTGGCACGCGTTTGCTCAAGCTGAGGGGCGGTTCGCGTGGCGGCCCACGCCCTTGGGGGTCGGCCTTTCGTTGGATGGACACTTGTGACCACTGGTGTGGTTGCGTGGAAACTGCGCCACACTTGACGTCTCGACTGATGAATTGGTCTCCGCAGCATATCGGGACTTCCAAAGAGAAGTTCTAGCTGTCTCACCGAAGGCGTGGAATCCGATATCCGAAGGATGCCCGATGGGATATCCTTGATGACACTCAGCAATATCTTGGCCAAGGATGCTACTCCACCTATACGCGACACGCAGATTTGCATCCAGAGACGAGAAAGGAGCGGTTGAGGGGCACCAATCCATCCACAAACCATCAAAGAATAAGCTTTGCATTGAAAGGTGCAATTGGTCATCCCGACGTTCCGCGCAATCGTGGCTTGACGTCGCCCCCGCTTCCACAGCATCCGCTGCAACGCCGAAACAAACACAGCCCCGGCGACCAACAAGAGACCACCGATTCCCCTTTTCCAAGCGGATTATAAGCAATTCTGAGGCAAACACGCCGAGTCATCAATTTCGCTGCACCTCTCACCCATTCCTCAAAAACCCCTGATAAAAAAGTAATCCTCCCGATCCTTGGCCCGCGCCAAGCCCGCCCCTTCCGCTCCGACAACCACCACACCCGGCTCCGTCCCTCCGTCCCCCTCCGGTCTCACCATGCCGTCCCCCTCCGAAACCCTCCCCCTCCCACCCTCTCTCCCCGCCCTATTCACGCCTCACCTACCCCCATCCCCAAACCCCAATTCATCCTCCTCCCGCCCCTTCCTTACCCTCACCTTCGCCACCTCCCTCGACTCCGCCCTCTCCCTCGCCCCCGGCGTCCGCACCACCCTTTCCGGACCCGAGTCCAAAACCATGACGCACTACCTCCGCTCCCGCCACTCCGCCATCCTAATCGGCGTCGGCACGGCGCTGGCCGACGACCCGGGGCTGAACTGCCGTATTGAAGGCGGGGCGTCACCTAGACCCATCATTCTTGACCCGAAGGCGAGGTGGGCGTTTGGCGAGGAGGTGAAGGTGTTGCAGCTTGCGGGAAGGGGGGAGGGGAAAGCGCCGTTTGTGTTTGTCGGTGCTGGGGTTCAAGTTGATGATGGGAGGAGGGAAGTGCTGGAGAGGTATGGGGGGAAGTATGTGGTTGTGGAGAAGGATGAGAGAGGGAGGTTTAGGTGGACGGATGTGTTGGGAGCGATCGCGAGGGAGGGATTTGAGAGTGTGATGGTGGAGGGTGGAGGAGAGGTGATCAATTCGTTGTTGAAGGCCCCCGAGAATGAGTTGGTGGACTCGGTGATTGTGACGGTTGCACCGACGTGGCTGGGAAAAGGGGGCGTGGTGGTGTCGCCGGAGAGAACGGTTGATGCAAATGGGGAGCCCAAGCCGCCAGTCAGGCTGACGGAGGTGGAGTGGCATCCTCTGGGAGAGGATATCGTCCTATGTGGAAAGATCAAACGGTGAAGCGCATCTCGGATGGGCCGTTCAAGATCACGGGGGGGGGGTGGGGGCACTCAAATTGGCAACACTCGACGTTGGCTCGTGTGCTAATGCGACAACACAAAAACGTCACCATGGTATTCTTCTATATCCGGGCATCACAGATGGCCCCGTGCCCTGATCTCTATCCAGCGGAAAAGCAGATAGCAGAGTGCCGTCACAGCAAACCCCATCTCGAATCCGATATCGCCTGTTGTCTTGGCTATCGGACCGGTGTACCACGGGGCTGCCATGCCTGGCACAACAAGGCCCATGCTGCATATCGAAGCCCCCAACGCCGCGACCCCAATCGGCAGCTTCCGACCGACATTCCAGATAGCATGGTCGAAGGTGGTGTAGTCCATCTTGCGGAACACTACCAGCTCCAAGATGATGACGGCATCAAAACAGCCAGCCCAGTAACCGATTACTGAAAGAAAATTCGTCAAGCTCTCCTCCCACTCCTCGGCTGCCTTCAGCGCGCATGGGACCATGATAGCGAGCGTGATGAAGATGAATACAAACCGAGGAATTCTAGCAGAGTGCGGCAATAGCATCTGCAGGTTGAGGGATACGCTGTATGTTGAGATGGCGATGTTTCCGATGACGCTGAGTGCAAGCAGAACAAGAATGAACTTGCCGAAGCCCCCAGCCGGGGCGAGCATCTCGCGCATTACGCCACCAATTCCTGTGACTTCATACGCTGCCTGCCATGAGGGTACGTTGGGCACGGCGCCACCGATGGCAGCTCCGAGAATTAGGAGAGGTACCGAAGATACGAGGAAGCCCAGGTACATATATATGAAGACCCGGATTCTGGAGAGCGATGTCAGCAACCTTTCGCCCCAGCGAGTCGAGGGAAATACAGCGACATACTTCGAGACACCGACAGGATTGTGGTAAATGGTGTAGTCTGATGACGTCCCGCCGAAGGTAATGAAGTACCCGGCTATCAAACACCCATAGGAGATGACCTGGGAGGCCGTTGCCGGTGGAGCATCAACTTGATGGCGGAGGTTGTGTCCCCCACAGCCAACAGCTATGGCCAGGGAGATCAAGCTGGGGATCCAGGTCCATCGCTCCCAGAAGTGGACTGCCTTGAAGCCCAAGAGAGAGACGGCGAGGGCTACCAGACAGGTGATGACGATACCGATGCTGGGACTAACACTTTCAGGATTCAGCGCAGCCAGGCTTTGACCTCCGACCACAGCTGAGAGGAGACAGAAGCCAGTCACCGTGGCCGCGTTGAGGAGAAGGGGTACGAGGACCAAGTACCGTCTACAAGCCGATGAAAGATGAGTCAGCATAGTGGAGGACGCAGATGAGGCGATCAAAGTCAGGTTTTGCCTCAAAGGGAGACCCACCCAAAGGAGTATCTTGCTTGGACGAGCTGTCTCATGCCCGTTTCCATTCCGCCGATTCCCATGAAGGCGGGTGGAATGCAAGTGAGCAGGGCGAAGAAAAGAATGACGAGGGCCGCATCCCTGAGACTCATGCCATATCCAAGGGTCGCCAGCAAACCGGTGGGGATTCTAAGAACCATTCAGTGCACCGTCTAGAGTGCAAGTCCGGACCTCTTCAACAAGTCGGAGGGATTGTGAATGCTCACGGTAGCAAGTTGAGCAGACAGGTGAAGAATACTGTGAACAGATTGCTGTACTGCGTCACGGTACGATGCTCAAGCGGCACCGGCTTGATACCGTTGTCTTCGACGCCCGCTTCGAGGAGACGTCGATACCATCGTGGGTGCTTCTCATAGTCGATTGAGTACGTCTCACCATCTCTCACAGTGAGTCGTGAAATGAGACGGGCCCCGAAGAAGGACTTCTTCGGCACCTCGAGGCCAGGCCGGGGCGAGACCCCATCAAGGGCCGCATGCTTCTCGACATCGACGAGACTGTCATCTCCGAGCTTGGGGGTCTTGTCGGAGACAGACATGGCGGCATGGAGTTTTCCGGGCCTAGGTGTAGAATTTTGCAGCGGTTTGAAGCGGGTATTAGTACTCACAAGGCAGCTCGGCGTTGCAAGGATGGCGCTGGATAGATGTGGGGGTGGTCTCGGTGGAGGGGCGAGACGGTCGCCGATGTTCTGCTGTCCAGAAATATGTATCCCCGGCCTGGCCAGGAGAGACTTCCCTCCGGCTGGTTGCATAAGTGTAGAGGGGTTGAGCTAGCTCCCATCTTGGGACCGAAACCCCCCGCGGGTTGTGCCTGTCAAGCATAGGCATGTGCTTTCTGATGACACTCGGTTGGGTTGGTGGCAGGAGTCACCGAAAGGCACGTCGGTCCCGATTTTTGACATGTAATGCGGCATCAAATGACTTTGATGGCCTTGAAAGGCGAAAATAGCGACTGTGCGGTGCAACATGACGAGATATCCCACAGCCGGATGTGTGATGTGAGAGAGTAAAGGTAGGATAGGTGAAAATAAGACTGGGTGAGCCCAACGAATCCTGGTCTCAACAAGTTGCGTGGGGCGAGCGTCATCCAGTCCAGGCGAGGAAGGCGTATTGTAGGGAAAGTGCACTCAACAAGAGACTGGACCGGTGCTCTTACTCCGGATCTCTCGGCTCACCTGGCAAACACGGCGGCCCCGAACTCTCCGTCATGTCATATCTCACATTGCGTAGCAATAGAACGGCGATGATTACGTCAAGAGACCTTCTTTCCCCCAAGGCTGGTGTGCCACGAGATCCCCAACACCAGGGCAAGAGCCGTTGGTGTTCGTTCCATCTGCGGCCCGCCGCGTCGGATCCAAACCCCCGGAACTGAAAGTGCCGTGAGGACGGAAGAACGAAAACATCATAACCAATTGGCAAGCTCCAATGCAGCTGATACCAGCCAACTGCGGGGTCTGGGATGGGTGAGTTTATTAAAGTTTACCGACGTTGCCGCCACGGACACCCGCCGCAGTTGCCAACTGTGCGTCAACGGTCGTGCGAAAGAGATGATTCCATTGGGTGGAGACTACCTCGGCGAACGGATCTTGTACGACGTGGGATCTCACGCCTTGTTGGAAACTTGAAATCAAGATGCGTGAGATCCTCTAGTTGCAGCAGCCTGGACGCCGTTGATCACCTTGCAGGCTGACCGCTACTTTTCCCCCGAACTGATGCAGGCCGAGGACGCCCATCACCTCTAGATCGATCCACGCCGCTGCGAACGGCGGACTTGACACGTTGGTTGGCCTGATATATCACGCATCTGCATCAAGAGCTTCGATGGGTTGAAGTGCCGAGACATGCCTGTGTGGTTCCAAGCTGGGCCCTAAGCGTATTGCGGGATCGAAACCTACCTTGCGTGCGGGGACTGCTTCATTTTATGGCCGGAAAAGAAAGACAAGTGCTGCTCATGGTCTGGATCAGTAGAACGACATTCGATGGTGGACGTGTGCAGGAACCCCCTAAATACGGCGGACGATGAGAGATGTTCTCCCTTCATGCTTGAGCTCAGGAGGGGAACATCTCGCCTTCATGTCTTTGAACCTCTCCCCACGAATGATAAAATAAACAGCAGACAATCTTCAACCTTCAAGCCGAGGCTTGTGGGTGTTACGAACACTTGATAAAGTCGATTGAGGTCCGACCATGTCGAGGATGAGGGTGCTTTGTTGACATGGTTCCTGATGAACGGAGACATCCCTGACAGAGGTGGGGCGCCTGGACAGGCAACGAGCGGGACCCCGCATTGATGTCCCCCCGCATTTAAATGCAATGCATATAGATGTATGCTAGAATGCGTTCGACAGCTTTGGTCGGTTCCGAGGAAAGTAGAGAACCAAATTGTTGATGTTCTCGGGGAAAATGTCGAGCTTTTGGAGAACCCATCTGAAAGGGTTAGGGTTCTACGAATCCTTTAAGAACCCCGCAAAGTGGCTGGTGAGAAACATGCCAGGAGGCGTGGCGAGCGGGGTGCCGAAATTGAAACCCAGCAGCCTTCAACCCCACCAAGCCTGCCGTGGGAGCTGTCAACTCCGTGTTTCGCAGTCTAACGTTGGGATTTTGTTCGGTATTTTCCCGCGCCGGGCGCAGACCACACTACTGCATTCTGAACTATCATCGCCTCACTGAGGGCTCGAGCTCGCCCTGCCCCAAACCACACGGCGACTCCTCAGACGTGAGCTGCCATCATGGACGGCCCTTCGGTCATCAAAGAGCATCAGAACAGTATGCATTGCGCCGAGCTTCATACACCTCTCAAGAAGCTTCCTAACACACGAAACAGTTATCGTGGATACTGTCAGGAAGATAACTCGAGGTGACGTGAGTCGGCCGTTACCCCTCGCCCTCCCGTCCCACGCGACAGTGCGCCCAGAGCCGCTTGCTAACATCTGTCCGACCTCGAAGTGGAAGATCCTGGTCGTAGACGAAACCACCAAAGAGATCATAGACGCGACAGTCAAGGAAGATGACATCCTCAACAACAATATCGCGAGTACGGAATACCCCGTAGGAGGAGCGCCGACACCTTACTAAACCCTACACAGACATTGAGAAGCTCGAGGAGCGGAGGGAGACGAACCCACAGATGGACGCCATATACTTCATATCACCTCAGCCACACGTTGTAGAGTGTCTCATAGCCGACTTCGAGCAGCAGCGGTATAGGAAGGCCCATCTGGTCTGGTTCGGAGACCTTCCTCGACCTCTGGAGGACAAGATACAACCATATCGACCACAGATATTAGGTAGGCGAAGCCAACTGCGCTTTGTCACTGGGTTAAGAGCTTACACGTTGTTGATAAGGACTCCAAATCGTACCCCTCGACTTCTTCCCCCGCGAGTCGCACCTGGTTACTTTTCGCGACCCCTGGAGCTTCCCGATTCTCTACCATCCTAGCTGCAACGATATAGTTGCCAAGCATATGCAAGTACTTGCAAAGAAAGTGCGAACACCCATACTACTTCTTGTTGACTCATCGCTGACTATCTCCCGCTCTTGTAGATCGCCGCTGTGTGCATATCATTAGGCGAGCTCCCGAAGATTCGGTTTTACAAACCAAGAGATCCTCTCCACGAGGCGAACGTCTTGTGCGGGCATTTAGCCCGATTTGTAGAGACTGAACTTGTGCGCCACAAGGAGCGCTGGAAGGACTTCGGTGAGGGGAGCAACCGGCCCAGGGGAGTTCTTCTGGTGACAGACCGATCCATGGATCTGATGGCGCCACTTCTCCATGAGTTCACTTACCAGGCGATGGCCCACGATCTTCTGGAGATTCAGGAGCTGCCCAAGGTTACCTTCCACATGAAGATCAATGAGGGCACAAGGGAGGAGGAAGAGAAAGACGTGGAAATTGTGGAGGACGACAAAGTTTGGGTCGAGAACCGGCATCGACATATGAAAGACACCATCGACAAGCTCATGGCCGACTTCCAGAAATTTCTTGCTCAAAACGCCAATTTTACGAACCAGCCCGATGATGGAGCTCCCAGCCTGAACTCCATAAAAGATATGATAGCGGGCCTTCCACAGTACGCCCAGATGAAGTCGGCATACTCACTTCACCTCACAATGGCTCAAGAAGCGATGAACGTGTTTCAAAACCACAAGCTATCGGACATTGCTTCCATCGAGCAAACCATGGCAACCGGTGTAGACGAGGATTTCAAAAAGCCCAAAAACGTTTTGGACCAAGTTGTCCGGCTGCTGGATGATGAAAGCGTTACCAAGGAGGACAGGCTGCGGCTCATTGCCGTATACGTGCTCTACCGAGACGGCGTCATCCAAGAAGACATCAAGAGATTACTAGCCCACGCTTCATTGCCACCGTCAGAGTTGGAAGGCCTCGAAAACCTGGCGTTGCTCGGGGCACAGGTTATCCGTCCACTCAAAGGCTTCCGGCAGCCACCAGAGCCTGTCTTCCCACGCAACACAAAGCCAACAGCTCAAGATGAAGAATACTCCCTTTCTCGGTTTGAGCCTGCTGTGAAACAAATGCTGGAGCACCTGTGCGCCGGCACTTTGGACCAGACAATTTTCCCCTACACGCCGAAAACCGCACCCACCGACCCTAGCGAGGATCTGGTAGTTAATACCTCTTTGCGCTCTGCCGCACCGCGCTGGGCGTCTGCTAACCGTCGCCAAGTCGACAATCGTCAGCGTATAATCGTCTTTGTTGCCGGGGGCGCCACGTACTCGGAGGCTCGGGCTTGCTATGACGTGTCCGAGAGGTTGAATCGCGATGTGTTCATGGTGTCAAGCCATATGCAAAACCCCAACTTTTACCTGCGGCAAGTACGGGACCTCAGTGCCGACAGGAGGCGGTTGGGTCTGCCCATGGATCGACCAAAGCCCCGCGCTCCAGCACACCTTTATGAGCGCCCAGCGCCGCCTCCCACGCAAATGCAGCGCCCGATGGGCGGGCAGCAGCCACCACCTATGGGTGGCGGTATGAGTGGGGGCATGGGCGGTGCCCCAAGGCCAGCCCCTGGCGGCAGTGTCCGCCCCCCAACCAAGGCTTTGGGTGCAATGACGCTGAGCAGCGGTTCCGGGAGCGGGCGCCCTCCGATGCAGACAAGTTTGTCGGCAACGTCTTCACAAGTTTCGCAGATGAGCAGCCAAGGCGGGGATGAATACTCTAATGCAGCGCCCTCGGAGTCCAGCAGTGGTAGGCACAAGTTGACCAAGGATAAGGACGGCAAGAAGAAGGGCTTCTTTGGGAGGAAGAAATAGCCGGGGTCTACTGTATAGGGTTTCGTCGGGCTGCGGGCGATTGTCGGTTGCTTTGACTGGAAAGCAAGGCGTTCAAGGAGTGTCGATGGTTGTTGGATGTCGGAAATAACTAGGCCGGAATGGTAACCTATGTCGAGTCCTACGGAGCGCAAACGAGGATCTGGCTTGCTGCTATAGAGTTAATACTGTCTGTTTAGTTTGTGAGATGGCTCTGCAGGCTGGTTGGTGTAAGTTGGGCATGAATTTATGCCCTTCTAGTGTGATACGCAAAGTGTCCACGACTTTCAGGAGACCAAAGGTACAGATAATTGCACGCAGCGGCAAACAGAACAGGGGCAGCGCAACGCTTAGATTTGGGGAATATGGCTCTTCATCCTCACACGCGGGATTTATCCCCTCCTCGGCCTCTTCGTCGGCCTCGCATTCTTCTCCCTCTTCCGTTCCGCCAACTCCCTCGCCTTGCGGATATCGTGCACGCCCTTGACTTCCCGCTTGCTGCCCTCGCCGTCCTTGTACTTGCCAATCCTCTTCTCCTTCGCCTCCGCCACGCGCTTCTTGCGCACGTGGTAATCGTCGCGATACTTGTCCGCATCCTTGGGCGCCTTCTCCATCTTGTGCTTGTACTTTGGTCCGCTGCCGACGCCGCCCGGCCCGGAGGTGACGCTGCGCACCAGGTCCCTCCGCTCGGCCTCGCCGACCTTGGGCAACTTGCCCAGGCGGTTGGCGTGGCGCCACTTGTCAAAACGACCGCTCTTGAAGGAGGCGGCAATCTTGACACCGCTCTCGCCGCGGATCATCTTTGAGCCCTTGGAGCCGTCGTCGTCGTTGGCGCGGGCGACGTACTTGCTCTGCTTCTTGTCCCAGCGCATCTTGGAGCGCGTGGGATCGCCGAAGCCCTTGGCGCCGTCGTCGTTGGCGAGGTCCATCGCGGCGTCCCGGGCGGCCGTGACGAAGCTGTCGCCGCCCTTGTGGACGCTGTAGGCGCGTTCTTCGGCCGCGTTGACGGTGCGTGGAGTGTATGACATGAAGACCTCGGGGTCTGCGAAGGAGGCGTTCTCCCCCTTTTTGGAGGCCGATGCCTTGTGTACGACGACTTCTAATTCGTTGGACTCGTCGGATTCCCACTCTTGTTCCTTCTCTTCGTCCTCGAACTGCTCGAACGCGCCACCTTCTGCTTCGGCAGATGGCTCGTCGTCGGCATCCGCCATTTCTGTGTCTTCCTCGTTCTTCTTTTCCTTGCGGGGCCCAACTCTGGTCCTCATCGTGCGCATGACCTCCGCAGCCTTGTTTCTGTGAGACTTGCCAGAGGGTCCGATCTCGAAGACGGTTTCCTGTGGCTTAAAACCGCTAATCTTGGACAGGAGGTCATCGCGGGCTTCTTCGGCGACCGCGGCGGTCTCTCCGAACAACAGATGCAGTTGTCCCCAACCTTTAGACGCAACCACCTCGCGAGCCCTCTTGGCGCTTTGGCTGGACGCCGAGTTGCGAGTGCGCATGTATAGCTTCTCGGCCTTGAGCGTGACATTGCGAATCATTTTCATGTCTTCGCTCTCGGCCAACGTCTTGTTCACCCACTCAACGTTGGCTTCAAGTTGAGATCTTTGGAGGCTACCAAGGACAACATCCTTTGCAAACGAGGCGTCCTTGTCCTCCTGCCCAAGGACTAATTTCCTACCGAGGAAGAGTTGTAAATCGATGAGATATGGCAAGTCCTTGTCTCGAACAAGGCCATAAGCCCAACCACGTTGGCCAGCACGAGCTGTTCGGCCGACTCTGTGGACGAAGACCTTTGGTTGAGGGGGAAAGTCGTAGTTGATGACGTTTGCGAGCACAGGAATATCGATACCACGAGCAGCGACATCTGTGACTACAAGGATGTTGGTTTTGCCACGGCGGAAATCCTCGACCTGGAACTTTCGGGCGGTTTGGTCGAGAGAGCCGTATGCATACGAAACAGCAAATCCGGCCAACTTTAGGAGGTTGGCAAGATACTCTACGTGATGCTTAGTTGCTGCGAAAACGATGGTTGAGTGCTCCGTTGGCTTTTCCTTCATGTTGAGCCTGTCAGGGCCCCGTTTCCTTTTCTTAGACTCTTGCTCTGTGCTCTCCGTTACTCCTTCTGGTGTCCCCATTGGCATTTTGATGACGTCTTGGAGAATATGGAGAAGAGCACCCTCCTTCTCGGACCCTTTTACCGAAAAGAAGGCACTCTCGAGATCGGGAGACACCTTCGTCTCGGCATCTAGACGGACAAGGGTGGGATCCTGGAGGCCAGCCCTGGCGAATTCGACCAAAGTCGATGGAAGGGTGGCCGAAAATAGAAGTGTCTGACGGGATGGTGGCAGGGCGTGCAGAATTTCGGTTAGTTGTGTCGCGAAGCCCATTTCGAACAGTCTGTCGGCTTCGTCGAAAACAATATATTTAACGGACGACAGGTCGAGCGACATTTCCACCTTCAAGTGCAGAAAGCGACCAGGAGTGGCGATGATAATATCCGGGTTGGCCGCCATCAAACTGAACTGCTCTTCTAGACTGTCACCGCCGACGAGCAGGACAGTCTTTAGGTCAGTTCCCTTGCCGAATTCCTTCACAACCTTGAGAGTCTGCAACGCCAGTTCTCGGGAGGGTGACATGATAATCGCCCTTGCACCGACTCTTGGGCTGTGGGCTTTTAACCGCTCGATCATCGGAATAACGAAGGCAGCCGTCTTGCCGGAACCTGTCCTGGCCATGCCCACAACATCCTTCCTATCGAGAATCAGGGGTATGGTCTTGCGCTGAATCGGCGTGGGCACGGAAAAGCCCTTCTTCGTGATAGCGCGCAAGAGATGAGAACTGAGACCTGGGGGAGAATGAGTTCATGCGATTTCAATGGAAGATTCAGCTAAGAGCTTACCCATGGCCTGGAAACCCCCGCCCTTCTTCAGTGACTTGCCCGGAAGATTGGACGCCTTCCTGTTGGAACTCCGCTGTCGCGAAGCAATAAATTCGGCATCTCCATCGTCACTCGACTCGCCGCCCGCTCCGAGCAGACCTCCAAAGTCCACGTCATCCGCTGGGGCATTCTTTGCTCCCTTCGCAGGCTTCGCTGCCTGGGGCTCATCGTGGTCGGATTCGTCACCGAACAGGTCGCCGGCAATGTCGACCTCGTTCTCGGACGGCGTGGGGGACGGGGCTCGTCGTTTCATGGTGGCGGCTTTTTCCTATGTTGCCGTTGCTCTTCTGTGCTCTCCAGAATCAACATCCCAAGAACGCTGGGTTCGAACTGAACCTGGGAATTTTTCAGTGGGGCATGTCGCATTTCCTTATCTTATCGCTCCAGTTCACGGTGGCTTGCGGGATGCACCCCCACCAATTGACAAGGGAAGCTCCTGCGCGTGCTTGGCCCCTTCAACGTCCCACTCCGCGGCGCGCGGCTGACATCTCCGGAAAGCATAAATCTACTCGTCTGCGCCGTTTGCTTAGTCGGCTTCTTGCGGAATTCGTTTATTGACAAACTGTATAGCGCGTAAGCACGACAATATGGCAACGAAAGACGAGGCTCCAGTCGACACGCGCGATGCGCTCGAGGTGCTAGAGTCGGAAGCCAAGGAGTGGGATAAGGATGCCGAAATCGACCGCATCCTCAAAGCCTTCCGGCTAGACGCGTAATGATCCGGCCCCTTCCAAACTCCCCAGAAACGGCGACTAACAACCCATCATAGCTATGCCGTCTTGGGCCTCAAGCCCGGCGTCCCAGAATCCGACATCAAGAACACGTACCGCAAGAAGTCGCTCCTCATCCATCCCGACAAGACTAAGAACCCTCTCGCCCCCGATGCCTTCGACCGGCTGAAGAAGGCTCAAACAGAGCTCATGGACGAAAAGCACCGCCAAAACCTCGACGAAGCCATCGCCGACGCCCGAATGCTGCTCATCCGCGAAAACAAATGGACCGTCGACAGCCCCGAACTCAAGACGCCCGAATTCGAGCGACAATGGGCGGACAAGACCAAGATGGTGCTTATCGACAACGAGCAGCGCCGACGCCGCCAGCTCAAGGCCCAGATGCAGGAGGAGGGCCGTGAACAGCGCAAACAGGACGAGGAGATCGAACAGCGGAAACGCAAACGGCAGCACGAGGAAGACTGGGAGAAGACGCGTGACCAGCGCATCGACAGTTGGCGCGCGTTCCAAAAGGGGAAGTCGGGGGATGGTGATAAGAAGAAGAAAAAGAAGCTCAAGCCTATCGGTTGAGTGCGGGACGGCTCTCGTTGCCGCCAGCCTTTATTACGAAATTGGAGGGAACGCAACGCGCCAAGGGGCTTGCAGCAATGATGGCGGGTTGCGATACGGCATGCTTATGAAAGCGTTGCCAAGGCAAGCCGCGAGTTTGGAACCCAGTGAGTTGAGCTCGCGCGCAAGAATGTGTTTGTTGAACCTGACCAAACCCAGCTGTATGTTATGCTCTCTAAGCCTTACCCCTTAGAAACGGCGAAGACCCGCCCAGGGAGCAGTATGGCTTTACATAGCGGCGACTTGAGACATAGCTCACATAAATTTAAGATATTCTACGGTCTGTTGCTCCAGTTGAGACACATTTTCGGACTGTCCTTTTTCATTGACTTGATTTGTCTTGACAGCCAGCCGAAACGCCCCTCCTCCTTAAGATGGGTATCCGAGATCTAACGGGATGGTCTTACCTGCGAAAGAGCTGGTATCTTGTAAGAGACTTCTGCATGTGGCAGTACATCATACCAAATCGAAAACCCCGTTCCTACCTCGTCTTTCCCCTCCCTTCAGACTCACGCCACTCATTTTGGTGCGTGTTTTTTCTTATACTGGATAAACCGGCCCAGATTCAGCACTGCCTCATCTGCCTTTGTCCTCAACTCCTCCGCCTTCCTCTTATCGACACCCTTAGCCAGGGTCTTGAGCCTCGGCAACAACTCTTCAAGATGCTTGAGGAAGCCATCCTTCCAAAAGACCTCCTTATCGCAGGGCGCCTCCTCATCGCCATAAATGTCAAAGACCTGGTTCAGCCCTTCAATCACATCGGCCACTGGCGTCTCTGCATGTCCCAAAATAGTCATCAGGAACACACCCACATCCCGGTTCGTCGCAATGGGGGCTGGGTGACGGGCTAAGCATCCCAGAACACCAATGCACTTCACACCGAGCCCCTGCAGCGGGTCTTCTTCCTCTTCGCTTTCTCCCTTGGTTTCATCCTGCATCTGGTCCTGCTTGGAGTCGTGCGCCTTGGCCGCTTGGTACAGCGCAATGAACTTGCGGTGCTGTGTCCCATCGGAGGGAGTCTCGCCGTTGAGGCTGCGGGCGATGGCCCATGCGAGACCAGTGACCAGAGTGGCAAGATTCAAGTCTGCGTTGTCCGAGTTCAGCACAGGGGCAATGGTCTTTGTCCAGACCTTCTTCGCTGCCGGCGCCCATGCGGCGAGGATGTTGGCGTTTTCGTCGCCAGTGAAGTCGATGCAAGAGACCGTCCAGGCGATATTATTCAGCGCTGAGAATGCGTGAGACTGAATGGAGATATCGTCGTCGCCGTTGATGGGAATGTTGGTCAGGCGGATGAGTTGAGGGATGGCCGTTTGGATGAGCTCGCGGAACGTAGGTAGGTCGTCGAGGCTCCCTTCTTCAGCATCGTCATCCATACCGGTCACTCGTTCCATGTCGGCCTCAATATCCTCAATGTTGTCGTCATCCGAGTCTTCGTCACCCGAGGCTTCTTTATCGTCCTCGCCATCCGAGCCGCCGTCTACCTCCATTGCATCGGCGTCGCCACCCTCTTCGTCGTCCTCAATGCCGCCCCATTCCTCCTCGTCCTTACCGTGGTTAAATTGGGAGCGGTTGCCCTTTTCGAGGGTGTTCTGTAGGTCCGTTCCGATGGATGCTAATATCTCGAGCGCAACCTGCACGACCCCGGAATGGCTGGAGGTTCCTTGCCCATTCGTCTTGCCGCCAGCGGCCGACAGTTGTTCTAGGGCCCGGGACAAGCTTGGAACAAGAACAGCATCGCAAGCTCCTTGTTTCCCCGGGCTGTGATCGAGCCACTGCAATGAAGAGAAGACATTGTGCAGCACACCACAAGCCAATACCGCCCCGGGACCGCCCTCAGCCACGAGCTTCAGGAGTTCGTCATAGCACCGTGTTTCCTGGTCGTCTGTGATCGCCTGTCCGATCGGAAGGTTGTCTTCGGACAGTGTCATGAGGCATGAGAGGGTCTCCTCAAAAACTTCAGGAGGGGCCGCAGCTGTAGATACGAGGCGGAAGAGGAAGCGCGAGATATTCCGGTTGGCGACGATCGCATCGAGGATCTCGTCGCGTGCGACAGCTAGAGCGCCAAGGAGCGAGAGCAGGGAGGAGGTCATGTCCCACAACAGGCGTTGTTGAGCCTTCAAGAGCTTCGTGAAGGGTGGCTCGGTAGCCGTGAGGGTATCGACAATCTGCATCGAGGGTGTCAGCCGCATTGGGAGGGCGGGGCGTTTCAGGGGAAGCTGGGACTTACAGCCTTCGCCGCATGTTCGAGAGCAGTGAGAATGTCAAGTCTGTAAAGATGGACACAAAAGTCTGCCTCTTCTTCCTGGGCGAGAACACGGAGGATCTCCCAGCCGGCAGCGCGCCCATCGATGCTGCTGTCGGTGAGGGTCTCTGTAAGGACGATGTGGACGATTTGCTCGCGGAGCAGCAGTTTTCGGCACTTGGTATCGGTGACGATATTCGCAATGGCTGTGGCAGCTGCTGTCCTGGATTTCCCCTCGGGGCTCTTAAGGTCCTTGATGACAGGGAGAATCTTGCTCTCACGGAGGGCGGCAAGCTCGGGATCAGATGGCGGCTTGACGGGTTTGGCGATGGGGTCGGAACGGTTGGGACGAACCCTGTTCTTGCGTGATTTGCCCATTGTTTTTGAGGAAAATTGATGCTTTGAAACTGAGTATCGGTCTTTAGGGTATATCTCCAGACACCAGACTCGTTCGTAAAGCTCACTTGAAATGTTGTTCTCCTCTAGCAAATATCGCATCCGCTGTAAACTCGAGAAAAAAAAGTCCAGCTTGAACCCCGCAGTGGGGCTGGCAGTTGAACTTCCAGGGCCAGGGGTCGCAAGCGCGAACAGGGGTTCCCGTCATGTTTGTGGGGTTGAAGATCGCCAAGAGGTCGCACGGGCTTCAAGCCACGTTAGACTGTCGCGCTTGATGCCATCGAACGGGAGCTTCCCCTTCGGTTCCTCAGTCGTCAACAATCCGACGAACTCAGCTATCGCCGATCCTGGTCGCGGTAGCTCTCCAAAAACAACTCAGATGAGCTGGCCATAGCCGAACTTGCGTCGATTACATCCCCCTCTTCAATGACGACAGCCGACACCAACTGAGACAACGAATGAGGGGAATGCTATCGATTGCCGACAGTTCTTGAACCATACTGCGATTCTCTAGCTACGGCGCCCGTCGCTCGACATGGGGTCGCTATTCCTCAGCGATGCGGAGCTGGTGAAGAAGGACGATGACCACAAGCCGCAAGCCTCCGCGATGCGCAATCCGTTGAGCACCGCTCGTGTGCCCCCTCGCAAGCTGCTAAAGCGGGTCGCAATCGCCCTGGTGGCCGGCGTGCTGATCTACATCTTCATCCACAACATCCCGACCGATGTAGGGATCCAGGATCGTCGGCGACCAAACTACGTCTCCGAGCATGTACACGGACAACCGAAGCCGATGCCCAAGATGAAGCCCCAACCGCCCAATTGGAACAAGCCTCTGAAGCCGCCGAAGAAGGGCAAGCCACCACCGAAAGGGCCAGGAGGGGCTGCTGCTCCGCCGGCCTCGAAATCATATGATGGCCAGATACGCTTCGAGAAGCTTGCCAACACGCTGCAGGCGATATCCGACACTAGGGGCGATTATTCGGACAATAAGAACGTCCTGTTTGCGTTCTCTAGCTTGAAGAGTGCGGCGCTGTTGTTGCCGATAGCATGCAAAATGGGAGCTGAGCTGCGGAGCTATGTACACATTGCGCTGATGAGCAGGAGTGATATCCCAATGGATCAGCTGCGTGAAGTGAATGGGATAGATGATTCCTGCCACCTCATATTCCACGGTATGCTAGCCTGCAACGGTGTGGTATAAGTGAGACACTCGCTAACATTGAGCAGATGCTCGCCCCAACTATCCAACTGCCTCGACAGAGGATCGTTTCCAGAGAGCTGTGATGCGTGGCCTTTGTGAGTACCACCCCACTGGTTTGGCCAGGCTAGCATGATTCTTACTCAACTACAGACCACATCAACTCTTATATGCACCCCCAGGTTGTCATGGTCGACTCTTCAGAGAATGAATCGGAATTATTCTTGGAGGCTGCAAGGGTGCAACTTCGGTCTATGAAAATTCCTCTCATCGAATTGCCTTCGAATAGCCCATCGAAGCTCACATGGTTGACCAAACTTGATAGCGCCTCGCTGGCTGGTAAGTGTGCCGCGTTAGGATGATCCCGCTGAAGTGCACCGCTGACATGGGGCATAGCATGGCACAAGGTCAACATTGAGATCCTCATTCAAGCTGCCCCTGGGACTTCGGGCAACTTGGTCCGCTTGTTGAAGTCGTTGGTTGCTGCCGATTTCAGCGCATCCGCAATTCCCCATCTAACCATCGAGCTACCAAATAAGGTCGACCCTGCTACGGCGGCTTTTCTCAAAGACTTCCGCTGGCCTCCTGCTAGTGCCTACAATCCAACACATGTTGAGCAACTTACGCTTCGGCACCGCATACCCAGGAACAGCTTGACAGAAGAAGAAAGCTCAGCCCGGTTTCTCGAGTCGTTTTGGCCGGCCAACCCCCGTTACTCTCACGTTCTCGTCCTGTCTCCCCAAGTCGAGTTGTCACCGTCGTTCTTCCACTGTAAGTCGCCGCACTTCACATGAAGCCCCACCTCCGTGAACCCGGACTGATCAAAAACTCCACAGACGTCAAATACTCGGTGCTAGAGTATATGCACTCCAACGCAGCTGTCAGTCAGCAGTGGGACTCCCGCCTCTTGGGCATCAGCCTCGACCTCCCTTCAACCCATCTTGACGCTTCCAAACCCTTCACTCCCCACTCCAAGAAGGGCAGCTCGTCCTCGGACACCTCGTTTCTCTGGCAGGCCCCAAACAGCAACGCCGTCCTCTACACCGGTCCAAAGTGGGTCGAGCTGCACGCTTTCGTCTCCCACCTCCTCGAATTCCAACAACGCGCGGAAAAAAAGCAAACCCCACTTCCCTCCCTCTTCAGCGACAAGCTGGTCAGCAAACGCTATCCGTCCTGGCTGGAACACGCCTTGAAGCTCTCCCGCGCAAGAGGGTACTGGACGCTCTACCCTAGTCCGAATACCTCAGGGAAGCTCGCGGTCGTACACAACGAGATGTACCGCGCGCCGGAGGAATATGAAAGAGAGATCAAGCGGGAAGGCTCCGCTGATTCTACCGAACGTGTCCTCGCAGCGGGCCCGCTTCTGGAGAGTCTGCCGTCGGGAGGTACTTTGCCAGCGTTTGACGACATGCCGCTGCTGCTGTGGGATGGAACGACGACGAAGCTGACGGATCTGGACTGGTCTGCTGTGGAATATTCTTGGGAACTTAGGAACGCGGTGGGAGGGTGCGAGAAGATGACGCCTGAGGAGCTGTCGCCAAGGCCGTCGGCGAGGGATCTGTTTTGTGAGAGTGAGGATTAATGATGATATGGTTAGACCTTCCCACGGGCCATGAATGATGGAATGTACATTGATGTGGAACGCGCCATGGAGTTGCTGGTTCTCCTTTTATGGCTGTATATACAACACCAGAGCTCTTTTCTCTTGGTTGGTGAGGTGGAGGGGAGGAGGATTAGTTGCGATAATACCCAGGTTCTTTCTTTCTTCTTGATATTTGATTGGTATGATGAGATTAGAGGGTAATGGTGAAGGCGGCAAGGAAACGCTGGGCGACTGCCATTGCGTCTGGGCGTTCATTGAGCTTGTTGATGACCAGAAGTGTGAAGCATGAGCCGACAATACTGAGGGCGACCATGGCCATGACCTGAGTGGTGTTAAGCACCGAAAGGCAGGAACACGGAGGTTAAGGCCACTTACGCTCTGGGTTTTCCATCCTGTTTGCACAATGGCAGCACGTCGGCTGTATTTGTTGACTGTATCTGATAAGTGGGAAGTAATGTCAGTCACAATGTCCGCTACAGAAGGGATTTGGATGCCATACTGATGTAGTTCCCCACGCCAACGCCCAGACAGGCGACGGAGAGGGCCCAGAAGATGGCGCCTAGGGGCTTGGCCATGCGGAGCTCGATCTCGGTGGCTGTTTTGCGGAGATGGAAGGACAGCGTAATAGCCACTGACACAATTGCCATGTAGATGGATAGACGGAGGTAAGATAGGAAGGCTGTGGCGGTTAGTTGGGACTATAGATCTAGGGGGCCTGTGGTGGAACGGACTTCGCTCGTTGGCGCAGTGGTCACGGCAGTCACTGGTTTCATTGTCGAAGATGAGAGGACCGAAGAACGGGGGAAGACAGAAGGCGGAGTTTTCAATTTCCGGTCTGTGGCGGAGGGCGGGTGTCAGTTTCAGGGTTATGTCTGAGAACATTGGTGAGGTTGTACTTGTTCATGTCGCCGACCTCGACTGGTCTCAAAAGGGATGTGCAACATGAGTTGGAGACGTCTTCTTCGTCTTCGACAAAGGTTGGTATTACTGGTCGCCTTGGCATTGTGTGGGTTGTGAAGCTGAGGTTTGAGTCTCTGAGCTGCGGCAGTGTCCCAGAGTAACAAAACTTCTGTTTATGAGAGGTGTGTTGTGAGAACTATCACGCAATCGTGATCCCGCGATGGCCTTGAGCTTTCATCCCACCCTGGACATGGACCCACTGTCCAACCCCCCAATTGAGGGGATGCCAAGATGGACAGTGGGCTTAGGTAATCCGACCCCCAACTTTGCGGGCATGGTGGGGTTCGCGTTGAGTGGATGCTTCCCCGTCGCGTCTCCTGCGCGTCTTCCCAATCTTTCGCCCCGCATCGCCAGCGCCGAGACAACATCTTGAAAGACTACACAGAAAACAGCAGCAATCATGTGTATGTTACCCCCCAGCGGTCTCTCGTCCTTCCAAATCACTAACTTTGCCCAGCAGCCTACGGAGGCTTCGCTAAAACCTCATATGGCGCCCAAGGCGGCGACGACGGCGGCGGTTTCATGGGCGGCGGCACCCAACAGGGCAGCCAAGGCGGTGGCTCCAAGGTATCACTCGCCCACCTTCCTCCCAGCACAAACCCCATCACTAACCACCGAAAAACCTCTCAGTTCGCAGACGACACCCTCCGCCCCGTAACCATCAAACAACTCATCGAATCCGACGAACCCTACCCCGGCGCCGGCCTCTCCGTCGACGGCATCCCCATCACCCAAGTAACCCTCATCGGCCAAGTCCGCAGCATCAAGCCCCAAGCAACAAACGTCACGTACCAAATCGACGACGGCACGGGCGTAATCGACGTCAAGAAGTGGCTTGACGCGGAACGCGCCGACGGCGGCGCCAATGCCACCTTCCAGCCGGACACATATGTGCGCGTGTTCGGGCGGTTAACCCAGTTCAACAGCAAGAAACACGTCGGAGCGCACTTCATCCGCCAAATCGAGGATTTCAACGAGGTTAGCTACCACCTGTTGGATGCGACATACGTACATCTGTACCTGACGAAGGGGGCTTCCGGCGGTGGTGCTGGTGCTGGTGGGGATGCCGGAGGAGATGGTATGTTTGTGGACGGCGGGAACGGTGCTGCCCGTCCGGCTGGTGGTGTCCACAATGCTAGGCTCAAGCAATGCAGTCGGAACGCGCAGACGGTGTTCAATTACATGCAGCGTCTGGCTGCTGGCGATGAAGGCGCCAACGTACAGGCCATTGCGCAGGGTACGGGGCTTGCGGCAAGGGATGTTATCGCAGCAGCAGATGACTTGCTCGGACAGGGGTTGATCTACACAACTCTGGATGACGAGACCTGGGCCGTGCTGGATTACTAGACTGGTCCTCTTCTCTGGTACTCACATTTGCGCGGAAAAGGACGGGGTATTGGGATGGGAATCACGGCGCTGGTGGTTTTGATTCATGAAAACGAGGAAATGAGCTGAGACGGGCAGTGTTTGCGAGTGGCCACTGAGATAAATGATGGACTAGGCAGGATGCTGCGTAGAGACGAAGTCTGTGATACCTAATGTCTTTCGAGGAGCTAGGGGATAGAGCCGGACAAATAGCCAAGGCACAGAGCTAGGAAGAAAATCGAGAGAAGTTACACATGTTGGATGTGAAGAGGACGAAACATTCCCGGTGCCGAGTTGAACGACGAGGCATATCAACTTAGAAACCCAACGACCGAAACAAGACAACAGACCAGCAAACTGAATAACAAACCCAACCTGTCAAAACAAGAGAAGTTCCCAAAAGCACTCCAAAAATCAAAACAAATCGCAACCAACACCAAAACACGCCCCAACCAAACAATTCAACCAATCTTGGCATTCACACCCGCCACAACATGGAACGGCGCCAACCCCAACCCCTTCATCCCCATTCCCACCATCTGCCTTCCACCATTCGACTTGCTCTTCCTGCCGGCACCAGGCTCCCTCACCATAACCGACACTACCGCACGTCAGCCCACCCGAGTCCACACCTGCAATCTGGAATTAGGGACAACAAGGACAAAACCACTTACATCTAACCGGCACCTTCCCCCTCTCCAAAAAGATATCCCTCTGCACCTCAAATCCATACCTGGCATAATACTTATTATTCACCAGCGAGCTCGACTCGAGATACATGGGTCGATTTTCCGCGTCGGCCTGTGTGCACGTCAGCTTCTCATCCCATCCCAGCTTGTCAAAATCCCAGAAAAGAAGACAAGGAAACAAACCCCACCCCCTTTCCCAACACCGACACAAACCAAACAGAAAACCTACGACTCACCCTCCTCATCCCATCCTCCACCAACCTCCTCCCGTACCCTCTCCCCTGACTATTCGGCTTCGTCCCCAAAAACACCAAATACCAAGCCTCGTGATCCCGATCCCCAAGGACCTGCGCCTTGGTATCATGCAGCAGCGGCAACACCTCGTCAAAGTAGCGCTTCCGCCCCTCAGCCGACAGCGTAAAATACAGCCGCCACATGCCGCTTCGCAGGAGCGTGACCCATCCATCTAGATCCTTTCCCGGGGGCAGCCTGGCTAGGGGGAGGGGTGCGTTAGCCAACCTTCTATCACGTCTAACAAGGATATACCGAATTGTGATGCGGGGTAGGGGGGTAGTCTATCCGTACCAAAGCGCGACGCTGTCATAGTCCGGTCCGATGCAAGTGACCAAGCCGCCGAGACAGTGCGCCGCTACGGCGTACGTCATGATGTCGACGTGCAGCTTCCACTTGTCCTCGGGGGAGATGGAAGCGCCGTCCGAGACATCACCGGGGTCGACGAGGTACTGGGCGTACTCGTCGGCGGCGAAAGCGTGGGCCAGCGTCAGGGCGGCCTCGCGACATTCGTCCATGCCGAGGACGCGGACGCTCTCTTCCCACTTGGGCGGGACGAGGGAGCGCTTGAGCTCGATGACGACGTTGTTATTATTATTGCTACTGGGCTCCATGCTGGGCAGTCGTGTTGGCCTGGACAGCGGCAACGACTGGCTCTTGAATGTGTGTGAATACATTGAATACTTGAAGAGAACAAGGGGACGAGACGCACTTCAAATACTTGATAAATTCTGTATACTATCACCCGTATGGACTTTCGAGAGTTGCGATCTCGAAACGGGCATGAACCTCGAGGGGTGGCGTAAGCAATTGAGGGCGGCGCGAAGGTCAGAAGACATCAATAACGTTCTTTCGCGGAACGATTCCGACTTGTACGGTCTGGATCTGGTAGAGGAGCAGAGTGCTGCTTGGCTGTGGGTAGACAAGGGTGTCAAGCAGGAGACACAGGAATGGACGGTGAAGAATATCGAGCAAGTGAAGAAGGTGAATTGGAGAAGAGAGTCTTCTACTGGCAAGGGTGATAAAGCAGATGCCCTTGGAGAGAGATGACCCCCGAAGCGGGGGACTGAAAGATCTGAAGCCTGAAAGATGTTGTCTCAGCCGGTGCGGTAGTGGTCTGTAGGAGTGAGAAGGAGAGAAGGAGCGAGGACTGCCGGCGGGATGGTCGCCTCGATATGTACCCGACGCTGGCCGGCCAAGTATCCGTCGCAAGGGACCTCCTGACTGGCTATGTTTTAGACGGAAGGAGACAGGGATGGGAGAAGCGGGCGGGCGGAAACCCGAGGCGGACAGCGGGAGGCGGAAACGGAGCCAAGGGAGTGGTTGGAAGTGTCACGGGCTACAACTATTTGGGAGGCCGGCGATAGGGAGCGACAGCACACTTGCACTGCAGCCGGGTTCTCGACTGATTGCCTGCCTGCTTGTCGGACGCCGGATGGAGGCCGTGGGACGGCGTGCCAAGCCGTGAACACCGGTCGCTTGCCTCGCCTGTGCCGGCCGGTCGACGGGGCTGCGGCGTCTTGATTGGGCCCCAGCAACTGCGAGGAGACGGATGGGGGACACTGGAGGAAGCGTGCAAGTCTGGGTGGGGGGCGGCTGTCCATCCTTCCACCGTGCCAACTTCCGCAGTCGAGCAACGAGATGCAACCCAGCTGCAACGTGGGGAGGAGAAGAGGAGAATCGGGGAAAGGCAGCCAGGAGTGGCGCTACATGTGCATTCGCTCGTGCGTGCGGCTAACTCCCCCGTACATCAGCCAAACCGCTGTTGGCCAGTTGCGTGACACACGAGATGCTGGGGAACCGGTGTTGAAGGTCCTTTCGTGTCCGCTCCGCTGGTCGCATGGCAGCGAAATGGGGGCCATTGGAACCATTGGAGCCTTTGCGTTCATCGCCGCCGACGATCCATTCACAGTTTGTCTTGGACACAGCCCGGACCCCCTGCCGTCGTCAGGTGATGCAGCCATTGGCGCCCTTGTCGGCAATCAACGCCCTGGTCGACGATGCACTCCTATCGAGATAAGGAATCGGCGCCCGCCGAACTCGCACGGGGATGTTGTGGGTTGGGTGTTTGTCATAACGCATGGATATCTTGCCTGTTGCTGTGCTGCTGTGCTACTCATCCCATTGGAGCTGCAACCACGTTCCCAAAGTGCACTTTCTCCCCTCTATTTTTGCGTATTCCTGCTCGTCTTCCAAGAACATCCCGACCAATGCTTCTACCGTCGGAATGCGGGCGACTGAAAAGAGAAGGGAGCGGCTCTCTACATGACGTCCTACTCGTCGTCGCATAGATACGGATATCGATGGTCGAGAGGGACGGTCATGTTCCCACCAATGACACCCAACTGGCTCTAACTGCGTTCCGCGACCCCACTGACCCCCGCCGGATTGGATTGTTCAACGAGGTTGGCTGGGGTGTCTCAGCCCCTCGGCGCCGGTCTTGCCAATCGTCAGAGCATGCGGCGAATCTCCTGCTCATTTTTGTACTTCTCCAGACCCGAATCGAGGTGCGACCACCACTCGAAAAGCATCGAGTTGCAGATCAGCTTGAACCAGGGCGTGAACTTGAGGCTGGGATCTTCGAAGAGCTGCTTCAACTTCTCGGCCGACACGTATTGTGTGGCCTGCACCTCGTTCAGGTTGGGGTTCAGGTCGACGTTGGCCTTAATGAAGAGGATATAATCGACTAACAGCGGTCAGCGGATCGGCGCTCCGAGGCCAGGGCTCAAAGCCACTCACTCTCATGCTCGCCCCACTTTCCGTCGCTCGGCGCCTTGTAGTGGATACGTGTGAGGAAGTGGAAGTCGTCGATGGGAACCTGCTCCTGCTTAATACCCAGCTCATGGTCGAGTTTTCGTCGTGCGGCATTCTTGACGCCGAGGATCGAGTCGGGCAGGTTTGCGCCGGTCTCAGTGGACACGCTGAGGGGATGCGAACAGCAAGTGTTGGTCCACATGTCAGGGAAGGTAATCTTCTCGCTGGCGCGCTGCTGGAGGAGGAGCTCGTTCTTGTCGTTGAAGAGGAAAACGGAGAATGCCCGGTGCAGGAGCCCCTTGTCGATGTTGGTCATGAGATGGCCTGCGGGGGGTTGAAGTTAGCCCCTGAGCTCCTCGGATGGGCTTCATACGGCAAACTTACAAAGCTTCTTGCTGGCGGTGCCAATCGGCTTGTCATCCTCGTCGGTGACGATGCAGACCTCATCCATCAGGCGGATCTGCTCCTCATCGTGACCCTCGAGCGCTTCGCCACTGGTGTCGATGTCGGGGAAGAGGCGCAAGATGTTCTCGGCCGTGATGGGCGCCGAGGCGCGAGTTTCGGTGACCGTCGTAGTGGTAGACATGATTCGGATTTTTTGTTATAATTACAGACGCAGGATAAGGTCTCTCGAATCGTCGACACCGGCAGAGTATTTGTTTGTTTGCGCCGGAGGCGAGAAAGGCGGGGGCGGGCTTTGGGCCTAACGGTGAGCGAACTAATCGAAATTACATGGGTGGATGTCTTATCGATAGAGGGGTCAATTCCTTTGATAGGAATAGGGGGGCAATTTGTTGGGACCGATTCCCCAGTTTGGTTGGTCACAATGGCGGCACGGACCAACTGCCGGGCCCGAGGACCCTGATGAACCTGCTGTCCCCTGAGACCTGAGAATGCGGTACGGGCGGCAGCTGCCGAGCTCGAGCATCCTCTCGTCTTACAGCACTTACACTCGGCGACTTCCACATTCGGAGCACAGCCCCTGAATAAGCGAATGACAGAAGTCAACACACATCTGGTAAATTCTTGGGTATCTGAGCTGTATGATCAGCTGCTCACTGCGCTTGTCGATCGCCCATCGACCATTTGCGACATTTCTTCTCTCCAGGATACGCAAGCCCTAGGAACTCCATACAAATCGCGCCGTATTTCTTATTCCCAACTACCTTACGTTAGACCCAGTCCATCAACCCGTTTGGCACAACGCTGCAGTACAAAGTCATGAATTCCGTGTATGTGTTCCTACGTCGTCGTCCAAGAATTATCCCTAGGTGTTCACTGGGTCCGAGTTTCTGTACCTGTCGTGCCTGTATTCTGTACTTTTGGGTCGTATGTCTTGGTATCGTCATATGTCGTCATATTCATCTCATCCGGATGTGTTCCTGGCCTCGGCCTCCTTCACAATGATATTCCAGTCCGACAAATATATGAAAACGTATTCGACAATCGCGACCCTACCGACCAGTCAGCATCTCAAACCCCACCCCCATGAAGCGGGACATCAAGAGAAGGGGGATACTCACAAACACAAGCCGATCGTGACGCCAAACCACAACCCCTTCAACTCCCAGCCGAGTCCAAAGGCAAACCCAAACGAAATGGGCACCGCGACGACGTAATAAATCACCAAGTTCGCATACCCACCAAACTCCTGCCGGCCGATACCGCGCAGCAGACCATGCGACACGGCTGCCATGCCATCAAACAGCTGCATAACCGCGACGAGAGGCAGCACATCCGCGACCAGCGCAATAACCTCCTCATCATTCGTAAACAGTATCGGGATCTGATACCGGAATACCCAAAGCAACGTGACGTTAAAGCATCCGATGAGAACTCCGCCCGCAACAGTCTGCGCCAACGTTAGTCAATCTTCACAGCACCAATAACCCAGAACAGACGCCGCAAGTACTCACCACCTTGGCACTCGTCTTCGCCGCATCAACCAACTTCGCCCCAATCAAATTCGCAACTCTCGTCGAGCCGGCAATCGACATCGGGAACGGTAGCTGGAACGTCGTCGCAGCCACCGTCATAATAATACTTTGCGCCGCCAGCGTAGCCACGCCCAACCGTCCACACGCCAGCGTCAAAATCTCAAAGGCCAGCCACTCAGCCACGACCATCACCATTCCAGGTAGCGCCAACCTGATCATCGGGCCCCAATTGCGGAACGCCGCGCGTCGGAAACCGCCCCAAGCCTCGGACCCTTCAAACTTCCAGACGTACAGGAACAAGAGGGTGGGCAGCATGTTCTGAGTGAGTATGACGGCCAATGGTGCGCCCTTGAATCCCCACTGCAGGTACCACACGAAAAACCAAGAGAGGAAGATATTCGTCGGTGCCGCTATCAGCAAGACGTATGTTGTCGCGTGGAATAACCCCTGGGCTTGGACGAAGCGTTTCCCCGCTTCGAAGATCATGTTTGCCGGAACGCCAAGGAGCATTATCTTGAGGTACGTCGATGCCAGCGCAGCGCTGGGGGGCTGGATACCGACTGCGAGGAGGATAGCTTCGGAGTTGAGCCAGATGGCGCCGATAGGGGCTATCAATAAGAGCAGAAAGTAGATCATGCGCTGCATTTGCAGGCCTACGAGTTTCTTGTGCCCGGAGCCGTAGGCCTGCGCGCACAGGGTGTCGAGGCTGGTGGCGAGACCTTGGACGGGGGCGTTGCAGGTGATCGTTGCGGTCATGGACGCAAGAGACACTGCGCCGAGCTCGAGGGTGCCGAGGCGGCCGACGGCGAAGATGGAGGTTACCTGGAGAGAGTACTGCAGGACGAAGGTGACGATCAGCGAGCGGGAATAGACTGCGATGGTCTTCGCCTCGCGCTGCCATGTGGTTTTTATCTGGCCTGCGGCGACGGCGGCTTCCCATTGGGAGTTGAGATGCTCGTGGTGGTGGGTGTGTGACTCAGGGGCACCAGGCCGGCCGCGGTCTTCGGAAAGGAGGGCGGTAGTTTCGGTGATGGGGTCCTCTTCGTCGGATTCTCGGCGGGGAACCTTTGTGCTGAAGAGGCGTCTGTAGAGAGTGGCGATGGGGCCGCGGGGTTGCTTGGAGGGGTTGTGCTTGGGAGGCAGGATGTGATTGTCCCGGAGGAGAGACCGTTCGGCTTCGCGACTCCGTGCCCTTTCTGCGTGGCTGAGGATGGGCTGCTCGTTCAGACCAGCCGGGCCGAGACTCAGGGCAGGGCGAGTTGCGCCGAAGGCGATACCGCTCGGCCGGCGATACAGCGTCGGCCCAGGGGTGTCGTCGCTAGTTTCGGACCCCTCGGCGTCGTCGACGCCGTTGACGTTGGAGTCGAGTTCGTCATCGTCGGGGCAGGCTTCCAGGTCGCGAGCGAGAACCTCGTTGGCCAGCGGCGAGGATGAGCGGAAGGATGCGCTGAGGGGGTGCAATAAATCGCTGGCGGCCGGCCCCTTGCCGGGGATCGGCAGGCTCCCGCTCCCGCCGCCCGGGGATGACATGCTGCTGCACTGTACGAGACCGGATGAACCGGCGGGACCCGCGTGCTCGACCGCTGCTGCTGCGGCTCCTCGAGCGTTGCGTTGGCGTTGCGTGTGGGTTCAACCGACACACGTGGCGTATGCGGGATGGAAAGCTAGAAGAAGTAAAAAGATGTATAAGCTTTCCAATGAACCATTCACAACATCGATTGACCGATTAAAACTTGCAGCAGCGGCAGCGGGATGCAGCAAAAGAAAAGAAAAGACGTTGGTAGGTTTTTGTGTACTTTTACCCTTCTCACCCAGCCAATGCGATGACCGAGTTCCCCGGGCCCCCTTTTCCAATCGGTGGAGTGTGGAGAAGACGAATTGATCTAGAAGCGGCCAAAGACGAAAAATCTCTTATCTCATGGATATGTATGTAAACAATTGCGCCCTTCCACACATCGGATGTGGGGTTTCCTGCTCCGCTATGCTGCTGCAGCACTTGCATGCTTTATGCCCAGGTGGGTAGGGTACGTGACTCCCCACCGCGGGCTAAGCCCGGCCTTCCGTGCGCGGGGCGCCCGATGCGGTGCCGATATAGGAGCGGGGATGGAAGGGGGTCGGTTCATGCTTCCGACTTGGTGGGCATAGAGCGGAAATGGAGTGTGTTGCGAAATGGTTTCGGGGAGATACAAGTTGATACGGAATATTTGTCTTACTTGGGTGTACAGAGAGGTGTCGACGATGGTCTCAAGTTTAATCAACGTTCGGGGGAGGTACCCGAGGGTTAGGGTCGGAATGTTTTCGTGGTGTCTCAGGCATCGGAAGGGGGGAATGAACGTGTGGATGGAAGTGGACGCTATATCAGCTTGAGGTGTCATAGAAGAATGAGTTCAACCCAGATATCGGAAAGCCAGATGCGGAACAGGTCAAAGGGAATTTGACTCTGAGGGCCACAAAAGGTGTTCCGAGGTAGGGCGCTCGATACCAACGGCTTGATAGTCGGTATAAGTATGAACATCTCCCCATCCACAGTTTTGTCTGTAGTATTTGAGGTCATTTAAGAGTAGTTGAGGGCCGATTCAATATTCTGTGATGATATCAGCGATATGCAGAAGGAACCACCAGTTCATCGGAATGCGGTGCGGTGCGAGTGTAACCACGCAACAATGCAGCACTCTTCAAATGGCTTCAGGCGGCGAAACTGCAGATCTGCATCGTGACTAGAGGCGATTGCCACTAGCCTAGTCGTGGCGGCCAAGGAGAAGGGTGCCTCGTTCGTTGGTGGTGAGGATCATCTCAGTGTCAACCCTAACCCTCTTGTTTGGAAGTAGGCTTGGGGTGGGAACTGCTAGTATTGGTTGCTTTCGTGCCGTCTTCTCTTCAGCTCATAATATAACGAATTGCGCGTAATACTTACGTTGGCAATGACTGGAGCCTGCCGACCCGACGAAAGCCGATCTGTGTAAAGCGTTTTGGAGGTCCAGACGTCAGAGCTGGCTGATGAAGGAGCTTGGACCTCACACCCTTTGCACCCCACATTAAATTTTCTGGACGTTCAGCCTCGCAACACCCCACGCGACCTATCGCGTTTCCAGCAACCCATTGCGCCCACCACAAGCCGACCGCGACGACGATCTAGATACCTACCCCCATACGAAGCAAACGACACCCGCCCCGAAACCCAAATCCACAGAGGTAATACACAATGCGTCTCACCGCCGACCTCATAACCAACTCCCTATCCTACCTCAACCCGCTCAAAGAGCGCGAGCTAGATCTCCGAGGTGCGTTTTTGAAAAGAACAGATGCTACACACGTTGATCAGAGTTGATATCCCGGCCCTGCTTGTCCTCGCCCGCGAATACAGGTCACAGAATTCCCGCCATTGAGAACCTCGGCGTCGCCGGGCCGCACGATGCCTTTGACTTCACCGACAACGACATCGCCGTGCTGGGAAACTTCCCGCTGTCGCCGCGCGTGCGCACGCTGCTGCTGGCGCGGAATCGCATCGCAGCCATCCAGGCGAGCTTGCCGGCGGCGATTCCGAACTTGAAGAACTTGGTGCTGGCGTCGAATAACTTGGCGGAGCTGGCGGATTTGGATGTGTTGGGCAAGTTTGGGAGGTTGACGCACTTGGTGCTGGCGGATAATCCGGTGACGAAAAAGGAGGTATGTGAGATGGCGTGGGGATTGGGGGGTGAGTGTGCTGACGGGTGGTAGCATTATCGGTATTGGGTGGTTTGGCGATGCCCTACCGTGCGATTTCTTGACTACGTCAAGGTGAAGGATGCCGAGCGACAGAGGGCGAAGGAGCTGTTTGGGGAGGCTGATGAGCCGACAGAGTTGGCCTCGAGTGTGAGTTACCCCTGGCTGCTCCTGTGATGATTTGACGGCTGACTGACTGTTGCTGCAGATAATGGGGATCAAGTCGAAGACGTTCGATGTCACCGCTGCCGCCAGCGGCTCGACTGGTGCCTCGGCCTCAAGGCTCTCTAGGCTCAAGCTTACAGACAAGGAGCGCAAGAAGCTGCAGGATATGATCAAGAAGGCAGACAGCTTGGAGGAGATTATCAGACTGGAGAAGGCGCTCAACGAGGGCAGACTACCGCCGGGCATCATGGTGGATGACGATGCTATGGAGGAGTAAAGACGTTTGAGAGATTGGTATCTCAGGGGTGGTGGTGGTGAAGGCGTTGCATATTCAGAGAGCTCTGGCTATGTTGCAGAGAATCTTATGTATGCCTAAGCAGAATGCTGTCAGGCCCGATATTGGCCCCCACGTTGGATCGCGTAGAATACACCAAAAGCTGATCCCTATGGGGACAAAAGCATGTCAAGACTCCCATGGCCTGCCATGACCCTGGCTCGACTGTCTCTCCTAACCAGTCATGTCCACATCCGCATCACCCGGCGCCCTCTGAGCCTGCCTCATCTCCAACTTCAACTGAGAGCTAGGATCCTCATCTGACAACACTTGAGCGCGCGAAAACCCATTTGTCGAGCCACTCCCGTTCATGGACTTTTGCTTCTTACCATTCGGCTGCTCGACATCATCATCTCGCCCGTCTGGTGCCTCGGCAGTCTTCTCCCCCTTGAGCTTGGCGCGCGTTGCGGCGGCTTGGTTCTTGACTTGCTTGTACGTAGTAGTTTTGGGGATGACGTCCTCGAGGAATTCGAGGTTGTCGTGGTGGGAGACAGCGTTGGCTGAGTGTGGTTAATAGGGGCGAGGAGAATGCCTGTGAGGAAAAGGGGATACGTACCGAGATCTTTGTATTGGATGTTGCGGCGGGGCTTGCGCTCCATTTTGGCCATGTTCTGGCCTTCTGTGACGAAGTGCTGAATGAAGAGCTCCTGGGGACAGTTAGCAACATATCCTGAGAGAGGGCGATTTTGAGATGAGATTTACAGTGGCCAGGGTGATCACGAAGGCAGCGTTGTTGGAGCAGATGGCGATATCTGGGTCAACGGCGATGATCTTCTTGACCCTCGTGACTCAAAGTGTGTCAGTGAGTTTTTGTGGCGAGAGGGGAGCGGTTGTCTTACGGGGTAGTTGTGTCTGTCCTGTGACCTCCTTCCTGGGAGGTATGGCTGTGGTGTTGTAAGGCATCTTGGCTGTTGTGTCGAAGGTGGAATTCCTGACGTTGAGGAGAGAGGGAAAGGTGGGAGGGAAAAAGCAAGTGTAATCAATTCAAGGGTTGGGATATCGCCAAATTAGGTTCTTCTATCAGAGCAGCAGTTTTGAGCCTCCTTGGGCGAAGTGGGGCGTTGGGGTTGCGGTGGGGGAGAATACAGTTTGTTCTTGAGATGTTTGCGATAATGTTTTCGAGCTGATGAAGTTCATCCATGCAGGTGGTTGACGCGTGAGGACGCGACAGGCCCGCTTCCGCTTCCAATAAAGTGGATGACCCCTGTCTCGAACACTTGAGCCGCCTGACCCCAACCTCGGGAACCCCCACCCACGCCTCCAAGACCACAAAAGCGCAACGTCAGCCTCGCATTTCCAGCCCTGCCAGCCAACACTTCGATCAGCAATCGCATCGTGGTCGATCGAATGCTGCACACATCACCGACAGCGAAGGCGCCCCGGGCGCCATGAATTCGAACGCACGAACAACGTCCATCTCCTCCATCAGACCGCAGGCCGTGCGACGTCCGTCGGTTAGCTCGCGCCTCTCCTTCGCCGTCTCCACCGCCGACCTGGGTGAGGGCGGCCATGTCGAAAATGGCCAAGGGATCGCTGCGCAGCATCAAATAGAGGAGGAAATTGCCAAGATCAAGCGATACGAGGTTGGTATTACCCTGACGGTTCGATCAGATAGTGCGCGATTGCCGTGGCTAACATGTGTTCTCTCCGCCAGGACTTCACCACAATCGGTATTGACCCCTCCTTGCGCGCGAGCCGGCAACCGTGAGACCGCAGAGACGAGGATTGACCGATCGCTAACTTTTGCATTGCCAGACTGGGTACAAGATGCCGCCCGTGAACAGCTGCGCAGGAAGGCGCGGAGGCGACGGCAGTCCGGCCGCGTGGAGAGGGACTGGAAGCAGAGGATACAAGAATCCTACGATGCCGCACAGGGGTGGATCGTCATCACCATAATAGGGGCCGCGATCGGCCTCAATGCTGGATTCATCAACATTGCCACTGAATGGCTGGCCGATATCAAGCTCGGCCATTGCAAAAATGCTTTCTACTTAAACGAGAACTTTTGTTGCTGGGGCGAGGACAACGGTAGGGAGCGCGCCCTTCCCAATGAGATCGTCCTTGATGGGAGCGGAGAAAAGCTGACTACCACCAGGTTGCGAGGACTGGCAGCGTTGGACGGGGCTTGAGCCCGTTAACTACGTCCTCTATATCATTTTTGCTGTAGGAGCCCTGATGTTCCAGATTGCTTGCCCAACTGACCCCCTCGCCAGATTGCATTCGCATTTGCTTCCGCCACCCTGGTGAAGTCATATGCCCCCTACGCAGCTGGGTCGGGCATTTCCGAGATCAAATGCATTATCGCCGGCTTCGTCATGAAGGGATTCCTCGGCATGTGGACACTCCTCATCAAATCCATCGCCTTGCCGCTCGCCATTGGGTCCGGCCTCTCAGTCGGAAAAGAAGGACCCAGCGTACACTATGCTGTCTGCACCGGAAACGTCATCTCCAGGCTATTCGCCAAGTACAGACGCAACGCATCAAAGACTCGCGAGATTCTCAGCGCTTGTGCTGCGGCTGGTGTTGCCGTGGCCTTCGGCAGTCCCATCGGAGGTGTCCTCTTCTCTCTTGAAGAAATGTCGAGCTATTTTCCCCTGAAGACTATGTGGCGCAGTTACTTCTGCGCCTTGGTGGCAACGGCCGTTTTGGCCGCCATGAACCCCTTCCGAACCGGCCAGTTGGTCATGTTCCAGGTTCATTATGACCGGTCATGGCATTTCTTCGAACTCGTCTTTTTCGTCATACTTGGCATCTTCGGTGGCTTGTACGGCGCTTTGGTTATGAAATGGAACTTGAGAGTCCAGGCGTTTCGCAAGAAGTACCTCACCAACTATGCGGTCCTCGAGGCAACACTGCTGGCCGCTGCTACCGCCATCGTCTGCTACCCGAACGCGTTCTTGAGGATTGACATGACGGAAAGCATGGAAATCCTCTTCCTAGAATGCGAGGGTGGAGAGGATTACCACGGCCTTTGCGAGCGAGACCATCGCTTCCGCAACATCTTTTCTCTGGTGATCGCAACGGTTGTTCGAATCTTCTTCGTCATCATATCCTACGGGTGCAAGGTTCCAGCTGGAATATTTGTACCATCCATGGCGATCGGCGCATCTTTCGGGCGCATGGTGGGCATTATTGTCCAGGCGCTCTACGACGCAACCCCGAAAAGCGCCTTCTTCTCGGCTTGTCAACCAGATGTCCCCTGTATTACTCCAGGTACATACGCGTTTCTGGGTGCCGCCGCAGCGCTAAGTGGGATTATGCACATTTACGTCTCTGTTGTGGTCATCATGTTTGAACTCACTGGCGCCCTTACCTACATCCTCCCGACAATGATTGTCGTGGGTGTGACGAAGGCCGTCAGCGAACTCTTCGGGCAGGGAGGCATCGCCGACCGCATGATCTGGTTCAGCGGGTTCCCCTTCTTGGACAACAAGGAAGAACACAACTTCGGTGTCCCGGTCTCCCAAGTCATGACTACCGACGTTGTATCCATCCCAGCCTCCGGGATGGCCTTCAAGACTATCGAACAGCTCCTCGCCCAGGATAGCTACCAAGGCTTCCCCATCGTAGAAGACGAAACCAACAGAATCCTCATCGGCTACATCGGCCGCACAGAGCTCCGCTATGCCGTCGACCGCATGAAGCGCGAACGTTCCATCAACCCTCTCGCGAAATGCTCTTTCGCGCCCTCTCAATACGACAGCGCGATGACCCCTATCACCCCCCGCACACCGGGCGGCATCGATTTCCCCCCGCCTGCTGCCTCCTCTTCTTCAACGGCCGCCATGACTGTCAACTTCAGCCCCTATGTCGACACCACGCCACTCACCGTCCATCCTCGCCTTCCACTCGAAACCGTCATGGAACTCTTCCGAAAGATTGGGCCCCGCGTCATATTAATAGAGTACCACGGCCGGCTAACCGGTTTAGTAACTGTTAAAGACTGTCTGAAGTACCAATTCAAAGTCGAAGCGGCGGAAAATCCACGCGACGACTCCCATCTCGATGAGGGCAATGAACGGGTGTGGTCACTTATGAGAAGAGCGGCGGGCTGGGTGTCGGATAAGGTATCTACCGCTTCAGGTGGGAGGATAAGGCTGAGGGATTCGCTTGAGCATAGGAGAGGCGGTAGTACGGGAGGTGGTGCAGGGCAGATTTTAGAAGGGACGGAGGAGCTGTTGGATGATGATGGGGTAGAATTGGCGAGTCGGGCTTCTTGAGAGACGGCTGCGGATTGAGATATTTTGGAGGTGTATATGTCATGAGTGGGAGAAGGGTAACTGTCATGATGGCGTTTTCGGATAGTGAGGATATCTAGACATGAAGTACGCAAATCTTCACGTAGGTTCTCTGTGGGCGGCTATGGCTGATGTTATGCGTTGTTTGGTCTCAAACTGGTGTTTTCGGATAGCGATGGGTCATGCCATTGGCCGTCACCGGGTGTCAATCAATTGCAGCTGCAGATCTCCTCCGTGCCACCGCCGAGAGCTGCCGGTGGAGCCTGGTCCGGAATAAGCGGTTAGATGCGGGGCGAACCGGGAACCATGACGGAGCACCTCGACACATTCCCGCTTTGAAGGGCACGGGATTGCTTAGGAGCTTGAGTAAGAAAAAAGTTGCTCTTTGTTGCGCATCTTTTTGGATGCCATTTTGGGACTATCTCTTGGGTAAACTTTAACTGACATGTGCAGCACGTGCGTGGGACAATCTGGCTTTAGTGCATCCATCCCACTGATAACAACCAGCCATCCAACCCGACCCGCAGCAACCTCTGCAACAGTTGTCATTTCTCAACAACCGCTGTCCCAACGCCATCACTCTCCCAGCCAATGCCCAGCCCTGAGCGATTGAAGATGCTCCTTAATTCAGGGTTTCGGGTATGGACAAGAGATTCAACTGAACTGTGTCGATCTTTTTGTCGTCGAGCAGATCCCAGTTCCCGCTGGCGGTAATCTTGGTCACGCGGACAGGGAATTCAGGTGACCCACCGAGATCGGTCCAACAAAACGTACGGTAGTGTACTTCCGCGCTGTTGTGGCTCCGGCCCAAGTGAGTCTGCCTGCGGGGCCCCGATATGATCCGACACCGCCATTTCTGCCCGTCGTCGCTGTGATACCCTCCCTTAGAACATCGCATCGCCATCCCCTTTCCATCAATTCCCAGCAGCAGTTCCTTGAAGCAATCCGTCGTTGCATAAAGCCTTGCTTCCATCGTGTTGCTGGCCGTCCCGATCTTCGAGCATCAACCCATCTCAGACCAGTTGACAGTTCGCCACTTCTGACATTGTCATACCGGGTTTTGAACACGTCGACAATATGGCTGCCAGTATTGTTCGAACCCTAGCGGCGGCGGGTGCGTCGTCCATGATCTTCTGCAAGGGATGCAACAGGGCACACGCCCCTCCCAAGCCCAACCAATTCGATGAGCTCGTCCTGGCGCTCAAGGAAGCACTCGGTCCATCCTCCGGGCTGACCTCCGACGACGTTGACGTTGAGCACCTCACCCGGCTCATGCAAGAATACAACACCAACGAGAGAGAATGGCTCAAGTTCGCAATGGGCGACGAGAGCCGAGGTTACACAAGAAATCTGGTAGACGAAGGAAATGGGAAAGGCAACCTCGTAGGTACCCATCCAGCTGTACCCCATTGTTGACTTTACCCCTGACCAGCAACAGCTTGTTCTAGTCTGGTCTCCTGGAAAGGGGAGCCCCATCCACGACCACGGAAATGCCCATTGCCTGATGAAGATTCTGCGCGGCAACTTGACCGAGACGCGATATGCTTTCCCTCAAGAAGGGGAGGAAGGACAGCCAATGAAGGTGATCTCGGAGAATGTGTATAAGGAGAACGAGGTAGCATACATGGCTGATGAGCTGGGACTGCACCGCGTATGGAATCAGGGCAGCGACTTCGCTGTGTCCCTCCATCTGTATACACCGCCCAATGTTGCCAAAGGGGGGTGTCACATCTTCAACCCGGAGACGGGGAAGAAGAGCCATGTGAAGAATTGCGGGTACTACTCCGCGTACGGGAAGAGGCTTTGAGGAAAAGGGGCGAGGGGAGCAGTGGTGACGGCCTGGTTGCCATGGAGGCAAGGCGTCACCAGGCAAAAGCTTGGAAGGCGTCAAGGGGTGTTGAGAGCGGGAGATTTCCTTGCCTTTATGAATGACGACATGTATTGTATAGCGCAATGTTTATTTCGTCGACTTTGCTGGCGTATTTGCAGTCGTGGTTGGGCAGCTCTTAGTGGTGGAGAGGCGCATCTCGTCGGGCCAGGGTGAAGGTGATGTGATATTTCTCAGTAGTTGGTACAACGGCAACCAAATTGAAAAGCATAAGTGACCACATATAACGGAGCATATCCGTACCGTCGCAAATGCAGTGAAAGGGGAGAGGAGGGGGAAGGTGAGGTCGATGTCGTCGACGTTGAAGAGGCATGCCTTTCCCACCCTTCCGTATTGGGACTAGCGCGGATTGCACCATATTCTTCCAATGAGGGCAGCCCCCAAATGTGGGTTCCTTCCCAAACCTTCTCACCACCCGCTGATTCACGTGATGTATACGTCCTCCTCGACCGATGTCCTCTCACGGCTGCTTCCGGTGCCGCTGTGCAGTGTGGTCGGAAATGCTGCCAGGAGCCGCCGCAGCGGAATCCAAAGATAAGGTAATTCTCCGAACCAAGATTTTGGAATATTTCGGACCTCCCGGCTTGTTTTGCAGGAACTCTTCCAAGCACATTGACCGCAACGTGCAATTATAGCTTCAGTCGCACTGGCCGCTGGACGAGTACTCCGTCGAACACAGGCATGTGACGGCTATAATGAAGGAAAAGAGACCGTTTCGTAATACGGGGAGGCAGTCGTCCAGGCTATCGACTCCCTCTGCTCACGCATTCAACGCCTGTCATGAATGCCAAGCCTGAGGCATGAAATGATATAGTTCCCACAACCGCCTCGAGCGAAGCATCCCGCAGCAGCACGCCTCAAGATGTTGATCGGTCCCAGTGGCCTTGGTCCAAGTCTCAGAGCGCACCTTGCATGCAAATATTCATGCACTTCACCAAGCAAGCAAGACCTATGCGCAGGTCACATAGGCCTTTGCTGGTTCATGGTTGCCCTGGACGTACCTGCTTTGGAAACGGAAACCGGCCGAAACTAAGATATATGTAGTGGACTTTTCTCAAAGGTGCGAGGCATTAGGGCGCCCAAGGACAAATATGTCAAGAAGAATATGCTGCTTGGGTTTGTCCAGCAGATCGGTCATGCTCTGCGAACAGCATCGCAGAATCCATCGTACCGCAGCATTGGATCGCACCATGCCCGCCCTGGAGGCTTTGATAGCGGGCTTACGCAAGACCGCGACTGGCTTGTGTTGACGGCCCAGACGTCTAAAAGGTTCGAGTAAAGGCCTGTCTTGGCGCTGAAGGTATAACACGACGTGGCCCGCAGTGATGGAGTCGCTCGATAAGCTCGCCAAAGACATCGACTTGTTGAGGAAGAGGGGCGAGGTGGAGAGTTTATGCCGTTGAACCAGAAGTGTCTTGATATCACGGAGGGCAATAAAGTGTGTTAGCATTCCGGGGTGCACGCTTTTCGCCTGGATACCAACAAACAAGAAGAAGGTGGTTAGAGATCAGGTGAACGATTTCCACAATATCATTCGTTAAGCCTTACCCGCTTCAAAGCCAAGGTTATAGAGCTTGAGCACATCTCTCTGCACGGTTGAAGACTGCCATACGTGGCTAGTGAGGATATATCTGCTTCCCACTTCCTTGGATATCCGTCCACGTTCCAACCACTGGTTCCCAGACCATCCCATCCCCCGGGTTCGGAGTGTACGCCTCCTTCGTCAAGCTTCTCATCCTTGACTGATCCTTTGATGTCTGTCGAATCCCGTGCATGCATATAGGAGATTGGCTCCCGTCTAACTTCAAGTTTGTAACATGCTGTTTGGCCATCTTTACTTGGGTCGAGATTGTACCTGCTTGTGCTGTATGTGATAATCGTATCCTTTTCTTCGAGACCCTCTGGCTATAAGTTCTTTTCATGGTATTATTACACAGGTGAGTGTTTACTTGCAGACTGCGTCGACCCTGAAGGTTGCGTCAGGGGTTTCATAGGATTCTTCACAGGCCCTACCAAATTTTATCACGGGCCTTCCAAGATTCTTCAGGGGCCCTGGGAGAGTCCATCAGAGACGTTGCAAAACTTCATTAAAGGGGCGGTAAGATTCTTCAAGCCCTCAGATAGCCCGTACTTGCTCGCCAGGCCACCAATAAACCCATCAAGGCATGCACAGTCCGCGAATGCAAGCCAATTCCGTGAAATAACACAATCCGCATCGCAGCTGAGGCGGCCGCTCCCTCCCGAAACCCCAGGATCGTCCCGCCCGCCGGTCCCGCCAGCACAGCTAAATCAGACCCAGCCCACCGTCCAATCTCAGACACCCTCTCAGCCCCTCCTTTCTCAGCCCAGCCGGAAAAGAGCGCTCAACATGGAGAGCAAAATAATCCCCCGGGCCCGAAGCGCAGCCTCACCTCCGAACCATCACCGAATCGCCCGGCCTGCCAACATCACAAACACCCCAACCTAGCCCCTTTTCCACCTTTACAGCACCACCCAACCAAAACGGCAATCCTAGCCGACGCACCATACCTACACACACACCAGTGCGCCCACTAGACTCTTCACCTGCTCGATCCACGGAGATAACAGCCCATCCGTCACAACAGGCCACATCCCACATCCCACAGCCCCTAAGACAAGACATATGCCGTGCGCATACAAGGCCAGCTGGCAGACTAGGCCGCTCCCGCCCAGCGACCGGACCGGAGCCTCGGCGCTTTCCATCTCGGGCTTGGGCTTATGTGAGGACGACGGTGAGGCAAGGCCCGCATCGGCGCCCATCGGGAGGAGAAACCGTTGAAGGTGGCTTGGCTTACTCTCGTCCATGTCGCACCGCTTCCTCCCCGCCAATCTGAGACACTGCAGGTAAGGCGGTGTTGGCCACGGACGCGCATACAATTGAGACAGCGCCATCTTCAACGGTCGTCTCGTTGGATGGCTTGGAGATGTCAACCGGGATGATGCATGGCAGATGCCTGACACATACAGGAAGGACGCTTAGCAGCCTCAGACGCTGCCGGTCGGCAAGAGGAGCGGATCTGATTAGGAGGGGGAGAAGGCGGGCGTGAGTTGAGACATACCAGCTCATCACAGTCTTACCCTCACCGACTCATCAGATCGTGTAGGCAGGTTCAATAATTATTAGCGCGAACCTAGGCTGCAGTGTCCCCAGATAATGTTCATCCCATGTCGTCTCGCGATTGATCTCGCCGCAGACCCGCCGATGCAAGACCGCCGCCTCAACTCCGTGTCATCACCCGTCTGAGCGGCTCTCGTGTACCACCTCAGGGCATATGATATGCATGCATGAAGTAAGCCAGAATCCAAGCCAAATCGCTGTCCAGTGAAACCCTTCCCATAACGCCGATGCGATGCTGTGCTCCAAGCCAACATGAAAGGGCGGCGAGACAAACTACAATGCGGGGAGCGCATCTATTGTCCGGAGCTCTTCCTTGCTCAGCAGGCTGTACCTTCCCTCGGCGACTAGCCTCTTGGTGGTGATTCTATCAGGATAGTTGCGGAGAAACATGTTGGTGAAGTGTGTTCCGTAGTGAATGCCCTCATCGTCCTTGGTCGACTCGTCCAGCTTACCGCCGCAGCCGCCCTCAAGTGGCTTAAGGACAGCCTGGAAGCTCGGCTCGTGGAAGTACGCAAACGAGTACCGCTCCCGTGTGTTCAGCCCGACCTTGTGAGGCGTTGCCTCCAGGAAGCCGTGGGTAAGGTACTGCATCATGTCCCCTGACATGTCTCAGCTCTCTGGCCAGAAAAGCGGTGCCAAAACGAGGTCAGCATAGCAATGAACATACCGAGAATAACTGTGTGCACGCCTTCGACGGGCGGGACAAACATCCAGCCATCGTCGTCTTCCCTTAGGCCTGCCGCGCTCTCAACCCAATTGGCGAACTTCTCCTCATCGTTGGGTCGGCGGACAAAAAGACCTATATCGGGGTTAGCCGGTCACTCTGCCGGAAATCAAGTATGTCTGGCTCACCTCCGACATCGTCCTGAGCAGCAATGACAAGCAGACCGTAGTCTGTATGCGAGCCAATGCCGCGGCCATCCTTGCCCTTGCCGTTGGTCATATTGCGCGGGGGGAAACTGCAAGAGAGGGCGACGTGTGAGACAAGACAAAACCACGGCGACGTGCCACAGCAATCGGGTCAGTAACTTACCGGAGGACTCGGGTATGATGCCAGCCATCGCGGGTGTACCGTGTCAACGAGCCGGGAGTCAACCCCAGACCCATCTCAATGAGCCCTAGGAGTTTCTCGCCTTGTCGTCCAAGAGCATCGTTGTACCGGGTCATCGTCTCCTTCATAGAGCTGTCGGGCCAGGGGCAGGGGCCATGACAGGGCCAGCCAGCTTGAACGCGAGGGTCCGTGGTGTCGAGATCCTTGGTGATGGTGAATATCTCTGAGTAGTCGGCGATCCCATCGGTGACCTCCTCTCCTGAAGCGATGTAGCCGGCGTAGCTTTGGGAGTCAACGCAAGCGGCTTTGACTGCGTGAGGTCGACGGAAGAATTTCTTGCTGGCCGCCCTGGCATCGTCCCAAAGCCTCTTCTCCTCGTCGGTCATGGCGATCTGGATGATGCCGTCCTTGCGCCAAGCATCGATCAGAGCCTTGCCCAAAAGATGGTCACCAAGCGACCCAGTAGCGCGGTCCGGCAACTTGAATGTGTCAAGCTCCGCCACTTCAGCCTTGAACCCAGGGGGCATCTTGGCTGCTTTTTGTGCTCTATCGACGATGAAAGTAGAGTGGCGTTCCGGAACCTGGGGTCTGGCAATCTGGGCTTTCTTGGTGTCGAAACCAGGAGGAGGTGTAGCCATGCTGGAGGAGGAATGACTATGTGTCATTGTGCTCATCATGGCCCTGCCGATGGCGACCCGTCGGCTGGCGAGGCGCGAGGAGCGCACAAGGAAGTTCATGATGATTGTGTGAGTTTATGTTTGTGTGTTGGGGAGCTGAATGTTCAAGAAAATGGTGAGATGGTGAGGCTGATGAGGATACTGGATCTCGAGACCAGAAAAAGGGGCTACTCTCCAGCTTCTTATAGACAACCATGGCGGAGGATTCTGGAAAGTGGTCCGCATAGATGAAGAATTGAACGCCCATGCAAATTCATTGGCCTCTCTTCAAGAACAGACTCAACGTCAGTCAGGCTCCTATCCCCTCGATAGTCAATCTCGTACTCCGTGTCAGTGGTCCTGGGGGTGGGTGTAAGTGGAGTGGCTGCACTGTCTCAAGTTAAGATCCGGGCTGCGAGACACCGTATGAGCTGTGCTACGACGCGCCCCGGAACTGCACCCAGTGGATGTTGTCCCATGTGAACTCGGTGGGGTGCGCTCTGGCGCGGGCTGTACTCCCCGTTAGTCGTCTAATCCTGCCGGATGGTGTGAGCGTTCAGACTTGCCATTTGCCGGGATATATTTCCCCACAGAGTATCAAAGTGGTATCTCGTACTGTTCCTCTGCACACCAGGGCCTTTGCAGGTTGATACTGTGCCCCACACCACCTCATCCTCACCGTCCACCTATGAGTTAACCCTAACCCGACGCATCATGAGCCGCCCCGTTGTTGCCTCAACGAATCGTCTAACAACAACGCGATGCAGCATAGCAAACTGCATATACAGCGAGCCAACGAGCTTCAACTCAACGAGCTGGATCCATTGTTCAGCACGATCGGTAGATCCAGCAACGGCGCCGACGATCACCGGAGGGACCTCGACACCAATCGTCGGAGTTCTAGAACACATCATCCTCGAGAGAGGACTCGGGATTTGGTAGAGCCGACGTCTTGAAGCGGTCTAGAAGGCGGTTCCTGGGGCTTCGTCAGTACTGTCCGCCACGTGTGGTCCGAAGGCTTACTTACCTAGGTGGCGAACTGTCTGCGCCCACAGGCGCCAAGCAGCCGGAGGATATGCTGCGGGCTGTGACAGTTGAGAGCTGAACTCGGCATGATCATCACCATGGCTGACGCCATGTGCCTAAGTGGCACCTGCTTTGTGAACTTCTAGCGAGAGAAGTGAGGAGTAACAACAAGAGGGGCATCCACAGTGCAAAGAGCCATTGCTCAAGCACGGTACCTGAGTAGACTACGCTGCTGGAGCCGCACGACCCCGGTGGGCTCAAGTCAGAAGCAATATCAAGAGAGCCCGGGATTGTATAGGTCATGGCAACGATTGGCCGCATGGAGTATCGCGAGGATCGAAGCGCCGCGCAGAACCTTGCGAGGTGTGTATGTAGGACAGTGACCGTCGAGGTCTTATCCCACTCCCTCGATTCCTGACCTCGCCCGGGGGTCTTGCTGATGGCTAGCGGCTCGAGAGGTGTTTTCGACGCTGGTAATTCGTCAACACTGTGCAGCAGGGACAAGACAAGTCCCAATACGAGTATGAACGCCGTGGCCGAGTAAGACGGTCTCAAGGCGGCAGAGCCAGATCCTATTTCCCGCCCGGATGGGTTCTCAAGCTCCGCTCTGTGTGCTGGCTGCTTGGGGCATGGGGAATTGGGAAACCGCTTGAGCAAAATGCCGTCATTTAGCGGAGTTTGTCATCGTTGGGGCCGCGGTGTTGTGGGTAAGGCGCCGAAGTGGTTGGGCGGATGAAACCTGGAACTGAGGGACAAGTCCCGTCTGACAGAGGACAATGGCCATGGCGATCTTGAGAAATTGCGTGCGATCTCACCCCGCTGCTGGACGCTTCGTTCAGATTGCCCTGCGACTTGACGAGGGAGGCGTGTTGAGGTTGACAGGCGCGTGTGGGTAGACCGTAAAGGTAACTTGATCGAGATCTTTGTTGCGGATCCGGGATACGCAGAAACGTCATGGACTTCTGCTCACCGAATTTTGAGAAGGTATCGAAGAATTTTCTTCAGCCACTTCTCCCGCCTTCTCGTAGTTGGGTGAAGAGCCCAGGAGGGTACCCGCGGCTCAGTCGCGTCCTGATGACCTGACCCACGCCGAGTGGACGAACCCCTTTTTGGTTTGGCCCCTCCTCCCTTGTGCCTTCCCGTTCACTGCGAGCCTCCCCGAGCCAGTGACCGTGACCACTCATTTCGAGAAAAAATCATGGCAGGTTACGTGTAGCTGTACAAGTATGACGCAAGAGGAGCTCGTGGTTGTGCATTGCATTATGTTGGAACCAACAGTCGCCTATCATACATCTTATCTTCTATCAAGCTGTGCAAAATAAAGAACAAACAACTTCATCGCTGCCAGCGCTTCCCAGCTCTTGGTCCGCGCCGTCTCCTGTCTAGACGTCTTCTCTAGGAAGGCAAAATATTGTTGTTGCACATGATTAGTCATTAGATCCCATGAGACAAATCTCGTCGTCCGGGATGGTGACCCCTATCCTTCGTAATGTTGCAAAAAACAAGCGACCGCGGGCTACCAGAGCCGAGGACGCGATGCGCGCCGGTGGAGTTTGGTGCCGTTCCATGGAGGGTAGAAAGTGTGCCACATGCCGTCGTCGTAAGTGGCCGACGTAGAGGTTGTTGTTGTTGTTGTTGTGGGTAGAACAGCCGGCGGTGTGGTGGTTGCGGAGGCTGTAAGCGTTGCGGATGCCATCGCCGTAGTTGGCGCCGTCGATAGTAATGATGTCGTATCTGCCGTCTCAATTGTGGTCGTTTGAGCCGATGAGGTCGAGGTCGTAGTTGATGTTGTTGACGTTGTCGCTGGTGTCGTCTGCTCCACATAAACAACTTTGGTTGTGGTCTTCGGCTGTTGCTCTATGTCCACTACGGGAACGTCCGTGGGGCCATTTGGCTGCGTTGTGGTTGGCAGCGATGTGACGGTTGTGACCACGGTTATGGCAGCATCGCCTGAGCCGGGTCCCGAACCGGGTCCCGAGCCGGAGCCGGGGAATCCGCCTCGGCTCGCGCCTCCGTCAATGGGGACGACGGCGTACGTCGCTCTTGGCGCCAAGGCATTGGAGTCTGCCGCGCGGGGCTCGAGAGGCAACGCCTTACAAGTTGTCACCAGAGCTGTCGTTGCGGAGAGAAGGCGGGCGATGCGGCGGATATGCATTGTTTCGGTTTATGTTCAAGGTGGGGGGGAGTGAAGGGTGGGGAGGAAGTGAGAACCATCGCAGATCAAGGAACGGATCATCCATCTTTATTCAGTGGCCGGGAAGGGCCCCGAAATCCGGATGGCTGGCAGCGTCCGGCCCGGACCACGGCGTGTGATGTGAAGTGAGACGCCACTGTTTTCGGCCCCTGAAATTCGGGTGGTTGACAGTCAGCCGAAGCGCCAAGCGGGATCTGCCGAGTACTAACAATTTCCCAACCACCCCGAGCGAGGGTACACCAACATATTGGTGAGCCAACACTGCCGCTGGTTGGGTCCCGAGACAATGCGAACCAATCCGCAATTTCGGATCAACTGCGTCCATTTGACATGGAGGTTCAACCTGAGCATTGCGCAACGAGCTGTACGGGAGGACAGTGTGGATGGCATTTTTTTGAGGCTCCAAACGCCACCGTAGTGGCGGCAGTGTGGCTTGTTCAGCCACCAAATATTCTGTGCCCTAGCACCAGGCACCGACCTGTAGGGGCACGTGGCGGAAGACACACTTTGCTTCGCTTGTCCTCGAAGTAGCGCCTGATATCTCCTTCATCAATGCCGCGTAAATGCCTCTATACACTGCAAAAATGGCACGTTAGCTTCGCTATGCCCACCGACCAGTCCCATCGATGGTCAACCTCATTTCTGTCACGGCTTGAGGTGCAGCTGTTGGCTCCCTCAATCCAGTCGGGACGCAGCACGAACTTCTACTGGTGGGCTGATGATAGGCGCCGCTATGGGGGGCGCGGCAAACTGCATCGGGTCAAACGGCTCCAAAATGTCAACTCTGAGAGCTGCGCCACGGCATTGACGTAGCATCGTCAACTTCTCAGCCATTGCAAACCGCCTAGTGACAGCATATATCAAGAGAACTTCATCCCGTTCACTGAACTCGGAGCACACCTTCACTTTTCGTCGCTTCCGCTCCTCGGGATACACCGAGGTCCATCGAGCCGGTGACGTCCGTCCGGTGGGATCCCGTCTGCCAAGCACCAAGAGCTCAGCCCCTCCCCCGCATCACCAGCTAAAAGCTCGTCACCTCTCCGCGACGCCGTTTGTTTGCGCACTCCTCACAATTCTCCTCTACCGTCTTGACAAGAGCAGAGCGCATTTTTTTTGTTGACTGATTTTCGGATTCATTTGGCTCGCACTTGCCATGTCTTACCAAGGATACCCGCCTTACGGCCGTGAGTTCCCCGCCGATGACATGTTTGCGCTGATGCGTTGACGTCAGCGACCACATGAAAGCTCAGCTAACGGTAATGTGGGCATCAGAACCTCCCCCGGGCCAAGGAGGCTACTACCAGCAGCCACCGCCGCCCCAACAACCTCCTTACGGCGCCCCACCACCTCAGGGTCAGTATTACCAGCAGCCTCCGCCTCAGCAAGGGTACGGACAGCCGCCGCCTCCTGCAGGCCAGCCCTACGGCGCGCCGCCACAACAGTACGGAGCCCCTCCGCCAGGGCCGCCTCCGGGTCAATACCCGCAGCAGCCACCGTATGGCGCACCGCCTCCGCAAGCCGGGTACGGCGCACCGCCGCCGCAGCCCGGTTATGGTGCCCCGCCGCCCCAAGGCTACGGCGCGCCCCCTCCTGCTCCTTACGGCGCCCCGTCCCCACAACCCGGATACGGCGCACCGCCTCCCCAGCCCTATGGCCAGCAACCCCCGCCGCAACAATACGGAGCCTACCCGGCCCAGCCGCCCGCGGCCCATTACCCCCCGACGCCTCCCTCACTCGGCTACGGCGCTCCCCAGATCATCCAGTGGAACGCCGACCCCGATGCGAACGCCTTGCGGGCTGCGATGAAGGGGTTTGGTACAGATGAAAAGACCTTGATCCGCGTGTTGGCAACCAAGGACCCATTGCAGATCGCTGCGCTCAGAGACGCCTTTACCCGAATCCACCGTCGCAACCTCGAGGCTGACATCAAGAGCGAGACGGGCGGCAAGTTGGAAACCGGACTGATCCAGCTCGTCCGCGGGCCTTTGCTGGCCGACGTCCACTTATTGCGTGACGCGATGAGTGGGATTGGCACCAAGGAGAACGTTTTGAACGACGTGCTCCTGGGGCGCTCGAATGCCGATATGAATGCCATCAAGAGCGAGTATCAGCGCGTGTTTCGTCGGCGCCTGGAGGACGACGTGCGTGGCGATCTGAGCATGAAGACGGAGCGGCACTTTATGATTGTGCTCGGCGCCCAGCGAGCTGAGGACGCAGCTCCTGTGGTTCAGTCGGAGATAGACCGCGATGTCCAAGATTTGTATACCGCAACCGAGGGCAAGGTCGGGACAGACGAGATCAAGGTGTGCAGCATTCTCAGCACGAGAAACGACAACCAGATCCGCGCCATTGCCTACACGTATCAGCAAAAGTATGCCAGGAATCTTGAGGAAGTTATCCGAAAGGTGAGTTGTCAAGATCTTTACCACTACCGATTGGTCGACTAATGCTCGGCGCAGGAGTTTTCTGGCCACATGGAGGACGCGCTGCTCTTCCAACTTCGCCGAGGTCTGGACAAGTACATGCACCAAGCGCAGCTTCTTGAAGATGCCATGGCTGGCATGGGAACGAAGGACGAGCTGCTCATTGGCCGTGTCATTCGAGCCCACTGGGATCGTACCAACATGGCCAATGTGCGTGCCGCTTACGAAAAGCGGTACCACAAGAATCTCGCGAGCAGGATCAAGGGCGAGACTAGCGGCGATTACGAGCGCATGCTCTTGGCCTGTATCGGAGAGAGTATCTGAGAGGACCGATCTGATAGCTCAGATGCCGGTCAGCTCGGCCGTGGGGAATCGACGGGGGTGTTTCTCGGTGGGACGGGGTCACATATGCAGCGTCTTTTGTTCCCTTGACATGAAGCCGCCCAATGGCTGTGCGGGACCTATCTGGCAGACGGGCTAACCATGGTGCGTTTGGACATGTTGAGACTCCACACCCGCATATCTCACTTGCAGGAAGTCGACGGGCTATTTTGCCTGGTTGAGCAGGGCAGGCCTGGTGTAACAGAGGGTTGTTGGCGAGCTACCCCCGGTCTGCGGCAGATGTATGTATGCTAATAAGGCGCACTTCTATTTATTGAGCTTATGTCGGCGTATTGTCACCAAGAGTCGCCGCGCTGCGTTACACGCCATCTTTGATACGCCTGGCGCATTTACCCGGCGCCTCACTGCTGCTGCTGCCGTCCAGAGTATGGTGTCTGGTGTCGCAGATGATGATGAAGGGGTTACCGCGCTGGCGGAAAGCAATTTACGTAAAAGGCAGGTACTTTGCTCAGCGGCTGGCCGACTTTCCTGTACTGTGCAGTGTGCGACACAGGTCATGATATTAACCCGCCTAGGTTTCCTGTCTGGTGTGCGGTGCTTGCCATGGGGCGACGTGCGGCGATATGGCCCAACGGCACGGCATGGCAGGGCGGCATGCTGGATTAGTATGATAAGCCTACCAACGGCCGTCATGATAATGCGCCAGTCGGCCGTGGGGAAGGTATAATAAATTAACTGGACGTTGGGTACCTTCCCAGTCGAGATCTCGTACCCGGCCCCGTGCGCGTCGTTATTTCATGCTCGGACTGTGCGCGCGAATGAGAGGCCGTGGATGTGAGCGGCGGAGGGTGCAGATATTATTTAGCATGTGTTTTGCGTTTCAGCACATGAGACAAGACCCAACGTCGAGAGGCCCCCCGGCCAGGCAGTCGAGAAGTGTATCGGCGACGAGGACACAAAAAGCTGGAACCACCAACCACGGCCGACGGATACGGCAACCGAGTTCGGTAGCAGCAGCCTGGCGAGTGGTCGTCGTCGTCTTCGTCGTATGTGTGCTTCCCTCCATCTTTTTCTTTTTGCATCCCCATCTTTGCCCGTCCAATACCGCTTGCTGCTGCTGATGGCGACGGGGATCCAAGATTTTCGTCTGGATGGTTGGCTGCTGCCGTCCGGGCTGACGACCTGCCCTGCGCGGCTTGCTTTTCCATTTCGATGCTCGGTCACACGCCGTCGTATGCCATGGTCATCCCGGGCAAACACGTCCCCAGCCTGCGTGCAACTTTGGATCTATATAGTAGGAACAATATGTGGAGCATCATGTTGTCGATGGGCGCAGAGGGGTTCACGTTGCAGAGGTCGCAGGGTCTGCAGCCGCAAGCCAAACATGCCACGTTTTTGGTGGACGGCCGGGGGCCCCAGCCCCAGCCTGGCAGGCTCTCCTGCTGTGGAGATGATCGTCATCGAGACCGAGACGTGGATCCCGCAGAAGGCGATGGAAGAATTTTTCCACTTGGTACCGGGCTGGTTTTAAAAGCGTGCGAAGAAGTCAGGGGTCGCGGCGTAAAGCTGAGGATGCGGGATTGGTAGGCGCCGGAGAAATAAAAAAGAATAGCGACAAGATCAAAGACGACTTGAGGTCGGGCGGAGCACACGACAGGGCCCTGGGGACGAATGGTAGGCGGCTGCTGGCGACGATAGGTAGCTCCTTGTACTGCTTAGCAAATATAAATCTCGGAAGCTAGCCGGATTCGTGGCCTGGGTTTAATTGAGCTTGTTAATCTTTTATTAAATAAGTGCGCCCATCCATTTTAACCGAAGCTAGCTTACCTGAGAAGAAAAAAAGTTTTCTTCTAAAAAGAAAATGGTACGCCGAGTAGCGACGCTACTTACACCTTAGCCTCCCCTGACCGAACCCCGTTCGATCATACTTACCACGGATTGCCCTGGCGTTGGCGAGAACCCTCCCTACTACCTACCCTGAAAGGCTGCCGGTGTCTGCAAATGCCGATGCAAGGTTGTGTTTCTATCTGCTTTCGTCCGCCTTTTCCCATTTCCAGCTCTTCATCAACTTCCCCTCAAGAACGACCCTGCGGTACCCTGGCATGCGTTTTGACCGTCGACTCTGCTTGTGAAGGCGCGAGGCTGAACGTACATGTCTGGGCGCGCGCAGTAACCCCTAGCGGGCAACCATAGCGCACCATCAGGGCCAACCGGCCGACGTGACGGCCTGGGAGAACGAGAAAAACACGACCTCGACCGACAACCTAGACACGCGCAAAAAAATTGCCCGAAGCTGTCCACAATGGAGATGGAGGGCGTGGAGCAGAGCACGGTTAGGCCGTCCCCAGTGGCGCTGCCAGAAACATTTAAACAGGAACCGGAGCAACAGCACCAGCAACAGCAAGAAACGGGAAGGCCAAGCCCGGTCGTGTCGGAAGTTCAACGGCCGCCATCCCCGCTTCCCACTGGACACCAGAGTTCGAATGGCGTCGCGCCGGGCGCCCAGCTCGGGCAGTCCACGGCAGCGAGCCCCGCGACGCGGTCCGGCACCCCTTTGTCCCATCCCTCACATCCGACAACGCCAACAGTGGTCAACGGCCATACGCCTATGCCCCCATTGTCGCAAATCGCAGATGCCAGTCTGAGTGCCAGTGCCATTGCAGCCGTCAATGCCGTGGCAAGCACTAACAATGCCGCCCGCGCAAAAGAGCACTGGAGGTGGCGAGACCCGATAACCGTTCAATACGACGGCGGCGGCCTTGCCCAGCCCGGCAAAGTTGTTCGATTGCAGGAGCCCGCACCCGCTCCAACGTCCACACAATCGACCCAACTGCCGCTTCCACCGCCTCCGCAGCCTCCGTCGCAGCAGCACCAAACTCAGTCGCAGTATCCGTCGCATCCACATCCACATCCGCAACAGCATCAACAACCCCCACCTCTTTCGCACCAAAACCACCAACCGCAGCACCAGCAGCAGCACCACACGGATCCACTTCCGTCGCTGGCGCACCACCAGCACCCACACCCGCACCAGCATCCGCACTCGCTGCCGCTTTCGCAACACCAGCAGCACCAGCAGCACCACTTGCCGCCGCATCAGCAGCGACACCACACTCCGCCCGCACCCGCGCCGGCGCGTCAACAGCCCCCGCCCTTCTCTTCGCAGCCCGCGTCGCTGCCGCCGGCCGCGCTACCTCCGCTGCACCACGTTGCACCCCCGGCATCGTCGCAGCCCCTTCCGTCTGCCAGGACACTCGCCATCCACGCCGGCGCTTCCATCGCTAACAAGCCCATCATCATGGACCCGCCCAGCCGCCGGGCTGCTCAGGCGCAGCCAGGCGGTACACGGCCATCATCAGGCTTCCCGTCGCCAACCCCCGACTACGCGCGCATCAACCCCAAGTTCAACGACGACTGCCAGCGCATGGTCTTCGCCGTTCAGCAGAGTCTTCCTGAGTCAGTCCGTCGCGTCGTCCGCGATAACTGGGAAAAATGTCTTCTCGGTTCCGAGTTTCACCAAGCTTTTATCGTAAGTCAATTCCACTTTGTTCCGCGTTTCTTGTTAGATTTGGGTCGCGGGAATTTCTCGCGTCACGCATAGCGCATCATGTTGCGTTCGCGATGGGGGCTGAAGCAGAGCATCGTGACTGCCAGCGAAGTCGCAAGTGCGAATTCGACAACACGAAAAAGAGAGAACGAGACGCGATGCGTTCCTTCCTTGTCTTTTTGGGTTTGCAGTCAAATTTTCTCACTTCTTGCCCTCTTGTACCTGGCTCATCACCATCACAACTCTCACTCAATAAAATTACAACGACTTTGCCAAGTGCAGCCCGGGATTGCATTTCTAACAGTTTCATAGCTCAACGCTTCTATTCATCACGCGCTTCCATCTATTACCCGCCGTGCTGTCAGGGACTTTGGGCGCAAGATGGTCACCGAGTCGAGGGACGAGCTCATCGACCACTTCACCGTCGCGGATCTTGACGCCGTGGTCGACCGCATCCTTGCCAAAGCTAGCGACAGCTTCCTGGACAAGTGCCTGGAGAAGCGTCTTCTCACCATTGAAGCAAAACCATTAATCAACGCGCTGGCGAAAGCCGAGCGTCTCGGCTACGACCCCAGCGATGTTGTTCAAGAGGATCACCACGAGCGCGTGATACCTCAGGAGGCGTATCCCGGCGCTGGTCCTGCCGCTTCGACCAGCTTTGCGCAGCAGCGAACAAGCCAGCCCCCTCAACCACCTCAGTCCTACAGTCCCGCCGCTCAAACATCTCAGTGTGCAAGATGCTTCCGGACTTTCGCCTATGCTGAACCATACAACTACGTAAGTCAAAGAGTGTCAATGAATGCTTGAACCACCAGGACTGACAGATATGCTATAGCATGTGAGGAACAGCGTTTGCAGCGTGCAGCCGCCTACCTCGGAGGGCTTCAAGCATGCTTGTGGACCTTGTGGTCAGGGTTTCACCACCGAGGAAGAACGTCAAGCACACGAGAACAGTCGAGTTTGCGGCGGCTATGTACCAAAGACACCGCGTGGACCTGGGCGGCCCCCAAGAGCCGCGCCGATTCCCCAAGGCACCCCAGTTACTATCCTTCCGTCGATGCAAACTCCAGGCCCCAACGGATACCCGGTCCAGCAACCGCAGCCTCAGTCGACGCCGGCACAAATGCAGTCTGTGTCGAGGCGGGCTGCATCGGTAGCCGCCACTCCGACGGGCTCCCCTAATCCGGCCGACCCGTACGCTCACCTTTCGCCAGAAGACCTCGCCAAGATGAACGCAGAGCTCCAAGATGCAGAGGCCAAGTACGCACCAAGGTTCAAGGAAGCGGAGCAATACCCAGACGAGACAATTCGCCGCCAGAAGATCGAAGGCCTCCGAAACAGCTTCGGTACAAAGCAGTCTATGATCAGGAAGAAGTACGGCGTGCGACTCCGGGAGCGGCGGACCAAGGCAGAAATCCAGGCGGAGAAGGAGCGGTTGGGTATCAAGCGCGCGGAGCGGGCCGAGAGGGAGAAAGCAAGAGCAGCCTTGGGCGCCGTTACCGGTGTCAGTGGCGTTGGCTCGAGCCCCGCTCCAGGCGTCCGCCCTGCGGGCAGCAGTGGCTGGGTTGCCGCAAACACGCCTAGAGCAAGCAGTGTTTGGGAAGAGCACGACGCGAAGCGACGCCGCATGGATGAGGCCGGCGGGTTCCATACTTACAAATCCGGTGCTGACGTTACGCCAACCCGAAAGCCCATCTCAACTCTATCCGTCGAGCAAATGGGCGGAGGTTTGTCGGGCTCCACAGCGACTGCTGAGACCTACGATCCCACCCTGCCACCTCCATCACAACCTGCCAAGGTCTACGAGGAGGCCGGTGCTCGTGTGGAAATCCACAAGCCGACACAGGCCCCTGCGAACGGCACTCCCGAACGACCGAGCCCGGTGAGCTCTGGCACGCCTAGTGGAGATGCTCATCAGGAGGGCGCATCCGCAGCGCCTTCCACCACCCAGCCGATTAGCGTGGATGACTCCTCTGGCTCGTCGGATGACGAAGACATACCCTCCACTCTACCGCCCCAACAAAAGCGCAAGAGCCTAACACCACATAGGGGCGGGGCGGCTGTGATGTCCTAGGATGACACACGCCACCCCAATAACGACACAAAGGGCGAGAACAGCATGCCGGCGAGACGTGGACGACCGTTCAAGTTATCTTTGGGCAGCGTGCCTTCTGTTACGCCGAAGCGACGCGGACGACCACCAAAGTCGTCACCACTCCTTGGCCTGTCTGCCGTCCGGGAGTGATCAGAACAGCTCTCCGGTGGCCCGTCCAGGGCGAAAGCTTCGAGAGCCTCATCAGCAGTCCAAAGAACCTATGACCGTCATCGCATGAGTGCCGACCAGCATCTGCTTCGCTTATGGAAAGGTTCTCTCCCCACTCCGGTTGCAGGCAACGGACTCTAATATGACATCTCCTTCGTCACGGCTTCTCTCAGCCAAGCTTCTAGCTTGCCGAACGGCTGGCGCATGCGCATGCGCGTGCTTGCGATTCAGCGATAGCCTGTACAACCCCAACAACAGCCCACATATTTTCATTGCTGCGAAACACTTTTATTCTCACAGCCTAGCGCATCCGAACGTCTCACTAAGGTCGTCAGATATTTGACTTGTATTCTTTTTATTTACCCACGAAAGCCACCGCGGTCGGTCATAATACCCCTCCTTTCTAGACGGCTATTCGGCGCTGGGTCTGTTTTTATTCTATTTTTCTTTCTCAGAGTAAGGCATTTCGGAAAAAGAACGGGTGTGAGGGAGCGAGGATATACATTTCATATCAGCAGGCGTGCATAAAAGGATGGAGAGGTCGAGGCGACAAATGGAATTGAGCGGGGGAGCGTCTGCTTTGTGATTAGCTTTTTTCTTTTACCTTCATATCCCATGGGAGGGATGGCTGGGCGGCGTTTCGGAGTGGGTTACTTATATGTAGAGAGGCTCTCTCGCAGAGACGCATCATTCCGGGTTTCTGGATGTATATTTCTTGTTGAGGGGTTGTGCCATCATCGAGTGGCAAGACGATAGTTCAAAGCGAATACCCGAGCAGATGTGATACATGCGGATTGTGACGTGACACTTATCAGACTGTGTTTCTGCAGCTCCGGCCACGTCAGGGGCGAGAGGCGGCGGTACCCTTGCAGCACACTGCCGTTGCACATTCAGATCCAACTGGGTGATCAGGGCAAGAACTGACTTGAACACAGAGACATGCCATTAACACTATGGGACAGCCAACTAACCCAGCGACACTGTCCAGACACTCACCCCATCCACACTTCCATGTTCCGCCTGAGCCTTCGTTAAATTCTTTTCCGTGAACTAAGAAATGCCAATGCCAGTAGCCAGTAAGTGGTGCCACCAGGCAGCCGTACAAGAATGTAAGATCCTCCTTTTGCGGAGTGAAAAGCAAGTCCAATATCCTTATCAACCATGTATAACTCCGTCGCTCAAAAGCAAACCACTGATTCATTCTCCGTAAACAGCGAGCCTCACCAATACAAGCGATCAACCTGTCACTCTGCGTACCCACAGTGTAGTAGGCTCGTAATCGGCGTCACGATCCAAACGCTTGTACGCACGATGCAGCTTGAGCCCGAGCTCGTACTCCTCGCGCTGTACCTCGGCCAACTCCTGCTTCAATACCTCAACCTTGCGCTTCTCAGCTTCACGCTTGCGGATCACATCCATGCTGTCCAAGACATTGTCGGTCGGCATAAGCTCTGTCATTTGCTTGATAGAGCGGTTGATGTTGATACGGCGGTTGGCGAGGGCTTGAAGCTGGGCATTGAGAAGGCCGACGCGGTCTCTAGCCTCGCCTGCTGACGTCTCGGGCGGCACAGGAGGAAGCATCTTGTTGATGCTCGAGCTGGAGGATGTGGGGCGCTCGCCAGTCGTCCGAGCCCTGGTTATCACGGGGTTCGGATAGTTGCCCGTTGCTGCCGCCTTTCGATCACGCGATGCCTGCGATTCGTTTCCATAACGGAATGGAGACGAGACAAACTCGTCCTTGAGGGAAATCACAACCGGGCTCGCTGTGCGGACGCCGTCATCGTAAGATGTGTCGAGCTTCGGCCGCCTCCTGTCCATGACGGACTCCTGTTTCGGCTTTGGGCTTTCCTTGAATGCCGAGGGCATGTTGGGCACTGGGGGCTGATTATGCGCAAAGTCGTCGAGAGACTCTCGGGGGGTGCCGTTGGCGCTTGTCGCATACGTTGTCACGCTGAAACGCGATGGTGGCTGGACCCAAGGATCACTTGGCGGCAGGGTGGTGGCGTTGGGATTGTGGGCAGGAGGCTGCGGTGGCACTTCAGACTGCTGAGAATAAACCGAAGAAAACGATTCCTGGTGGTGATGTCCTGCATTCGCAGCCGGCTTTCTCCTAATTGGCGTCGACTTTCCTTGCGGGCTGGCACCTCCAGGATGTGGGGAGTTGGACGAATTGGCGCTGATGCTGGTGAGAACGTCACGGGTGAGTTCCTTTGCGGCTCGCTCGGGGGCGCTCAGCGTATTTAGGGGCGCCGCTAGGGTCGCAGCATTTTGCTCATCTCTTGGACTCGGAATGTGCTCGGCCGGCGAGAGCTGGGATGATGGCACAACCTTTCTAATGGTGTTTTGTGGCGGAGCTTCGCCACCTGTTTCATACCCAGGACTGACAGGGGGTGTTTGTCCCCGTCGCAAGAGATTCCCCATGAAACTTGGCTTGGGCGCCGTGGCCGAAGTAGGCGACACAACTCTTCGATTGCTCCGCTCGGGGACCTTCAAGGGTGCCACTTCGGGATCATCCTTTACGGGATCGACGATGGCCGTTCGACCACTGGCGCCCCGCCATCCGGGTCGAGTCGCTGCAAACGCTCCGGCTGCGGGGTCCTCCTCCGCATCCTTGGGCCCGGTCATCTTCGCCATTCTCCGGACACGGTTGCCAAATGTCACCGGCGCCGGCACAGTCCTTTGGGGTGGCGATGATGTCTGCCCGGTGACGCCCAAGCCGTGGACGAACTCAGCAGGCTTCACCTGCGACGGGCGTCCATGGGGCCTCGTTGTCCGCTCACCGGTCAGTGGATCCCATCGGGGGCCATCTTGCGGAGCGTCCTGCTGGTTCTGAGGTTGCTGATTCAGCGGCGAGCGCTCCTTGGGATGCGCCTCACGAAGCGCTGCATCTGACTGCTTACGGCGAGCCCGCCGCATCATGGGAATGTTGGAACCTTGCCGGTTCGTGTTCTGCGAGGGTGGCCGGTTCTGGGTTTGGGAGGGCGGCCTATTCTCCTGCGGAGTCATGCGACCGGGCCTGACATTTCGAGACGAGCTCCCGTTGTATCTATTTGCAAAACGCTCGTCCTCGATGGGAGAGACGCTGCGAGCGAAGCGTCCGCTATGGTCCGGCTCGGGGGAGCTCGGTGGCGAGATCTCCCCCAAGCCATGCCTCTGATCGTACTGGGTAGCCAGCTTTACGGGTTGCGTGGGTGATGGGGGAAAGTGCTGCGAGTAAATCGATGACGGTGGGCGGAAATTGGAGGCTCGCAGCGCAATGCGGTTTGGATTTCGTGGTGGTGGTTCCTGAACAGGTGATGCGGAGTCGCTGTAAGGTCAGGCGAAAGGCGTCAGTACACACACTATCGCGCCTCTGGCGGACAAATGGAAAAGAAGGAGGAAAAAGACGTGTCGCGACGAGAAATGTTTGGAAACAAGAAAAGAAGGGATGGAGGGAGAGTGCAGCAGTGCAGGAATGCGATGACGAGGCCGTTTCCCTTTGAATGCAGGAACGCCAGAGGGGCCAAGTGGACAGGGCTGTAAGTCGCGACAGGGTCGCTTGCCCAAAATGGTACCCTACCGCGGGGCACCTTGCGAAGGACAAAGCAAGCCAACACGAGGTTGCAACGGAACTTATTTAAGCTTGTGAGACCAGATGACAGGACTTACTGTTGCGACTCGATAAATTCGCGCGGCGGGCGCGACGTAGGAGGTCCGCCCTTGATCGAATAACTGTATCCTCGCGCAGCTGGTCTGCTGGCTGCGTTCTGGAAGGCCGATATCCTTTCATCGAGACGGCTGCCAACTGCCCTCGCCCGCTGCGAGGCAGGTGGCTTCGGTTTGTCCCACATCATTGGGTTGAAGTGCTGCAGTCGGCTGACTCCGAAGCTCTTCAACAGAATTGCAGGCGTCGCTGTGACGTTCTTTGGCTCCTCTAATATCCTCGACTGCTCCCTTTCGGATTCCTTGTCGTTGGAATTCCGGGATGTAAGCGGTAATGTGGGGGCCCCTCGTCAGATCGTCGACAGTGGTTGTTTGACCAAGCCCAACGTGCATACGCCCGTGGAATTCGAACCAGGGGCGGCCGTGCTCAGGGATTGAAGTTGACAAAGTTGGTAGCAGGGGGCACGGCGAACGATGAAGCGCATTCCGTGGTTGCAAAAAGACGTCAGAAAGCGAGGACCTGGTTTATAAGAGAAATCTCCTATGCGATGACCGCACCGGTTCTTGTTTGTTGACCGTAATCAGCGATGGCAATATAGGGGGCCGGTTCTATTGGTCGCGGCGGCTTCAGCAACCCCTCGACAGCGAGATTGTATGGAGGTCGTGACTTCAACCATCGGCAAAAGGCCCGTGTGGTTGGGTGTGGTTGGGTGAAGAGTTGCCAGCAGATGACGGCCAACCTCGTCCCTTCGCGTGATAGCACCCCCAAGTCGGTCGTGTCGACTGGCCCCCAGCGTGCTGGTGAGGCTGTGTAGGCCCGCTACCGCGTCGCCGTTGATGGTTGTACGTCGTCGGTTCGTTGGTCGTTGTCTCTCCTTGGGCGTGCTCGGGGGCCGCGCTAGACCTCAACTGGCCAAATGAAAGAGGTGAAGCTCTTCAACTCGCTGCTCAGGATGGCTTTTCCGAGCCAAGCTATCTATACCAGAAACGCCCATCGTCAACAATTTATCGAGGACACTCGCTAGCTGATCAGAACATCATTTCTCTTCAGCCGCTTATGCGATGCGCAGAATGGAGAGATGCTCCCGACGTCTCAGCACGATCAACCGGGTTGAAGAGCACGGACCAAGTCGGTATGCTACCCTTATCGATAGCTGCATTCCAGCGCTGTCGCACCTGCCGTCATCTCCCTTCACAGGCAGCAACTTGCAGTGCAGGAAAACCCATCCGAACACCTGGCAAACGGGCATCGGCAGTTGCGGAAAATCAGGGTTCGACATTTGGCCCCCGAGCGCAGAACCGTGCAGCTTGCTCATGTCATCAGCCGTTTGCTGCGGGCTCAGACAGAAGCTGTTGTGAAAAGGGGGTGCGGACTGCAGATGAAGGGCCACCGTTCGTGTTTCAATTCACCAGCCCCACCAACCCGCTCACCGCGGGAGCCCAGGCTGTTACGCGGGTAGGGAGCTGACACCCCGCCATAACGTGGATTTTTGATACTTTTGCCAGTTCCTCCTGCAAACCCCACTCGGCTCACGCCCAGCGTTAATCTAAAACTCTTTCTACGTATACAGCGCACTGCGAAAACACTACTGCAAAGGCGCTCCGCAACCCATTACGTAGTGGTTTTTTTAACGTAATGGTTTTTACAATCGACTGCATAGTGGTTTTTTACAATCGACTGTGCAGTAGTTTTTACAGCGCAGTGGTTTTATAATACAGTGGTTTTTATAATTAACTACGTAGTGGTTTTTATTACGTAGTGGTTTTTACAGCGCAGTAGTTTTACAACGCAGTGGTTTAACACAGTAGTTTTATAACGTAATGGTTTTATAACGCAGTAGTTTAACACAGTGGTTTTACAACGTAGTAGTTTTTATAATCGACCATATAGTGGTTTTATAATATAGTGGTTTTATAATCTATTACGATTAATTATATAGTGTTTTTTAACTGTGTAATAGGTTACGCAGTGTTTTTACAGTAGTGTTTTCGCAGTACGTTATGTGGAAAAGGTTTAAATTAACACTAAGTGTAAGCCGAGTGTGGTTTGCACGGGAAAAGTGCTTCAAAGTTGTGGAAATCTAAGTTATGGCGGGGTGTCAGCTCCCTACCCGCGTACTGTTCGGACCGCGGCCTCGCCTGCTCTCATCAGGGGCGCGGAAGCGGAGAAGCAAAATGTGGCGTTGGGGCTGCAAATCCGCTGCGGAACCCATTCGCCGTCGCCTTGTCCCAAATCCTGCTGTGGCACCCACCGAGCGGCCATGATCTTCCGTCCGTCTGATTTCAGACGAACAGGCGGCAAGCGGCTGGCGAGCTCTCGGACACCGGGTGCGTCCCATGTCTGCGGATCACGGGCCATTTCGTAGAAGCTGCTGTGCCGCCCTTCGACGAATTCTACCGGCGCAGATCCCGTCTGAAGAAGCTGTTCGCAGCCCTTTCCGGCCACGATCGATACCGTGTCATCATCCCGGCCTCTGGTCCCGAGTCGACTGCCGTGCGGGTCATATCTAATGCCAGCCACCGCTGACGTCTCGAGGTTTCTTAACTGACAACACCAGCCACAGCATGATACCGCAGAATCTTCCCCCGTCCGTCCTGCGGCTACAGCGGCACCAGTGCAGCCCCCACGATGCAGTGACATCGCCAACACCATTCTCCGCTTGACAGCGCCCAGGACCAGGGTCCAACGGATTGTAACCGCATCCCCTTGACACTCAACTTGAGCCTCATCACCATCCGCTCACCAACTCCCGGCATCATAGCACCGGGCAAGTGGGGGGGTTTACCGTTCAGCGGGATGCACATGACGGGAGATCCGTGTAACAAGCATAAAAAGTCGTCTCCACACAATCACTTGCATTCTTGAAACCCGTTTCGGCCTTTGGCACGCTCGCACACTATTGCCAGGATGGTCCTTGTAAAATATTCCGCCAATGATGCTGAAGCGCATTGTCCGCATCTGTGTACAGATCTTGGGGCAATGCATGTTGGGATCGAGAGCGAGAACGTCATGCCTTGGTGGAAGAGGCGAGCGACGACGAAGGCATGCTGTGTTTGTAAGATGCAAGGGAGTCATTTGTTGAGTCGATATATCGACAAGCTGAGACAGGAGGGGCCCTGATGGAATCGCCAAGGGATTCCAGGTATCAGCATTGAGAGACGGGAGGGATTCAACTGAATCCAAGTTCATAACAAGACGCCATATCGATATCACTTCTTTTTCCAGTACTCCTCTGAAACCTCTGTGACAGCAACCTGCCTTACCTAATCGGACCGAGAAATAAGACCCCGCTGAATTCTGGCGGTTATCAACTTCCTTCTCAAATTCTCAACATCTCGAGTTTCTTGAGCGGCACAATTCAAATATGCCTCCTAAGCTTCTTCTTTTGTTTCAACATCGGAATGATATGAAAAAAAGGTCAATGCCCAAGGACTAAACTACAAAAGGACAGTTGTTCAATGTTGCGAGCACAACGGACAGAAAAGGGGAAAGCCCCTAGCCGGAATCACAAGTATATAATAAGTAAGCCTAGATTTTGCACGATTTTTCCTGCGACGGGAGAGAAGGGTTGGGAAGGAAAAAATGATTCTATACCATGCTATACCTGTCTTTCTTCACTATAGAGACAATCTTTGATGCCGTTATGTTGCACCAAGACACCTGAAGCGTTGGCCGAGCAGTATGAGAACGAACCATTACCAATTTCTTCCGCGGCATTAATTGTTACTTGCAGGCCGTACGTGCCTCAACATGGAACTTAATCAGCGGCCTTACAGAGATTCCCCGAGAGCTCCCTGCACGACAATGTAGACGTGAGTTTCATTCGGTAAGGTCTCTCTGCCTTGTAGACAGAGGTCGGCTTGCAGCTTTGAGTGAGGCCCCTGACACAACCCTCAGGGGCACTGGGGCATGGAGGGTTAAACAGCAAATTTTTGAGTTACGGGTCGGGTGAGAAGCATGTCAAGTTTGCACTTGAGGAGTTATGAGGCAACCTGGTCGGGCGAGAGTGGGTGAGGCATGTCCTCACCGGGGGAGCCCGAGCAGAGTTGAAAGATGAGACGATACAGCAGGTGTAAACAAGGAGCGGTTCGGTAGATAGATGGGCCGAAGAGATGAAAAAGATAATCCGTCCTTGGAAACAGAAATAGAAACGGGAACAAAATAATATAGAACACTCAAACTGAATCCTAATTTTGAACATCGGGCCTCAGCAACTGGATGTGCAAAAAAATGGAGACGAAACGGATCTTGAAAGAAAAGTGGCCTGAATCGGTCTTTGCCCAAAAAAGGGGACTCTTGTTGAACTTGACCCCGGTTGTCCGCAGCTGCTTCTGACGTGGGGGTCAGAATTTGATTGGCAGTTTTCAAAGAAAGAACGAAGCATCGGAAAGGCGCCGATAATTTTGCGCCGACTTTTCGGGCACCCGCATTGGAGATTTCGTCCAGCTCACTCGAAGCAATATGCTAAGCCCAATTGAAGCTTCTCTTTCCTCACTCAGCCCGCCCCATGCGCGGTATTGAACGCCAAGGGGAAGCTAATCCTTGATGCGGCCCCACGCGATCTCAGCTCGCCCCCAGCTTCAGCCCTGGCCCGACCATATGTGGCTTGGGTCATTGCCGTGAGACAACCCGCGCTATCGATCACGAAATGCACTTCACGCAATCGAGGCCCTGACCCCTGGGAACCAACGAGCCAGCGCTCGCCGGACTCCTTGTTCCGGCAGGGTCCAGACCCGAGCCACGAAAGTCGTCGAAGCATCACCAATCGTTCGAGTCCACCGACCCCGACTCTCGGATCCGGCGCGACAGGCATCATTACCATTCAGCTGGTCCCCCGCGTCGCAGTATTCGGAATCATCCCCAATGGAACCGCTAGGACATGTCGGAGAAAGGGGAGGGCAAGCGCGGGCTTGCTGCTTCGGCACACGGCCCTGGTCGTATATGATGGGGGGAGTCTCCAGGCCTTGACGCGGGGCAACAAGACTTCACTTCCGCCCGTCAAACCCACCTGGGTGCCTCTTTTATCCCGGTGCTCCCGTCTTGCTCGACTATGCTGAGCCTGCGGAAGGGCTTGCTAGTAAAGAAGCGCAGCTCGACATCGTCTCTCGCTTCGAACGGCCCGCCTGACGACTCTCCCCAACACGGCACCGCCCGAACCGTCATGGAGACCATCCGAGCCGGCCTACAAGAGTCGGCCAACGGCCTGTCGGCAAAGGGCCTACGTAAAGGGTCCGATGCCGTGAGCGTCTCTGTCAGTACCGTCAGCAGCTCCAGCTCCGAGAAGACGGTGCAGTTGGCGGATGATGCCATCTCCGTGTCGACGTCGAACACTGCCCACAGCCAAGTCACCACGACCACCGCTTCGATTCAGTTTACGCGTCTGGCCGAAATCACACGGGTCATCCGCGGCGACATTTGCAGGTTTGGTGACTACACCGAGACCTTCTTCAAGACGCTCGACTTGAGATCGTATCTCGAGTACATCTCTGATGAGCGCCTCATCCACATGCCCCGCCGCGGCAGCGACTGGGATCGCGTCCTCCGAGCAGCCCAGTGTTTTGGTCTGCAACTCTGGTGGTTTGGAGCTGGCGTTGGGCAGTTCTGCCTGGGGACCGAGTCGGCCTCCATCACTGCGCTTGGAAGTACACAGATTCTACTTGAGGTACGGCGATCTCCTTGAATAGGGTTGGATACAATTTCAGCTAACACTCGATAAAGATCGGACCCCAGCAAGCCCAGGCGCTTCTGCCTACCTTCCAGGCTTTGTACGAACTGAGCCTGTTGATCTTGCATGTCAGCCAGATTCATGACATCTATCATTCCTCGCGCGAAGTGAAGGAGACTGTGGCACAGCTTTATTGCGACGTGGTCGACCTCGTCGGCAACATTTCTATCCACTACCGCAGGCAGATCAGCGGCCTAAGCGCCGGAAAGTCCGTCACCGTCGACTTTGATGCCGTCTTTGGCGGCGACCTGGCTGCCATCTGGAAGAGGCGCGATGTACTCACTAGCAAGATGTGGTCCTTGAAGCTGGGTTATCGGAACAGTGGGCTTAGTCTCAAGTCGATCCGCCATCACCTCAAACATGATCGCTCTGTTCAGGGATCCTTCTATGATCAAGTCGCCGAGAGCATGAAGAGGGCTGAAGACACGTGCGAGTGGGTCAAGAGTCCCCTGATCGAGTTCTTCAGGGGCAGTGACAAGGCTCTCACAATCACGGGAGACTCGGGCACTGGGAAGACAGTCCTGGCCGGATGGATAAAGGAGCGGCTTCAACGACCCCTCGATCACACGCAATTCTCTGCACTTCTCTACGCATTTCGTGAGTCTGCAACTCCTCTATGGCCTCATCGGCCGCTAACTATATCTGCAGCATATGACTCCCCTGGCCAATGCACACCGCTTGAGTTCCTCAAAGGAATTCTCTTCCAGCTTCTTGAGAAGAGCGTCGGCGATGTCAGCCTCTACGAGAAACTCTCGACGGCGTTTGAGTCGTATGGCCAGCACCACTCGCAATCTAAGCTCGAAGCATCGCTCTGGGTTGCGCTGGAGTCTGGGCTTCGAACCTTGAACGACCGTGGCGCCAACTTGGTCATTATCGTTGATGGTTTCCACGAAGTCTCAGGTGGCAAGACCCCCTTGGAGTTCCACAAGGCATTGCGGGCATGCATCTCCAAGTTCAGGACCATCCGGATGATCACCTTGTCCAAGGCCATCTCCCATCTCAGCGATGGCTGCAGCCATTTCACCATCACGCCACAACACTTGAGCTCCGACATCAAGGCCTACTTCCGACAGTCCTTCTCAACCCTTGCCTCGTTTTCGAAGATCTGTGGTGAAGACGGGGACAAGATTGTCCAGGAGCTTACACAGAAAGCCAAGACATCGTTCGTTTGGGCTTACGTTGTGACCCGAATCCTCGCCAAGGAGACGACTGCTGAGGGCTTTCTGAAGACGGCGCGAGGCCTCAGTGCCAGCCTCGACGAGACCCTCAAGAAGCTTTTCACGGGGCTGTTGCTCAAGAGCGAGGGGGTCCAGACACTCCTGTCCTTCATGCTCGCAGCCGACAGGCCGCTCATGGTTGCAGAGATGGCTGAGCTTCTTCGTCTCAATGTCCAGAAACGCCGATTCGGAGATGAAGTCAACGTCCCCAGGCTCATCAAGTCTATATGTTCCGACATTGTCGCCATTCAAGGTGGCATGATCCGCTTCAAGAGCAAATCCATCCGCCTCTACACCGAGACACTCATGGGGAAGTCATTGCCGTCAGCCAAAGATTCCCATCGTCACCTGACTCTGGCACTGCTCCTATACTCAAGGCTCAGCTTGCAGCATGACTGCGACCCGTCCTTCGACCTCATTGCAGACAAACCTCTGGACGAGCTGTTCCACTCAAACGCTCTTCTCTACTACGCAGTCAGACACTGGCAGAGCCATTTCCGAGCTTCCAGCTTTTGCGGCGAAAACGGCGCCCTGCTCTTGAGCAAGGATTTCCACGAGTTCTTTCCGACCTCGTGCCGCTTCGCCCTCCTGGAGAGATCGAGTCGTTCGTATGGCCTGTCAACGTCGAGACTCATAGAGCTTCACGAATTCTCGCTGAAGATCAGGGAGACATGCTTTGGGGAGAAGCATATTGCTGTGCTTCAGAGCTTGATCATTCTGGGCAACCTTCATGTTTCGACCACGGAAGCTCTGACAGGGGCTAAATGCTTCTACCGAGCTGCCACCCTCGGAAAGACCATTTTGTCGAGTGCCAACGCGGTTGTCGTCACCTGCACGACGCTCTTCCTCCAGTACACTGAGACCATTACGGTCACGACAAGGACGGAGATTGTGACGTGCCGCGAGCAGATGATCCTTCTCATCATTGAGATCTACAAGGAGAGGCATGGTCGAAACAGCGAGCTTGTCATGAAATGGTACAAGATCCTTGCGCAGCTCTACGTCGATATCAAGGAGGAGCACAACGCAACCGTCATCCGCAAGATCTTGGTCGATATTCACATCCACATATACGGCAAGAAGTCTCCTGAGGTACGCGACCTCTGCGAACACCTTGGGGGTATGGACATCGTTCTCAAGGGTGAGACTTCAGTCACGGACGTCAACGAGTACGCTGAGTTGTTCTTCGAGGCCACAGATGGAAAGGAACCCGATGATGAAAAGCGGGTTGAGATCCTCCTCCGTCTTGCCCTCTTCTACGAGACCCAGGAGCAGTGGTACCTGGCCGAGAAGATTTACATCACTCTGTGGCGCCGATTTTCCGAGATCTGCCGTTTGAAGACAACCGTGACTTTCCATATCACGAAGATCAACATCGCTCTCGAGTATGTCAGGTTTCTCAAGAGGCTTGGCCGCATTGAGGAAGCCTCCAGCATTCTCATTTGCCTGTGGATCGAGTACGAGCATCATTCTTGTGAAGACCAGTCGATCGTCGTTCTCATTCGTGAGATAGGAGTCTTATTCAAGGCGTTCGGCCTCCTCCAGATTGCCATCTCAGTCTTCACCAAGGTTTGGGGGTGGTTCAAGGGCAAGGGAACCGTCACAGACGACGAAGCTGTTCAAACGACCATCCTCATCACTGAAGTCGTGGAGGAGATCACTGAGACCACAGTCACGACGAAGACCACCACTACGACCGTGACCGAGGTCACCGAAACTGTGGTGCGGGAGATCTTCGAGACGCACTTCACGCGATGCAAGAAGAGCAAAGTGGACTTGGTCTTCTTCAATTCCTGCCTGGCGCTGGTGAACCTCTTCATCAAGGGCGAGAAATGGGCAGACGCAGAAGTCATCATCAAGCGCTCCCTCAAGGTCACTTGGAAGGCCGTTTTGACGGCTGAAGTGAACATCAAGCTGTCGGAGCACTTTGTGTCGGAATGCATCCTTGTTGCCACCCGTCTTGCGGTTTGTTACCACCGCCAGCACTTCTTCGAGAAGGCCGAGGCCATCTATCTCCGCATCTACTATGCTTGCCTCTCGTCCCTGCAGATTACCGATGTCAGGATTGAAGAGGCTCTTGCCGTGCTCATCCGCTTCTACGAAGAACACCATCGACATGAAAGGGTCATTGAGATCTACGTAGAGCTTCTTGCAAAATACCGAAAACAGCTGGGCGCATCCCACAAGCTCACAATCAAGATCATGTACGCTCTTGCCTCTCACTGCAGGCTCCTGGGTCGGGTCGATGCGTACGAATACTACATTGAGATCGTTAAGGTGCTCAATACGAACCGGAAGCACTGCCATCACGACGCCTTCGAGGCAGCCGTGATTCTGGTCACGTACTACCACGAGAGGAAGAGTTGGCTTGAGCTGCAACACATATGCGCCGTTCTCTGGGAAACATTCATCCACCATCACAAGGAATGTGTCTTTACAGAGGAGCTAATCCATCTGATCTATGAGAGATACGTCTATGTGCTGGAATTCCACGCCAAGGTGGAGATTTCGGTTCTCTATGAGCTCTCGGTGAAGTACCGAGAGACGGTCACCGTGGTGTTTGGCTCGCCTTCATCCATTCTCGTCCTGGCCATGATTGCGCTTGCCGGGGTTTGCGCCCGCATCGAGAAGCATCAGCACGAATCCGTGACCATCTACGAGGAGGTCATCAAGCGCATCACCGAGACGAAGACCACGACCACGACCATAACCGAAACGACCGTGACGACTGTCAAGAAGCGACTCTCCAGAGTCTACGTGACCATCATTACATCGGGAGGCTCTACCACCACAACGACTTTCGAGCGTGCGATTCAGTTATGCCTCGAAGCTTACGCTCAGCTGATCATTGAGTTTGGTTGTTGGCATGAAAAGACGCTGTTGAAGCTCAAGGACATCGTCATTCTGTACCAGAGGCTCGGCACCAAGGATTGTCACGCCAAGGTTGAGAGGATTCTGACAGTCGCTTTCCTCGACATCATCAAGTCGGGATGCGGGTCCATGTCTCTCTACCATGCTGCGGCGACTCTGGCCAAAATCTCCCTCACTGCTGGCCTCGTGGAATATGGTCTCAAGATCGTCCGGTATTTGCGGCACATCACCATTTTTGCCGAGGACTTTAACATCCCCACGGACATCGTGCTCAAGCTGGAGGTGTCTCCAAGCAAGGCTGCCTTTATCTTCCTCGTGTCGTTCGAACGACACTTGATGCAGAAGGCCGTCCTCACCTACTCCGAGCTGATGGCCGCCACCCTCCTTGAGATTTCGCTGTATTCGGAATACAAGAGGGTCGCCAACACCGAATGCTCGGTCGAGGTCATTCTCGAATGTGGAGCGAAGCTGAGGTCATTCTGGGTAGAGCAGAAGCACGAACATATGCTCGTGATCCTTGACAAGAAGCTCTTCTACACCTTCAAGACCAAGTACTCGGCCTTCATCAAGACTCATGACGACTACACTCGCATCTTCTATCTTGCGTTGCTGGCCAGCCTCAGCAAAGACTTCACCAAGATCGACTTTGCCACGCTCGTTTGCAAGTCTGGGAATGCCAAGGTCGCTGCTCTCCTCGAAGCCGGAGAGTTCAAGGCAGCCCTTGAGGTCGCCAAGTGTGTCTTCTACTTCGCCCACGGCCAACACCTCTACAACGACGTGCGCCGCGCACGCTACGCCTACAATCTCGCCGAGTTCATGGCTGGCATCGACGTCCGCAGGCCCAACGACCCCAAGCTGTGGTCCGAGTACCTCAAATTCTCGGCCCTCGTCACCGCCGAAGCGCTTGCAATCTTCAAAGCAAACAAGATCGACTTCGTCAGGCTCAAGTTTGAGGACTTGGCCGGCATTGTCCGTCTTCTCGGTAGTCAACAAAACTACACCGAGCTCGAAGCCCTGCTCCTCAAGCTTTGGCAGTCGCGTGAGGTTCAGAAACAATGGGATACCGCCCGCGTCCTCGCCGTGGGCCGTCTCATGGTGCACGCTCACGTGGCTACAAACCACCTTTCTGCCGCCATCGATCTCTGCGATACCATGTGCTACAATCTCCGCCGCTCTCGGGGCGCGCTCGACCCCGTCACGGTCGAAATGTCACAGATGCTTGCCGCGCTCTACACTGCGGACGGCTGCCCCGAACGCGCCATGTCCATCCACGAGCAGGTCCTTCGTGAGATCGAGGCCACGCTGCACAAAGACTTCCACTCCAGGGCCCCGATCCTGTATTACCAATCCAACGGTAACAAGTCACCGACCTCCCCTCCCCCTGCGATTGCCCAGCAGAAGCCAGAGGAGCTCGCCAAGACGGCCAGCTGGTCGCTGGAACTGCTCAAGCGCTCGCACCTGCGGATGGGAGGGTGGACGAAGCCTGAGGCTGAGTTCACGGCGCTGCACACGAGGCTGCATGAGAGGCTGGGCAAGGCTGGGTTGAATGTATCGACGCCGGACACGTGGGCGAAGGAGAAGGAAGCAAACAAGGAGAAGCCGGATGATCTCATTGGCAAATATGTGGGGCTGAGGGAGTGGGAGTGGCTGTTGGTTGTGGACGAGGAGGGGAAAGGTCACCAGCATGGCCATGTGAACGGGGCGAATGGGAATGTGAATGGGATGGGGGCGAATGGTGTTTGTGGAGGTGTCATTGATGGGAGTCTGAAGAGGAGGTCGAGGTGGGGGAATGAGGTTGATCATGTGCTGGTGGCGACGAAGGAGTGGCTGCTATGAGAGGTGGGCTTTGATGACGATGCTGTACGATGAGTAATGAGTCGAGTCGAGGGCAATGATGTTGGTTTGGGTATAATGTTGTGTAAGATGGTTGCCGTGGGCTTGGGTCTTGTCTGGATGGATGGACGGATGGATATGGGTACGCTCCTTCTCCGAGCTCGTTTCATTGTGTTGTTGGATCTGTTTTCCCCGCGCCGCAACGGCTTGTCGTTTTCTTGGTCTGCCATCTCGTTTGTGGGAGCTGTATTCATTTGGTTGGTGTCATATTCCGGTTGCTATAGAATACATGATCCTTTACACTGAGAGCTACAAGTTCAACAGGCCATGATGAGCCCCCACTCGCAGCGGCCCTCCTTTCTCACAGAACGGCCCGCCAACCCCGTTCCCGCAGCTCAAACCATAATACCAATCTGGAAGCCCTCGGCGAACGGTTTCCAGTGCAGATTTCTGATGTCTAGCGGGTGCAACAATGACTCAGCGAAAGCAGTCCCTTCACTGAGAGCACTTCATTCTCGTCTCGTTTCATACCGATCCAAAACCCAGCTGCACAGTCCTGTCTCCAGTCATCACATGCACCAACCAAACCACCTCCCCTCGCGACGCATCCAAACTTGCGCGATGTCCACCAGCCAATACCCTATTCCACTCCCTTTCCACCTCACGCCCCCACACAAACATAAAACTCCAACCAAATATTATTACACGCACTCCCCCCCACCCCAGGATTCAGCTCCAAAAACCTCTCCTGCGAAATCCCATACCTCTCCAGCAGCATCCAGCACACCTCCCCCTCGCGCACGCGATGCCAGATCTTGCACTCACACACCGACCCCGGCTGCGTCGGGGTCGGCGCGGCGACACACCCCGTTACCGACGCTGTCACCGTCGCCGTCGCTGTCGGCACAGCCACCACACCCGTGGTAGCGGTAGCGGTAGCAGCAGGAGCAACCGGCTTCGCAACGCAGTAATAATGCCCCTCCCAAAGACTCTCACAGTTTGCTCCGACAGCGGGATTCCAAGCGAAGAAGTCTGCGAGTGTGAGATTGTAGAGCGTTGCGACGGTGACCTGTTATTCCATCAGTATCAGGACTCATGACATGTGAAGGTATTGTATGGAAACAAAAAAAGCGAGACAACGCACGCAAAAGTCGCCTCTCACAGCCTTGTAGTACGCCGGACAGTTGGAAGCGATGCCCTCCTGACGTGGATACTGGCGAAGCGCGAGGTTCGCCGGGGAAGCGAGGGCGAGGGAGGCGAAGATGAAAGCCAAGAAAGTGGGGAGGTGCATCTTGTCGGTGTTGCTGGGGTTGTTGCTCAAGAGAGAGAAAGACGTTGAGGAGGGAGAAGCTGCTGAGGATAAAAAAACTCAGACATCTCACCAAAGACTGCGTCTCGGTCCACCTTTTTATATACCCCAAATCGCGACAAGAATCTAGTGTAGCTGCTACTATACCATGACCAAGCGAACAGGCAGCTCGCCCTCCCCATATTAGTCCACAATCTTGGATAGAGTGCCGTACAAACATTTCACATCAACAACCCGGTGCGCAAGTAATGCTCTCCTTGCCTTGACTCACCCGGATTCCAGCCCTACAAGGTCACGAGCCCTAGCCGAAATGCAAGGGGGAAATAGGGGCTTGCCCGGACGAGGCGGAGCTTAGGCACCACAGCGACACCATGCTGCAGAGTCGAGCGCGGTTGGTAAATTGACACGTAGGGTGATAGGGGCGGCTAAACGCTGTGACAACAATGTTTGCCAAGGTCATAATAGCCGACGACGAGGGGCATCTCAACTGCTTGTCATTGATGTGCAGGCGGCTTTGAGCTAATTAGCACGGCCACGGTAGAGACAGTCTAGTTGCAGAAGAGCTCATAAAACGAACTTGAAGTAGCAATCCTTTGCTGGATTGAAGCAGAAGATAAAACTGCTGTGTAAATACTAGAGGTCGCTATTTATAGCCATGATTGAGCATCTGTTTCTCCGTCATTCGAGGCCGATGACTACCGCCAATCGATACAGACCCATCTGTCGTAGTAGCTTGCGGCCGGATAGTTGTGGGGGAGCCAGCCGCACAGCTGTTCAGAGTAGATTTTCCGTGCCTCGTCTGCCTTGTCTTTTCCCTCTTGCCACAATGGGTTTCCAGTCTCGGAACCAGGGAAGCCCAATGCTTCCGCTAGCCTGCACAGGCATCGCGCATGCTCAGCAGGCATATGCTTGCGGTGCAGAGAAGTGATGTCGAGTGCCTCTCTCAAGTGTTTCCTGTCACCCCGTGAGCGCTTGTTCATTCTGGAGTAGAATTATATTGAACTTTAAGAAAAGGTTCTGGAGGGGACTGACGCTGCTGTTTCTGCATTAGGCACAGGTTGGTCCAAGTAGCAACATCCAAGTCGATAAACGCATGCACCGACGAAGTAACTGTTTTCGGATTTGCTGCCGTCCGTCCACAATTTCCGGGCCTTTCCAAACATAATTTTGGCACCATGAAATTCCCCTTTGAACATTCTTAGTCTCCCAAACGCAAACGTGGTCCTGCGAGATGAGATGGGATCAGCAATCCAGCCCATCAAATTCCATGGATATCGGTGATGCTTTCATGATCAATGGTAGACTACCTACCATCCCCTTGCTGCGAATCGTGGATAGGCGGGACTCACATTGCGACCTCAGTCCAGTAACGGTCAGGCTAGTTCCGCAACGAACGAAGTGCGCTAGAAAAATGCTCTTCGGCTTCGCGATGGCGCTCGGGCCTCATATACATATATGATATGCCGATGCTGGCTGTTATTTTGGGGTTGCGCTGCACCGGACGCCGACCCTGAGGTTGTAACCTCGCCCACTCGCATCTCTCCCACGTCTCGTGAGATTTCTCCAGCCATCGAAGAGCCATCTTTATATCACCATTGCCAAGATAGGCTTGGCCAAGATTGTACTCCGCCCATGACATTTCTTCAAGCCTTGCCCAGTTAGCTTTGCATATGTCGTACGACTTTTGGAAATGGACCAAGGCTGAGTCGGCCAAGCGTCCACTGGCACGCAGGTACCTCTGCCCGAGATGGGTTTCGGTCTCGTACTCCTCGGCGATCTTTTCCATCCCCTGTCTTCGACAGAAGGAAACCACCTTCAGGTTGACATTGCACATGTCTTCAAGCTCCGACAACTCATTTTCTTCGAAAAGAAACCTGTTGCATCATCGTCAGCGGCAGAAGATTCAGAGTACAGTTTGGTTCCGGAACCTTCTTACCATTGGCATCTCAGCAGTAGCACACAGAACTGCTCGCAAACGCCCAACCCTGGATTCTGCAATTGTTCCCGTTTCCACGCTTCCTTGAGACGAATGACATGCGGCGTGTAGAGAAAGCAGTTTTCCATGCGCAGCCGAGGGGTTGCAGGATCGCGCGGCGGAAAAGCTCTTTCCAACTGAGTTGCCGTGCCGATGAGAGCCTGAGCGTCGAGATTCTTCAGGAAATTTCTGAAGTGTGATTGTGTGAGGCGGTGAATTGACAAGAAGCCTTCGTCCCGGTTTCGGCGGATCAAACCCAAACTCAGCAATGTGTCAATTCCTACCAGCAGTCAGCATGTAGACAAGAGTCAACATGTAGACTATGTGGGAGTCCAGCAGCAACGTACCCTCCATGTTTGCAATCGAAGCATAGGGCAGCCCATATTCGAACAATTTCACCGGAATGCTATCTGGACTGCAAATTGAAATGGTCGAGAGCAAAGAGAAGGACACAGGGTCGTCTTTTAGCTTCGAAAATGACAGCTCCCAGGCCCATGCCGGGTCAATATCAGAATACCCCCGGAGGATATCTTGAAGTTTACAGCCATAGTGGCGACAATGATCCACCAAGATGGCCAAGGCCGTAGGGTTCTCGCGTAGCCTGTCCGGCACAGCGAAATGTGATACAAGAGGCTGGTACACGTTGGCATGATGCGTGGCCATGTTGGGATTCAGGCTCCCGTCGAGATACCGCCTTGGGGACGCGGTGAGATGTGGTGGCGCGTTGGGAGGAGGTCTGTATGCATTGAGATAGGGCGAGCCTGTGGGATTCGGGGGTACCTGGAGATTCGCGTTGGCCACGAGGTGTTGAAGAAACTTGTACCCGACTTCCCCCACCCAGGTCGAGACGACGGTTCCGCCGGGTTCCTTGGGGGCTATACTTGTCGTTATGATTATACGGCCCTGAGCTTCTCCATTTCTCTCTTTTGTTGGTATGTAAGAATTAATATTCTCACCATCGTGGACATTTTCGAAGACCAGGAGCTAGCGAGCCTCTGTCACCACACAAATTAGCCTTCTGTGATGCCGAGAACGACCCAGGGACCCAACCCGTGTTTTTCAACCATTTCAAGACAGCTACGCGGTTGTCAATGTGGTTCCCGTGTGCCACAGCATCGGGTAGCTCCAGATCAACGGCAATCTTGGTGAAGCTTTGCTTGAGGTCCATGTCGGTCTCTGCCTGAACCCAAAGGACATGGTGGACCTCGTTGCTGTCGTACAACTCTTGTGCGTATTGAATGGCAATGTGGGTTTTGCCCACACCGCTCGCCCCAGACAACGTGAAACTCGGGTAATTGTAGGCATCCGCATTGGGGCGATTCAGGTGATTTTCGAAGTGATTTTTGATCTTGTCGACGATGTCGCGCCGGTCGAAGATGCCGCCCCGGGGAGGGGATGGAATCATGTCGAGAGGCACCGCGGCTCCGTCACGCCATAGTCCTGCGGCATCGGCGGGAACAATTGGGTAAAGGCCGGCCATGTTGTCTAACAGTTGGACTCTTGTCGGAATGATGGTAATCTCTGTGGCGGGATGAAAATTCTCTGGCGGGTTGAAAATGGGAATGAATGGCAAAGTGAGCGGTTGAGAAAAATGCCCCGAGGGATGACATCAGGGATAAAGTGCACTGCGCTGGCGAATGCAGCGACATCTGCGACCAGAGGCCGAATGGAACTCGTAAGATTGGCCTTTGCTCCTGCCCTGTGTGCGCCTTGTTATTGTGTTAGCGGGCTTGTGGGGGCAAGTTGTGAGCTCTTTTTCAACGACGCAAAGGTCTTGCCCTATTGACTGATGGCTTGACATAAGCCGTTGATAAATTTCCAAGGTCTCGATATACGGGGTAAGAACAAAGTGCTGATATCCCAAGATCATCCGGTCTCGCTGCCCAGTTCTTTCCTGGATATAAACAGGAAACTAGGTATGATGGCAAGTTTCCTTCCTTATACCGACCTCAGGCTCAGTAACACTACCACATAATTACCCACCTCACCCAGTATGCCTCTTTCTCATTCAGTTTCCGGTTCGCACATTCCAGGCATCTGATTTAACCTGCCTCTCCGACTCCCGGGCCATCCTGATCAAACCAACTGGTGTCCTCCATTTGTTGTGGCCACAACACCTTTCCTTGCAGCAATATACCGCACTAACCTGCGTGCTAGACTCACCACCAGACCTAATTGGCTACCCCGGAGGGTTCTTTGCGTAGGTACCTATCCAAGGTACTTTGGAGCAAACCGAACAAAGAACCCTAACCCTTGGGCATCTGGACTTGAGGGTTCGGAGGCAATGACGTTGAGGAGTGCCCGTAGGTAGTAAACAAGCACGACCGGGCAACGGGTTGCTCTTGGGGAGAGCAAGGAAGGACCACTGACTGAAGGGGCAAGATAGCGGAGGTTGCCTCGCTGAGGTCAACTGATGCCCTCAACTTGACCCCTCCCCCGATTGATCCAAGCCAACACCAAGATTCTGTTCCCGGCCGGCTGGCAGGTGTCAAGATGTCAACATTAGTGCAAAGCCAATTTCCGGTAAGGGAATTTTACCCCACCATGTTTGCTCACCATGACCTCAATTTCGGTTTCGATGACTACTTCACCAGTTTTGGCTTCATGGTAGGCCTCCTTTGTTGCGGCAGCACTACCTATGTGGAGCCCCTCACCTCGGGCAGAGCATGCATTAAAGAGTCTCCCTCCAATCTCGCACTGGCGGATATCTCAGCAACATTCTTGTCGTGCAACCTCTCGATATGTCGCTTTACGTCAGAGATGACGTCTCCCGCGACGGCTTCCGCAGCTCGTGGGGCCGGTTTTACGCCGCGCACGGCGGCGAACGTGTCCCGACCAAATCTCTGAAGGACGCGTTTCTGCCCAAATTGACTCCTACAGGAAACAGATACCTTCGAGACAGCATGTATTTCGTCTACGACCAGCTCCAGCATTACGGTGTCCAAGTCTCCGAAAGTCTGGCAGGAAACGGAACGCTGTTTCTGAAGAAGGCGCTCCAGGCCGGCAAGGTGAGGTTCCAGCTCTCGACAGTCCGTCCTGCGTGTAGCTGACGGGACCCCTTGACTCATTGCACAGCTTGACGCAGTTCCAGACCACATTCTTGCTTTGCAAGCCCAGATGCACGCTGAATGGCTCGAGTCGCGTACCCCGCAACAGCTGTCCGGTCATCCAGAGTGGGTGCTCGAACGATACTTCCTTGATATCTCTGGCAAGCCGGACAAGACCAAGACGACCGAAGTTGTTGGTATCCCCCAGGAACGCCACAGCTCCCGCGGACTTGGCGAGCTTCGCGCAGCTGCTTCTCGGATTGCCGATCTCCATTATGCGACAGGGACCGGCTCGACACAGACTGTCTATCTAGGCTGGAAGATATCTGCAGTCGAGAAGGCCGCAAAGGAGCATGCGGCCAAGGAGGCGGAGGCAGACCGGGAGAAGGCGAAGGCGCGGGAGGCAGAGCGGGATGCAAAGCACCAAGAGTATTTGGCCAGGATGGCTGCGGCAAAGCGGCAGCGAAGAATAATGCCTGGGCCTGGCCCCAATGGACGGTACATGGTCGACTGCAAGGAGATTGAGTACGGGTTTTTGGACAGTCCGATGGACATGGAAATGCTAATTTGTTGGAATGAGAAGCTCGGCGTGTACGAAGCCAAGTTCGACTTTGGCGCGCTGGAGGGGGCCATCATCTTCCATGAAGATGAGGATGTTGTGAAGAAAGTATCGAAGAGGCGGGCCCGTATGGGATATTACGGCGAGGAAGATTATGATGACGAGGAGGACGAAGAGGATGGCGAGGATGACTCACAGCATGAAGAAGACGAGGAAGAAGAAACCGTTGGCGCGGAATCGCGCAAGAGGAAGGCGGCGACCGGCAAAGCTCCTCGAGGACGTCCCCCGAAGAAGGCAAGGAGAGCCTCCAACCCTGCCATGTTCTCGGTACGCCTGCGATGCAGCGATACTGGCACAGGACAGATTTACTCGGACCCGGAGAACGGAAGAATCAAGTTCAGCAGACCAGACTTTGCCACCTTCACCGCAACGGTTAGCATGCCCTGCGTCGGCAGCCGGGTCGAGTTTACGGGACGGAAGGTCGCCTTCTCCGCACCAAAGCTAGTTCGGGGCTGGGATGATTATTCTGACGCTGCCGCTGAGCGGGCACGAGTCGCTCGTTGGTGATTGTCAGGGGTTTGCTCCAGTGGGAAGGGGGTTGCGTAAGCGAGGCTCAATATTAGGTATAAGGTTGCTGCAGCACCGAAATCTGGAGGTTGTAAGATACAGGAGAGCCACAGGCCAAATATATAGGTGTTGGTTGCCACTGGAAACCCTAACCCTGAGAACCCCCTGACCGTGATAGAGCTAAGAGAAGGGGAAAAAGGGAGATTGGCCGAAAAGCAATGGACCCGCTCAGGTTCGAACCGAGATTTTTGTGGATTGGATGGGAGAAAGTTGCCGCGGTTTCTGTTCGGCGGAGGCGTCATGTTCCGGAATTCTCTATCGGGTGGTTAACGGGGGGGTGGCGGCGTTCGGACTGGAGGCGTTTTCGAATCCTGGAGTTGATTGTACCATGCTCAATCCACAATGTGCTACCGTTGCACCAGGGTCCGTTGAAAATGGGCTGTACTAAACTGAATGGCATCGTGCCGGTGCTGCCATGTCCTGCCAGTGGGTTCTGTAAGGGTCGGATGATAGATGACGAGGAGGTGTTTGGCGGCCACACACCCACTCAGGACCGCGCTCAAAGGCTCGTTTAAGCGGAGATTCTCTTCTTTTTGATGCTGTGAGCTTCGACATTGTTCCATGTTTACGCGTCACATTGTGTAAAACACCAGCGACGTCTAATCCTTTTCCGTTGTAACCTGACGTGATACGCATCATCATCCGGATAATACAAACCCAACCCCCCCTGAGCCATCACCATCATACATCAATCATGTCCCATCAACACCGTTTTCCTCTCTATCCTTGCCCTAACGTCCAAAAATCACATGAAAAGCATCCCGAGATTTGGAATTCAGCACAGCTATCTTACAAAGTACGCGAATGGTAACCCCTCTCTCCGCCCGACTCCTCCCCCTGATATTCAATATGCCACTCTGTATTCTTTGAAATAATCATCTTTTGGCTGTCGTTGCTCTGCGTGCTGCCTGCGTCACCACTGCCGCCTGTCGACATCACCGCAGCTCGATATGCCAAGCGGTCGTGGTCCCAGTGTCTTGCAGCTGGCCTTGGTTTTTCAACCTGGCTCTCCAGGTCGGGCCCAATGGCGGTGATTTCATCCAGATCGTAGTCTGCTTCGAGGGTCGAGGGTTGTTTCTTGGAGTTGCTCGAGTTGCTTCCGCTACCGCCTGTGAGCTTGCTGAGCTTGCTGAGTTTGCTACCGTTGGAGGTTTTGGCTTCTTTTGGGCCCCCGTAGTGTGTGCTCAGGGCGGACATGAAGGGACGGAGGCACGGAATTGTGGTGGCAATGATGGCGTAGGCAACATGGATCTGTGTGCAAATGGTCGTCATGACGCCGTCGAGAGTCTGATCGGGGCTGGATATTTCATTGGAGAGGCATAGAAGGCGTAGGAGGATCGGGATGATTACGCTAGAGAGATCAGTCCTTGTCCACAATGGAATGGGAAGGAGAGCGTACAGAAGGCGGAGACCAAAAGCGATGAGCACTACAGACTTCTTGGAGACCGAGGTTTTCAACCCTTGGGTCATGTACGCGGCAACGGCGAAGAGAGCGGCTTCGGTGATGATGTCGAAGGCGGCCGCGGCCTGCCATCGAGCGAGCTACCGGTTTGTTAGCACAAGTTTCTCGCAGTCAATGACATCCCCTACGTACCAAGCCGGGACATTGCTCGTTGATGAAAACCCAGGGCCTCAGAACGTTGCACCGCAAACAAGTTGCCAGGAGTGACACGACGGTGAGAATTGTGGTCAGTGCGAGACATATCCAGGCTGCCCGCTTGTGATTCCTGTCTGGTGACAGCCTGATGAACAAATAAACCGTTGATAACTTCGTAAGCCATATGCTCAGGAGGTAGAAGACATCGCTGGTGTATTCGCCCTGTTAGAGACGGATGTAAGCTTTGTGCAACAATCCGAGACACCAGTCGGTAGCCGCTTACCTTTTGAAGAGCAACAAGACCGTCCGGGGTGACATCATCGATCGCCTTGCCCAGCCCTTGATGTACCTGCCCAAACACGAAGCCTGACTGAATGATGAATGCTACCTGATCGGGAACATTCAGTTGGTGACACTCGAGCAAGGGGCATGAGTCCTACCATTGCAGCTGCGGAGGCAGCATCATCCGGCGATCCGACGTTACGCTGGAACTGTGTGCGAACGTAGAAGCGAATTAACATGCTTATGAGAGCGAAGACCAACGCTAGAGCAGTCCCGATTGCAACAACTCCGCTCTGATCCGTCGCCGTCAAGGTGGCAAGCGGGGCCGACTGCCCTGGGTAGAGGCCGGTTTCTGGGTCAGGGCCGGGCGGTGCCGGAGCACCGGATGAGCTCCCACCGCCTGCCATGTCGGAGGCTCGTCGGGGTGTTTAGTAGATAGGAGAAGTGAGAAAATCAACCCAGGACAAGGAACCGGCCTCGTATCGCAAGATCGAGCGCGACTGGCAATGACAGAACAAGAGAGACCCCAGAACGGGAACGGGCTAGCTTGGGATCTCGGTATCCTAATATCTCGTCAGATCAGTGACAGCCATCAGATACGGGTGGTGGGCAGGATTGACCCCCAACTTTGCAAACGCGGCGATCCAGTCCTTGAGCCTCCATTGTGAGACACGACGGGCTGAAGCGGCAGGGACCGGCCATTACAAAGTTCCCAAAGCCAGCAGCAAAGAAGGTCGTCGGCCAATACCCGAGACTGGTTGGTCAATATCTTGTCAATTCGCGATGCTCGCTGCCTGAGCGCCCACAAGTAAGTTGGGGCAAACACCAAGGAGTCCGTATCAGGCGCCGGTCGCCGGTTTCCCAAAGCTGAGCGAGCAAGAAACAGGTCTCAAAATTCGGAGCTCCTGGCAGAGGAGTAAGACAGCGAAGCGATAAAAAGAAAACAGGAAGGGGGAAACGGCAGACGCCACATAAAACGATGCTGGCTGCCGGCCACTGAGATGTGAGCTGCACCTGCTATTGGACGCTCGGCGAGGAAGAGGTATCGGTGGGCCTCGTTTTGGCGACTAGCATGACAGTTCTCGAGATGCCGCTGAGTTGTCATTTTGAAAAATACGCATGCGGCGGTCCGTTTGGTGCCTGAATAGCAAAATGGCAGCGGGCAACAGCAGCGCAGCAAAGTTTGAGGTGTGATGTATCCTGCTTGGGATGTCTCGCGGTGTCCACGGTGTCTCTGAAAATCATACCCGGAATTGGCAGCTGCAGTGGGTGATCCGGCTGGCCGCCAGCTGACCCTATCTCTTGTTTCCTTTTCCCTGTGTTTTGTCGCCCTGGCAGTGGTCGTCATTGCGCTACTGGTGGCATGTCTCATCCGAGCGAAAAGCACACCCGCGCCGCTCAGTCCCGACGGGGCCCAGAGGGGAAGCTTGTGTGAGACAAGCATCAAAAGCTAACCCCACGCGGATCTCAAGTGCCGGTCTGGAGCTCGAGATCCCCGAATCAGAGCTCCCATTGCATCCAGCGTCGCCAACATCCGAGCCAACGGGAGCCCGTGGGGTGGCCGCGAGGGGGCACGCATCGCCATTGGTGTCTTACATTTGTGCCTGTCTTGGAGCTTTGGCATCTGGGCTTGGCCATGGCGCCCCCGTCACGGCAAGGTCCGCACGTCACCGATATCACCACCGCTGGAGGTGGTGAGCGATCAAGACACTTTCTCGGGCTGCAAACGGGTCGTTTCCCCTTCTTCAAGAACAGCTACTGCAAAGGGCTTACATTATCAGCAAGCAGCGTAGCATTGAAGCTCAACCGAAAGCCCAATTGCAGCAAATGGCCCGCCACCGAGACATGGTCTCCTGCGGTCCTGCAATGCTCATGAAATAGCAACGAGTCTATTGGACAAAGCTTGGCACGCTCGCTTTTGATGTCTGCACGCCACAGCCCGCGATGCTGCATTCGAACACACCATCCGAAGCCCGGTCAGAAGTTACCCATCCTTTATCATTTCTTCTTTCCCAGGGGCAGAGCACGCCCATGCGGGGACGGGTTTGTTTCGAACGGCGCCCCGGTCGTGCACAGCTGGTCGATATCATTGCGGGCGCAGACCGTCTACAAGCCTCAACGACGCCCCGAGTCTGGGCATGGCCTGATTCTCCTGCTCCGTTTGCTTCCGTCGGGCTTTGTATTTCTCCCTGATTTCTTTTTACCATCAAGACGCCGACATCTTTGGGGCTCTGCTTTTCCGAGGTTTCTTCCCTTCTACGAACCTCCTATCTCCCTCTCCATATCTGCTTCCCCTCGCACATCGAGTGAACGCCTGGGATCTCCGGTCCAGTTCCCCTCTTTGCCTTATCTGAATCTTTGCAATCATGTCCCTCGACGACAAGACATACATCGAGACCACCTCGGCCGAGCGCGGCATCGAGATGCATACTGTCTCCCAGTTGGGGGGTACGCAGGCTGACGAGAATGAGATGCGCATCCTGGGACGAACTCAGCAGTTGAACCGAAACTTCCGATTTATCTCAACGCTGGGTTTCGCCTGCACGCTCATGAGCACATGGGAAATCTCGTTGATGTTAGCCCCTCCTCTAATCCAACTCAGGCATCTTCCAACATGGCTTACACATTCCAACAACAGGACAAGCTTCTTCTCGCTGCTCAATGGCGGAACTGCAGGCATGATATGGGGCTACTTCTTTGTGTGGATGGGATACATGCTTGTCTTTGCTTCGATGGCCGAGATGGCATCCATGTGGGTACAAAGGGATCGGACATTCGGATCTCATAGCTAACTACAGGATAGCTCGCCAACCTCGGGTGGTCAGTATCACTGGGTCTCCGAGTTCTCCCCTCCGAAAGTCCAAAGGTTCATGAGCTACATCACCGGTCAGTCTTGGTCATCTGGCCCCTGAAAAGGTCCCGCTGACCGTACCAGGTTGGGTATCCGTGCTGGGCTGGCAAGTTGGTCTTGCATCTCTTGCCTTCCTGGTAGGCACCATGATTCAAGGACTGTTGGTTCTTAACAACCCCGACTACGTCTTCAAGAACTGGCATGGCACCCTACTCGTCATCGCCATCACGGCTTTTTGCATCATATTCAACACCTTCCTAGCCAAGAAGCTGCCCATGGTCGAGGGGATCATTCTCATTGTCCACGTCCTGGGATTCTTTGCCGTTTTGATCCCGCTCTGGGTGCTGGGTCCTCGTGGCGACCCGAAACAAGTCTTCACGGAGTTCTTGAACCTCGGCGGGTGGCAGAGAGAAGGTTTATCATTCATGGTCGGGCTCCTCGCTCCAGTCTACACCCTCATCGGCGCCGACTCAGCTGTCCACATGGCTGAGGAGATCAAAGATGCCTCGGTGGTGCTTCCCAGAGCCATCATGACTGCAGCCACCGTCAACGGAAGTATGGGCTTCATCATGACCCTCACGTTTTGCTTTACCGTCGGAAATGCCCTTGACGTCATCTTCTCGCCTACAGGGTACCCCTTCATCCAAGCCTTCTTCAACGTCACCAAGAGCAATGCCGGTACCTCGATCATGACGGCAATTATCATCGTCAATATTACCTCCGCTTGCATCTCTACCGTGGCAACGGTGTCCCGCCAGACATGGTCGTTCGCCCGCGATGGAGGTCTCCCGTTCTCTTCCTTCATCGCTACCGTCAAGCCGGGATGGAACATTCCGCTCAACTCGGTCCTCCTCACATTCGTCATCACAGCTCTTCTCTCTCTCATCAACATCGGCTCGGTGACTGCCTTCCATGCCATTGGATCTCTTGCAGTGAACGCCATTCTGGGAACGTACTTGATCTCGTAAGCCACCCACTCCTTCTCAAATAAGTATTGATATGCTGACCATATCTTAGATTCTCGATCATGATCCTCCGTCGATTCCGTGGCCCGCTGCCCCCGCATCGGTGGTCGCTTGGGAAGTGCGGCCTCTTTGTCAACATCGGCGCGGTTGCGTTCTTGCTTATTGTTTGGGTGTTTGTATTCTTCCCATTGACTCCTGCGGTGACGCCCGAAACGATGAATTGGAGTATCCTCATGTTTGGATCTACCATGCTCTTTGCTGTTGTATACTACCTCTTGGTGGGCAAGAAGACGTATAAGTCTCCTGTTGATTTGGTCAAGCGGGATGACTGAAGGCCCAGAAAGATGCACAAACTTGTACAAGAACTGGAGCTAGTTTTTGAGTATTTTGCTTCTCTTTCCTCATTTTTGGTGGTTTTTCATGGATCTATCTATTGAATACTATAAGAACTGTGTTGTGTTTCAGTTTGAAGTTAAGAATCGATACGATAGGGACGTCGTGACGTCATGGAGCAACACATCTCCAAACGCATCGCAAACTCCCGTTCAAAAAGATTGAAAGCTGAACAGCATCAAAATGAGTCGCAGCATCAGCCCTCCGCCCCTGAAACGCAGGAAGGTGGCAGTTCAAGAGAGCGCCAAGCTTAACCCAATTCGCATCTTCTCCTGGAACATCAGCGGCATCGACGCCTTCCTCCCACCCCCAAATACACAAAACATCACCGCCTTCTTTCAACCCAAAAGCTCCACGAGCTCCGGACAATCAACCTCTTCAAGTTCTCCTCTTCGGGCTTTCCTCACCCGCCACAATAACCCCCACGTCCTCTTCCTCCAAGAGCTCAAAATCGCCCCGCGGAACGCCACCGACACCCTCGCCTCCCTTCGCCGCGCTCTCAACCCACCCACCTCCGATGCCCACCGTCCAACCTATGAAATCCACATCTCCCTCCCCAGAGACAAATACAACGCCCGCGCCTTCGGCGGAAAACTCTACGGCGTCGCCACCATCCTCCGCTCCGACTTTGCAGACAAACACATCACGCGCGTCTATGCACCCGATTGGGACTTGGAAGGAAGAGTCCTAATCACCGAAACCAACTTCCCTGAAACCAAGTCCCCCATCGAGATTAAACCCCCCATCCAAACCAACTTTCCCCCTGAAGACACCCTCATCCCCAAAAGCCACCCCGAACCCCTCGCCCTCATAAACATCTACGCCATCAACGGCACCTCCGCCCCGTACTACAACCCTGACACAGGGAAAGTCACTGGCACGAGACACGATCTCAAGGTGAGATACCACTCCCTGCTCCGCGATGAGTGTCTCTTGCTAGAGAAGCGAGGGTTTCACGTGGTGGTAGCTGGTGACGTGAACGTCGCGCGCAGCGCATGGGATGGGTTCCCGCGCTTACGAACCGTGCCCGAGATACATTGTGTGAATAGGAGGGATTTCAATGGGAAGTTTTTTGGGAGGGGAGATAATATTCGGGCGGGGGTGGAATGTGGTGAGGGGGTGGGGCATGGTAGTGAGGGAGTAGAAGGGGGGTGTTTGGATGCAGTGGATGTGTGGAGGGCGGTGTTCGGGGAGGAGAGGAGGTATACGTATTTCCCGAGGGGGAGGGAGTGGGGGAGTAGCTGTGATCGGGTGGATATGGTGTTTGTGTCGGGGGGACTATGGGAGGCGGGGAGGGTGCTGGGGACGGGGATTTTGGATACGGTGCAGGAGGGGGGGACGAGTGATCATGTTCCGATTTGGGTTGAGGTTGGGGTTGGAGGTTGAGGTAGATGGCGGGAAGGGAGCACAGACGGTTATTTCTCTCTACGTGTCGACTTTACAACCGGTGTCTTAAAAACTCACAACCTGCCACTTCTTAATAATCCTCCTCAAAACAACCCAACGCCCAACCCAAAAGCCACCGCCGCCATCAAAAACATCCCCACATCCGGCAGAACCTTTCCCCTCTTCCGCAACTGAAGCACAATCCCCAACCCCTGAAACGTCACACACAAAAACGCTCCGACGCTTTGCGTCCGCGAAAACGACAGCAACAGCCCCACAGCAACATCCACAAACGGTATATATCTCGTTGACGCGTCGTCAGGGGCTCGCTCAATCTGATAACGATAGAAAGCAGGCGTGTACCGGCCGTGAGTGAAGCGGCTTAGGGCGCCGAGGAAGGTGAGTGCCGCGAGAGCGGCTCTGGGGAGATCCCGTGTTGAGAAGGGCATTTTGACTGGATGTTGGCCTGATTAATTGACTTGGTAGGTGGTCGTGCAATGATTGAAAAGAAGCTGGCCATGGATGCTTTGGTGAGATTGAACGAGTGCATGTGAGAGGGATGCGGTTTGAATCCTTCAATCCTTCTTCGATCTGCCACGTTTTAAAGAAGAAGAAGAGCCCTGCTTATGCATGGTTGAGTCAGCTTTGCACCCTATGCTGGCAACAGCACGGGGATACTCAATGCCGGGAATCAACTTTGACTTTCGTGACTCTGAAGCAAAGGCTCTCTTAATCTTGTTATCATTCTCAATGATGAGCTGCCCAACTATAAAGAGAACATGCCTGAATACTGGATGTACTAGTCAATTTCAGCATTGCAGTAGTTTGTATTTCAGTCACGGCTGTTCTCTGACGTTGCGATGCCCCAGCGTTGTTTTGACGAAGCCAGTACAGTGTAGGGGACCTCAGCAGTTCTTTGTATAATTGCCAGGGAAGAATAACCTTACCATCCAATGCGTGCGAAGGGGCTGCTAACCGACGTCAAAAGTACATTGAAACGAGTCTTGGCCTGCGAATATCCCAAGAAATGCGACGGGGAATTAGAAGCCTGAATGTAACCGGGTGTGCCCAGAGCCATCAAAAAGCCTTGGAAGCCATATAAGTGTGCGTCAGGGCTGGAAGATTTCATGCAACATACGAGAGAGCTTACCTGGTTACCGGTTCTCAAGTGTCACGGTATCCTCTGACGCGGGTAGGGACTAACGCCGGGCTTTCACCCTCCGAAGCAGCTTCCAAGTGACGCTGGCACAATGCAACCCAAACATCTATTTTTGACAACATTCGGATGACGGAATGGAGAGCCGTACGCACACGGAGCGCCCGGAAAGAAGCCAGAATGAGGATCGAGAGGGATTAATGCGATGCTTGATTAGACGCGTCTGCGGTCTGCCGCCGATCTAGCAGAGAGATATACAGCTAAAGATGGAACAGGCTAGGCTCTGCTGTTTTTATCTGCGTAAAGATATATGTGGCATGCAAATAACACGGCGTGTCCCATGAGGGAATGGCCACAGATGTCGAGACGAAAGCCTTGAATTGGCGGTGATAGCAATCGGAAGGGGCGTGGTTGACCGTGGTAGGACCGCCCGTGGAGCCTGGCGGCGTGGGGCGAGGAAGTGACCGTATACTGATGGTAGCCCAAACGTCAGACATGTTTCCCTCACGCTGGAGACCATGGGGGTTGGAATAACTCACTCCCGTATTCACATCGCGTGCGGCGGGTGAGCCTCGTCTAGCCAGGCAGGACGTTCAAATGGGGCACCCAGTGAGGCTCTTCCTAGGGCCGGAGTCGTAACGGACGGAGGAAGTTCCAATTTCAGGTGGAGATTGTCGGAAGCTTCTCCAGGCTGTTGGCGAGCGATGTCAAAGGATGTGCCCCTACGGCCTTGCGAACCCGAAACCGCCGAGGCCGGCGAATGCGACCGCGAGGCTCTGGATTGCGACCTAGAAGCGCTCAGCTTCACGTTTGAAGGTCCAATGCTGGGCGGCCGGTCGGGTAGGGGAGTGGTATCGTAGTACGCGTCGTTGATCTGGAAGATGAGCGGGGGCAGATCTGGTGCGGCCGGGGCTGATAGTCTTCGGCCGCGGCTCTGTCCAGATGACTGGTGATTGCTTGCCGTTGACCGCACCGAGCTTGCCACTGAATGCACCGAGCTCGCTCGACTGGGCATGGGGCGTGAAAAGTTGGATCGCCCAGAGCCGGACCGCCCTAGACTGGGTTTCGCGGCGGCCGGCGGGTCGTTCAGGATGCTGGATGCAGTCTCCCATTTCCTGGTGGGATCCCAGCTTGCAACCGAGTGGTGTGTCCGAGTCGACGCAGTCCTCTCCAGGGCCCTAGCACTGGGATTGGGGTACGCGGGCGGCGGCTTCTGCACCCAAGGCGCCTTCTGCTGTCGTGCGATTCGCTTCTCCTCGTCGGGAGCTGGCCGCATCCATCCTAGCTTCTCGAAGAACTTCCGGATGCGAGCCCTCCCGTTGTGGAAAAGGCTGATTATCGCCACAACAGGGATCCAGGCAAAGCAGATAACCACGGCGATGACGATCAGGATAACTGTTATGTTGCCCTGCCATCCGCCTTCGGCCATGGTGAATTGGTAGCTGCCGCAGCGTGGTTGCCGCAGCGTGGTGAGGAGTGTTGAGAGGTTGGCTGCCCGTGGATGTCACTGAGGCATTCTGGGCATCCCAGAACCCAGTGTGGCCTTGCAGCGAGTCAGAGGCTTGCGGCCCCGCGCGCCGTGAGGCTATGAAAGGCTTCTCTCGTGAGCCACAGCATCATCACTCGAGGAAACTGCCTACTTGGCACTTGCCCATGGGTGGTGTAGACTTTGGGTGGAGCCGAGAGTACCTGCGCCAGCCCAGCCCGCGACGAAGGCGCCTGTGGGATGACGACAAACCGTGCTCTCGAAAATAAGCATCATTGAGAGGCTTCGATGGCGGGATGGCTCAAAAGAATACGAGCCCCAAGGACGCCCCCGCAGAGCCGCGTTGGGGAGGTTCGCAACTTGGGTTGCGAGCAGAATCAGGAATTTGACAGGTTGAAACGACGCAGAGCAGTCAAAAACCATCGGCCAGGATGAGCGGAATTAGCTGCCGCCAAAGGGTCCATAGCCCATCTCTCTCCAGGGCAGGTGCGTTGATGAAGGTCGTTTGCGATCACAAGTTGCTTGTGACAAGCTACGGTGGCTGCAGCCAAGTGGCTCCGCATTGGCGACTGCCGCCCCACAATGACTGATGCGGGGCAGGTGGGCCAAGTGACAGGGACTTGACAGGGGCTGCACAGAGGGGAAAAAACAAGCATGACGCTCAATTTCTGTAAATTGCAAAAACCACAGCGTTCCTGGTTTTCACGTCCCAGCGCCGAGCGTTCGTGATTGCGTTCTGTTGAGCCTCACAGCCCTGGCCGTCTGATCTACGACACACCATAACGGAACCGTTCGCAACCGACATTGCCCCGGTTTCTTCTAGAACGCACGGTTCTGGTGTCAGGCAGGACCTGCGACGGGGTTTTCGGGCCATATCCGAAAACAATGCGGACGCGGGGTCCTTCGTCGTGGTTTGGTTGTGGGGAACCCTAGGGGCCGTTGGGGCCGCGGTTGACGGTCGACAATCCGAACTCAGCAGCTGCCTCTCGAGCCTCAACCATGTTTTCCGCGGCGCACGAGCACAGGGGCGACTTTCTGTGGGTGCGATGAAGTCGGCGCGCGCCGCTGGACGGCATTTCGGAGCGCGTTGCGCAGCATCTGGCCATCAACGTCGATGCACGGGTTCTGTGGATTCCTGGACGACGACCCTCCTTCGCAGAGCTGGCACCGGTTTGCGGTTGCATTCTCGGTGGCAGACCTCCGTGAAAACCCCAGCTTCCCCCGACTTCCCCTGAATCCCCATCCAATGAGCGGTAGTTGCCCCTGTCATCCCCGGCTGGCCCTCATCTATTCCATCGCTCGGCTCCACGCTTTCGCCGTTAAGGTGCGCTTGCCGCGTGACATCGCGGCTACTGACCCCGGCCTCACGACCGCTTAGGGCGGTCCTTGCGATCTCCATCAAACCTCCCTCCAACTCCATCACCACGAGGACGACCCGCGGGCTACCCCGGACAGCTTGGGCAACCAACAGCTGACCAGGGTCTCGGCGTCGCCTTCGCCCTCGCCCAACGCAACGTCGTCCACGCCGTCCTCCACACCACTGTCGATGCTGTGTGCCAGGGACCCGGATGGGGCGCAACGCTTTCCTCCATGGGTCATGGCCGTCTTCAGTCCGCTGCTCGTTCGAGCGTTGACGGCCCGGATGCCGTCTAGCTGAGTCCGTGATGTGGTCTTTGGTGGCGTTGGCCCTTGCTGAGCCATGGGATGCGCAGGCGGTTGCTCCACAGGGCCGAGATTCCTGTTTCCTAGTTGTTGATGCAGACTCGTCGGGAAATGAGGTGGGCGATGTCGACGTATTCGAAGGTATATAATGGGGCGACGCGCTTCGACAAAGACCTCTTTCTTCTGCACCCCTCGCCCTCAGTCCAGCCTCTTACCTGCCTATCACCCTCTCGGTTTCGCAAGATCTTAGCCATGTACGCCAAGTTCGCCACACTCGCTGCCCTTGTGGCATCGGCGACCGCCCAGCAGGTTTGCAGCCTCACTGCTGAGACTGGCCCTGCCCTGCGCTGGGCCAAGTGCACGGGCAACGGCAACTGCACGCCCATCCAGTCGAAGGTCACCATCGATGCCAACTGGCGTTGGACGCACTCTACCACTAGCGCTACCAACTGCTACTCTGGCAACACGTGGAACACGACCATCTGCAACTCTGGCACCTCCTGCGCTCAGAACTGCTGCGTTGACGGCGCCGAGTATAGGTCGACATATGGCATCACCACCAGCGGCGACCAGCTGAGCCTCCAGTTCGTCACCAAGGGCCAGCACTCGACCAACGTTGGCTCCCGGACATACCTCATGGACGGTGACAAGTACCAATCCTTCGAGCTCCTCGGCAATGAGTTCACCTTCGATGTCGACGTGTCCAACATCGGTTGCGGTCTCAATGGTGCCCTGTACTTCGTCTCCATGGACCTGGATGGTGGTCTTTCCAGGTTCCCGGGCAACAAGGCTGGTGCCAAGTACGGAACTGGGTACTGCGATGCTCAGTGCCCCCGTGACATCAAGTTCATCAACGGCGAGGCCAACATTGAGGGATGGAACCCCTCTGAGACCGACCCCAACGGCGGTGCTGGCGGTTATGGCACTTGCTGCTCGGAGATGGATATCTGGGAGGCCAACAACATGGCCACGGCCTACACCCCCCACCCCTGCACGGAGATCGGCCAGACTCGCTGCGTCGGCGAGGAGTGCGGTGGCACTTACAGCACTGACCGCTACGCCGGTGTGTGCGATCCCGATGGATGCGACTTCAACCCCTACCGCATGGGTGACAAGGAGTTCTACGGCCTCGGCAAGAAGGTCGACACCACCAAGAAGATGACGGTCGTCACCCAGTTCCTCAAGAACGCCGCCGGTGAGCTCTCCGAAATCAAGCGCTTCTACGTCCAGGACGGCAAGATCATCCCCAACACCGAGTCCCGCATCCCCGGCGTTCCCGGCAACACCATCACCCAGGAGTGGTGCGACGCTCGCGTCAACGCCTTCACCGACTTCGATGACTTCAACCGCAAGGGTGGCATGGTTCAAATGGGCAAGGCCCTCGAGAAGCCCATGGTCCTCGTCATGTCCATCTGGGATGACCATGCCTCGAACATGCTCTGGCTTGATTCCACCTTCCCCGTCGACAGCACCAAGCTCGGCTCAGAGCGCGGTGCCTGCGCCGTCACCTCCGGTGTCCCTGCTGAGGTCGAGGCCCAGTTCCCCAACTCCAACGTCGCTTTCTCCAACATCCGCTTCGGCCCCATCAACTCTACTGTAGTTGGTCTCGGCAGCTTCCAGCCCGGCAACCCCGACCCTGCACCGGGCACCACCACCACCCGTGTAAGCTCCACCACCATCGTCACCTCCACTCGCACCTCCAGCACCGCTGCCGCTCCTACCGGTGGTGCCGACCGCTGGCAGCAGTGCGGTGGCCAGGGCTTCACCGGCCCTACCACCTGCAAGGCCCCCTACAACTGCGTTATTGTCAACCAGTGGTACCACCAGTGCTTGTAAGAAGGTCTAAGCCTTCTAGGGGATGAAAACGAGAGGAGTGTGAAATTACTATTCTGCATGTACATAGTTCTTGCATGGCGGGTTTGGGCGGCTCATGACATTTCCCTTCATCGTACATAATTGACGACTTTTACGAAGATGTTGACTCTTTGTGTGTGACATTGTGACATGAGCTTTCATCGTGTAGAATTCCCCATCTGCCGTTGCTCGAGTTCCATAGCACATGCCATGGTTGTACAGTGAAACTGTGATGCACAAACCCTCGATCTTCTCATGCCGCGTAAACATGAGCTTACACATGAAGCGAGGTGCGAGTGTTGATGGATTGAAACTCAAGCAGCGCCCGTATATAACACTGCACTCCCAGTACCTATTATTGTATACCCGGTAGTATGTTCTGTCGGCCGAGCAGACATCAAGTTGAGACGCCCATATGTATCGCCATCTTCCGCATCGAAAACCCCCATCATATGTATCCAAGCTTACTGCGGCCCGTCCAACTCCCTGGCGATTGCCCCCTCCCCCACGACCAGCGCAACCCGAGTTACCTTGTTCTCTACTCCCAACCTCACAGACTCGTCCCACCTCACGCCTCCCACCTCAAACCTTGACCTTCATCTCCACTACCGCATGCGCCGCCTGCACCTTATCCCTAAACACGCCACTCACCTCCAACCCCGCCGCCTCCGCGATCCCCTTGAACCCCTCCAACGTCCTCTCCTTGCCTCCAATCGCCAACATGGCATAATCCTTAAACGCCGCATACGCCGCAGGGGGATCTTCAATGACCTGCTCGGCGATGAGTATCCTGCTGTCTTCCTCGGTAAGTCCCTTCTTCAGGTTCTTGAGGATGTTAATGGCAGTGGGATCGGAGTAGTCGCGGAGGATATGGCGGAGGTAGTAGCACCTCGCCCCGGCGACCGGGGGATCGCGGTGAAAATCCATGGGCAGGAAGCGGACCTGGGCGAGGTCGCTGTCGGCGGAGGCGGAGATTTGGGATTGGGCGGCGGATACGACCTCGGGGAGGTCTTGGACGATGCACTGCGAGGCGGGAAGGGGGTAGGTTTGGAGGAAGAGCTTGACGGTGTGGCCGTCTCCGCCGCCGATGTCAACCCAGATGGGGCGGGATGGGCTGGCGGAGGCGGCCGCAATGACGGAGTCCATGGGGTACATTCCGGTGGTTGGCACGTTGCGATGGGTGATGCCCATGGCGAGCATGAAGTTTTGGATTCGGGCTGGGTCTTGGTTGAGGTGTTCAAAGTACTCAAGGTGCGGCTGGCCGGCGAGGAAGGAGGTGGGGATGTGGGCAGGACCGAGGGGCTCGCGGCGACCATAGGTGCTAAAGTAGGGGGGTAGAATCGTAGAGACCTCGACGATGTTGGTGTACATGAGCTTGAACATGGCGTTCATGGGCTGACCGGTGCGGAGCAGCATTGAGATGGGGGTATGGGAGAGGCCGACAGGGGCTGAGGAGACATGTTTCAGGATGCTGTTAGAAGTGAGCATCCAAGAAACGCGTACTGGGCGATGTTAGCTGATTGCTACGTCAACAAAAGGGGAGTAGGCGTTACCCAGAAGCGACTCCTCAGCCTTGACCTTCTCTGCGAGTTCTGAGAAGGATATGCCGTGGGGTCCGGGGGGGATGGCATCAAAGACGCCCCATTCCAGGAAGAGACGCACGGCGGACACGACGCTCGCGGTGCTAAACCAACTCATGATGACCTCAGGCGGCGCTCGGAGCGAAGCGGTCAGCTCGAGAGCTGCAGCCGCGGCCTTCATATGCGCGGCCTTGGCATCAGGACCGTCGGACGTTGTGAGTTGGTCGATGCTGCTGCTAATGCTGGCAGCAAGGAACCGCAGGTGCTCCTTGTTGAGAGGAGGAGGGCCCGGCTTCGGTCCGGATCCCGGTCCCGGCTGCGGTTTGGAGCTCGCGACGCCGTTGGTGCCGTCCGTTACACCCGTCCCCGGAGGCTTCCCGTGGCCATTTGTCGTCCCGTTTATCTCTGCGGAGGCCATGGTGGAAACACCGACTGACCCAGCGGATTTGATGGTGTCTTGGACATCCTGAAGGGGGGTTGCTGGGTCCGACACCTTTATAGCCCCCCGAAAGTGATCCTCGGCGGAGGTTAGGGGACTCCCGGCTGTCACACCGCCATTCACTGCGGAGCTGCTGGGTTGCGTCACGGCAATACTAGAGACTCCTTCCGCAGTTCCGGGGCTCTTGGGTGAAGCCGGCGCGATACATGGTTCGTCATCCTTCACGGTCGAATCCGGGGATGGGACATCAGGGGTAAGCGTTCTCGGCGCCGAGCACGGCCCAGGAGGGGTATTTTTGGCGAAGTAGGTGCCTATGAGATCTTGGACTGCTTTGAGTGTCTGAAGTGCATCAGCAGTGGCAAACCCTTCGGCGGTACGAAGGCTCTCGTGCGATTGGACGCCTTTCAGGGCCTCAGGACCGATGTACGGGGCCATGGCGTAAGAAGCCGTGTCAGCGGGGTCGGGCCGTAATAAGTCGCGATTATTAAGAGAAGCAAACACAATAACCAAAAAGCAGGGCCCGTGTCGGTTCGGGATTATCCAACTAGAAAGAGAATTGAAGCAGCAGCCCACCACCACCCAACTGCGGGAGGGTGAAAACCGTTGCTATATACCCCTGTGTGGCCTTTCATAGCCCGCCCCGCTAGGGGCAGCTCCAGCTCCTCCCCGGATGCTCGGCGCGCTGCTATACTGGTAGCAAAAGGCATACCTGACAGCTTCATGCCGTGTAACACGGCTGGCATGACAGGGGGGTGGCCCTTTGTCTGTGGCTCAGTTTCCAGTTACTTGTATAGCGATGCTGTTGCGTGTTGCTTCGTATTGCCGCCTACACCGTAAGCGAGCGGCATAGTGGGAGCGCGCCCTGCCACCGCCGGCTGCGGGACCGAGAATGGAGCCGACACAGTGTCGACCGCACTGCTGCTATGCCGTCGCGGTCAAAAAGGTGGCGGGACGCCGTGTTTGCCAATACTTGACTGCAGTCCTACTCTGTTGTCGACTCCCGTCCGCCCTTGCCTTTCCGTGGCCAGAGCGGACGGCGCCGTGCAGATGCCTTGGGCTGGCCCTCCCTGTCGTCGGCCACCCAGTCAACCCACTACCCCGAACGATGGATCCAGCTTCGAATATCGGACCTGCAAGTTTGCAGACTTGGCTCAAATCCCATTTTGCGTTAGTCGTTGACTAGCAAGGGGTAAGTGCAGAACCCATCTTCAATTCGGCCGTGGATCAACATGGATTGAGGGGACGCGTCCTGCCACCCTTCATGATGCAGGGTGACCGTTGTTTGCCCTCGGCCGTGCCGTACAGCTACTTTGGATGACTAGCATGTTGAGTTGGCGGACCAATGGCTAAACAGTCGGCAGTATAAGCGTATTGCGTACCGTGGATTGTGGGCAATCCCAGCACCTCGCAGCCTGCCCAAACCGCACTGTCGAATCTGCCTGTCGCTGCACCAGCCACCGCCCGCTGCGAGCACCATCGGACTCGTCTGTTGGAGGGTGCCTTGCGTTCGGCAAAACAAACGCCAGCAAACTGCTGTGCAACTTCATCCTCATGGGGGTTTCCAAACTGCGGCAATTACCCGGTAGAAGAGCTGTTGAGGGAGTGACGTTGGTCTCGGGCCGGCCATCCAACGCAATGAAGTCTCGGCGGGAACGCCACAGCCGTTGCTGCTGAGGCTGGAGCCGAATGTTCTTCGGTTCCCCACTCGATACCGAAGCGGGAACCAACGGGCGTAGCCAAGGATAGGCGTGCCCCGGGTTGCAGAGACGGTTCAATCGGAATGCAGATCATCCAAAATGTCCGACCGGCGAAGCTTTTGCCCAGACAAAGTGCAGTGCTCGATCATCAATCTCTCAATTCATCTCAGATCTGGCAGTCCGCCGTTGTAGCTCTCGGCCCATCTCATATCCTGCAGCGGCTGTTGGGACGACATATGTTGTGGGAGCCCGGCGTGCTGCGAGAAGTTGGGAATGGCCTGAGCAACCGGCAATTGGCGATGACCTTGACCGTGTTCGGCCTGCTGGCTCCGCACCGATCCTCCAGAGTCTCTCAAGTCCCTTCTTGCCCTCAACCCATCCAGAACCTCGGCCGACATGATCTCGAAGCTCCCCTTGAGCTGCAAGGCATACTCCCAGCGCTTGCCGTACTTGTTGAGCGTAAGGCTCACCTTCTCCAAAGTTTCCAGGCTGCGATCCAAGTCATCCCCATTTGAAGGCCGACTGAGCGACAGCGGGAGCGGTGGTGCTGGCGGCTGCCCTGGCTGGGTGAAGGGCACCGAGACACTCGCGCCCGATATCAAGACATCCGCTGCGTCCCTCAAAACGGCAACAAACTGAGATCCCATAAAATACACCCTCAGGGCGTCGTGGTAGGTGTAGAGCATGTTGCTGGCATCTCCGTTAGATATCGCGTGGATTCGGTCGATGTATGCAATGGCGTGTTCGAAGATCAACTTTCTACCATAGGCTGTCATGTGCGGCGTCCTTGAGCTCGGCGCAATGCAGTATACGTAGCTATAACGCAACTCCAGGTCAAGCATCTCTCGAAGATCCACGGGTAATCCGTTGGGAAGCGCCTCTGACCACTCTCGCATCTCGTGACACATCTTCCAAATGAAGGAAGCCGCATCAGGGAGTCGGTCGTTAGAGTCACATTGGAAGAGGGTTTGGTACCATTTTGACTGCAAACGTCGAAGCTTGAACAGCTGAACCGACGCATCTGGCGCATGGGAACGGGCACCCGAGGGAGTTACGCGGATGGGTGCAGGGAGGGCGACTGATATAGCGTCATCAATGAAGGAGAAGGGTCTGGCGTGCACCATGCTGATCGCTCTGGACATGAATGAATGGGTTAGAGGGGTACTCATTCTGATAGGGACACGGGGATACGAACCTGTCTAGTGCATAGATGGAGTAGAAAGTTCTCCGGCGTGCTTCCAAATCGTCCGAAGGCTGGCTTTGTGGAGGATCTTGGTGAAGCCCGAGATCAAGGACGGCGCGACAGGTGAAGCCGATGAGATGCCAGCTATCAAAGTGGGCGGGGTCGAGCATGGAGTACTGCGTAAGAAGCAGCAGTGCCTGGAGCTGAGACAAGTACCCAGGCATCAGGGCGCGGTCTGCGTAGTACAGCGCACATGAGAGAAAGTCGAGTCCGTCTTGATAGTGCTGATCCTCGGTGCTCCGGCTCTGGGCCGTAGATGCAATGGCAAGAATCATCCAGAACGCCCAGCCTTCTGAACTCCTCGGGGTTGTGTCGGCGGTGATTTTATCCAACAACGAGACGATGTAGTTCACGTGGAAGGCGGGGTACAGGGAGTAGACGTTGTCCATGTAGAAATGGATGAGTGGCGAGGCTATCTCCCTGGAAGGTGGCTTGGGCGTGGATTTTCTAGCGTCCGGCAACGCGTCGTTGCTAGAGGCGGCCAAGACAAGCCGTGCGAATGTCATGTTGCTCACCGACGGCTCAAAGTCTCGGGTCGTGGCATTTACAGACCTGGCCCGGCGTCAGTCAGCCCACCAGCAGGACTCTCTGCCTTGGCACACTTACATGTAGCCAAATTCCGACACGAGGGTGTTGACATCGGAGTTTTCCCTCTTGCGGGCAGCCTGTCTGTGGATGGCGTCACGGATGATGGCCAGCGAGTCTTTGCGGCTGGACTCGGTAGGGGGCCCGACATCAGTCTCATGCATCGCAACCGAAGCCTTCCTTGATCGGGCATATGCCAACCTTCTCTCCAACTTCTCGATTCTGAGCTCAAGAGCAGCGACATAGCTACCAGGATGGAACCACGTTAGCATCGACAAGAGCGTCCCGTTGCCGGTGGTGGCTCACCTCCGCTCTTTGCCCCGTGCGAACTGATCATTCGCGGCTGAGCACTCTGTCTCACGGCCGGCCTTCTCACAAGCGGTACAGGCGGGCAGCTTTCCATCACACTACAAACGAAGTCCAGGTGAGCAAGGTGAGAGACAAGAATACGTGCTAAGTTGATCTCACTTTAACTTTGGCTGCGCGGCCTGCCGGTTCGACACGTCAGTCAGCCCAACTTTTAGAAAGGAAGGTACCGGCCACATGGCATCCATGCATTGCCAAACTCACATCTCGAACAAGCAGATACAGGTCGCGACACCCTCAGGAGGGGGTTTTCTGAGAAGCTCGACCCCCGACGCATCTTGGCCCACCTGGTGGAACTCGGGAAACAGATCTTTTTGGCAGAAAAGAAACAGACCGCTGATCTCAGACCTTGCGCCCACCGACGAGTTCCGGACGAGTATGAGGTGGCGTATTTGGCTCGCCCCAAAATCCAGAGGCTGAAAGGTAATTGAGTGTGGTGGGAACTAGCAACCGCGGGGCGCATTAGCTGCCTCTGCAGGCTTAACTTGAATGCGGGTTCGCGAGGATTTTCATGGCACCTCTGATCCAGCACTGAACAGGTCGCCCTGGTTTCTGCGTGGCCGATGAGCTCTGGGGCAAAGGCAATTGGGTTTAGTGTCGGGCGAACCGAAGGAGATCCCAGATGCCCAGATGCCCAGGTGATGTTCCGCTAGCGATCGTGAAATGCAGCGCGAAGAAGTGGGGTCAGTGAGGTGTCTCGGAGGCCTGGAACTCGGCGTGATGTGTTCGGCAACTGATCTAGGGCCAAGCGATGACGGCAGACAGCTGCAGCTCCTCGCGCTTGACGTGCAAGTGCGAAACACTGGTCACCACGCGGACTGGTGAAACAGGCAGCGCGAAATTGAGAATGAGAAAACCAAAGGAAGGCGACCCAGGGATACCGCGCGAACCCAAGGGCGTGGAATTCTGAAGGAAGCTTGTGTGCGCCATCCTCATTCGCCCAGCGGGAGGTGGACTTGTGCTCGAGGGAGCGGGGCAGCATCCGCGGGGCAGCATGCGGTGTTGCCTTGGGCGCCTTGTCCTGCAGCCAGGATGTGCATCCTCTGTTTGGCACGTAGTCGCGCCGATGTCCTTTGCATCGCTCACACTTCCGTTGCTGTTCTGAAAAGTTGTAGAGTTGTTCTAGTTAACCCGCAGAGCTTCAGAACTGGCCAACTGGCTGGACGAAGGGACGCAGGAGCGGGCGGATGGAGGAGAGGGGACGAACGCAAGGGTCAAGCGCTTGCAGGGCTCAAAATCATCCCGCCAAGAAGCATGGGCCGCATCGAACGGTTCATTCAGCACTTATGCTCGAGGTCGATCTCCTCCGCCGAACAAACGGCTGTGTGTTTCTCGCTGGCGCCGGTCAATGCATGGAACCCGAAGCAGAGTTTGACTTCGATGCCACACGCGCTTGAAGAGATGATTACTCTCTCCCCTACCCATCAATTCAAAGTGACACATACATGTTGGCTTTTACAGGTATGCCTTACTTCGGAGATGAATGGCATCGAGCGATTCATCCACCTCCATTTCGCATCTAGCAGAACAGCTCTATCCCCAAGGCATAAGGTCGCCGTTGTTCTTTGAAGGGCCGGACTGGTTTCTAAGTAGCTGGGCTTCTCCCGGTGGGTGGTGGACGTTCCGCCCCACCGTCCGGCACGGCGGGAGCTGAGCGTTAGCATCACCGGCTCTTTTGTCGCTTCAACTGATGAAAGCTGTTGCTGAAGTCAACTTAAGCATACCGAAATGATAAAAGCGGCCTTTTATATGAGGTGGAAGCCGGCTGCTGGATTCAGACGCCGTTGCAAGCAATGCAGACACTGAGCCATACTTCATGATACCTGTCTTGCCAAGGTGAGGCGACAGGCAGTTGGGTTTTTGCGCAGGTCTCAGCGCAGACCGAGCATCCCTGCACCGAGTCTTGCCCAGGACTGAGTGGAACACATGTGGACCCCCGCAAGCAAGAGTGCGTCGATGGACAGGAGAGACCAACGAGACTATCCTCCACAGCAGAACCCAAGAATCAAGCCCAAATCTTTCTCCCACATCCCGAGCAGAATGCACGAAGCTTCATGATCGCGGCTTGCGTCGCTAAAACCTAATAACGCCCGTCGCTACCCCTCTCCATTTCACACGGCATCGTGAGCTCCGCAACTTCGAGGTTCGGCGTCCCCGCACCACGGCTTCCGCTGCGCGCTCCGCGCGCTCTTCTCACCCAGGTCTGTCGCAAGAATCGTCGGCAAACCTTGCAGTCCGCGCCGTCGCCGTGGCTCGATGGACGCCTTCTCTATATTTCGTCAGGGCTTGACGTCCGTCGCTTTGAGGCCGCCGCAGCAAAATTACCATGCGAAACCGCGCATCCCCGCACCTCCGCTCCCCCTCCGTGACGACCTAGACAGCGACTCCCCCCAGCGAACGGCACACACCCTTACAGCGTGCTGTAGATGCCGACAGGTGAGCTCGCCGGCCCTGATCTATTCTGCCATGGCACAATGCTCGGGTGCCTTTATTTCATGACGCCGCATTCTGATCCGCATTGTCTAAGAGGAAAACAAGATGCGACCCAACGCTCCCCCGTTGCTCGCCGTGCGAACGATCCGGCTCGACCTGCGAATACTTTGATACCACAAAAGGGAAGAAGATCAATCGTGTTTATGTCGTAAAACTGCAGGATACGGTGCGGAAGTTGGAAAAGGAGCTGAAACAATATACCGACGATACCGAGTCCAGCGACGAGGCCATGTTGCGCCCCGGAGGCTTGGTTCGACTCAATAACGAAAGCGACGAGACACCCCGGTACTTGGGGCCTAGCAGTGGCATCGCCATGACCAGATTGCTGATGGAAGAAGCAAAGCGCTTCACTGATGCTAAAAGGATAGCGGACCTCTATCCCGAGGTCGCAAAACGAAGGCGAGACCGGGCAAACAGGATGCAGAGCGTGGTGAGCACGTCGGGGAGTATCAGCGACCCATCGGGAAGGAAAAAGAGCTACCCTATGACGAGCGAGCACCCAAATCCAATTTTACCAGCCAAGGAGATTTATGACAAGCTGCTGGAGTGCTTCAACCAAAGAGGTCCGTGGCAAGGTGTAACTCCGAGGGTGTCAACTCGTCAAGCAATCGATGCTAATCCCAAATCAGCCCATTTCTTCGCTCCGATTCTCCACGAAAAAGTCCTGGCCGATGACTTCGAAGCGGTTTATGCCGGTGACACGGACCCGTACAAGAACTTCGTGGTGCGAATGGTCTTGGCGACCAGTCTGCAGAAGATGGAGTCCAGATACGCCGGCCTCGCAGATTCTTACTACCTTGCGGCGATGCAGTATTTCGAGGATGTCATCCGACCAAAGGATATCAAGACACTGCAATGTCTGTTGCTCATCGCTCAGTACTCCCTTCTCACACCGACAAGAACCGCCGTGTACTACATCATTGGGTTTGCCACCAGAATCTGCCAACAGCTGGGCCTCAACGAGGAGAAGACAATAGGCCTTGGGATATCCGACCCGCAGGCCCTCGACATGAGGAGACGACTTGTTTGGATAACCACTGCGAACGAGTTGGGGCTTGCTCATACAATGGGGAGACCGAGTGGCTTTGCCAAAGGCAACGACCGCATTGACGTGGAATTCTTTGAGACTGTGGATGACGAGTACATCACACCAGACGGTATCAAACCGAGCCCACCCAGCGAGAAGAAGATGTTCGCCATCCATTTCTGCAAGATGCGGCTGCTGCAAGCAGAGATACGCCGCACGCTATACGAATCGAATCGGTCTGAGCCGACTCACGACAGCCATCCGTGGTTCTCGGGGATGGAACGAAAATGCAAGCAGTGGCTGGAATCTGTGCCAGAGCAGCCTGAATGGTCCAGGCATTGGTACGTTTGTGTTTACATGCGCTTACTAGTTTGCTGGCTCACATTGGTGTCAGGTTCGCTGGGCGCTTCCACACGTTCATGATAACTATGTATCGCCCGTCTCCCCAGGTCCCAAAGCCGACCGACAAAGCTGCGAGTATTTGTTTTGATGGCGTGATTTACATTATCAATCTCTCCAAGAGACAGATGGAAGGAAATTTTGTGGACGTCACTTGGGTCTTTATGCAGATCCTTTACATGGCCCTGAACACGCTTCTATGGACCATCTCGTACCCTGAAATTAGGGAGAAGCATTCGAAAGCAGAAGTCGAAGAGCTGGTGGATACCGCCATTGACATCATTGAGCAGTGCTCGTTCCGTTGGCCGGGATCCGAGGATGCGGCAAAGCTCTATGCTGTGTTGGCAAAGGCTTGCATGCAGAGCTACAACATTAAAGAAGAGTCCTTGACACCGCCGGTGACGGCAACAGATAGCGGCCTCGAAACTCCTCCCTCTTTGGTCGACACGAGCTCCCCAGACTCAGACTCCACGGCAACCGGATCTTCATCGCAGAATCCACACTCTCAACCAGCTCAGATGTTCAACTCGCCCTTCGGCTATGTCTTTGGCGCTACAGCCGAGGAGATGTCTACGCAGTACTCTTTTGACACTGGACCTCCCGGCTTCTTCAACAGACAGCCAAGCTTCCGCTCAGGCTCCATCTTTCACAACCCCGGAACGGGCGGGGACGGACGAAGAGGTTCCTACTTCCCCCCTGACTTTACCCAGGAAGGCGACGGGTTTCCGTCAGAATCCATGGACGAAGCCACACCACCCGGAAATGCGATGTCCCAGAGCAGCCTTTCGCCGCCGACAGCGACCATTTCCATTACCAACGCTCTGCCGACGCCGCCGGAGTCGTTGGCGCCTCCATCCACAGATACCAACAGCCATCTCTCCCCAATGTCCTCTGGGATGCGATCGGCAAGTCCCACTCCGACCCCCAAGATGGGGCGTGCCAGCCCCGTCCCGATGTCCGTCCACGCAAGCCCGGTGCCGCCCCCGAACCTGAAATTCGAGTCGCCCGAGTTCACACAATCGCACCTCAAGCCCCAAGGGGTGCCAAACCCCCGCGCAGCGCCGTTCACCATCCCGCCTCCACCCCAACCCCACCCCCAACAGCGCGGCATCCCGACCACCGTGACGGACTGGTTCAGCCCTCCGGCCCCCTTCATCTCCCCCCACGCCTTCTCCGGTGGCGGTGGCCCCCCGAACCCCGCCTACTGGGGCGACAACACCACCCACCCGGCCTTTGTCGCCCTGGGATTAACCAACAATGACAGCTACACCGTCTCGGGCCGCGACAGCATTGGTGCCTCGCCAGACACTGACTTTGACATGTTTAGCGGCGCGGGCTTCTCCCTGCCGTACCAGTTCACGCAGGAGCGGCACGGCAGCTTGAGCCAGGAACAGCAGCTCGAGCTCATGGATGTCCTGGAGACGGAGGGTATGAACGACATCAACACTTTTTTGTCGTCCCACAACATGGGCAGCATGGGCGGGGGCGGTATTGACGGGGGTGTGCGCTGGGGATGAGACGGGATGAACAGTTTTGGGATGCTATGGGTTTGTTTTGGATCGGCGCAGCGATACAAAAAGGAAGGTCAGGGTACGGTTTTGGGGTTGGATTTTGGTGAGGTTATCATTTTCGGATAAGCACTTGGGGAACACAGGGTTCGTGAAGTGGATGGTTGGCGGTTATGCCCGGATGTCATTTTCTTCGTATACCCTCCGGCCCAGGATAGAAGAGCGAGCGAGTGATGCAATCTTCAAGCCCGTCCTGGTCCACACGCGTGAAGGTCGGAAGCAGCCTGCCCTTGGATTGGAAGGCTTGTGATGGGCTTCACTCCACCAACGCCAACTATGTTTGAACAGGATTTGCTTGCAGACTAATGACATAGGCATAGGATGTCAGCGCCTGTCGCCATGAGGCAATGGCACTTCAAGAATATTGGCTACCGCTACTTTGCCGCTATGACAGGGGGGAGTATATATAATCAATGAGCCCTACGCTGCAAGGTCAATGTGGTAGTGCATGTAGCTGGTCAACCCAACGCTACATACCGCAAGTTGCCGCTCTGGGCCCCAGGAATTAACTGCTGGCTTTCTTCGCAGGCTTCTTCTTCCGCTTGCGTGCGCCCTCGCCACCGCTGGCGGCACCCGCGTGGGGCGGAGCCTCGATCACCCAGTGGGCAATGGCTGCCGCACGGTCACTAGCAATGGGGTAATCCTTGTCCTCCGGTGCCCAACGTCGGGCTGGGGCTACGGCGGTGACAGTAGGTGCAGTGGAACTTTGAGAGGCAGCTGTTCCAGCCTCATTTGAGTTCCGAGAGGCAGCGGTTCCAGTGTCATTTTGATCGTCCGACGCAGGAGATTCAGAGCCAGTGAGCAACTTGGGCGGCCCATCTGCTCGGTCCCGTGCGATCTGGGCATCGAGCTTGTGGGCGGCGATGTCAAGACGGTACTCGCGCTCGGCCCGGAGCTGACGCGCCTTAACTGCCCTCTGGAACGACGCCTCGTCCCCAACACGGTCATCCGACAGAGCTTCCATAAAGGCTCGGCGCTGCATGCGCTCCCTCCATTGCTCCTCTGGCTCGATGGAACTTCGGCCAGGAGCCTTGACGCGGGCGAGTCCACGAACAACATCCGCGTCAGGACCCGTTAGCGCTTTCTGGCCAGCTGCGGCCAGAGCCAGAGCCTTTGGCTGTTTGGCAGAGGCGGTGTTTGGGTCGAACGAAATCGGCACCGGACTGCCACCGTTGCTTTGCTGGAAGAACGGTAGCGGCGCGGGGGCACAAAGTTGTTCCCAGGTCCCAGCCAGTTGTATCCAGTTATCTCCTGCACGAAGCACCTCAAGCCAGTCGGTTCGAGCGGGAGACCGGCTCGCTTGAAATACCGGATACCCGTCAGCCAACCGGGCCAGACGTGCTACCATGTAAGCATGGCGCAGGAGCTCCTTTGCCGACGTTTGGATCAGGCAGTGACATAGAAGAAGAGCGTGTAAGGCGTCAGCGAGCAGGGGGTGATATGTCAGCGTCTCCGTTGTCGTCTGAGACAGATTTGGGGACGTTGGCTGCTGCGGGCGGGCGACAGTAAGTTCTGTGCTTGGATAAGGCGGAAGATCGGAAGGGGGCGTGGCTGCGAATAGCTCCGAAAGGGCATATATCCGCTGGGGAGCGCGGCTTTCCACGCCCTCGCCCGGGACCGGGGACCCGGGTTTGCGTGGAGCCCGAACTCCGTTTGCCGCGTAGTTGACCTTGCGAGAGAACTCCTCGGCCACGGGGAGCGGAAGATCCGGGGAGTACTCAAAGTGGGAGAGAAATGCCATGTAGTCGCGCAAGGCACGCTTGGCATTGTTTCTGACAAGCTTTCTCGCTTCAATCATGCGTTTCTCTGCCTCCTTTTGCGCCGCGGTCTCCTCCGGCTCCGAACTTGCGTCGGCGCCTGACTCCTTGGTGTCCTCTTTCTGAACATCAGGCGTTGCAGCTAAATCCGAGTCTCTGGCCTCGGTTGGAGAGGCCTCGTCAGTGAACGATGCTTCAACGTGCTGGCTGGCAAGTGTGAGATAAACCCCAGCGCGCTGGAACAGCAACTGCATCTCCAAACTGCTTGGCTGATCTTCCTCTTTCAGAATGACATCCTCGAATTTGCGGGCTTGATCAATCCTCTCATAGATCTTTCCCTGTTGTACCGCCGATTTCGGTTCTGTGTGAGGCGATCGGTAGAGGCGATGAACTTTCAGCGCTTCTGTCAGATCTGCCACTGCCCCTTTGAAGTCCTCCTTGAAAACACGAACCGTAGCTCTAGTCCTCAAAGGTTCACCATCGGTAGGTCTTGCTGCTATTATTTCATCCAGGACGTCTAGTTTTGTGCACTCGGCCAAGTGTCTGCTGGGAATTTTTTCGTGGAAAAAGTGGACGTATTTGGCATCTGGATCCTGAGCGTTGCGCTGGAGAACGAGATTTGCAACCTCCTCCAATGTGGATGCTCCTTGCATAATAGCCACACTGGTCGCAATCTCGTCCAGATAGTACGCTTTCGCCAGTTTCTGCGTGGCCTGCTCCCGCATCCGATGTTTTCTCTCCCGGCTCAACTTCGTGTGTGTCCCCGGGCCGCCTAGGCCCAGCGCAGCGCTGGACGCATTGAAATGCTGGTATGTGGCGGCGACACCGGTAGCGGCTCTAACTGCAATGTTTGTTGCCTCGTCGACAAGTCGCCGAATCTTGACCAGGTCAAAGAAGACGGCGGGGTCGATGGGGCGCGGCCGAGGTGTGTTGTAATTCGTGTTGGCAAGAGCCTCGAGAATCTCGGGAGGCAATTGCAGCCATGGTCCGTGGAAGGCCGAGATATAACGCCAGTGCCTATGCCGCGGTCAGTCAACTGGGCTGGAGGAGGGGCATTCATGGAGAGGTGGTGAGATTTGGAGGAGCTTTCTGGACATTACCACGACGGGCTGCGTAGAAAAGTCGGGAGATACAGACATACTTGTTTCGGCATATTATGAGGGCAGAAGATGAAGGCTGTGGGGGAGGGGCCTTTGCCTTGGGCGCCTTCTTCGCGTCCGAGGGAGCTGTGAGCGGCGATGCGGAGGCGCTGGTACTGTTGCTAGCGCTAGCTCCATCCTCCTTGGCCGCGGCATTCTTCTTCGTAGGCATTTTTGGGCAATGCCGACCTTCGAAGGACAGGGGAGAACTGCCTCGGCGCCACGGGTCGCCGTCCTCGTTGTCGTGAAATGCGGGGCCGTCGAGCCTTTGCTGCGGGCCAGTGCCGAGGAAGCCAGCACAGCTAGCTGTGGTGCGCCGAAGCCCGGTAGCTCGATATGCGAAGGAGGCTGCAGATGTCGAATCTCGAATTGGACCGTCAAAGGACAGGAGTATGCATGCAAAGAGGTTTATCGGGTGCAGTGAGTCGGCTTCCAAGGTTTTGAGGCGTTCGAATCACCCACGGCCGGGCTGCGAGGGCGCAATGGTGCTGGCTCCTCATCTTGCACTGTCTCAATTTCGTTTCGTTGCCCACAGCTCCGTCGCACCTTCAGCTAGGTTTTCGGCAGCTTCTGGCCATCACGTGCGGCCCCACGTGCGATTCTAAAGCGTGTGGAAAAGGGTTAACCAAGGCATTCGGTGACTCTGCGACAGAACTGCGACATTCCAGTGATATCTGTTCTCACCTCGCGTTACCGTGAACATTGCTGCCGCACAAACAATGGTTCTGGGAACCGATTGTGCAACCCGAGCAGCAAATAACCCTAACCCTTGTGTATCTTGTGTTCAATGACAAAGAACCTACCCTTCCCACCGCAGCCATTATGTCAAAGAAATCATATCAATAAATTTTGGGTAGCTCGAGTTTTCGGTAACTTCTGTTAACCCCATCATCAAGAAATCCCAGGGCCGCATTGCTGTCCTGAGCCACGACACGTCCAGAAAACCGCCAAGAATCAGCAACCCAAACATGACATCCAACAACCCGCCCCTTCTCCCGTCTCCGACCTGCAACCAAATTCAGGACGCTGCCGTGGGAGCCACCACAAAACGTGTCGGCGAATAACACTGGAACGCCCGATTCTCTACGTCAATTCCAAGCTAAATGCATCAAATCCCGGTCAGTTCCAAGGTACTGGAATCCGCGCAGCAGCAGGGGAGACTCACAAAAACCACGCTGCAACACAGCGCTACCTGATTCTCAGCACCACAAACCGCAGGCCCGCTGTCGGGGTTGTCATCGCCTAACCACATCACCATCAGCATCGCTTCCAGTCTGCTACCAAGGGAGAGAAAACCAAGAATGGAGAAAGGGGTTAAAAAAGCCAACTCACACCCCACCCCCTCCAACGCGCCATCCAAACTCGTCCCCGTCCCCCTGCAACACTCCGCAAACGCACCGTCACAACTAAACTCCCTACCCACACCACCATCCCCCGGCATCTCCGTCCTCACAATCGTCTTCACTGCCTCCCCCACAAACGGCGTCACCGGCCACGGCCCAGCGCCCGCTGTGATAGTAGTGTAGACCGTCAAGGTAACAAACTCTGTAGCGTCTCCCACCACAACAGGCGACATCGACAGCGCGACCGGTCTCACAAATGCAGTTCTCATCGGTGGAGCAGCCGCAAGAGTCCGGTGCAGTATCCTCGAGCAGGCTTCGCGGATCTCAGGCTCGGAATGGCCGTTCCAGGGCGATGGCTGCGGTCGTTCTCTGGCTCGGTATTTCTCGCATCGAGCTGGGGTGTCATCGAGTCGGCGCTGGAGATCTTTGACCGTTGTGGTAGTAGATGTTGTAGCTGTGGTGGTTACGGTTGTGGTTATTGTGATGTCCGGGTCGGTGTCGATGGGTAGGACGGAGCTGAGTGCCGTTGCCGCGTCAGCCGTTTGGAGCTGAAATCTCGCGGCGGGCGAGTCGAGCATGAACGAGCAGTACCCAACGGCCATGAGCCAGTCAACGTTGACTTCTTCGCGGTAGCGGATGAGTTTGAGGAGGCAGTCAGCATCGCAGCTGGTAGGTGTGGTTGATTCAGGGGCTGGCACTGCTGCGGCTACGCTCAGGAGTGCGGTCAGTACAAGAGGGGATGTCGGCTTCATCTTCAAACCAGTCAATATAACTTTGGACAGTGATGCGGAACTACAGGTCTCGTCCTGCCAGGGGCAGCAGTTGACGTAGTTATCAGGGACCCGCAATTTAAAGGGAGGGTGTCGCGCTCCCTGGATGCCAGAGCGCGCAACGCGTTCTGAGACACCTTGTCACCACGCCCCATCATCTTCAGCTAAGAGGGACAGAATGCCTGCATGTCTTAGTATTATCGATCCATCGCGAAGCATCATAGTAAGCATTGCAAACTGACACGAACAGGGCCGGAATTATTCTGCCATCGTGGCTTTGCTGGCTCCTTGTGCAAAAACCATCAGCAGATCTTCACACTGAGAGGCAGAGTAGACAAATTCAAGTAACTAATATATGTACTTGACCTGCACATCTGCAGAGTCGGAATCACTCTATTGGCCGACAGAAAACCCTGTGTCCAGACTGCGTCCATCCTGCTACCGCAACAAGACTTTGACATTATGCACCACCGAGGCATGCCGGCAATCGAGACCTTCCCTAGAATGGATTTTCAATGTAGAGAGAGGGTCTTCTCCTTTGGACCGTGACCTGTTTTGAGCATGACCTGATTCGGCACAGGATATCTGAGACACGAAGCACCGTAACCTGTGTGCTATAATTCTTTAATTTGAATGTTTGGTTTCTTGCGGGAGGCCGTTGCCTACCATATGAGTTTGAGGCGGAGCCGCACACAAGGCGGGAGATGGATGGGTAAAAGCTCTGACTGCACGTAATGCGAGTTGGTGAGAATGAAGTTCCACTGTAAGTAGTGAGTGCGCGTTGGGGAATGAGAGATGGGAGGATGGGAGTAAACGTGAAAAGTGCAAGTCGGGTTGTAGAAGAACAGCAACGACGGAAGGGCAGCTAAGGATAGTGATCGAGGGAGAAAGAAAGAGGGGATATTGATGCCCAGCAAAACGTTAAGGTCTTCGATTCACGCAGTATTAGCGTTGAGTCGCAACCTCTCGGAAGCGAGAAGCAACCACCGCAGAAGGGTAGAAATACCCCTTTTGGCCACCCCTGAAGTAAGGCGCAGACTTGTTGGTTATGGTTTCAGGATAAGACCGTGACAACTCTCCCAACAAGGTAAAGAAAGAAGTCAGCAGCGTCCATTTCGGACACTGGCCGGAGGTGTTGGCGCCTCTGCCTGTCAAGGTCCTGTCGTTGAACTCTGCGAGTAGTTCTTGGATGGATAAGGTCCTCGGTGACGGAACCTGAAGCCCCGGAGCGTTCATTGCCCCTGAGACAAAAATTGATGGAACGTATCCCGTGATGTCGCCGTCTGGGCACACACCGCGACCCGAAATGTTCTTGAGGCTTCTTATCTCTAGGGGGCTCCGACTTCGTCATGGGAAGACGGCAAGTCTTGTAGTACCGGATCTTCATTTTGCCCGGCCTGAGATGGCTCTGCCGGCAGTCCTGGCGTCGATGCGTCCCATGGTTTACTTGAGACACCAATTGAGCGAGAAACGGTGTCAACGGGCGCCAATGAGCTGTCCGTAAAGTCAGGGAAGTATGCGACAGGCATGCGAGCAGGAACGATGAGATAATCATATCCTTCTGGAGGAATAAGTGGCGTTAAAGGAGGTCCATAACCGGGCGATGATTCCGAGTGCGCACCGCAGTCAGAAGGAGTTGGATTTTCCGACAGCGTCCACGAGTGATCTTCATCTTTCCAGATTGAGCCCAAACTTGTGGCATCATGGAAAGACGAAGGCTCAGGACCCTGACTTTGTTCTCTTAGAAGCGGATATTGAGCGGTTTGGGAGGAGAGCGTAATGGATGCTTGGTGTAACAAGTCTCGGCCGGGCGAGTTTTGCTTTGTGATGTAGCCATCGAATGCGTCATTGATAGCTTGCCTCACAATATTGGTCAGTGTGTCCATATGCAAAGCTTCTATCGAAAGTTGACGAGCAGCTTCTTCGCCAATGCGCTTGGGAAGTTCCTCGGCCAGGAGCTCTCTGAATTCCTCCGTGTCAATAGAATACGGCGATGTGACCTTGTCTTCATTCAAATCGTAGTCTGCGCGCATACGGTGTCAGGAACAATTCCAACTCTTTACACACACGCTGGGCTCTTACACGGGCTGGGTATTTCTTCTTCCGTGGGAAATAGAATTCGGTAAATCGCGCGCCACCTTTCCGGGCCGCTCGCCGTTTTCTTCTCTCGTTTCTTCAGCGTCTCCATCTGGAGTTTGCTAATCCCAGGTGGTTGCTCCTCCCGGGTTCGAGCAATGCACGGTTCGGCTGCGCGAAGATGTTCCTGAATTGATAATCTCTCGGAGAAGGTTCTGAAACAGCGAGGGCACTCAAAAGGCGGTGGGCCATGTTTGCGATATATATGCTCTCTATGGTGTACAGTTAGTAAGCCAGGTGGGTGTGCGAATTAGTTAGTCTTGCAGGATAGAACGAAGAACGAACTTGACTCTTGACACCGAGCTAAAGCCCGGCCCTATGCAGGTCCTGTTCTGGTACTTTGAAGGATTTTGCTTGTAGAATGGACAAGCGTATCTCTTCGAGATATCCTCTTCACCGTCGCTATGTCGTCGTCGCCTTTTTTTGGGCTTTTGGTCGTCGCCGTCCCCGTTTTCATGGCATTCATCCCTCTCTTCCCGTTTTCCATCACCAGATCCCGGGTTCTCAGCTGTGGATTGATTCGACCGTGGAGAATTCACTGGATTACTCGCTTGATCTTCTCCGCTTTTCGGCTTCTCATGGCCACCCGTATAGTCGCCAACCGGCGCTGCAGTCCACTGATAGTGTGTCCCCACGACATATTGATGGCAGATCGAGCTTTGCCGGGAGGCTGTTCCATCAGCTTCGAGCTCGATCTGTAATTCGCTAGCGCCTTTGGAAGCTCGGGTACGCATCGACGCCAGAGCGTGCCATGGGGTGCCCTCCAAGAGCAACATCGGAATTGAGAGCTTATTCGAAGATCGAACCGGATCACAACAGCCGCTCTCCCTTGAATTACGACGAAACTCAAGATGCTGACCCGGCACATGTTCTATCCCACGTCCACGTACGAGTTCCTTCGTCCTGACAATAGGTAATCTGGTAATCCGACAGCGGGAACACCTGCACAATGAAGACTTGTGATGTCGGCGTCGCTGAGCATCTGTAGTCTCCCGCTTCTTCCAGGGGCCTCCAGGCGAGTTGTAACGTTGTGCGGTCTCCACACATTCCAGTCTATCACCAGAAAAGTTATCGGCGTTGCTCCCAAGCTTGTGATGTCTTTCCACTTGGGCGAGCCGCGCCTTGAAGATGGCGTAGAGCGGGGGCTTTCCAACATCTTCCGAATACAGGGCGTGATCAAGTGTACACTCTGCAAGCAATGACTCGATGGGTGGAGGAGTCCGAGCGTCCGATCGTGGTTCCATCTCGACTGCGAGGCTCGCTGTGCTCCACATCCCTTGGCGACGTCTATCGCGAATCTGTAAGGTCGGGCTGTTGGCTTATTTACCGGAAGAGACCCAGAGGCCTGGCCTGTCCGGAACGAAAGTCTTACCTTTCGCTGTAGCTCGTCGACCGCTGGCTTGGGATGGCGGTCAGCGCCTGCTGGCGGAGACACGAGTATGCGAGCAGGAAGGCGATCGATGGATAGGTCTTGCACACGGCATTACGCTTTGAGGAGAGATATTTTCGCAGCGGTTCGGGGGGGAAGGGAAGGCTCAAAACCAAGAGCCTCGCGGGGGGGGGATCAGATTCTGGCGAACTCGGTTGCGGTGGCAGGGCCGGAGAGCCTCATCATCTGGGCCAATGATGGCCGAGTATGGAACAGTGGGCAAGCTGACGGGAATTTCGATGGTGGGACCAAACCCCGCTTGCCTCCCGCAGGCGCCGGGGCAGGTGCCTGCGCGACCCCACTTGAGCGAGGGGGCCACTGACGGCAAGCTTGACGACGGCGGGAAGGGGCATCTGATGAAAAAAAGAGCTCCAGTCAATAAACCGATAGGTCAAACAGGTAGGATACTTTTTGTGTTCATTTTATCTCAAACCGATATACCCTTACTTGGATGGGTGCAGATACATCTTTGCAGTCTCTGCTCAAAGGCCACTAAAACATGGAACGCCCCCCCAACCTCCACTCACGGCGCACAGTGCTAACGGTGGGGCTACCTAACATCCGGGGAAATCTTTCCAGCCTTCAAGGAAACGCTGTTGGCAATACCAGTAACCCATTCCATTCTTTACATCCAGCTCGTCGAATACCTCATCACCATCACTCTCCACCGCTTCGAGACTGCCGACCCGATCATCGTGAAGACCCTCGTCGTGGGTCTCAAACTCAGGGACATGTTCACCGCCCTCCCTGTTGCAGCCATCGCTGAACACTCCCGCGTGACGAAGAAGGGTAACAAAAGACGGCAAGTTCTTCAAAAACTGTTCAGCCTGCTGCTTGTTCCCACACGCTCGACTGAATTGCTCGAGAAATACAGCGAGATGATCGCCCGGCTGGCACAGCCACACAACTTGCTGGATGGTCGGTGTACACGGCGCCGGAGTCCCCTCCGTTCCAGGGAAGATCGCTCGGTACAGGCGCAGCCATTGCTCACGAATGGACTCGCCCTGTAGGTGAGTGTGACGCACGACCTCATCGAGCTGTTCCGGCGTCATATGCAAGCGCTCTTCGCATGGAGTAGAGCAGTTTTTGCCCGTGCAATCATGATGTTTTTTCAGGTGTTCCCTAATTACCAAAGTCAGTGGCTGAACTCCATGACTACGGCCGACATAGTACCCGCACATCGCGAAAGAGTGAGCAAGAAACCTACTTGAGATGTTTGACATCCTTGGAACCATTACCGCAAGTTTTGTGCTCCGCAAGCTGGAATTCCTCGAGGAACGGGCAGGCAAGCTTGCCAAAGTCGGCCACGGAGGTCGGCTTGCTTGGCGCGTTCGCAGGGCGCCCACCAATCCCAACATTCGACGCCGGGGCTTCGCCGGCCATCTTGCAGACTTATTGGCGTTTTGCAACTCAAGATTTGAGAAAACAAAGTAGAGGAAACCCCAAAATGCAAAATTGAGCCCGTTGAAGGGCACTACCGACGACCGGAGACGCATCACCGAAGACGCTGCAAGCCTCCAGGCTCCCACGCCGGTCTGCCCGGCCAATCATCCCCGCCCAAACTTCGAGGTCCCAACAGCAACGGAAACCATCGCAGCGGCGGGAAACTCCGTCTGCGAAAAAAGTGAGGCGCCCGAGTCGTTCCCGTTGAGGCCCGATATCCAATCGGGCATGATCCGGACGAGGGCGGTCAGCAGAGCACCGCTATGAAAGTGCTGGAATCTCACTTTGGCCCCGCCGTCGAGCTCGACCAAGCGGTTGTGGGTCTCCACCGCTGGCAAAGTATCGTGATGCGTGACCGCCCCTGCAAATAGCATGCACTCGGACAAACGGTCAACACCATTAACCATCATCACGCATCGCGACCACCACGCACCAACATAGCAATATCTTTCCTAGAGCAACTTCAAGTTAATTTTCAAAACTGATCGGAATAGTGAGAAGCCCCTGCGACGACATTGCAGCGCAGCAACGCACTTGCGTTGCGTACTAGTCGGATTGTAAGGGGGAAGTCTTGAAAAGAAAGGAGAGAAGGGGAACCCCAAGATGTATGCACTTTTCCTCAGAAGACTTGTCACTCTGACATTGCTGACAAAGTGGTCAACAGGAATGCAGTCCCCGAAACACTGCTTGACCGATTCCTCCGGGAAGGAGCTTCCCAGATCCCCGGCCGCTTCGTCTCCGGCCAACCTGCCCGAAGTGTTGATACCATGATTGCCAGGGCAGTGCATCGAATCGCCACAGCGGACCGAGCGATGGGCAGAGACGCAGACGGCTCAAGTGAGCGATTGAGTGCCATCGTCGATGCATCGAGGCAACAACAACAGACCATGTTCAAGGATTTGGAGAAGATTGCGAAAGCAGCCTAGTGGGCTTGCTGTCGCAGCTGTATCCAATTTCGCCGTCTTGATGAGTGTGGCTCAAAGCAAGTCGAACTTGAACTGTGCAAGTCGGCAACATTCGAACTGTTGTCGGGATTTCGCTAATTCGCAGGCTGCGCGCTGTGCGATTGAGTTTGAGGAAAGAGAAGGGCAAGGAGGTGGATGGGAAATTGAAAACTGTGGATGTGGAAAGGGAGGGGGGTGACGTTGGATTTTACATTCCACAAGAGAAATGCTCGCCAGCCCGGCAGTTTGTTCGCGGCGGCGCTCAACGCAAATGCGAACAAAATCAGGCGGCTCAAATGGGCTCCTCGGAGCCTTGTCTGCACTCCGGTGAACTTCGGTCTGTATGCCAACTGGCCCAGTTGCCACCCACCCTTTCACTCACCGGTTTCACCAATCGGGGCTAAAATCGTCAGAAATGAGCAGTCGATTGTCTTATTAGGCAAGGTAGGACTGCAGTTTTGCCGGCATGGATGCCAATCCGTACCCTGCTGATTTTCGTTGGCCCACACATGCACTGCTGCTGCTGTTGAAGGAAAGGGAAGGGGCGAGGCGAGGATCTACATATCTTCAGCAAGGCTTTCTTCCTACGCCAAAGAAGCCACCCGAAGCCCTCTCAAAAGAACGAAAGCAAAGATCGTGTGCCCTTGCACTTCCAGGCTGGTTCCCCACCCTAAAATCCACCATCAACAACCAATGCAAGCGGTCGTCCCTGATTGGGTGCATCTCGACATGGGAGCCAGAGCTGCAGGATGAAACGTGCGGGGGTTGGTAGGAAGCGGCAAAGCAAACGATGGGAAGGAATCCATCTTCGCTTCGAAACTGTACCAAGTCGATAGGTGTCCTGCGCATCAACATGGACGAAAGAAAATCAGAGCCGCAAGGCTGGATGTCGGGGCTTTGGAGTCGGACGCTGGCAACATTCCGCCGTTCAACCAATACCAACCCCCTCCTCAGCTCAAGGGTAGGACGACCACCCACTCACCGAAAACCAAAAGACAGCAGCCTCCAGAGAAGCCTCTCACTTGGTCCGCGACCCTCGGTAGAGCCTCCCCACGTCTTTGATTACCAGTTTGCGAGGTCTCCTTCCGCCTCTGCCGCGCCGTCCGTAGCGTCTTACCAACAGCGCCCGTATCGACCAACTGAAGGCAACGAGGATGACCTTCAGCCTATCGAAGAAGAGGAGACGCCGCCACGGACTCCGCAGCGAACGTCGTTTGATGATGAGTACTTGGCGACAGAGATCGAAAGAGAGGTCGCCTTTGCAGATGATGGGATAGAACCGCCAGTCCCAAATCCAAACTCTTTCTCGGCGTCAGCCCTCGAAGATGCTCTTCGGGCCTCCAACCAACCACAGAAGGGAAAACCAGAGCCCGCAGACAACGATGCAACAAAAGTCTCCCGCAGCTCAGCCGTGGCGATTGGTGACTTGATACCTCCCGTTTCCACTCTGCCAATGAGATCGCCCAGTATTGACGGACGGGCCCCATCAACTTTTGACGGTCTCGATGCCCCAACTACTGCGCCTTCGGTCAAGAACAAGCCGGTTTCGGAGAGGAATCGCCCAGTCTACTACAACACTACGAGAGCCACCTGCTCGTTGAATCTGGTGTGCTACAGATCAGGGGCTAAAGGCTGCGATCTACAGCAAATTCAGTGCATTCTCCGATCCAACTTTCCCACCGACGAGAGCTTTCAGAAAGCTAGAAGAGCGAACAAGTATCTGGTTCACACCGACGACGAGTTCTTTCGGGAGATGCAACGGTTATACAAGTACAAAATGTGTGGGTTCTTTCGACGGTATTTCTCGCTGAAGACACTTCGAGCGTTCCGTGTTTTAGCTGTGAGTTCTGCCTCGCCTTCGACCCAAAAAGAGTTTCACTGACTTTGAGTTCCAGTACACACCAACCACGAGACCGACGGTCGTCCCCTTCGACGACTTCGTTCTCCAGGAGATGATGTATGCGTACCGTAATCCAGACCGCCTGTTCCACGCCAGCGATGACTGGATCAAGTGGGTGTTTCGACTTCGACGTAAAGAAAAACGCCATGCTCTAGAATTTGTAGAGGGTTGGAACACCACTCGCATCGCAATTTCGGGAACGGTGCCCTGGCTCGCTTCATGCTTGTTCGGTGTAATATGGACGGCGCGGGGAGGTGATCCACAGACTGCGTTTACTGTCGCGAGCTTTATTTTGACTTCCTCGTCCAGTAAGTTCCCGGAACCCCTTTATTGCCAGTGGCTTTGAGCTAAAACCGGGACAGTTATCTTGGCGTTGTTGGCAATTATCAGCAGCATTGAGTCATCAGGTTGACACAATCATTATGAATTACCGCTTAGACACTAAGAACCGTGCTGTAATAAGAAAAAGCACCTAGGCAAGAGAATAACAAACGAGAATGACGGAATTGGGACAGAGCAACAACAGTTTTGACTGCTGACACAATGAACGTAGTAAGCAACTTTACGTACCTCGAATGCAGCTCAAGCGAGCGGGGAAAGCGGTTTTGAGAGTCATATCGCTCAGCATCAACAGCCGCTCGTCAGCTCCGCACCCGAAATATCAGTTTCCACCGCGAAGCTCTACTCTTTTGTGCTATCATATTGAACCTCGAACTGCAGCTCCAACTCGCAATGGTCTCAATCTACCAGCCCCTGAACCCCAGCCAAATCCGCCTCCTCCACATCGCCCCGGGCCCCTGGTCCTCCCCACTCAACTGCACCCTTGTTACCTACTCCCTACCGAGCCTCACAAAAACAGGTCCCTCTGAAAAAGACCCCCCATTCACGGCCCTCTCCTACACTTGGGGTCCACATTCCCCCTCTTTGCAAGTCCCCATCCAAATCAACAACACCCCTTTTCTCATCGGCCGCAATCTGCACACAGCCCTGCGTTACTATCGCCGCTGCGGCTGGGAGTTTCCGATCTGGGCGGATGCGATATGTATCAACCAGGAGGACCTTGTCGAGAGGGCGAAGCAGGTGAAAGTCATGGATGGGATTTATTCCGCTGCAAGGGAGGTGGTGGTTTTTCTCGGGGCGGGGATGGAAAGTGCAGGAGATTCTGGGGAGGATGTGGGCGGTCTATGCTGGTATGGAAAGAGGGATGTCAACGCAAGCCGGGAAGAGGCGGATGGTAACGAGAAGAAGCTGGATGAAGAGACGAGCGTGCTGTTTGAGTTCCTACAGGGAGCTCTTGGATTGAAGATCAACGACCATCTTTCCGAGGTGTCGAGATGGGGACGGAGACGGAAGAATGTGAAGGATGCGGATTACCCCTGGGATGTGCTCGTCTCGTCGTTGAAGAACTTTCTGGATGCGCCGTGGTGGTCGAGGGTATGGACGATTCAGGAGAGTGTGGTGGGGATGGAGCCAACCATCTTTTACCGCGGAGGCGCTGCATCGTGGGAATTCGTTGTCGAGGCCGTCGGTGGGTTGGAAGCGCATGTGAACGATTGTTGCACGCCGTACCTGAGGAATGACGCCCCGGACGGATATGCTGCGTTCGTGTTTGAGCTTATCAAGAGGGTGCAGGATATTCAGCGAGCGCGCAAGGTATATCACGAGCTGAGGGGTCCTGCGACACTGGAGGCTGGTCTGATGGGAGATCTCCTGGGACCGACCATCACGCTCTCGTTGAATCCGCAGAATGCACAGACGGCCGTGTGCTCAAGATTGCTCCTCGAATATCTGCAGGCCTATCAGCAACGCGAGGCAACGGATCCCCGAGACAAGATCTACTCACTGCTGCCGCTGGTAAAAATCGGCGATTTCGGTCTTCCGATCGAGCCGGACTATGAGGTCTCGACCCCTGAGCTGTTTGTGCATACAGCGCGGACCATCATCGAAACATCTGGCTCCCTCGATATCCTTGCCACGGCAGGCACCCTGCAGTCTGACTCGGGAGATCTTCCATCCTGGTGCCCGGATTGGTCAGGAACATCAAAGTTCTACCCCGAGAGGATCAGTCAGATACGATCCCTGCAGTGGTACAATGCTACCCACAGCATGTCGCCCCAAATCCTCTTCTCGGCTGAAGATCCAAGACATCTTCGCGTTGAGGGTGTTGAGATTGATCGAATCGCTTCTCTCGGGAACCCTGGCACGCCAGAAGGCGATATCTGGCGCCTCTTGTTCGAATGGACTAAAATGGTTCCAAACACGACAAAGTGGCTCGACTTCTGCCGTACCGTTCGGGGCGATGTGTTTGCAGATTCCGAACATTCATTCTACCGGATGGGCGGCGAGCTGAGGCGTGAGACCAGCCATGAACGATGTTGGGTTGATCCGGCCACCGGGGAGCTGCGGGAAGAGCTGCCTTCTGAGGAGATCGTGAGGACGACGACGGTTTCAGAGTTGATCAAGATTTTCCGCGAATGGGACCGCATCGCCTGCACTCAAGCAGCGAGGCTAGGGTCGCACGGGGGAGGCGCACCGCCCCTCGTGGAGGAGCAAGTGCGCAGGAGCATAACTCGAAGGAGATTCATGGTGTCGACCCGCGGTGATATCGGTCTGGTACCCGCCACAACCGCAGTTGGCGATGCTTTGGTGTTGCTGCGAGGTTGCAAGTTTCCGTGTGTGCTTCGCTCGCTGTCGATCACCGGCGGCGATGCACGTGGGTACCGCGTTGTTGGGAGTGCCTATATCCATGGCATGATGGACGGGGAGTTCGAATCTCAAGATAGTGGTCTGACAGGAGATGCGGGATGGGAGTCCTTGAGACTAGAGTAGGTCTGTTGGTCAAGTGACAGGCTGTCAGTTTGAGACCTGTCTCAGCTTAGGGATTTCAATTGAAAAGTGGGAGGTTTCTCAGGTAGGTAGCTTTATGGAGCCTGGCGGTGTTTCCCGGGTGGAGACTCAAACGCGCCTGCCTTTCTTTCATGGGTTGAAAATTGCTAGCAAAAATCAGAGCGAGAATATTGGAGCTGAATAATGACGACAAAATTGAAGTCCAAAAATATTTACATGAAACCATAGGTACACGCAAAGAAATCCCCCAAATGACCCTCATCTCTTGAACAAACACGGCGACACTTCACTCAAATCCTTCAAAGGTAGTTCAGCTGCCACCAGTCAATCAAGTTCTTGAGGTTGGGCTGAACGCCGATCTTGTCAGTCCAGGGCGTCGCTGAATCGGTGCCGCCAAGCTTCATACGGCTCCTCAGCGCCGAAGGTGACAACTTGCCGCCGGTCCTGACCTTGACGATACCTTGCATGCTCAGAGCTGCGCCAGCAATGATGGGGGCGGCACCCGACGTTCCAGAGAAATCAGCATAGGAATCAGTATAAGCAGGGACATCAACGCTCGAAGTGCGAATGTTCTCGCCCCAGGAGTGGACATCGACGCGGCTGCCGTAGTTGGAGAAGGACAAGCGGGTGCGGGGGGTGCTGGAGCTGCCCGCAGCGACGACGATCGCGCCAGAGTCACGGAAATGGGGGTGACCGACGGTAAGGAGAGACTTGGGGACGGTGGAACCCGGACGGGTGACGGGAGTGTCCATGTTGACACCGCCATTAGCGGCAGGCTCGACGACGGTGATGCCGAGAGCGACAGCCAGCTGGATAGCATCGAAGTTGGCATCGTAAATCTCGACGGGCCACAGGTTGAGGAATTCGTCGCCGACTTGCATCTCGAGGAGCATGACGTCTGTCTTGGGTTAGCCTGATAATTCAAAGTCTAGAAAGAACGGAAGGTACGAACCGCCATAGCCGAGGAAAGAGGCAGCATCGAGGATGGCCTCGGGTGGGTTCTCCACTGGGCCTCCACCGACGGTCCTCTGGATACCAACAACATCGCCCTTCGCAGCGGGGACGATTCCGACGCCGCCCTTGTTGTTGTCCGCCATGAGCATCTCACCGAGCACAGCAGTACCGTGGGGGTAGTTGCCGCCATATCGATCCAGGACGTTCTGGCCGGCCAAAAGAGTGATGTTTTGCGTCACAAGATCCTCGTGGTCGAGCTTCCAACCGCGCTCGATATCAATCACCTTAGTGTTGGCGCCGTCGCCACCGGCATGGCCCCAGGCATATTGCGCCTCAATACCGCCGGGAGCTGCCTTGAGGTAGCCCTGGTTGGCGAACTGAGGGTCGTTGGAGGGAAAGACGGCAGGGGACTTGGAGGTGCCAAGCGGCTGGCAGCTCGCCACCTCCTCCTGAGTGCCAAGAGTGTTGAGGAGGTTGACAACTTCAGGATCGTAGGTGCCGTCCGTCGGGGCATCCGACTGGAACTGAACTTGGTACCAGGCACCGAAATCAGCCGGCACGTAGCCCGGCGTGATCTCCTTGGCTCTGGCGACCAGCTCTGCGATCTTAGCGGGAGGGAGACCAATGAGGGGCGAGACGCTGAAATCAACATCACGCTTGGCGTTGGTGGTGTTTTGGGCGCTGCGGATGAGACTTTCGACGATCTCGGCGCCAGAAAGAGTGCTGCGGCGCTGAAGAGTCGCCGGGCTGAGCTTGACCGCGATGGCAGCTCGGGGTCCAGCATCAGCATTCCTGGGGATGGAAGCGCCGAGGACGTTGTTGAACAACAAAAGGCCAAAGGCCAACGAGCGACTGAGGACGGTCATGGTCGATGGTGAGTTGGAGGAGTTGAACGAGTGAAAGTGTGCCGGCGAGATGCCCTGAGATGCTGATGAGATAACTAGTTCCTCATGAGAAACCAAAGGTCTTTATATCATGAATCAAAATATACGGCAACCTGAGGCCACCGAACTAGGTAGGTCCATTTTCAGCCTGGGATCACAAGTTCAACTCCAAGGGTGTGTCATGAAGAGTCGCGATTGGCTACCAGACTTTGGGCCCACCACCTCGAGCATCTGGTCGTGGTCAGGTTCGATGCCAATGCTAACCTGAATCAATAGTTCAGGGCCGCGTCTCGACCGGTCCTGGACTGACGCCTGTCTCGTGCAGATCTGAGATTGGAGGGGGTTCGACCCCATGTCCCGGTTCCCCCAACCCACGCACATCCCACGCGAAAGCTGGTGTCGACGTCACATTCCGCGCCTCCACCGCGCTTCTGCCCGGCCTCACAGTAACGCCGATCTCACTCTGAAATTGTCGAGTTCGGACGAACATGCAGGCCTTGCTGGACGAACCGTTGGAATCCAAGGGCCCAGCTCAGCCTCCAGCAGCCAAGAATGCGGCACGGGCACTAATATTGGGACCTCGCTACCAGTGACGATAACGATCTGACCCTCTGCAGCTCGCGTCGGACCGTTACATCGCACTGACAATAACGCCCGCGTCAGTGGATTTGTGGCCTGTCACCCAACGCTTGGCCATGAGCTTGGCGGGCACCTTCGCGCTCTTACACCACTAACGGTAAGGCTGATGGTTCCTTCGCCCGCGGGTGACTCGATCCCCCACGACGACTCTCGCTAAGAATCGCCAACATTGGTGCGCCTGCTTCGGTGCCAAGATCGATTACTGCATACTCCTGAGTCCAGGATCGTATCTCCTGATGTAAGGTACGGACTATCCCTGTTAACAAACAGCACGACGAGCAGCCCACCGATTCCTCAACGAGCGCTAGGCGCGTGGCAACCCTGCATCGTCCCGCGTCAACCTACAAAAGTACTTGGCTGGTTAATACGTAAGGCTGTTTTTCAAACGTCAGTGCGCCAGCGCCAGACTCTATGCTGACCAACCCTCCATCTCGATCGTGGCCTCTGCGGACGATGGGGTGGAAATTGCTAGACTTCTGGTACCAATTCCAATTATTGGGCTTGGAATTCAATGGAATGGTGAAGTGTGGAAGCGTGAGTCTCATCTCAACTTTAGCTCTCAGGAGAGCGCTATGCATCCCCCTTTTTTCCTCTCCGCAACTTACCTTGGCATTATCAAATCAGGAGACTCGGCTTGGACATCGGCATCGAGGACTCATGCCGAGTATGGCTGCCTGTATGCTCGGTCCTCTTGGTCGGGAGGATGCCCAAGCCGCCTCCACCGTTGTCGCACAGCTATCCCTTCGATGGCGTCGCGAGCACGACCGACGTTCCGGTCGGGACAACTTGTTTGTCCACCCGCAAAAGAGAGTTCGTCTGAGACAAGTTCTTTGTTCAAAGTGCTCAATAGCTCCTCAGCTAACCTTCTGCCGGGATGAGAGTGGCAGCTATGGGAGAGTCTCTTTGTCAGCAACCGAATCCGTCATCAAGGAGAGAACAATCTACTTATCAAAGTCAGGCCTTTGTTTCGAGTCGAGCCTGAAATATCGATTCACAATTCCAATAAATAGACCAATATCTCAGCGGTGTTGAGTACCATTTTCAACTCACCAGTGTCTGGCCCTCTGCGAGCAGAAGAACTTCCACTTCCTCTTCTTCCGGTCATCCAGCTAGCACACACCCACTTGAGCAGGTAAGTCTCCATCTTTTGACAAGATGCAGGCAGGACTAATCACCAGCATCGTCCTCACGGTCGTTGCCTTCGTCGCTCTCTGGACCGTCGGTATCCTTGCTCGTCTCGGCTACCTCGGCCCCGGCGCCAAACCCTTCCCCAACCCGTTCCTCCGCCTCAAGACCCCCTTCAACGCGGGCACCGCCATGGAAAGTGGCATGGAGATGCCATCCATGCCACCCACGGTCAAGGACGAGCCACCCGGTGAAGACATCTACAATGATACCCCCCGCGCTTCTCCTACCCTCAAGCCAAAGCGAAAGCTCAGGGAGATGGTACCCCCATCCGCTAAGAACTGGGCCAAGATACCCGTGGCTTTGGTTCGAGGCGACATGAAGACCAAGATGCTGAAGATGCCTCCTCGCGCCATTGTTCCGGATGAGGAGGATGTAGTCAAGACGAGCTGGCTTGAGGATAGTCGGCGGGGGCCGATTGTTGGTGGGAATATGATTGCAGGGCGGGATAATATCGTCGTTGATTCTCACGGACAGATCTATGTCGCTTCTTCTTCTTCTTCCCGCGGACAGGGTTCCGTAAGGCGGAAGGAGGTTCCAAAGAGGGATCCCTCCCGAGGCCGATCGAGGGTTCCTCGTACCCCGAGCCCGATGGGGGCGGAGGATGGGGGCCATGTCGGGAGGGTGAGCCGGGTGAGTGAGGCGAGCAGTGATCACCCGAGAGAGCCGAGAGGAGTCCGGGGCGTAGCCCGGAGTGAGTATGCTGAGGAGTGAGTGAGCTTGACTCGTAGGAACTCGTGAACTTGTTGACCCAGCTGGTTTGGGTGGACGAGTGAGCTGCTCGTGAAGGGTGGTGAGAAATGAAGAATCAAAATTGACTTGAAATCAAAGAATTGAAAATTTGCATGATAAGTGATCAATCGTGACCGTTGTCGTAAAGTATGAAATAATTCCAGCCCTTGCCGTGACGGGTTGTGCGATGTTGACCGGGAGGACACCTAAACACCATCCCATCCCGCAATCCAAACAAAGCAGCAATCCCACACCATCACCTCCCAACACCCATCCAAAAAAAAAAAAAAAAAACTTCACACCAATCATCCCAACCCACCCCACCCCGCCCGCGTTCATTCCCTCCCAGCCAGTATCCCACTACATCAGATGACGGCCCCACTCCGTCCGCTATTGACGACTACACGCCACCCCATTCCAACAACGAAAAGAAAGAAAAAAGAGCCTGTGGTGTAACGGTATCACGTCGCGGACACGCAGAGCACGGCTTCTGTTCGATTCACCTTGCTGGCCCAACTTGCTTGCTTCCTTACCCGACCCTAGGCTGGTATCGGTTGTCGGGTTGCCAAGACTTGCTTGAACCTTGCTTTGATGAACGGGGGGTTGCTGGTGGTCTCTCCTGGACGCGGAATTCCTGGTTCGAATCCGGGTGGGCTCGTATTTTTTTTTTTTTTTGGGGAATTTTCCTTTCTTTTTGGAGGTGTATATGTTGGAGATGTTGGCGTTGGCGGTGGTGTTGTGGTTGTTGTTGTTGAGGCTGAGGATGTTCTTGGGATGGATTGCGTGGTATTGCTTAGGTTTGCACTAATGGCATAGGTGATATCGGGGACGGCAGGTGTGTATCTACAGTTGCTTTACTTTATATCTTTAAGAAGAGACGCCTGTGATGATGTTGATAAATGTTTTACAGCTGTTGCTTCCGCCCCTTGTTCGAGGATATTTGAAATATTTAGGTATATAGATTCTACAAACAAGGTCATTTGCAACCCTGACAACGGGACACCGATTCTGGTTACTACGGCTGTCAAAGGAGTGACCTTGGAGCATCTCTTGGTATAAGACTTGTGTAGATGGCTGGAACGAGCAGAGAAGGATGTATCCATGACAATGGGATATCGGGGTGAAGGAAAAGCTAGTGCTGAGACCGATATTATGGCAAGGTTTTGATGGCGGTCGGGAGGTGGTGATGTGATATCGTCGAGTCCTGGCGGACGACGTCCGACATCGTCAACACATTGGAGAGAGTGGGACGATAATCGGTGGCAACAAGATGGCATCAGCTACGCGAAGACCCCTTGTCATCTTCCACCAAATGCCCAGCCATCAAGTCAGCTGCTAGCAAGAGTGCAATGGTATACCATTCCTATCATCGTCCTACAGTATCCATACAGCAGCCAAGGCGACGAGCCCAAGCCTAACTCAAACCACACGGTGAGGCATCGGCAACAATTTGCCCACCTCGGTACCCCGGACGCCGGAAAAACAAGCCGTCCCGTCCCTCCCGCTCCAGCCCACTTTTTCCTACTCGTGCTAATTACTCCGCCGCTGCCGCATCTGCCCAGACACTGACCAAAGACCAGATGCTAAAGTCCTCATGGCTAGTATGCGGCGTCATTGCCGTGCCTTGAACCCGGTCGATCCCCGCCTCATTTTCGTTTCCCCTTATCTTGCGCGACCTCTTCCTGCCTCCCCTAGATTGGCCGTGGGTCGCCAAGGTGCAGGTTCTTTTCCAACTTGGAGAGCTTGCGATCCCTTTCGTGGATGAAGCCGCAGTTGTGGCATAGAGACTAGCGTGAGTTAGCATATATCCAAGCACTTGAGGTTGGGCTCTTACTCTTGGTCCGTAAGGGCCGTCCCGAACGGCCCACACATTCGATCCCCATATTTTGCAATGCGAGCATCGCCAAGTCGATCGTTCGTTATCGGTAAGGGTTCCACCTCCGCCGTACCCACCCCCGCCGCCGACATCTGGCGTAAATCGCGCGCCGGGCGTGCCTGATCGCGCCAGCGGAGACAGGCTTCGGAATCGCTTCTTCTTCTTGCTACGTTCGCCGCGACCCATGCGCTCCTCCTCTTGCTCAATGAGACCACCAAATCCAAAGCCGACGGGCAAGCCGCCAGCCATGCCCGTAACGCTGCTGAAACGCGCCGTCTCTCTTCTGAGTCGCCGGATCTGTCGCTCTCGGTCGCCTTCTCGCTTCTCGATTTCCTCTTTGCTGAGTGTCTCGAGCTTCGGTTCCCAGTCGTCCGCCAGGTGTTCCGGATCGTAACGCCAGCCGGCACCCTCGCCGCCAGCCGTGAGAGCCGCGTCGTTGGGGAATTCGGAACCGGGCCCGCCGCCGAGGGCGTTTCCGCCCCAGCCTGCGACCAAGCCGCCCGACTCGCATGCCTCCTTCTTGAGCTTGAGTACCGCCTCGTAGATCGCGTGCGTCATGGCAGGCACCCACTCTCCGTGCAAGCCCAGGTCCGCGCAGGTAATCTTGGCGAACGCCTCGGCTGTGCCTGGAGGGTGCAGCAACGACCACTCAAACTTGTCCGTGTACACCTGCGACGAGAGGTTGATGTTTAGATTGATGATGCATCGGTATGTGTCGTCGGGGCTGTAATCATCGGCGTCGGGTGGAATCGGGGTCGCCGCAGCTGTGACCTCTCCAGCGGAGGTCTGCACCGCTGCTGGAGTCGGTGGAGCAGGCATGGCAGACAATCGTGACGGTGTCGACGGCAGGTTGCCGCCCGAGGGTGTGTCAGCCCTGCTGAGCGACGCTGTATTCGGTGCAGGTGTGGACGAGTCGAGGCGGGTCGGCGCCTTGGCTGGCTCGGGAGCGCTTGGCCTGTTGACGTGCGAATGGAATAAGGGGTGAAGCGCGACTCCCGCGTACTCCTCAAGCTGCGTTCGGATTTGTTTGCTAATTTCGGCGGCCAGCTGACCTCTGTTGGGCAAATCGAGATCTTGGGCGAGCTGCATCGCAAACTGGTCCGGCGTGATGAGCGTCTCGTGCAAGTTCCACAAGAAGTTGTCGCGGAGGCGGTATGGAAGCGTCGTCTCTTGCGGTTTGAAAAGTGGGTTGGTCGGGTCCATATTATGGCCCGGAACGGGTATTGCGGGCGGCGGGAGGTATGCGGGCACGTCGAGGTCGATGCGAATGGGAATCAGGGTGAGCGGGAGCGCCGCCTGGGCGTAGTTCTGCTGGTCGGACCGGGTGACACGCGTCTTCCCCATCCACTCTCGCCATACGCCCTGCACTTCGACGGGCGCAGACGCATCTTTGCCCACCTTCTCGCCGGGGTCGCCCTTGGCTGCGCTGTCGTCGCGTCGGAGGCTGCGAAGGCCGGTTGGGCGGCGCCGACTGTCATCATCGTCGTCCTCGTAGTCGTCGTATCCATCCTCTGCATAGTTGATGATAGTGGTGCCTCGCTTGGTGGTGCGCGACAGAGGGTTCGCCGGCGCTGCGCTGGGCAGCACTGGGGTGAGGAGGGAGTTGTTGTATGCGCGCAGCCTCGGCGCGTACGAGGAAAATACGGCCTGCTGCGACTCAGGTTTGGCCGTCATTGTGGAAGATGGATGCTAGAAGCGCTAGGGGTTATCTCATATCGGCCGGATGATGGGGCGGTGCGAGAACACGGGGCCGGGTCGCGGAGGGGGGGGGGTCGAGAGCCGCGACAGCGGCGCGACAATGGGAGCGAGTTCGAGCCAGAAACTGTCGGAGCTAACCTCTGGGAACAAGGCGCAAGGTTCGGCAATGCTTCAATTGGCGATGTATATGGTAACACTACCGCGGGTAATGACGCAGGTGCCGTGGGGAAGGTGAAGCTTGTTGTCTCAATGTCGAGCTTCTGGACGGCGACGGCGACAGCTTCTTCAGCTTCTTTTTCCTGGACGTGCAGTCAAAACGCGACAGTTGGAAGCGCAATCGAAAATAGTTTAGCGCGTTCGGCAGGCAAGGGATGACCTTACCTAAGCAGTGGCCTTTTCGGCTAAACTTCGGCCCCGAAAGCTCTTCACCCAACCCGCATCCGTCGACAGCCAGGGACGCTGCTGTCCAGAGGCTTGATGGAAAACACTCTATGCCAGAACTCGCAACTGGCATCCCAGCGTCCCGGTCGACATTCTGCGTACGCCATCACTTCTCATAACGTGGATGCTTTACTCCATCAGTCTTCTCGTATCGCCTGCCAAAGCTTTCGGCTCTCTGTGTCTCAAGTGATCAACATGACGCCATCCATAAGCATCTATCGAGACTGCTCAAACCCCTTGTGATGACTCTTGTGATGACCAAGTTCATTCTGCGGTACCCTGTAGACCCTTGGAAGCTCTAGAGTGAAGGTCGCAACTTGCGCAAGTCGTTCGTCCAGCCCCCCCCGCGCCGCGGGGGCGGCCCCCCCCCCCCCCCCGCGCGGGCCGCGCCGCCCCCCGCCGCGGCGCGCGGGGCGCCGGGGGGCGGG